>OY728138.1:644347207-645608040 GCA_963277665.1 Viscum album
AATCACATATTCCCACAATATGTCTTCAAATGTTTGTATCATCTGTTCAAATTTTCAATCCGTCTAAGGATGATACGTCGTAATCATGGAAAACTATGTTCCAATGTCTTGGTGTAAAGATTTTATAAAATGAAATGTGATACTATGATCTATACCATATACTATTGAAACTTCGACACCATGACTCTTTACCACTTCTCAGATATAGATTTTTGGCAAGTCCTCCACTGTATGAGATTCATGAATAGGGATGAAATAAGCTAACTTTGGGAGCTGATCCAGTATCACCGATATAGTATCATGATTCATAACTGTTATTGGGATACCTATTAAAAAATTCATGGCTATCTAATCCCATTTACAAATAGAAATATTTAAAAACTATGACATACCTACTGGTCATTTATTCTCTTCATTAACATACTAACAAGTTAATCATATAAAAAACTCATCCAATTTTCTTGTCATAACAACCCAAAAAAAGTATTTCAATGACCTATAAATTTTATGTATTATAGGATGAACAAACCATCTAGAATGGTGGTAATAATGATAAATTTTTTCTTGAAAATCCATAGGTACGACCATTTGATTTCAAAACCACAAAACTGAACTCCCATTCAGCCTCCAACCCTCAATGGTCTCACCAAAATTGAGTTTTTACCTCATAGTAATACATTATAAATCGTACATCTGCACATCTTTAACCATCTCTTCCAAATTGATAATAAAATTAATTAGGATGAAACCTACAACATCACTTTTGTCTTCACATTCTATGTGCATATAAGGTATGACTGACATCAACAACCACTGAAATGAAGCCTATTTTTCTAATTGATCATATAATTTATACATAATGTATCTTCCACCTAATTTAATTCACCAGGTGTATACATCAATCCAAATTAAAAAAATTAAAGATAATCCATCCATATTATTTTTCTCAAATTCATGTACCCTTGTGGGGAAATATTTTTTAATCTCTTAAGATTTGTAAACACTATAAATTTTCACCAAAGAGGAAATGATACCATGTATTAAATGGATGGACTAAAACAATTATATCAAAATCATGTGTTGGGTAGTTAATCTCATGCATCAATAAAAGTATTGAGTCTTAATCATCAACATGTTTCCTTATATGATAACACATCCTAACCCATGTCCTAAAGCATCACAGTACACCACATACCCAAGTCTTGATTATGGAAATATCAAGATCAGTGCTGATTTAAGGATAAAATTATGATCTTGAAAAATAAATAAAATTCCTAGTTCCATTGGAATGGAAGATTATTTATTTTCAATGATATAATTTGTGAATATAGTCATGAGAATTCCTAAATAAATTTTCAATAGTAACTATCTAGACCAAGGAAACTGTGTATCTCAAATACATTCTTTGGTGGTTGGAAAGAGATAACAACCTCTATCTTTTTTCATGCACAGAAAAACCACATTCAGTGATTCCATGGTTGAGGAAACATTCTCCTTATATCTAAAAGTTTCACTTTCATAGTTTCGCATACCGATGATGATCCCAAAAGATTCCCAACACTAGAACCAAGTGTTTATCATGCCCATCTATTATCCTTGAATAGACCAACATGTCATCCACAAATACCACCACATAAGATTCAAGTTCCCTTAAAATATCTAATTCCTTGATTCCATAAATATTTTTGGTGTATTATTAAGATAGAGAGGTATTAACACAAACTCATAATGGACATATCTACTCATGAATGCTATTTTTTTAATATCCTCCTTATGAACTCACATTTTGTGATATCCTAAGAATAATTCAATATTAAAGAACCAATGAGTTCTCCTCAATTGATCGGATATGTCATCACTACATTTATGTGGATATCTATTACTTATTGTATCTTAGATAAGCTTATGATAATTGGTGAAGATCCTTATATTCCCATCCACCTTTTTGAAAAAAAGAATATTGTTTCCCGTGGAAGCATGCTAGGCTGAATGAACCCTTTTGTTTCTAACTCTACTAGAAACACTTTTAGTTCCCTTTACAATTTTGGTGCCATTTGATAATAAAGAATAGAAATAGTAATAGTCCCTGAATATGGATCAATAATAAACTCCACTTCTCTTTTGGGTGGAAACCATGAAAATATTTTTGGGAAACCCATCTGAAAATCGATCAACAACTACTAGAAAACTATTTTTATATATATCTTCCATAGATTCCCAAGTTAAAAATACCAAATGGTATGAGATCAATCCAATTAATGGTGTTAACATTCCTGTTTCATTTTTATTTTCATTCCTATATCCTCTAAAAAGATTTTCGACTCCATCCTCATTTATAAAACTAAACCTTCGGTTATAATAGTGGATAAGAGCCATGAACATTTTCAACCAATCCATACAAAGGATTATTTCATAGACATATATATTAAGAACTGATAAATCCCCTAACAACTCATCTTCCTTAACCATTATAGAACATTCTATAAACATAATGGATTTACATTCTCTTTGAACTAGAGGAGTTTTATGTTTCAACACAGAAGGCATAATCTCATTATTTAAACCTAGAAAATTAACTATATATGAGCTAATAAAGGAATGAGATGAACTCATATTAAAAGAATATTTTTTAAGGGTATAATTCAAAATAATTATACCTCTCACAATAAATGGTCTAAAATTATCATCAATAATAAATTTATCATCTCCATACAACTACTTACTCACTATACATGTTTATTTACTTCCCAGTTGAGATTCCCCCTACTAAGGTGTCATGGTATTCCAAAAATCACCATGTATAGATCAATTTTATTAATGATAAGTATTTTTCTTCCCTCATCCTATGGAATCATATGACGTCTACGACATGTGATATTTGTATGGAAAACTATACCTTGGAGCACTGAGACAATAGCGCTAAAGATGTCCCATCTCGTTACAATTATGGAATGATCTATATGGTTCCAAACACTCATGTTTCATGTGGTCAAACAAACTGCCCTAGAAATATCCATATTTACTCTTAGGACTTAGAGGAATATTCACAGATCCAGCCATCTAATTATGAGTCATCCACATACATTGGAAATTGGTGTCAATATTATGATCACTCTCATCATTAGATTTCCCACTATTTCTTATTGGTTTCAACATGCTCCCTACATGCGTAGCTCCTATGATTTTCCTTTCTTCCACTATCTCTCTATTATACATATATATAAAATGCTACTCCTTTCTACCATCCCAGCTCAAGTACTAAACCTGAATGAATTTAAACTCTCAGACCGAAAAATCATACCATTTGTCCAAAATTGTTTTGACTAACCAATATTTATACCACATGAAAGACAAGGAGGGAATAATATGATACCATTTATAACATCACAACCCTCCTAATTATCTTGAGATTGTTGTTGACCGTTACTTGTCTTATAGAAACATCTCAAAAATTATAAAGTTTGGAAGTAAATGTCGCAGGATTTATAACAGTAGGGGGATGATTTCCAATTTAAAGATAACAAAACCACAAAAAAAATATACCGTAACCAAAACCAATATATGAGGTATGATAAGAATGTATATAACTCAATGAAATATCAAAAAATCAAATCAAACTACACTATATCTAATAGCACAGTACCAAAGCAGATGAATATGTAAATAGAACAAATAGACTCCAAAGACATAACTCCACAGCTCCAAACATAATCCATACTCCAACTCCAAAACATAGCCCATAGATCAGGATTCACCACTAAAGAAATGCGATTCATTCCCATTACCATTGTCTCGATAAAAAATATCTAAAAAATCACCAAGATTCAAAATAAGCAGAGAGTAATAACAATACATCAGTTTTCCCCTAATTAATTCCCTACTCATACAACTATGATTGAACAAGTTATCATATTTCTATAAAACAATTTACATAAAACCATTTTTAAACAATTAAAAAGTAAATGAAAAATACAAAGATTTTCATACCAAACTAGTTCCCATGGAAAGAAGGAAAACAAATCTTTAAAACCATTTGATATTACTTCTTAGCACACTCATTCCATGATTTACACACACACACAAATACACCCACACATGCATGCTTCACTAATAGTTCCAAACTCTTGAGTGGTTTCTCTTATATACAATAAGTGATAACTAAGTTTCGAATCTCCTTGTTCCCCAATGAAACATTCCCCTTATCATAGGCCTTGCCTCATTGTACCCCAATGATACATGCCACTTATTGAGGGTCACGTCGACAGCATGAACTCATAAAAATCCACGTATACTAATGAAAATTGAAATAAACCATTCCAAGACATTTTAATAAAACTTTGATTTTACTTAAAACCATTCAAAAATACCATTTTCATAAATCCAACAAATCCATATTTTAAAACCAGTTTTTTAAAATTGAGAAAACAAATAACTTTATGAAACCAAATTTCAATAAATCCACAAATCCACGAAAAATCACTAAATAAGGTTAATAACATAATTTTCACATCAATTTAACATCAAATTTTATGAATTTAAATCAATTTGAAACTATGACTTCATGTTTTAATAATAGGAGTCGAGAGTGAATCCATCTAACTCGTGAATTATGGGAGAAATGAAGAAAGGTAAAAATTATTCAACAAAAATATGTAGAATCTCCAAAAATCCTTCCTTATATCTATTTTCCTAACATAAACACAACCATATCTCATAATTATTATCATAATATTTCATATATTTTTCTACAATAGACTAGATCATGGATTTTTAGAGAAGGAAGAAAATTAAATCTAAGAAAAACTACATCGAATGAAGGCTAATCAGGGGAATTAGGCTTGAACACACAAAAAAACATTCAGATCTCTTTTGGATTTAAGGGGAGAGATTTAAAAAAAATGGGAGGAAGAAGAGCCTACATAGGGTTCAAAATAGCAAAAAAGAAATGTGTTGGGGTGAAAACAAGTGAGATCCAATTTTTTAGGATCCCACTTTTAAAATGTGCACGGTTAGTCAAATGGTTAAGAAAATCAACCAATAACTGTGTGCTAGTATCTGCCTCAAGGAACACCTCACAATGTTGGCCTACATGTTTAAACAAACCATATTCCAACCATTAAAATGCTTGTTATCTTTCTTTGAATAGTTTCTCTATAGTGTTTTCATGGTTTGGTAAAACTGTGTGCCTTCCCATTATCCCTTGACTCACTATCCAAAATTTCATATAGGAGTTCCATCATTTCTAATAACTGTTCTGAAATATTTCACCTTTATAAAATACCTAGTAACATTCCAAAATCTTTAATAACTCTCAAAAACTCCACTCAAACACAATAAATACATAAAAATTATAATTACAAGGTTACTTACATGAAACTGGGGGTTCTACACATATTCCTATAAGCATAACATAACCAAATGTAATCTTATGAACAACCATCTGAGTATAGAACAAATATATTTATACTCATACACATTCTTGTGAATATAGATTACATTAAATGTTACCCACACACAACCATGTGGTCGTTACATAACCACAATTATAACCATGGATAAAATCATTATCTCATGAGGTAACAAACATAACCAATACATTTTATGGAAATATAGGACCCCGACTATCAATAATAAATACATTTTTATCTTCTTGAAATCAGTATATCATTATATAATAATGAACCCTTGGAATAAAAATGTGTTTCAGATCATTTATATATGGTATCACTAATATTGAACTTAATACTGTAAATAATTGATATCTGAAATTTCAGTCAGTAGAAAATAGTGTTTTATAAGTACATTTATAGTGGGATTCATGGAAAATAAATTATTAGGAAATATGGACTCTATATATAAGGATTAAAATGTTATAAAATAATAATATCTTTTTTATATAACACTTTTAACTTTTTAAAAATGATTAAGTTATGAGTCACATTGAAAAGTCATTGTGTAATTGTCACTATGATAAATTAGAAAGATAGAATTTTTAGAATGATTATTTTGATGTAAATTCCAACAATTGATCCTCAAAAAAACAAATTAATGATTCAAAAAGGTTATGTAAAACCATTTTAGAAAATTTTAATATTTTTAGAAAAGAATCTCAAAAACGGATCTCTAAAAAGAAATTATGATTCTTAAATTCAGAAGTGAAGGAATTGAAAAATTTTAGTTTTAAAAAATAATATTCAATAATATATCCTTGAAAACACATAAATATTTTGAAAATATATTTTGGATGGAATACAAATCAGATGATTTTGAAAGGATGTGAAAAATACTTTTTAAAAATTTGAAATATCCTTGATGAAGACTTAGATCATAAAAATTATAACAAAAAATATTTATTAAAATAGGATAATGTAAATATTGATGTCACAGAATATAACACATAATTAGGTTTTCTAATATATAGAGTATAATATCTTCTATAATGGAAAACATGAAAAACTAGGATAACTTTAACTAAAGATGATTGGAATAATTCTCCACAATGATATTCATTTGAGAATGAAATATTATTAATGAATATGGTTTGAATTAAAAGTAATTTTTTCCAATATATTTAAATTGAAGGTACCATTAAATAATAATTTATGTTTGAATAAACCAATTTTCTAATAAATAAGTTCAATAAGAATAATTGTATCTCAACGTAGGGAGTTGAGTTTGTAAAAATAGTTACGGTAATGGTAACATAAGAATCAAAAGAACATGATAGGGCTAACAATAAATTGACATTAAAATTTCAAGAGAAAAAAATATATTAATTGTAATTTAATGTAATAGGTCATTTAATAATCCATTAAAATTAATAGTAATGTGAAATATCAAACATATTACATTGAGTTAAAAATGAAATAAAGATAACCTTACCTTGTTCTCCTGCTTAGTCGAACACATTATAACCTCCGATAAAAAATATAACAATAATATTATTATTTAAAATAACATTAATAATATAAATTATATTTTATATACATCATTTATGATCATTTTTTATGAATATATTAGTTAGTTAGAGGTTATTTTCCTAATTGGGTATTAGTAACTTTAATTTTTTCATGCATGTTTTAGAATATCGATGTCAGTACCCATTCATTGAATGTAATTTCATCATTCATTGGTTTTTTAAGTAAAAATAATAGATAAATTATTCTGATTCATCAATATAATATATTATTACAATATTTTTTTATATTGTGATGAAATATTTTCATTGTTGGCTTATTTCGATAATTTTATTGATCAAAAATAATATTCTTATAATAAGTTAAATTCTTAATATAACCATTACATAAAAATAAAAAATAAATATTTTTTATTAACATTTAATAATAATATTATTTATGTAACCATTATTACACATGATAGGTGATTATATTATTGATTTGGTTGGTGGTCGATCTGACCCCAAACATGGAAATACCATAATCCAATGGGTGGGTATGGAAAATAAAGTGTTTATTTTGATATAATATCAATATTACAAAAGCATAATGATATTATTTATATGTTTTTAAGGTTGGGAAATGAGATTATGCTAAGTTTTGATAATTAAAAAAAATATAACAAAAGGAGAATCATTACTCTGTAGAGGTGTTGGTTTGTAAGATAAAAGATTACATTTTCATTTCCCAAAAAATGTGAAATAATAAAGCGGGATTATAATTTTATCTTAATTATCATAATTATATTATTTATATCACATTTATTCATATATTAAATATTTATTTACCGGTAGATTTCTGAAATTTTTAAATAATAAAATTTGGTTTGACGTCGTATATGACACATAAAAGCAAGCTTATAAGAAAATGTTAACCGAAGGCCTAATGATATATATTTTTTATACAAATTTGATCTCTTCGATAACATGAAGAACACTCAACCTCATGTATAACTTAAGAGTGATATAGTATACCATTATCACCTAACAATTAAATTTTAAGGTATGAATTTTTCTAACTGAATAATGATAATTATGTTATTATATTAATTAGAAAAAAATTATCTAAAAGAAAAAAAAGGTGTTTTGAAAATTTTTTATTTTTCTAAAAATGGTTTAGTACTGGTTTGAGAACATAATTTAAAGTTATTTTTTACAAATTTTATAAAATATAATTGTTAAAATTAAATTCATTTTTGAATTAATCATATAAAAATTATCTTTGAGAGATTTTTCTTGTTTTTTTCTAAAATGTATCATTTTCGATGAATAGTCAAAAAAATAATTTATTTTGGAAAATTTTTCATTTAAAATAATTACAAGGTTAAATTATTTAATAAATTAAATTTAAATTAAATATAGTCAATTATGTTACAAAATAACAACAATATTTCATTTTAATCATTTTCATATGATGTTTTTTTATTAAAACCTTTTATAATTAGGAGTATTTTCTCTTTAGAAACCCATTTTTTCATCACTTCAGTGGGTATAATTTTAAATTTGATTCCACTACTTCTAAGAATTGAATTTTGAAAAATAGATTAAATATTCTAAATAATCTTAATTTTTATTATCTGTTATTTCCATCATAATTTTTACCCATTATGAATAGTGAACATATTAAAAATTAATTATTGTGGCAATGGTAAAAACGTATTTACCAGGGGTTAAACATATAAGATAAGGGTTAAAATGAGCTAAAAACATATCTAACACCCATTTTATATACCTATTTGAACATTATAATCTCTACGGGTCTATAATGGCCAATTTATTATGCATGATTCATGATAACCATGTGGGTGTAATTGATTCTATTTAAAAATTCAGTTTGTGTCCTCTCTCATACTTATAAAAGGCCACAAACTCCTCTCCCCTTTTCATATGAGAAAGTCCATTTGTTTCGATCCATACCATCCAAAATCACTTCCTTAATCCCATTAAAACACCTTACAACCATTTTGTGATCATAAATCCAATATATAAAGGATTTTTTTGAAAACAAAACAGAATTTTTTGAAGAAGATATAACATTCTTGAATGAGCGTTTTTATTTGTTTCTTCTTCCACGTCCATCAAATATTTTATAACTGTGATTATATAACAATATAATCATTATAAAGTTACATAAATATTATTTTGTTAAGTTAGTTACCTATATATATATCCTCTTCCATCATATGGGAAATGAAATCTTTAATCGTGTGTACAGTGGACTACCACCTCACGAACCGATTTAAATCATTTTGCATCGCCACATTTTGAGGATAGATGTAATGATGAATTTAAAACATGTATATGAAATTTATGATACTATTATAAATTTAAAATTATAATTTCACATATAAGTTCTTAATTTTCTTACCATTTAAAATATGATAATATCCCTCGTGTATACGGAGGACTACTGCAACACGAAACAATATGATTAGTTTTTCACAAAAACATTACATGGAAATTAAGATGGATAAATTTGGATATATGTGATATATATGAGATGATATTAGTTTTTTATGATTAATTTATCACTTAGTTCCTTACCGTTTCACTCATTAATGGAATTATAATGTCACTCGTGTGTATATAAGCCCTACCATCTCCACAAACCTACGTGATTCATTCTCTATGATCAAATATCAATAATGATTATAAAAATTTATATAATGAAAAAAAAATTAATAACATTAATATAATTATATATATTTATGATCTATATTGTATACCCCATAACAATTACATTCACGATGAAACACGCAAGAGAAAAAAAATTAAATTACCACATGAAACAATGAAAATAATGATAGATTAATAATGAACAGGTGATGATTTTTTATAATTGGATCCTATATGATATTATAGTTATGATTATAAATCATCTATAAATATTTTACATTATTAAACCCATTATATAAAATTTTATGTCATGTTCAACCAAAATGAACCATAAGGTAAGTGACTTCGTCTAAATTTTCTTTCATTGAGGCATATTTTCTTGTTTTTCAAATAATTTATTTTATATTGTTTTTAAAATGACCATTTTTCATGTAATATCCTTAATAATTCAAAAAAAATTGAATGTTATGTTTCAATTTGAATTATTAAATACAAGGGTATGATGTTGAAAATTACCTTGTATTATAGAATTTCATAAATCCATTTATTTTCATTAGTTAATATTACTTCTTCATTTTCATTGATATTATATGATTATGTATGTAATGTTTTTTATATTATGTTTTATTTACACATTATTATTGTTTATTTACATTTTGAAATCATTATTGATTCATTTATTAATTCTCACTTCTACATTATGATATTTGTGATGGTTTTTTTACAATATCATTTGAATTGATATTATTTATGGGTGAATTTTCATATAAGGGAGTCATTTTATTATTATCAAATATACCCATTTAATTGTATTACCCTATATTTATTCATTATTTGTATCATTTAATATTACTATATTCCAATATTTTTTATTTAAAACAGTTGATAAAATATTTTTAATAAAATCTGACTTCATCTCTCTCTTCGGTCAAAATTCATTTTCCTTCTAAAATAATGTTTTCTAAAAAGGTATTAAAAAAATTATGATTCCAAAATTGATTTAATAATGAAAATTTTAAATTTTTTTCTTTTTTACAAAATTTTATAAAAGGAATTTTCATTTCATTTTCTAAACAAGGTTCATTTAGCTTTTACTGAAAATGGGAAATAATCATTGTTTTAATGTGTAGGTTGTGTATATAATTTCCAACCATCACAGATACACAATTCTTTAAAGAATAATTTATATGTTTCAGAGGATAAGTTTATTGGAATGTATTTCGAAAATATTTTATGAAATTTAATGTTAAAAAAGTCAATGTTAAAATGATATTTTCATAAGGAATGTTTCTAAAAATCTTTTTGTGATATTTATATTCATTAATGAAAAGAAAACTTCATTTTATATATAATAAACGGGGGATAATTTGTATTTATACCATCAATATTCCTTTTATGGATGGATTATGATTATTTCGACCAAGTAATGTATTAACATTCACTTTCTGGAGTCATTTTTAAAGTCATTAACTTTCCCTTGCAAGATTCACTTTATTTTTATCATTGGACAATAAATTTTACCTAAATTACCATATTTTTTAACCTGAATATATTTATTAATTATACAATATATCATTCTTACATATGGTGTTTACATTGAAATTAATTTTATTATCTAGTGAAATGTTGATAAATATTTATTCTTTACTCAATACAGATATTTGTTGATAATGAATATTTTTCAAGAAATAAATTGAATATTAGATATATGAAGAATTTATTGGACATGAATAAACTTTTGGGGATATTTATTGATATTACCTTGAGGTAGTGGTAGTATCATAAGACAAATAATTTAGATAGCATTAATTAAATGGGTTTCTGGTGTATATCTACCAATCAGTTTTAAACTGTCTTGAGAATGTTCTTAATAGTACATGTATCATGTTTCCCAAGACTATGATGTCCAATAATTAATCATTTAATTCATTAATAATTTAGTCATTATTATCCAGGATATTTTAACAATGATATTATCTCTAGAAGAAATTCATTCCCAGTTTATTTATTAAATAAAATGCGTTTTTAGTTATTTACCTTTCTATATTTATTATTCCTTGTACATCTATTATAGTAATTTTATTGATTAACTGTCTGTTATTTTCAATTATTACCAATTACAAATGTATTTTTTTTAATCAAATTATGATAGTAAAACTATTTAAATTTAATGTGTGATTAGTTATTTAATTTTCCATGTTGATTATGATTATTGACTAATGATGGCTTCTGTTGTACATAACCTTTACTGAGTATTTGAGATCACAATTATTTTTTCCCATTCATAGGAATCTATGAAGTGTACCAAGAATTATATACATGGATTTAATAGATGGAATATTTATATTATCAAAAAAATCTAATTTTTTTCAATTTTAATGTGGGAATCATTTGTGTTTCTTATTCACAAAGGCTACAAATCCATTCGGTCCTTCCAGATGCGATTCATTGAATCTTATGAAAATTTAATAAATGAAAAAATGTCTACAGGTTACTAGAGTATGGGTCATTAAATAAACAATAAGGAGAGGTTGTGGTTACAAATGAACTAAGTCACTTCATGGAGGCGATAGTCCGCACAAACCCATAACTGACGTTGTTTAGTTTTTATAAGTGGATGAAATGTAATAAATAATGGTTGTTTCATTAATATAATAAAAAATCAGTTCAAAAATGATATTGATATCAATATATTACAATTTTTAGGGTAGTTTTGGAACATACTAATTAAAGGTAAAAAGTTATAGATTAAGTAATACTCACTTTGGGACTTTGAACATTCTCCTCAAACTCTCAATGGAAATATAGGAATCATGCTAACTTATGTTGACCAGGGTCTTTATAAAGTGAAAGGTAATTATCAGAGATGAAAAATATGTTTGGTTTTAAGGAAATTTTAATAGGAAGGGGGATATTTAAAATGGTTTAATTGATCCACTTTTATAAGTATTGAGAATTGAAACTTTGCAGAATATCCACTATTTTCAATAATTCTATGACTCTTGTTAAGAGTCAATGAACCCAAAAGCCTTCATTAATAAATTTTTGTGTTATATAATTTCTATAATTTCTAAAAAAACTATTTTTTAACATGTTTTAAAGATGTTTGAATCTTTTGATCACTTTGTTTTTAAATTATAACATTTCGGTGTTTACCTTGGTAACTAGTTTTTACACTAGTAGTTTATTTTTTATTAAAATTAAAAGGAATACATTGTAACTATTTCTTGTGTTATAATAAAGAATTTTGGATTCATATAGTCTAAATTTATTTCTAAATAAAATTTAATTTAATTTTAAATTAAAATTATCAATATATATATATATATATATAAATATTTTGTAGAAAAAAAATTACCATGCAATGTTCTTAAAATTAATTTGTAATATTCACCAATTTAATGGTTGTTAATATATAAATATATGGGTTTATAAATTATATTATATTAATATTTTAGAGTTTTTTTATTTTAATTACATAAAAGATAAAAAATATTAATTAAATAATTCATTGAAAATTACAGTTTTACCATTATCATGATAATTAAATTTAATACTTGTAATCATTTTTATACCCAAAACGTAAATTTTACTTATCAAATAATATGAAAAAATTTACCAAAAATATAAAGTCCATTTTTCTTGATTTAATTTATAAAAATTTCGAAAACTATTTTTTAATATAATAAAATGAAAATATGTTTTAGAGAAAAAATTTATTTAAGTTTCCAATACATTAAACATGGGTTCTATAAATTTGTCATATTATTGTTTTTAATAATTTATTTTACATAATAAATATATTTTTTATTGACTAATGGTTTCAAAACTCTGAAGTTGTTCTTGTACTAAGATAATTTCCAAATAATGATGGTATTAGAAAAAGCAGTGGTATTTACTATTCACCAAAAAATCAATTATTCTAGAAAAATATCAAAATGTAATCCTAATAAAAAATTAAAATTATTCATTAAAAACGTAATTAATTTTTTAAAATTAAATTTCATAAATTAATCTTTTAAAATGAAAATACATTATATGAATTCTAAAATGTTTTTTAAAAAAAATTCACTTTAATAATTTAAAATGTCCTAATTATAGAATATATACAATTATAATTGATTAAACTCTATTAATTTTCAATTTCTTTTATTTTTAATCTAATTATAATATTTTTTTGGTTTATTTTTTTAGGTATTTTATTAGCTTAGAGTTGTGTGTCATACAGTCATTCAAAGATAATATTATTTTAAAGGGTCCAAAATCTCGTGTCATATTAGTCATACTAAAATATTTATTCCAATATATTAAATTAGCTAAGGATTTATTTGATTAATCCATTTAGACTAATAATTTAGTAATCATTCACAATAAACCAATATTTTTTATAAACATATCGAAATAATGATAGTATTAAAGAATTTTTTTAGTTTATTTGATTATGCCTCAACCATGGAATCCCATTTTTAGTAGGCCACCTATTTTAGACTAAAAGAAGGGTAAAAACATAAATCTAGGAGGAATAACCCTAAAAACCCTAAAAAATTAAGGAAAATCCCATAATTATCCCAAATATATAATAAAAAATATAACACGTAAAAATAACAATGTATGAAATGTAATACATTAGTTAAGACCATATAATATAGACTAAAAACTTATATTACATTAACTAACATTGATTATCACTATATACAAAACTAAATTTTTTTTATTATAACTCCAACTCTTCAATACAAACCCTTAAAAATAGTTTATATAATATAGGGTGAGAATAAAAGAATACCTTGTTGTATCCTTCTTAGAAACACTTTTAAAAATTAGATGAATTATATTAAAGTATCCATTAAAAAACTGTAAAATGAACAAATTACCTATACAGGGTCATTTACTATCCAAATATCATTAGGGATCACATACTAAAATATCATAAAGGTAAAGTAATATTGTAATTATGATAATATTTGGGAAACTACCCCATATCTATGACCTCATTGATCATGGTTCCCCCATATATCAATGGAAAACAATATTTTTCTCTCATCCCTCCCATATCCATAATCCATATCATTATACCACATTACATCTAAATCTATAAAACCATATATTTATACCACAATCATTCTACATACCATATCCCTATACCACATAAAATTATATAACCATTTCACTACAACATATCCACATCACTACCTCAAAATCACATTAATTCAGTATATAATTTCAACATTTCATCATAACATATCCATCCTCTCTCAATAATAGAGAGGGAAAGAGGGGGATTAAAAAACCTTCTAAATCACATACATCTAAGATGTAAGGAAAAACCTTGAGAACTAAAAATTCCATAGAGTAATCAAACATGGGAAATTACTTGGGTGGTGATGTGTAGGAAATTAAAATAAAGTTAGTGGATAGATATTAACATGAAATTCTATTCTTTGTTTAAAATCCTAACCACACGTAAAAATGATATATAATCTCCAAATACTCTGTAAAAGACAAACCATACTCTCACTACATCAAACAAAACTATAACTGCACCTAAAAAATAAAAACAATATAAGGTAAAAATAGTAAATAACTTCTTACCATATCTTCTATTATATTTCGTTAACAATCCATGCTTATCATTAATAATTATGTAACCATTTTTATTTTATTAATTTTCTATTTAACATATACATTATCATTAATAATGAATGAATAACTTTTTATTCCCACATAATTATGAAAATTAGTAAACATTTTTTCCAAATATTCCTTATTCTCATTCCACTATTATACAATTAGTTCATTATTTCTAGCACACATATATTCTCTCCCAACTACAACCCAACCCACCTCTACCTCTATGGTCCCCACATCAACATCCTATCAAAAAATATGGAAAATAATCTTTTATAGTATCAATCCAACTAATAAAAATTACCACAAACTATCTCAATATCTTCAAAATTTAACAACATTTGAAAACAAAAAATCAAAACAATGATTTCAACTATCTCAAATTTTCATGCTTAATTCCTTATTTATCAAATCATGGTCAAATAAAATATACATGAATTATCCATATTTCTACACTCAATATTCATTAACATTCAATATCAATACTCCCAATTTCATGTTTCTTTATTATACCAATAATAACATAAATCATGAAAAGATCTTATTTAGTAATATAGTAAAAACTATTTTGGAATAAAATAATAGAAAATAATATTTATTGAACATCATCATGCTAATTCATAATCCAATTACTATCATTTTCAGTTTAATTTTATAATTTTTTTCAAATGAAATCTAATACAAGGGATCCATGAATAAAAATTGATATAATATATATATATATCAGGAATCCCTTGACATTATGGAAGATTCATAAAGTTTATATATAAATATTTGTGTTGAATAAATTATTTAACATTGAATATCTTGTGAGAAATTTTCAAAAACATTTTTCAAATACCTTGATCATAAAACCACTTACAAAATAATAATAAAACTTACCAAAAACCACTTATTTAACCTTGCCTTTGAAAAAAAGAGCGAACTTGTTGATGAAAAGAGAGGAGAAAGGCACCTAATGTAAAGAGAGGAAGATTAAAAGAAGGTGTGGGATTTGGATCCCCCACAAAAATCTATGAGAATCAAAACTATGGTTAATAGTTATCTATGGTCTGAGAGAAAATAATATCATCAATAAAAACTAGAGGTAATCGTAATTTTATAATTAAAATTCAAAGGAAAAGGATATTTCTATGTAAATTCAACACCACATCATATTGAATTTTATAAAAAATGCGATATAAGATTATCCACTGTTAATATGGCTACATCGCCCTTTAATTTTTTTCCATTTTTTATAGAAATTATGTTATACCATTATCATGGAATATTCCCTAAGAAAATGTCATATAACTCTTTCAACTAAGTCAAACTATTGTCTACCATAGAATACCACTCTTAATCCTCGCCATTTTATTTAACCACCAATGACATCACCATCGCATATGGTTTGATATAATATATCATTAATCCATATAAAACATGGAAAAAGTAACATGGATGATTCTAATTATAGATATAGGTTCTTAAAAACTCATCCTAGTACCAAAACATTCAAAATAGATTCCACCATACCATGCTCTATGGTATATGTACTAACTCACCTATAAAAGTTATAGAATCAACTCTAAATCAATATTACTATAACATGACGGACCCAAAATGGTTGCATAACATCTATGAATAAAAAGAAACACCAAAATATATTAAGGAAAGAACATCTAATGGTCTCCCTTATATAAAAAAACACATCTTTTCTCTCCCAAACCACCACAAAATACTCCAAAAACACACATTGTAATTAAAAGTAACAAATTAATGGTATGATAATTTTGAGTCCTATAAATTATATTTATATAAAATAGTTCTCAATATTTAGAATACAAGAAAAATAATTTTGAAAAATACAACTAAATAAACATAAACACCTCAAGAGATCCCTGTAAAACAATAATCTCACAACTATTAAAGCAGAAAAAAAAACACCAAACCAAAAAAAATTTATCATCCAATACAATTCCAAAACATGTTAACATCAGGAAAGAATAAAATAGAAATATAAAAAGCTTAATAATATTATTATATCTATAATTATCAATCCTATGTACATTTCTATACACGAATATGTCCCCAAAAAATCTTGATATAGATAAATAAAGTACCCTCACAACACATTCTATTTAAAATCAAGAGTCTAAACAATACACTCCATGAACATTACATAATAATAAATACAATACTAACCCCAATAAATTATATAATAATTATTTAGAATACACAAGTTGTGACACACATAATAAATTATTAATAGTTTCCCTCAATAGAGAGTGAGTTTATAGATATTCTTACTCACCAGCACACACCAACTCCATGAATGGTTAGATAAACCACAAAGAATGATTACAAGCTTTACCAAACGGTTTATAAATATTACTATTAGAGGATTTTTTAAACACATTATCGCTATCTTAATAAACTTGAGGCCTCCACATTTGATCATATTTAATTTAATGAACAAAAAGAATAGTATTCATCCACTCATGAATCCCCTTAACATTACCTAGCATAATCTGCACAAAATTAAGTCTAGTAATAATTGAATCCCCACCCTTGGTCCAGTAAAATGGATATCTGGATGGATACTCATAAAATTCCTAAAACAGATTGATTCAAATCAATTTAATGGATATTTTTATTTTATAAAAATAAACCAACGTTAAATTTTCTCTAAAAACATATTATTTTGAGAACATAGGCATATATCTTTTCCTCCAATTTCTAGATCAAATACTCTATTTTCCTTTTTATCTAAGTATAAAAGGAAGTTATTTGAAAAAAAAGAGTCAATGATTATTAAACACTCTTATACACACTCATGGTAAAATAGGAACCTAAATTATAAATAATCATGTTTAAAAACTCTTGAATATTCACCACATTATTGACATATAGCCTCACTAAGGTATAAACTACATTAATTTTCTTTAAAAACATGAAATGATCACACTTCATTAGATAATAAACAATAAACTATATAGAATCACATCCACTCATGAATCGTGGAATGGTGGTATTAAAATTGCTCAATTTTTGATCTCATTACTTTTAATTAATATCCAATTATTACAGTATACCATTTTAAACCCTATACTCAACCTTCTCAAATTAAAGTCCAAACAATAAAACATATGATCTAACATGTACATTTTCTTCCCTTGAAAATATAATTAATTTCACAATACATGTCATATCATATATATCAAATGATATACTTCAGAATTTGTACTATATAACTCATAAAAATCATCTCTCATATAATATGATGAAACTATGAGCATCCGACTGAATAACTTGTGATGATAAATTTGTTTTTACAATCCCTTAGATTAATATTCATTAACAACAATATATATACACATATCTACATCCTAATATCCAATATGATATTTCTCCATGTACGATAGTAAGAAATAATGCATTATCCTCAAAAAAAGGAAAAAACCAATATTAATTTGTGTTATATCAATGTGAAATTTTCAAAGAACCTATACCACCATAAACACATTTTTATCCTCATAAACAAAAAAAGTATTAGTTTTCTTACTTAGGGAATCAACAACCACATTTCTTATCCCTATAGAATTTGAGGTATTAAAATTATAATCTAGATACTACGGTTTCCAAAATCACATAAGAAAATTAAAATCTCAATATGTAAAGATATATCATAGGCTCCTTTTATTTTTTTAAACCACAAAGTGTTAATAATTAAGATCATGGTTACATATATTTAAAGCATTTACCAACTCTGAAAATCCTATTATCATTTATGGTAAAACTATATATATGGGGTTATAAGTGTTGAGAACCATATAATATCACTATTCAATACTGTATTATAGAATAAATAGGCTAATAAAAGATGAATAAAAAATGTATCCATCATTACTCCCTCTTTTTAAAAATAGTGGATATGATCTATAATAATCATTTACTTTTATTCCACAAAGGCCACTTAACACTGATATACATATACAATGTCTTAATCATTTATAATTTATGTTTTCATGGGTGATTCAATTTAAGAGAAGTTATAAATGAACCTCATTGAATAGATTCAACGATGAAGGAATTTATAAACCCCTAAAATAATCATCGAATCAACACATGAAACAAATAACATGATCTATAATAATTAATCCCAACTGAGATAGGAATTTCCTAATGAAATGCACTGCACCAAAAAAAAATATACACTTGGAAAGCCTCTAATATAGTGGATATCATTGAAAACCCTAGAAAACAACCTTGAAAATCTCAAAAAGATTTACCGGTGACCTCAAATAGGCCCATATGTTATCATTTAACATAGTTACAAATTCCTCCTAAAACACATGAAATGTTTTGTTCATTGATCCCTTAAAAATATTTTGGAAATTCATTACTCTAAAATGAATATCTATAGACTCCAATTGTTCTTAATGATGAATAAAATTATATTTTAGTACATTTTTCTTCTTTTCCCACATATGATAATACTGAAACACAAAATAAATATTTAAAAACATATTATATACTATTAATTGATAAATCATGTTATTATTCTTCAAAATAAGGTAAATATTATTCATTATCCCCTAATTAAATTTATGAAAATTAATGAATTAAAAGGCACATAAAACATTATTATTTATCAGAAAAAATGGAAAACACCATGCTGAAAAATAGTCTAAAAGATATTCTTTTATAATAGTATATGGATTTGAATTAGTTAACCTACCAACTATAAAGGATCTATCCTCTCTATAGAAAGATAATTTTGAAATAAATTTACTTATAAATATATCCATGATTTTAAGTCAAATTGAAGAGTTAATATTACAATATATTTATTAAACAATTATAGGAACTCATTGATAACTCTTTAAAACAACACTACATGAACATCCATTAAACCCTTATTCAATACTACCAAAAGATGTTTTATTAATCTATGTATATCTTATGGCCTCTTCCAAAACAAATCTCTATAGTTTTCACCATATAAAAGAAAACAACTACCCAGAAGAATTGATTTATAATTAACAAATAATAAATCTAGTCTATTTAAGGATGGAATTGTGTGGTGGTATCTATATTTAAAATAATTATCTCACAAAATGATAATGACTCATCATCATCCCACAAAATGAAAAAAATCAAACAAGATATAATGTATTGCAACTAGAATAATTTTAGAACACATATATTTTAGTTTATATTCATTTAAAAGGATATTATATTTGATTGTGTATTCCACACACAATATTGATCTTAAAAAAGAACTGTGATATACTATTAAAATATTATTTAAATATGATCATTATAACCTAGTTACTGGATTGGTGGTTATGAATTGGAATAAAAAAATTAGCAGGTATATATAGATTGATTATAATAAAATAAATTATAAATTAATTGTAATTTATTATAAAATAATGTTAATGTAAAAGATATATTTTTCATATGTGCAATGTATTTTTATCTGAATAGATTTAATTATTTATAATTTATAAATTATTTTAATTAATTTTTAAATTTTCATTTACTATCATATTATTTCTCATTAATTTCATAATGGATACTTGTCATTGAATGAGAGTAAAGTTATTTTATGCTTCAAAAATATATTTTATTGTATTTTATGTGGGAATATTATAATAAATATATTCCATTATTAAAAAATAGATTCCATAATAGGAATTCAATTTTTATATATAAAAATTTATTGTAAACTTATGTTTTTGTTTTGATATTTTTTGGAAATATTTAATTCTCAGTGAATGGTGAATAATAATTATTTTTATACAACTATTTCCTTATTTATTAAATAAAGTAAAATAAAAGTAAAATTCTATATTGTATTTATTTTTCAGTAAAATAAGTCTCATTTTATAAAAAAATAATTAAAAAAATCTATATAAATCAATATTATATCGTTTTTTATTGTAAAACCATTCTTGTAATTTAAAAAATAATTTTGGTGGAAACTGTTTTTCATTGCGTATATCATTTTAAAATTTAATTTTTTTAATTATTGAATGTTAATCATGAAAATTTTATAACATATCCAGAATCATGATGTATAATTTTTCTAATCATTTAAATTTAATTTTGGTTATAATTAATATTAACTATTGTATATCTTATCACCACGATCAAGGATAAAATGCCTAAAACATGGAAAACATTATGGGATAAAGCTTAAAAATAACTAAAATAATTTTCTTATTCTATGTGTATGTGTTTATTGCATAAATATTATTCAAAAATTATAAAATATGTAAATTAGTGTCCACTTTCTGGGGAATATGATATCTATATTATTTTATGTAATGAATAATTACAAAATGTCACTTTCTTTCTTTTAATATATATAATATATTGTAATAGGGATAAAGAGAAGTTATTAATGGTTTTAAATGTTTATTTTGAATATAAAAAAATTATACTTCTAATTTTTGAAAATATATTTGTCTTTTAAAAAGTATATGCAAAACTATTGCATCACTTGTACAAGTAATAGAAAAATCATGTAAATAGTTTTAAAAACATCAAAAGTAATATTTTTTTATAAATTATGTTGTAAAAAAACAATTTAATAGATAATTATAAATGGTTTGTTTTGGTGAAAGTGTTTATATTATAACTATATTCTTAATTATATTTCTCTAAATAAAATGATTTAAATAGTCATTAAAATGAGGTTTAATGGTAGTTGATGTTTTAAAAAAATTAGAGATAATTATAAAATAATAAAAATCATCTCATAAAATAACTTATATAGGATAGAGTATATGATATATGGAATTTGGAATGTATGTTCTAATTCTAATTTTAAAAAATACTTTCATTTTCCTAAGATATTTAAAGATATGTTACCATGGTTGATGATAAAATTGTTAATGAGGGGGTTAAACTAAGGGATAAGGTTAAAAATGATAAGTAAACTTTTTTAAATTTTAATGGATAAATTTATTTCTACCGTATACTCATTATATTATTTTATATATATCTTTTGAGTAATTTTACATTAGGTAGACATGTATTATATACTAATAACTCAAGTATTTACAATATTTCCACCCACCTAACATGAAAAAGGTAACATCCTATCTTCTATTTTTCAAACCTATTAAGAAATTTAGATCAATAAAAATATATAAAAATACATTTCCAACATCCCTACCCATGTCCCATAGGTTCTAGTCATACCAAATACCATCCTAGAAGGATTATGGTGTAAGCCAAATGTGGTTTCTCTTAGAAGGGGTATAACTCTTAACACAACATTTTATGTTTATTTCTTCTTCCCCCATCATAAAATATTATTTTAGAAGAATTAAGGTGTAATCCAAAAAAATTTCTCAAAGTAGGAGTATAACTCTTAACAGACAATTTTTATGCTTATTTCCTCATCCCCCATCATAAAATATTCAATAAACATGATAATATAAAAAAATAAGTATCCTATATAAACATTAATTTTCTTATGTTTATATATCATCCCTTATTTATATTCTTCTCCATCACATGGTAAATGAAAACATCATTCATGTTTATGTGTGGACTGCCACCTCTACAAAGCGATAAGTTTTGTGTTCTATCACCAACATTCATGTATGGTTAAAACGAATGACTTAATATATATATATATATATGTGTGTGTGTGTGTGTGTGTGAAATTTATGGGGTTCTTTTCATTCTTTAATGATAATATATCATCTAATTTCCTAATCTTCCACCTAATAAAAAGTGTTAAATACACTCGTGCATATGTATATACTACCCTCTCCATGAAGTAATTTTTTCCACTTTAAAACACATCATAACATTTTTTATTATGAATGTAACATCTATGCCCAACTAACTACTAATATGGTTTTTGGACCAGTGGGTCACAATCCCTTAAGTGTGCATCCCCGTATTCCATAGGCATTCAACTAGCAACGAGGGTCTAAGGAGGTGATAGTGGGGAGACTATACCCTAATGGCTAGAGTAGTTGAATTATAAATCAAATAGTAAATAAAAGATAATATAGTAATAAATAATAAAATAAAAACATATAGTGTAAGAATAATATAATATTTGAATAAGAGTGTCCAATTCTAGTAAATTACAGTGCATATATGACAAATTATTTTACAAATACAAGCAGTAATAATTAAAAATATCAATACAATGTAATAAAAGAATAACTCACCAAAATATATCTCCATAAGAATCTATAGAACCACCTTGGTCATCTGATCCTAGCTCCTAGGTACAAATGAGAGAACATAATAAGTAGTCAACGGTTCTAAAAATGTATGTTTTACTCAGGTACCCCAATGAAATAGAGGCTCGAGCAGGGTATGAGATGTAAATCTGTGTATTTTGGAACCCATGGGTTCTATCCCAATAAATTTTGTCCAATTTAAATTATAAAGTGTATAAGAAATAAGAAATAATAAATTGTGCTAAAATAATAGCACATGTCGGCTTTGGTTCTAATCGGACACATGGCTTTGGTTCACTACCTAAAAGAAGTATGATCATATCACTATATATATATAAGTATTAATAATATATATAGTTTAATTATATGTTACATCCACCTATATGAACCAGGTGTGTGTGAAACACCAAATGGACATACACTTGAAAAACTAGTGTTGGATGGATCGGGGTGTAATTCACATATCCCAAATTAGTCTAATGAGCCTAAAATCTCATACAATAGGGTACATTCCCTACATCCTTATATAGTGAAAGATTTCATACTACATCACTCGGGATGGAGAGTGATCCACAATAGAAAGAATCTATGATTTAACATGACACAAAAATCCCATATCCAATTTACTATCACTGGTGAAAGATTCCTTGCTCAACACCTGATGTAAGGGATTATGGTTTCCCTCTAGGATCAAAACCCCTTTCCATCATATTTCAACCTCTATAAAAGCTTTTAATATATAAAACAATAATTAGGAATTACCTCCCATTCATTCCTTTAATCTGTCCATCTATATAAGAAAATCATTATCATTTATAATATAATACATACAGAATAACCTCTTATGAATTCATTAGTCATGTTTAGTTTGTATTTAAAAGATATAATTCATATCAAGAATTTTATAATGCATAAAAAATAGAATGTTATTACTACCCTTATAATCCATACAGTTTAATTAAAAATTGATTTAGATAAGGGAAAACATAATGCATTTACAACTTAAATTAAACAACCCTTCCAATTTAACTAAACATGGAAAATTAATTCATAATGCTAAAAGGGTCACTTATGAGGTGGCATGGGAAACAAGATAATTTTGAGCTTGGTAAATTCCAACTATAAATGATTCAATCACCTAAGAAATGCATTGGGTTTCATTTAATAGTCATGTAAAAATGGGGAAACATCATTTAAAAATAACAAGATATCCCAAGTAAAACACGCCTCTTATTAAGCTCTAATATGAAGTCATAAGAAAAATTCCAAGAAATAAACTAAAATTGATATAAATATCGAATAATTAAATATTAAATAATAATAATGTTCACCTCCATAGAGGGGTTTTGCAATAAAAACATGATATTGTTCTTTAAACAATCCATTTAGCATTTTTAATCATCCATTCCAAGGCATATTTCAATTCATCAAAAAAATAATGTGTTCAAAAACTCAATAGGCACTAATTAATAACCAATGAAGGTATGAAAAGCATAATAATAAGTACTTCTTAAATTTAT
This sequence comes from Viscum album, assembly GCA_963277665.1. Lineage (NCBI taxonomy): Eukaryota > Viridiplantae > Streptophyta > Magnoliopsida > Santalales > Viscaceae > Viscum > Viscum album. The sequence goes on from OY728138.1 coordinate 644,372,125, forward strand.
ATTGAAACATAAAGGGATCCTACCTCAGGAAGAAAAATTCCTTTTTGAACACTTTATCAGTTGATTTTTTCATTAGAGACCACTCAAAGATGCTCTTTCCCACCTCCAAGAATATCAACCTTCATATATACATAAGGAAACCTAGACCCTATGTACATATTAGAATTTCCACTAAAATGTTCCAAGGGATCCTTACATATATGTTAATATATTTATACACTTGTTTCCATGTACACCGTTATGTATTTTTCATATATATATGTAATGACACCTAGCCCCATATATATATATATATATATTCATTGTCATGGGTGAATATACATATACTAGGGGAACATAAATAAATATATTTCCACCTATTCATACATGGTAATTAACCTTTTCAACAAAAATCCAAAACCAATGTCACAAGGTCCAATGTACTAAATAAAATCACTGATAACTCAGAAACTGTTAAAGCCCCAAATTGAAACTGAGGAATAATGAATAATAGAGGAAAACTTGCCAAAACATTAAAGTGGAAAGACTAAAATGATAAAAACTACTTTGAATTTGTTGGTGGATGTCAAAATATGAACAATACTAGCCCGGGAGAGCCTCTAAATACCCTAAAAATGGAGAAAAACACCAAAAACAGGATCAACGTAAACCATAGGGTTCAGAAAAAATGAACAAGGAAATGAGAAGAGGAAACCTAGATAATCAATGGGGGGAGAAATGAGTCTACATCCTTACATATTGGTAATGATGTAGAATAATGAAGAAATCTAATGAAAATGATGATAGGTGAGGAGGCTAAGAAGGGTGTTTCAAGTGGCTAAGAAGAGGCCCAGGGGGTGTCGTGTGATATGGAGTGGAGAGATAATATAATTAGGTTTTAATTTTTTGTTTTATTTTTAATTAATTTAATTTCATTAAAAATTATTTTTCCATGGTTTGGGTCACACTATTATCCTACGATGCACCAACCGTGTGATGAAAAATGAAAGTATATTGTCTATTTGGCACTAACTATATAGGCTAGGAACACGGTTTGGGTAAACAATGAGCAACCCATGTGGGGAGTTCTGCTGCTCTAAAACAAGATGCACAGTTTGTTTTTAAGGTCTATATTGTTTCAAACAATCCGTAAGCCCTTGTTAGGCCCTCCAAAATATGATTTATGGGTATCGATGCCCCTATGTCTCAACAAAACTTCTAGGAAACCTCTCAATACTTCACCAAAGTTCAAAAATAAAAAATTGAAGTGTTTCAACACTCAAGATTAGATTTCAAATCATGGTCTAAAAATTTCCTTCTCTAGTAAATTAAAATTTTCAAATTGCTTTGTATTTTAGTCTATTCAAAAAAAAGATGTCATTAAAACCATCCCACTTTTGAAATTCCCATCCCCGAGAATATTTTAGGAACAATGAAAACATCAACAAACTAATTACGGTCATGAAGTTGCATTCAAATGCTCTCATTTTGTTTCTAATTCCCATCAAACAGTCAAGAATTCATTTAAACACATTTAACTTAAACCATCAAAACATGATCCAATGTTCATTTTCCTTATGAGACACCTAAACAGAGCTTACCCGATATCATTTTTCTGGAGATATGATCATGTCATTGTCTCGTTAAACATCTCCCAATTGTTCTCCATACCTTTGGTTTTAACACCAGAAGGGGTCAATTCTGAACCATGGTACCTCAAACATCGAATATTCCTAATAATCAAGCATCTAAAATTTCTAGATATGCTTCAAGCATGTTTAATTTAACTGGAGAACAATATTTCTCCCAAGGCCCCCTCAAAGACCTCACAACAATAAATGATTGAATCCTGATATTATAAATAGAAACTTGTCACGCAGCCCTTCCAGGATGACATTGTCAAACCATAAATCACACTTTCCTTACCCTACATATGTGCTTTAAAAAACAACTCCTTTAGAACACACACATTGAACAAGATGGATAATGAGTTGAGCCACCTCTAGATGACCTTTATCGAAGATGATCAGCTTAGACGGTCGGTGTATTACATACATATCTACAATTCCTTCTTCCAAAGATTCTAGAGTTTATCATGAACACATTCAGTAATGATCAAACCCAACATCCAATGATGTTCATTGGTCAATTAAAAACAAGACTATATATTTCTCTTGGAGTCAGTATGAAGAAGGGTGAAATATTGATCTATCCCACTAGAATCATTACCCATTAAAACAACAACTCTAAGCTAGACCAAAAGTCAACGGTAACCTTATATTCCTTAAACCAAAGTCCTAGAAACTAAGTACGGTAGTCTATACTCTATATTTGTGAGTGGGATATTGGATCAAGGCCACAAAATACAATTAAAAACTTTGACTGATCTAAGAGCAGTATCCGCCTGGCATTCAAATAAAAGGAAAAGTGCTAGTGTTCAAGAGTCCATTCAAGGGGTTTCTACTTGGGAACCAAATGGTATTTAAAGATAAAATAATCCTTGATTAGAAAACAATTCATCAAACATGTAACCATGATAGAGAATACTTATCAAGAAAAAGATCTTTTAAAACATTAGTGCAACATATGACTGACAATATCTATGTGCATCAAGGATGATTTAAACATATTGGATATGCTTGTATTTTTAAAATAATTGCACTAAGAGGAAACCAAGAGAACCAAAATAATAAATAATGGTCAAAAAACTCCCAGCTGACTTCTTGAAAGTAGTTCAGCTTCACCTACTGATGCATCACCATTAACCAGTCACAAGCCTTTACCACCTAAAGAACCTAAGGATCGTTCAAGATTTTACCACCAAAGACCAACCAAAACCAATATTGTTTCAAGTGGTTTCATACATATCCAACCACATAAACATAATTTTTTTGAGAAATAACTGAAAAGATTATAAATTTTAATGCTTTAAATGCATTTAATAAAGGCTAACCACCTACAAATGGTCATCATTGGTTATGTTCCTTCTACTTTGAATGGAATGTATTCACTAGAAATGACATGATGATAACAACCTTAGGAGTGTCATATCCCTTCATAGAAGATAAAAAAAAATCCTCTCACAACTTGATAGATTATATCCACCTTACACAATCATGTGATGCTCCTATAATCCATGATAACAACCTCAGAGTATTCAAATAAAGTCAAGTCCAAATTGAACAACATGTCAAAATATCTAAATCTCTAGAAATATCTCCCAATCATTGGGATGAACTTTATTTATATGACCCATAGTATGCTCCACTATGATGATGACCAAAAAATGTACTCAATAGCATAAGGATCAACAATTACACCAAAATCAACTGGTTCATTACATCACTAAGGAAAATGATGGGTACTTCAGATATCAATGCATACTAACTTGATATTATAGGAGAAAATGGAACATCATAATACTACCCATAGGCTTATAATCACTATGTATTCATGTATTTGGTGGATGATGTAGAAATATGTCTCAAAGGGGAATTATCTCAAATAACAGTGAAACAAACTGAAGACCTCCTAATTCTCCCAAGGAAATAAGAATGGATTACAAGACCTATAAAGAGGTTAACCATTATCTAGGAATTTATAACCTTCTAAAACCAAGAATTCCTAAATTCTCATTTCCATAAAAATGGTCAATAAAACATGATCAACCATCTAAAAAAGGAGTTCATTTTGAATCTAAAAGTACTACAAATGAAAAACCCGAGAATGGAACCAAATGTTAGAAAACCTCAAGGCTTTTTGAAAGGTATTTAATCTCTATGGGTTCTAACTACCACAAATATCCTCTTAAGAAGAAAAATCATCATACCTATCACTAGTTAATATCTAACATGATTCACCACCTTAAGATACTACTGTCTAATCAACTACTAAAAAGAAAAGTATGCCTATAGAAAATGCCAACGCCTATGGAAAATGACAACTTTCATTTGGTTCTTGTTCTCTGAGGCATGGGCAGGGTTTCATGGGTTTAGTTTCTAGAGGAGGGTCCTTCTCACATGGGGACGACCCTCAGTTTTTCTCCTTTGATTCCTTCACTGTCTGCTGATATTTGGTTTCCATCTAAAATTTACATCTCATAGATCACCATGATGGTGTCAGGATCAAGTGATATTGAAGTCGCCCCACTCTCTTTGTCTGGGGAGATTCCCCTTCAGGCCATGTCCTATCATCCAGTGGTGTCCTCCCATCCGTCTTCACAAACACCACTTGCTCCTCTTCCCCCTCATTACTCTCCTCCAGCTTCTTTGATTTTGGATTACAGTTCTATGGAAGGTTAGGGATTTGTTTCTCTAGGAGTTACTCACAAGGATCTTTATAGAGTTGTGGTTTTACCAGGGGAAACCTCGCAGGGGCGTGCTAGTATTCGAAATCGATCCCAATCTAAATCGGGGGTGCTAGTATGTGCAATATCGTCTCATCATGAAAAGGGCCAAGATTCTGGGGTCAAAGACAGATAAGCTTGGTGAAAGGTCAAATATATTAATATGGAACGCCAGTGGTATTAGGGCCAGGGTGAAGTTGGACTTCATCATCAATGAGGTTAGTAACAATCATGTTTCTATAGTATCTATCTTGGAACCAAAACAGAACTCTAGAAAGATTAATGATTATGATCAAAGGTTAAAGATTCACAACTTTATTCACAGGGATCCTCCCAACTCCCATATATGATTTTTCTGTAAAGAATATGTTATTTTTGATCTTCTGAATGTGTCAGACCAGTCAATGACCACTAAAATTACAGTTGTATATCAAGTATTTATCTTCTCCTTCATCTATTACAAGTGCAATGCCTATGATAGAGATTATTTGTGGAATGTGTTAGAAGGTGTTAAACCTAATTATTCCCCATGGATTATTGGGGGCGATTTCAACATTATCGTATTCCCAGAGGAGAAGCAAGGGTAAGGTGATTATCCTAGGAATGTTAGTCATGATTTCATTTTTATCATGGCCAGGAAAGGCCTTCTGGATGTGTGATATGAGGGAAAAATATTTACCAGGTGAAATAACCAACGTAGAGGGAGACATACCTACTATAACTTGATTGGTTCCTAATGAAAGAGGATTCTATATCTATGTTCTTGGATTCCAAAGTTTTTCATCTGTTTCGGTGTCTTTATGATAATTCTCCACTCTATGTTTCTCTGGGTGTAGGGTCGTTGAGGGAGGATTATGTATTGTTTTCCAAAATTTGGTTGGAGGAACTAGGTTTCTTCAATGTGGTTAGGAAATCTTGGGATCTCCATCAACGGGGGAATCCGTGGATCACTCTTCACAATAAGCTGAGATAGATCAAGAACCTCTTTTTCACCTAGAGAAAGAAGATTATCACTCGCGACTAGGCCTTGAACAAGATAAATAAAGAGGTGGAGATCTTGGAGACTTTTCTGGAATAAGAATGGGATGAATCTCTATTTAATGAACTTAGAGGTAAAAAATATCATCTCATTGATAACCTTCTGAGACAGGACCGGTTCTCTAGACAGGGATCAAGAGTTAGATGGCTTCGTGAGGGGGATCAGAATTATGGATACATTCACACATGCATTAAATAACGTCGACATGTTTATCAGTCTAGAATTTGTAGAGATGATGGTTCCTACTCCCGTGATTGCAATGAGGTAGGGGCCATGGTTAATGGGGTTATCAATTATTTATTGGCTGCTCCCAACCCATGTCTGGAAGGGGGTATCCGAGATGTGTTGCAGATATATTTGATGGCATTCCATGATTTTTTTAGGAGGACATTGATGGGGTTTTGAGGAGGACTTCGGATTAGGATGAAGTTCGAGAGGAAATTTGGTCTTTGAATTAGGATAGTGCACCAAGGCCTGATTTCTTCCCCAGGTATTTTTATAAGGACATGTGGGACTTTGTTAAAGGGTAACTTGTGAGAGTCGTCTAGGATTTTTTTCAGGGTGGGGATCTAATGCGTATTCCCTATGCAACCAAGATGGTTTTTATTTATAAGGTGTGTAATCCTAAGTCCATTGATCAGTATCATCATATAAGTTTGTGTAATATACCTTACAATATTCAGGCCAGCATTCTGATCAAAATACTGGCTATTCACCTAGATTCTTGGATGGCCTCAGAACAGCATGGTTTCACTAAAGGGAGGTCAATTCAGGGTGAAATTAGAGTTTTCTAAGAGATGGTAAGTGGCATCAACAACAGGTCTTTCAAAGGCAATTTGGTGGTAATGTAAGACATGAGCAAGGTCTGTGATTGGGTGGAAAGGGGCTTTGTTCTCATAGTCAGAGCATGCATGGGGTTCTCAAATTGGAGTAGTGATCTTCTTTTCCACTCTTCATCTTGGCATAGATTTTAAATTCATTTATGGGAAATCAATTTGGGTTTTTCAAGGCTTAATGTGGTCTCTATAAAGGGGATTCTTTGTCCCTCATTCTTTTCATTATCTCTAAAAATGCTTTCAATTTCTATGTTAATCAAGGCCTCAGCACAGGTAAAGTTCCCCCTTACCGTAACAGGCCTTCTACAAGGGGTATCTCTCACTTGATATTCGCAGATAATACAATTGTATTTATCAATAGTAGTAGATGGTCAGTGCATGGGTTCAATGGGATTCTAGGAGAATACAGCAAGTGGAGTGGGCATGTGGTGAACAAATAGAAAAATATTTTTACATAACCAAGAGGATCTCTGAGAGGAGGGCAAGGGGTGTGGGGGATAGATTGAGTATGTAGAGAGACTCTTTTCTCATGGAGTACCTCAGGGATCCATTTAGTCATTCCTCTCTTAGGATCCATCATTTTGATAAACGCATAAGAAAAATATCGGGACACATCTACCATAAGAAAAATAGATTCTTATCCTTTAGAGGCCACATAACCTTAGTGAATAGTGTATTGGTTTCCATTACCATGAACATTCTCTCCAATCTATGGGTTCCCAAGAGTTTTATTTTTAATATGGATAATATTATGGTGTTTTTTATATGGGATGGGCAAATGGAAGGATGAAATGATTGGGCATCAGGGAAACACCTTGCAAGACATCTCTCCGAAGGGGGCATTGACCTGAAGAGTGTCTCTTCAACCATGCAAGGGATTCATTAAAATTTTTCTTGGGAGGATCTGGAAGGTAGATACCTTTGCAGAAGGACTATCCAGGACATATAAGGCCTAAACATTTGGATCAGAGAAAGCATACATCTAGGATATGGAATCTAATTAACCCTTAAATAGAGATTCTGCAACATCACCCATGGTGGTTAATGGGAATAGGGAGAATCAATTTTTTGTAGAAATATTGGGGGGTGGTAAGGATCAATTTCTTTGGTTGTCCCACCCTAGACATGTCTTTCAAAGAGTCTAGCGGTTACCCTAGGTTCCTCCAGTCCATTTTTGATGCGAACCAACTTGTGGTTTTTAACAACATTTCTACATGTGATGATCCAGATAAACTCATCTTCATAGGCTCAATGTCAGGTATTTATTACATCATGTATTTTGTACATGTGATGAGGGAAATGTCGAATGAAGATCATTTTGAGTGGCATTGTGGTTCATGGAGCTTAAAAAATAATAATTTCTTGTTGTGGTGTGTGAGGAACAAAGCCTTTCCTCCTGATGAGAATCTGAAACATATGGGTGTGATGATGGATTCCAGGTGCGGGTGTTGTAGGTCCTCTAACCAAGAAATTGTGGGCCATTTATTCTATGATATTGAACAGGTTAAAGGGTTATGATAGATCTTCAAGTATTTCTTTAGTCGGGATGCGTCTGATGGGGTGTATGATGATATTATCAGCTCGTGGTTTAGAGGAGCGGGGACTCGTGAGGATGATAGAAAGGCTAGGACTGTCATTCTTATCATAGTTTTCTAGACCATATGGCAGGCCAGGAATGCTGTTTTCCACAAAAACAGTTAAGGATATTAAGAAATTATAATATTGAACCTGAAAAATAATCTACTAGATCTGGTTCGGTTGTGCCCTGATTGTCAATCTCCACCATCTGTGAACTCAATTATTCCAAATCTCTCACATGACAATCAGGCTCACAATCCGAGGTAGGGATGTTGGGTCTGTGTGCGTCCTCCTAGCCAGGGGATCAAGCTCAATATATAAGGGTCTCTACTCAGTTGGGAGATGCATTGGGGCATGGTTGTTAGAGATCAGAGGGGGTATATAATTGTAGTGTTCGCAACCTTCTACGGAAGAGGTGTTGTTTTACAGGCAGAGGCCTTGGCCTTGGCTACCGGGATGGAGATATGAAATCAAAGGTAGATAAATATTAATTTTTTGTTGATAGACTCCATGATACTATATAAATCATTGTTAGGAAAGGTATATTTTCCTTGGAACATCACATACACTATCAGAAAATGCAAACTACTCATAGGTAATCATATAGAGGTCTCCCACACATGGAAGGAGGGGAACATGTTGGAATATTTTTTGGTGTATATGGTTACATCAAATCAAACAATTCCTTATTTGTTTTTTTTTTGGGTTGTTTTCCAAAAGAGAGGATAAAATTTGTGTCCAATGATGCTTTGGGTTTACATTACTTTAGACCACCCTGATGTTTTCTTTTGGTTTCCCCTATACAGTGGCTTTACAAAATCAATAAAAATGATAGTTTTCAGTTAGTCATACACTTTATATCTTGTCATTTGGATCTCATTTAATTCTCAACCAATAAATTTATCCCATGAAACTGATTTTATGACATCAAAACAACGTATGTTATAACAATCAATAAACATAGATAATCATGATAATAATCACATAGAATAATACTAGTCAAACATGTAGAATATGTAAGAATCATGGAATATACAAGTAGGAAGGCTAAATACTTACCAACGATGTTCAAATATAGGATTTTAATTTTAAATACCTAACACGGCATATAACTGGAACAAAGTCACAATTAGAAAACAGCCTAAAAATGCAACAATATGCCATGGAACAAGCATGACATGTGAATATCTTTGTGCCTAATAGGATGAATGTAATTTTACATCCCTGCCAACTATTCCAAGAACAAAATTCCATAAATTTATAAATAAATATGTTGTGAAAAGTATCCAATTCAAATAATGTGAAATAATAATAAAATGTTACAGTAGACAACCTGATCATCAATCACATCCATGGTCACTTGGTCATTTTCTCATGGGTGGGGTGATCAGTCTAAAACATAACTATTTAAAATGACCTGACACATTATTAGTCTCCTATCTACCAACCCAAAACAATAAGATAAAGGAAAAATAATCCTCTAATACCACTTTGTAACATCACAAATCGACTAACCGCTAATACAATAGCAAGAATGATGGGTCAAATAGCCTCAAGGGAACCTCCAGGTATGCTGTAGGTTTCTGAATAATTGTGATGGTCTAAAGAGGTGATAGTGGGGAGAATATACCCCAATTATCAGATTAGAACACTGATATATAGAAAACTGAATAGTGGAAAATAGTGGAAGCAATAATAAATTAATGACAAGAAGTAGAAGAAAAATTTAATAACTAAATAAAATTGGCCATCCCCAACTTACTACAATGAAATTATGATAGATGATATAATAAGAAAAATATATAAAAATTAAAAATAGTAATACAATGTAATAAAATAGCATCTTTAAATGAATAGATCCATGAGAATCTTCCGCTCCATATCATTCCTCTTCTCCTAACTCCTATGTATAAGAAATACTTCTCATGCAGTAGTCCATGGTCCTACAAATGTAAGGTCAACTTTGGTACTTTAGGGAAATGGAGGCTATGGAAAGGTGTGACATAAAAATCTCATCAGAAAAGAAATAATGGTTTCTAGGAAATTAAATTTTGTGAAATTTAAATTAAGAAATGTGTAGGCAATATAAAACAATAAATAGTACTGAAATAATAACATAGGTTGGATCAGGTTCTAATTGGTCACCTAGCCGCCTCTACCTAGTTCGTCTCACTACTGGAAAGAATTCTGATAATGTCACTATATATATAGAAATGTTATATGTATATTTTTTTTCTATATATCATCCACCTATATGAACCAAGTTCGTATAGAAAACTTAATGGACATATACCTAGAATACTAGTGTATTTTGGACTAGGGTGTAACTCGTATATCCAAGACCTACCTAATGGTCCTAATAGATCATGCAATATGTTAAATGCCCTACATCCCAAAATATTAGAATATTTTATACTACATCACTCGAGATGGAGTATGATCCACTATGGAAACACTATATCATGGAACATGGCATGTAAATCCCTTTTCCCATATAGTATCACTGGTACGAGATGCCTTGCTCAACACATGATGTAGGGGACTGTGATTTCTCTCCTAGCTCAACACCCTTTACAATCATATCCCAACCAGTATAAAGAACATAATAAATATAACTAGTATGGGTAACTAACTCCCATCCATACCTTTTCTCTAGCCATATAAATAAGCAAGGAATTATCATTTATAACATAATTCATAAGCAATAACCTCTTATTCATTCATTAGTCATGTTAAATATCCATTTCAAAGGTACAATTCTTATGAATCATTTTATAATTCATAAAAATATTCATGGTCTTACCATCCTTATAATCCATATCATTTAATTGAAAGAATTTATTTAGATAAGGGAAAACATCATTTATTGGACACTTCACTTGAACATCTTATCCAATTTACCTAAACATGGAAAATCTATTCATAAGGATCAAAGGGTCACTTAGGATGTGTCATGGGAAACAAGAAAATTTCCTACATGGTCTATTCCAACTATTGTAGGGTTAATCACCTAATATATGCATTGGGTTTTATTTAATACTCTTATAAAAATGGGGGGACATAATTTGATAATTAAAAAGAGTTGTCAAGTACAGCATTCAAATTATTTTTCTGTAACAAGAAGGCATAATAAAAACTATAATAAATAAACCAAAAATGTTATAAATAACTAATCTTTTATTTTTATCTTATGAGATAGTGCACCTCTATCGAGGGTCTTAATATAGAAACATGATATTGTTATTTAAACAATAATTTTATCATATTTAATAATTTATTCTAAGGAGTGTTTCAACTCATCAAAAAAATAATATTTTCTAGAACTCATATGGAGTAAATTAATATGAAAAGTAGGTTTGAAAATTGAGCTACTAATACATTAATAAATTTAAAATGAAATTTTAAGGGATAATACATCAAGAATAAAAAGTTCAAGCTAAAAAATTTGGCACTTAACATTTTCATCAGCTACCCCTTATAGCTTCTCTTTCACACCTCCAAGCATATTCACCTTCACATATACAAAAGGAAAACTCATAAATTTGTATATACTTTCATGGACATGAATATTTACATTGGGATACTTTCATATTTGTTCATATATGAATAAAACTATTTCAAATTACACATGTATGCATTTTTAAAATATATATATAAACACACCTAGCCCCAAATATATATATTCACTACCAGGGGTAAATATACATAAAACAGTGGAAATAAAATAAATATATTCCTACTTATGAATAAATTTTAATGATCCTTTGTCGATGGAAAACCAAAAACAACATGGAAAGGTCCAATGTACTAAAGAAATTTATCGATAACTCAAAAACAACAAAATCCTCAAATAGAATATGCACATAAATGAAGAATAGAATAAAACCTACATAAAATTGTTGATGAAAATAATAAAATGATCTGATCCTTTTTCTTTAGCATAGGATACTGGAATATGAATATAGATAACATGAGAGATCCTTTTCACACCCTATAAATGGAGTAAAACACAAAAAAACAAGGTCAACCCTAACTCTAGGGTTTTACTAAAATAAATGGGAAATGGGTAGAGGAAAGTGGCTAAAAAATTGGAGAAATGATATTGATCCCTTACATCAGGGTAGCTATGGATAATCATGAAGAAATCAAGTGGAAACAGTGATAGGAGAGGAGGTCGAGAGGGGTGTTGTGCATGGAAAATCCTATATTAGGGGGTGTCACATGATATGGAGGGTTGTAGGGGAGATTATTAAGTTTTATTTTTTTTATTTTTTTTAATTAATTTAATTTCTTAAAAAATGTTGTTTTCATGGTTTTGGTCGCACAGTTAACTAAATTATGTGCCAACTGTGCGATGAACAGTGCAAGCATACATTCCATTGGAAACTAAATATGCGGGAAAGGTGCATGGTTTGGGTAATCCATGTGTAGACTATGAAGGGCCTTATTATCCTCTAAAATAATCCACATGGTTTTCTAATGAGGGATGCATGGTTTCAGAAAAACCATGCACCTCAGTCATGCCCTCCAAAACAAGAATTCTAGGGTCTAGCACTCCCGAAACTCAATGTTTCTTTTGGGAAACCTCTCAGGCCTTCACCAAAGTTTAAAAACAACACTTTGAAGTGTTAAAAATCATAAAATTACATTCTTAAGATCGTTCATAAAAACATATCATCTAGTAAATGCAAAAAAAAATCCATTGGATTTTTTTCATTAAAAAAAGCACAAGTCGTTACAATGAAGATGGATTTAATTAATTTTTTTAATATTTATAATTTTATCATGATTATTTAAAGATAAAATTATATTTACTTTATTTCTTTCCTATCTATTAGAAAATCAAAATATTTCTCATGTGTATGTGCAGAATAAATCCTACAAGAAATGATGTATTTCAATTTTAATAACCTCTATAAAAATATGGTTATAATAGAATATTTAATTTATAAAAATAATGATTATATAATTATTAAAAAAATTTGAAATGATTTAACCATGACTCTATTAGACATTGTTAACCTACCAAAGTTGTTTTATAATTAAGTACTGAATGACCTCAAAACATCTGATATGAACTTAAAAAAAGTTGTAAAAATATTATACATGGTAATAAATGATATAAATGGGTTAATAAAAATATAATAAACCTGAAAATTTTTCTTCATAATTTAAATAATTGATGTATGATTATTATTCATGGTGTTAAAGAATTTTTGTGGCATGTCAGGACTGCAGGTAGGGGTTTTTCATCTCAATATTATTTTATTGAGACATGTTTCCTGTTATACATCTTTTTTTTGTTCTATCATGTATATACTACCCATTTGATGTGTTATATCTTAAAATAATCATATTAATTGTATTTTATTTTCAATTTTATTTTTTTATTTCATGGGGTTTATGGTTCAAATGTTAAAAAAGTGTTAATGGTTTATGTTACAATCTAAATTTTAATTTAGAGGGTTAATGTTTGAATCTGCATTGAAAAATTTATATATGATTCACTTATGTGTGTATGACATTTCTATAATTTTATTCATGTTGAAAAAGGTTTTGTGTATAGATTTTTATAATTTTACAACTTAAACAAGTTTTAATTGGTGTAATTTAGTCATCAATGGTTGGAACAACATGATATGGCATGAACTGGGAAATTCGAATGGAAACTGGAGGCTATTGGACCCTTATTCAATGGTGAGTAGTTACTCATAATTCAAGGAAACCATAAACTCTATACTAGATACTCATGCACAATTTGACGACTCGAGACAGAATCATCTAAATGGTTTCTACATGGTTATCCAACCCATTCAAAACCTATTAGAAACTGTGTGGTGTGTGATGGTTTGGAAGTAATGTATTAATGTATAGTCTTTTCATGGTTTGAAAACTGTGTGGAAAAACCTAGGAAACAATGTGCCTCAATTACTCAAGGAATAAACTAAATCATGATTGGAGCTTGGTTAAACTAACTATGAACATAAACCATTTGAAGGTAAATAGTTGGACACTAACATTCAATCAACCCCTACATACCACCATATGACTCTGTATATGGACCACTAACCACCCTTAGACAGTGGGGGACATCCATTTAATTCTAGTTAGAATATTTTAGTGGGGTATCATTATCTGGTGGTAATCTATCTTTAAAAGGGGGAACAATAAACTCATTCTAGAGAGTTTTGATGACTTTTATCTTGTGTTTTTTTTGGAATTCATCATTCCTTTCTCAGTTTTAATGTACTACTTGGGTAGTAAGTGTTTTTTTCATTTTCTCAATGAGTATCTAATTTTCCTTATTTGTTGTGGTTGTGGGAAATGATGATTTTTTAATAATCTAATCAATTTATTGTGTTTGTGTTAGTTAATTATACTTCACATAATGCTCCTAGGATTTTTTTCTTTCTCTTGTAATAAATTCTATATTAGATCAGGAACAGAGTTTCTAGAAAAGTTTAGTATGATTACGATGTGTAATCCCATGACCATTTCATGCACTTGTCGTCTCAAAAGGTATTTTCTTTCATAATGTTTTTAAAAACCAATTATCATAGAAAGAAATTGATTTCTATTAACATAATCATAAATCACCAGACCAAGGGAGTTATGATATATTTGAAACCCAAATATGTGAGTTATTATAAACAAAAATACATGATAATAAAATATATTCTATATTATATTTAAAACCACCTACATCCCTGACACATTTCTTCCATTAATTATTAAAAACTATTTTGAGGATTTTCTTGTTTTAAGTAAATTGTTAAATTATTTAATGAGTTAACTGATCAATCCTCAGAAACAAAATTCATAATCCTCTAAAATCAACTCTATATTCAAAAATACTTCATTTAATTACTTATGAATTAAGGTATGGAATGATTTAACTCACCCCAGGGATTGACCCCATAATTTTACTATACTAGTTGTGAGAGTGGGTAATTTAATTTAGGCCACTAAAATAAATTCATCATCTAGAAAATCACCAAATTATGTTGTTGTTTTTTGGGATAAATTAAATGGTGTTTTGTTATTTCGAGTTTTTATTAATTAGGTGAAAAAAATTATAAATTCCAAAGAAAACTATTCTTAATCCCATTTCTATTTGTGGTTATTTTTGGTTTTCCCTTTTTACACTTGGTGTGTTGTTTGGTGTTTTGTAGGATCATTGGTGTGTGAGTAGTCGGATAACTCATTCCAAGAGTTTTAGGTAAGTAGAAACACTATTTATTACCAATAAATCAAATGAATATTATCAAGGAGATGTCAATAACTTATGGGAGAACACAACTAGAATGCCCATAGGGAATATTTGGAAGAGCAAGAACCATCTATTTCCCATGGTATTGGACATCAGTTTTCAATTGATGAAAATAAAATAAAACAAATATTTTATTATGGTGAACCAACCAATCATATACCGACTAATTTTATCGAGTCTGAGCCCTATAATTATCAAATTCCACAAGCTCAATTTATGCCTGGATATGGTAAAAAACAACCACATTTGAACCTTCCACCAGAAAAGATACCATATAAGCCTTAGAATCAATGCCTTTATTTTCCACAGGAGTATAAATATATTCCTTTACTACCTAAAGAACAAATGCCTCAATGTAGTACTCTAATGGATTATGGATTTTAAAAAATCCATAGAGCTGATATAGAAATTTTCATGCTACTGGTGTAAGAGAAACATTTTGAAATTAATCAAACCATGAAGAAACTCTCGAGAGTTTGGTCTACATTTGGGGATTTCAAAGAGAGGATCCAAATTCCTATATTTCAATTTTTTAGAGATATGTGACACATTTAATTACCATGGAGTGTCGGAGGATGCAATTATTCTTCTTTTATTTCCCTTTTCATTTTGGTAAAAATATAAATATTGGATTAAAGGGACACTCTAGTGCTACATTCATACATGGGAGGAATTGACTCATGACTTTTGATTCAAATACATTTAACACTCCAAGATGGTTACACTAAGAAATGAGATTCCTAATTTTCAGCATCCCGATTCGGAGACATTTCATGAGTTATGGGAACTTTTCAAGGAAATGTTGAAGAAATTTCCTCATTATGGGCACCCTATATGGATAAAACATAAAACTTTTTATGGGGGTCTCAAGAAAAAAACCAAATTCATTCCGGATCTAGCTGTTGGAGGGTCGGTAATATGAAAAACTCCAAAAGAACTATTTGATCTTTTATAAGTCATGTAATCAAACAATTTTCAGTTCCATTCTAAGATGGGAACTCTGAATAGAGGTATGTACTACATCGATTCCACAATGATTCTTATGGATCAACCTAATGTCATGTCATGTAAAATTGATGCATTGAATCTGAAAACTGCATAAAAAGATCAAGAATTGAACCATCAGGCATGCAACGAATGTAGTGACAACCACATCATTGGTGAATGTTAGAGATTATGTGTTTGACCTTCAACAAGTGAAGTATGTTATATATATCAAAAATGAGGTCCACATATGTACCCTCAATAACATAACCCTATATAGAAGACAATGTGATTACAGGTTGCGGTCAACATCAAAAAAATCCTTCGATATGACCCCAAAAGAAACCTAGTTTTAGATGGTAGTAATATCAAAATCTTTATCTGATACAACAATAGGAAAATCGGTATCAATAAGGATAATATCAACAAAAATTGTGTTAAGAAACTCTTTTAGAACAACCTCCTCGATAACCACAACAAAATCAATTTATTCAACAATGACCTCTACATGAATAGCTTTAAATGTTTAAAGAGATTATGTTTATGTTTTTTACCATGGATGAAACTAGATTTCAAAATCTAGAAGAATATATTAGAAGCCTTGAGAATTATATTGGACAGCTATCCAATCAATTTTTTGCAAGGAAACCCAGAACACTACTAGGTTACACATAGAATAACCCATGGGAGGAGACTAATGTAAAAAACCATGAAGAGTAGGAAAGAGCTTCCTCATCAAGTTACCGTAAAGTAAGTAGGTGGTGGAACAGATAATCAAAATAAGTGTTCACCTTCTTTGGATAAAGAAACTAAAACATATGATCTTTCCCCGCCATAAGATACATAAAAATGGAAGGACACCATGAATGATAAATAAAAGGTGGTGTTTAATCCTTATAAACCCACCTTGGCATTTTCAGAATGAATTAAGAAGATAAAATTAGACAAGAGGATTCATTAATGGTTTCTTGTATATCTGAATCAATATACTTTTTACTGAGGAATGAACACAAATTTATACATACAAAAAGTTCATGAAATATATCCTCTCCAATAAAAGGAATAAGGGGTATTTTGGAACCGTTTAGCTCAATAAGAAGTGTTGTGCGATGGTACATCATTAGACTCCTCCACAGATACAAGATCCGAAGAGTTTCCTTTTTCTTTGAACTATCGGATCTTGTGAATTTGGGAAGGATCTATACAGCTTAGAGGATATTGTGAATTTAATATCAGTTGTAGTTTTCTAGAAGTTGGGATTGAATGAATTGAAACATGTTCGTGTGCCCCTACAACTGGATGATCACTCTATCAAATACCCAAAATGGATTCTTGAAGATATGTTGGTGAAGGTTTGGAAGTTAATTCTCCAAGATAACTTTATTATCCTTGGAATGGAGGAAAATAAATATGATCTGATGATTTTATGGAGACCATTTCTTATCATGGGAAAACTATTGATTGATGTTCATTATGTGGAGTTAATATTTTGAGTTAGAGATAAAGGAGTATCACATAAAATCTGCAACTCTATCAAACAAGCCTCGTGTATGGAAAGTGAGGACGGTTCCACCTAATCAATAGTTGAAGATCATGGGGACTATGTAGTAATTGACATGGGTAGTTTTTTCTATGAATGAGATGGATTCAGTTGACATCCATCCATAACATGAGCACAAAGAGCTGCAATATATTTATGGCTGGGGCAGTCACAATTTTTAGTGAGCAGTAATTCTAGAAAATTTGGGAAGATAAGGAGTTGAACCTATATTGACTTTAGTTATTAAGGCTCCACAACTAGAGATGGATCTTGTTCCATCATCTCTGAATTATGGGTACTTAGGGGATAAGGATACACTTCATGTTACTCTTAATACATCCCTCACACAAGGGAAATATGATTCTCTTTTATAGGTTCTAAGAAGAAGAAAGCAAGAAATTGGTCGTATGATTACTAACCTTAAGGGAATCATCCAAACATTTTGTATCCATAAAGTACTTATAAAAGAAGGGGCTAAATAATCTCGACAACCACAGCGAACATTGAATCTTCCAATGAATGAGGGAGTGAAAATAGAAGTGATCATGTTGTTAGATGCTGGAATTATTTATCCAATTTCTGACAGCCCATGGGTTAGTCCCTTGCAAGTGGTTCCCAAGAAGGGGGTGTCATTGTGCTAACCAATAAGAAAAATAAGTTATCCCAAATCAGACAGTTACATACTCGAGAGTATGAATTTATTACCGAAATTTGAATAACACCACAATAAAGGACCACTTTCCCCTACCATTCATGGATTAGATCCTGGAGTGTTTTGGGGGGCACCAATTCTATGACTACTTATATAGTTATTCTAGATATAAACAAATTTTTATTTACCCTAAAGATATATAATCAAGAACCTTCACATTCCCATATTGAAAATTTTCCTACCAATGTATGTCATTTGGTATCTGTAATTCTCTATCCATAATTCAGTAGTGTATGCTATATATCTTACATGACATGGTTGAGAATATTATAGAAGTTTTTATGGATGACTTCTCTATCTATGGAATGTCATTTGAGACTTGATTGAAACACATAGAACTGGTACTTGAATAGTTCCAGCAAACAAATCAGGTCTTCAACTAAGAGAAATTCCATTTTATTGTGTATAATAATATTGTCTTCAGCCACTAGATCTCTGAGAAAATAATTGAAGTAGATCCCACAAAAGTGTATATGTTATAAAAACCACACATTCCCACTTCTATATATTAAATACAAATACATATTGGGTGTGCGGGATTCTATAGGTGGTTCGTGTGAGATTTTTTTAAGATATCTTAACAATTAACTAATATTTTTTCAAATGATGTTATCTTTGAATTCAATGATACATGTGTCAAGGAGTTCTAGCTTTTGAATCAAAATTTAGAAAGACCTTCAATCATGATTACCCCAAATTGGGATGTTCAATTTGAACTTATGTGTGATACAAGTGACTATGTAGTGGGGGAAGTTCATGGGAAGTATCCAGACCAAATATGCAGGCCTATATACTATGCAATTAATTCTTTAAACAAATCCAAAATCAATTACACTACAGAAAAAAATGTTGGAGATGATTTTTTCATTTGAAAATTTTAAATCTTAATTATTGTTATCCAAATTAATTTTGTATACCCATCCTACATCACTCAAGTAAGTCTTTAACAAGAAAGGTAAAAAGACACAATCGATTTTTTGGGTGCTTCTTATCCAAGAGTTTGATCTAGAAATCTGTGATAAGAATGGTAGTGAAAATTTGTTTGCCGATCATCTCTCCAGAATGGAGTTTCCTCACATAAAAATATAAGAAGATATAGAGATTAAATAATACATTCCCTATGAATTATTATTTTTAGTATCTCCTTTACCACATCCATGGATCGAAGATATCTCCAATTATTTGGCCATAAGAGTCCTTCATCTTGATTTTTCATAATTGTGGTGAATTTTTTTCAATCATATGTTAATAAGTACTTATAAGAAAATACACTACACTTATAATAATGTGGAGATAGAATCATTTTATGGAACCTGACTGAGACTAAAATAAATGGACTTATGGAATTTTTTTATTCATATTCTATTGAAGGATATAATGGTCTGCACTACACAATTCCTAATATTTTTTAATCTCGATTTTTCTAGCCAAACATTAATAAAGATACCCAAATTTTTTTGGAATTGTATGATAAGTTCCATTGGACATGAAACATAGGGAAAATAGCTGAGAAAACTCAACACCCTATTCATGAATTTGAAATCCCTGATGTGTGGCTATGGACATTATGGGGTTGATCCCACTATCATACAGATGCATGTTCATTTTGGTATATATGGATTATGTATCTAAGTGGGTGGAAGCCACTGTCACATCCCACAACACAAAAAATATTATCATCAATTTTCTAAAGAAACACATATTCAACTAGCATGGTGTTCTCTGAGTCATCATTAGTGATAAGAGTCACAGTTTGATAATTCCATAATAAAGAATGTTCTCACAATGTTCAGGGTGAAGTTCCACATGGGAACACCATACAACCCCCATTCTGGTGGCCAAGTTGATGTTTCTAAGGATTAACATAAATAAATTATTGAAAATATTGTAGGATCATCTATAAAGGATTGGTCTAAGAATCTAGAAGATGCTTTTTGGGCCTACCAAACCACTATAAAAATTCCATTGCGAATGTACCCTTTTTGGTTAGCCTATGGAAGGCCCTGCCATTTACATTTGGAACTAATGTATAAGCCATATTGTGTTGTCTACAATTTGAATTTTGATTTGAAAGCAGCTAGATAGAAATGGATGTTTCAATTGTATGAGCATGATGAAATCGGGGAGGAAGGATATCAAAAACCCAATCTTTACAAAGAAAATATGAAGGTGGTTCATGATCACCTAATCTCTTGGAAATCAATCTAGACCATTGATCAAGTATTATTATTTAAATCATAGTTAATATTTTTACCTGGAATGATAAAGCCTCTGTGGTAGGTACCATTCAAAGTAGTTAAATTTTTTCACCATGGTGTGGTGGAAGTTTCTAGAGAATATGAAAAAAAATTCAAGGCGAACAGAAAACATCTACAAACTTATTTTCAAATGGAGGACTTGTTTCTCATGGTCTCCACCATGAAATTCTGGTAACATGAGGCCCAGGTATGTCAATCTCGATACAATAAAAGTATCACTGGTCGGTATATAGCCTGAAATTTTAAAAAATTTATCTAAAAAATTGTTTGGTGGTATATTCTAAGGGGATCATGTTAGTGTGTTTTCCATTTTTTGTTTTTTAGTAAATGGAATCCTGAAAAATAATATATAACTTGTTTAATTTTTATTATTCTCTACATAGACGTCTTATGGAAGTATCAAATCATATTTAAAAAAAATGTGTAACAAGTTTTTTAGTTCTAAAGGTTTAAATCTCACTAAAAAGGGGGAATTCAATATTTTTATTAACCAGAGGCATACGCATAGTTTGTGCATGGTTTCCTAAACCATTCACATTAACTCTATAAAATTGAACACCCATTCTAGAAGTAGGTACATGGGTGTCTCATGGTAACCAAACCGTGCGAATCTTCTAAAAAACCATGTGGATGGGCTAGCCAAATTATAGTATCTTACCCAAAAGTTATCACATGGTTAATTAAACCATGAACTGTAATTGTGTGTAATTTTCAAAAACCTAAAATTTTAAATACTAAAATACTTGTGTTCACCTCTAAAACCACCAAATCATGTGCCACCCATCCTCCCAGCTATGTGAAGTTCCCTCCTCTCCCTCTACTTCAATCTCAATCTTCCTTCCTTATCTTCCACTAGATCTAGAAATAATGTTACATTCATTCTCCTTCCTTTCATTTTATTTCTTACATTATTCTTCATCTTATAATTATTTATTTCTCTTTCTTTTCTCTACCTTAGGGTTAGGGTTGTGCGCAATTTTCACCCACCGCATTTTCAAATTTTTTTAAACGTTGGTTATCTTACTCTTTATCAAACCTATTGTTGAAAATCCCTCACACAATACAATTTCACAATCAAATTTTTATTGAAAACCCAAAATTCATTAAAAATTTCGTATTTTTCAATTTACGTAGGTTCATTAGGTGTTTCATAAAAAAATATTCAACTTTATATCTATTAGTTTCAAAAAGTGCGGTTTTTCTATGATTTGAATTTTAATACCTACATGCCCCCAACCCAAACCCCCGTGGACTTTTTAAAACATACCCACGATTTAAGATATTTTAACCCCCTTAGTCCACACCTAAAATTCATAAAGAAGGAGGAGAATAAATATTACCAAGTGTTGGTCGCTCTTGAGGTTCTACCCATCGCTGCTTCTCACCAAATCATCTTGAGACTTTAGGTATTTTATATAAGCTGTACAGGTTGATTGCACAGGTAAACCTCACTAAAAAACATGTTTTGAATAATCCCCCTTTAAATAACTTGTATTGTAATTCACTTCCACCTTCTAGTGCCATAAAAGATATATTTATGATGAGAATGTATAATTGAGAGAGGATGAAGGTGACGTGCCATTCTTCCTTATGAACCACCGCTTTAGCTTTTGACTAAGTGAATTTTATACATTTTTTGGGGTATATAATTATACCTATGTGTAGATAGATTAATATTTTGAGGTAGTCGATAGAGGCATCATGCGGATGCTTGAGAATTTTGGGCTACCATTGCCCAACATGGAGATATCTATGTCCTGCAGAATTCCAAGGTATCAAGCCTCCTAAACCCCATCCATATCATTTTTCATTAGATCATTACCACTTGTTTCACACCCCAGTTAACTAGAAAGGAACGTTTAGCATTTAAAATTTGTTCATAATTCACTCCATGATTATCATAAATCTAATTAACTTCACATTCATATTCACACAATACCTTCATAAAAGTTTCTCTAAACCAAAAGGGGACATTTTTTGTGGTTTGTTAATCACTCTGCTCATGGAACTCCTTGAAATTTAATATAACAAGGATTCCTTACTTGAGATCAAAAATTCCCTTTTTTGGATCTCAAATTGGTCCATTTAATTAGAATTATAAAATCTGATGGTGGAAAATACCGGTTAAGAGGCCAAAAAGTGATGTTCTGGATGAACCCCAACCCACCTCATCCCACCCCGACTATTCCCACCACTCCCCTCTCCATACCATTGAGTATCATCCCCTAAATCCACCCACATATTTGAAACCTCCACCTTAATCAACCTTTTCCACATCCCCCCATCATGAGGGAACTCCATATGTCAACCCAGATCTGTTCTGAAAGTAGTAGTAATATTTGTATGCTATGTTCAAATTGCATGTTGAGTCCACTCAGCAATAGGTTATTGGTCTGTGCATGCATGATCTCCCTAAACCCAATATTTATTATCCCTATCCCATTTATCCCTCATCCTATTACATGTATATTGATTCCCCTTTTCACCTAGATCCTTTTAGAGGATCCTCTATTCCATTTAATCCACCAAAAGAATCTCACACTGAATGGATGGACCATGATCTGGCCCCAGCAGATTCCTCATGGGCTAAAGAAACCCATGAATAGTTCTAAGATCAATTTGTCCTTGATCCATCAATGAGTTGAAACTAATTTCTAATCTTTTTCCCCTACTCTTAATACATTATCATTCATGAAATTGTTTTTGAACTTTCCTATTCTTATGAATGTTTCTATTTTTGTCTAGAATAGTTTGATAGTGTTCTTTTGACTCATTCCACATGTTTCTATTTTCATATTATTGCTTCACTCTCTATGGTTTTATTGTCAATACCGTATATGGATCTCTATTTAAGGTATAAATAATCTTTTCTACAAGTGGTCTGTAAGAAACCAATTCATTATCCAGGATATTTTTTCTATTATAGATTACATTTTTATCCAATCATTGTTTTTACCTCCCCTTGCATAAACTTTCATTTCAAACTCTTCTCTATCATACTTCCTTCATGGTGGTTCATTCTCAGTTTTAAGTGTGGGGGAGTTTGCCCACATATGGAAACCTATTGGATCATTTCCTTAATATTTTCTAGGATTACATGTTTTATCATGGGTTTTATAAAGGGTTGTAATATGTTCCACACATGTATATCAACTAGATAAAAATAAATTTTGGAGACATATTTTTTAAATTTCTCACATGTTCAGATTGATAAGCTTATTTTTTTATATGAATATTCAGTTTAACACTTGAGTAGAAGCCTTTGAATATTCATTCATAAAACATTTTATTTTAAAAAAATGTGATGGAGTAGTTTAAATTTAGGAAAAAATTAAAAAGGAAATATATTTATGTATTAAGGGAAGTAAAATATGGAAATTATTGATGCCACACTAGTGGTTGTTAAGTGGTATTAATTTCATGAATTCTTGAATTTCTCCCTTAATTCATCATGTTTTGACATAGAAATATTAACCCTCAATTCCAATGCTAGTATCCCACCCCAATTAAAACAATTTGATATATAAGAAAGCATGCCCAAATTTTTTGATGATATTTCATAATTTTTAAAAAGAATCAATTCAAATAGTTTGTCTGGACTATAAAATTGATAGTCTTCCATTTTGTGATGATGAAATCAGTTCTTAACCAAACTAGGTGTATGATGTAATGGAAATAGATGTCAGATCTTTATTTGAATGAAAAATGACAATTTCAATTCTAAACACCAATGATTTATGAAGGTATATTTGGGAGTTTTGAATTAATATTACTTTGTTGGATAAATTCAAAGATTAGTAATTCATGAAGAATGAATGTAGGAATTTTGATAATAATTCTTCCAAAATACATATTAATTTATTTGATCTAACCAATGACATTTCTACTTATTTATATGGTAAATTCATAGAGATTATTGTCTAGTAACTTGTATGAGGAAAATCAACCAATCAAGGGTTGGATATTTTGATGCACATATGTTCATAAAAACATTTCCATTGTTTTTTCATATTAGAAATAGTTTTTTCATAAATTTTTATCATTTTTCAACATAATTTTTTTGATTGGTGTAATTTAGTCATCAAATGATGGTAAAATAAGAAATGGCATGAAATGGATAGTTTGATGGGAATTGAAGGCTTTTGTACCCTTTTTCATGGTGAGCGGTTACTCCTATGGTTATGAAACCATGTACCCCATATTAGATACCCATGATGACATTAAAGACTCAAGAAAAAACCATCCACATGATTTCTAAACGGTTAGTCAAATCATGTGAAATCTCAAAGAAAATTTTATGGGGTGTGTTCCTTTATAGGTAGTGGATAGTGTTAAAACCATGTGAACCAACCCAAGAAACTATGCACTTCAACTCCTCAATCCATAACGTGAAACATTATTAGATCATGGTTAAAATAAATGTGCACCTAAACCATGTGAAGATCAATAGTTTTCTACCTAACTTCTTTTTACCCATACATACCACCATTTGACACTAGATTTGGTGCCCTAAACACCCTTAATATTTAGATAATATACAATTAATTTTACCTAGACCATTTTGGAGATGTATAATCATTCAGAGGCAATTAATCATGGAAAGGGGGATATTAAAACTCATTCTAGACAGTTTTGAATACCTTTCTCTTATGGTTTTAGGGTTTTTGTCATTATTATCTCAGTTGTAATGAACACTTCAGGTACTAAGAGATTTACTGTTGTAATTTAGTCAATTATTATCTAATTTCCCTTATGTGTTGTCATTTTTGATAATGATGATTCATGAATAATTGAAACAATTTATTATTTTTTGAATTAGTTCATTATACTTCGCATAATTCTCATGCAATTATTTTATTTCCCTTGTTGAAAATTATATATCAAATCAAGAACAGAGTTCCCATATATCTATAGGTGTATTATAGAAATTTATTCCCATGACCATTATAGGGAATTTTCATCTCAAAATGTATTTTCATTCATAATGGTTTTCAAAATCATTTCTCTTATCAATAAATTTATTTCTATTAACTTAATCAAAAATCACAAGACCAAGGTTCTTCCAATATATTAGAAACAAAAATATGTGAGTTATTATGAAAAAAACAACATGATAATAAAATAAATTCTTAACAATCTTCATAACCACCCAGAGCATCAATGCATTTGTCCCATTAATTATTAAAAATAGTTATCTACAATTTCTTATTTTAAGTAAATTGTTAAAGAATTTGAAGAGTTAACTTATCAACCCTATGGAAAAACATTCACAATCCAAAAATACATCCTATACATTTATTTTTTTATAAATAATTAAATTTATAAATAGTTCATTTTCATTACCTTTTAATTTCTCTTAAAAATTATCAAATATACTTTTTTCGATGTTTTTTCATATGACTCAGTCTTACATTTTTAATAAAGTGTAAAAGAATAGTCCCTTTTAATGTATATGACCTAAATGTATTTTCCCACTATTATGTATTTCCATAATCAATAAGTCTAAATTAAAATATTCCATTTTTATATTAAATATAAAAAATTCTCAATATTATTGTAATTTATTTTGTAAAAGATACTAAAATAAATTATAAGTTTTCTCATGATTTTAAAAGATTGTTTAAGATTATTTTATAAAATAGATTTTTAATATATATGAACACCCTTTAATTATTGTTAGGATTAACATGGGATTTCATTTGATGATATAGTACAAATTAATTTTTAAATTTAATATGATTATGTTATGGTGATAAATATTAAAAACTTGTTTATTTTTTATCAGTTATTCTATAATGGAATGATTATTGTTTTCTGATATTTTCTGAATAATATACATGTATTATCAATATGATATGGTTGGGTATATTATATCCCCCAATTAATTAGGTAATGTGATATAGATATAACATTATATGCTGATGAAAATCATAGAAAATACAATTAATAATTGTGATCACATATGGATGTGTGAGTATAATTACTTCTAGTTATGGTCAAAAGATTTTTCATGGGCATGATTGATAGTTTCTATGTTAAAATATTATTATTTCATATGATTATGATTCCATGGTTATATGTTATGATTTATGAATTATGATGTATTCTTTGACTCTAATATTAATCATGCTTCTTGAAATTGCAATTTTTTGTCCTATGATCTAAGATTTCTTAGATATGAATATTTTACAATGATAAAATCAACTTGATTATCTTATCATAAAATTTTTATTATATTATTCTCACTAACGATTTATATATCTCTTTTTTACCTTTTCTGATTATCTAAGCTAAAACATTATTATGTTGCATTTTCCCTAGGTTATGGAGAATGGTTTTAAATACGGTATGACTAAGAAGGATACAATGTGAGAATAAATTTGTGGGTGATTTTGAAATATTCTTATGTAATAAGTTAATCTATTCATAACACACCTATATTCATAAATTATATTTTTCCTTCAAAATATATTGTGTTCAATAGCTTGCTTCACTTGGAACACCGCACCAAAATTAACATAATAATATTATATAATTATTAAAATATTCTCATAGAAGTGGTGGGTAAATTTATATATAACGAAAATATAAAATATAAGTAGAAATATAAAATAAAGGTTATTTTTATTACTATGACATTAATGGAAATTCAATTAGCATAGATAAATAAATAATAATCCATATTTAATATTTAAAATGAAATCATTCCTAATATAAGAGTTTGATGAGTTTTTTAGAGTATAAATATTTTATAGTGAAAATATATTGATGTTGTTAAAAATATATTAATACCAACTTTTCTTAATTGATTTGAAATAACAATAAAAATAGTTCATATTATTAATACAAATTCATTTTCACACAGTTTTCAATGTATTTTTTAATTTTTAATTTTTTTTCTTAACATTTAGAATATTAATTTGATACAAAAAATTAATTTTATGATTTATAATTTTAATATTTTCATTAAATTAATTTTTTAATTATTAAAAAATAGTTTATTTTTAGGTGAATAATGAAAAAATTGTTCTACCATAATTGTAAATTTTATGAATTTATCATTTTATAAGATAGTCATAGAAATTTATAAAACATTTTAATTGATTAGTTATTTATTTAAGGTTATTAAAATAAATTTCAGAATACCATTCTAGATTTATTAATCCTATGTTTTACATTTTATAAAATTAAGTAATATTTTAAAATTAAAGATACTATTTTTAGACTTATCTTTTAATAAAATATTATATTTGTAAAATTGGGTTTTTTATTTCAATTAATGATACATAAAATGTTTTTCTATAATAAACCAATTTATATCAAAATAACAAAATATATTGATAATTTTATCCCAAAAAACAAAAAATAATTATTAAAATAAACATTTTCTAGAAATCGTTTTTTACATGTTACATGCTCTAATGTTAATATTATTTTTTCTTAAATATGGAAATTTTATCTTAAAAATTGATTTAATATTTGGAATCCTTAAGTAAAAATAATTTATTAAGTTAAATTATATTTTTAGATATAAAAATGATTTACTTAGCTAAAAACTAGTAACCGTGGTAAACCGAAAAGGTAAATATATCAAATCTTGATATAAACTGCTCGAAACATGCTAAATACAATTTTATAATTTATTTTTTTAGAAATTATTGACCTTATATCATTACCCAAACAATTATTTCCCATTTTTTTATCCACTTGACATATTAAATAGGTGTCCTCTTTATGTTATGTTTCAATAATTATAAAGATTATATACCCAAAACTTATTAAGGGGGACTTTCAAAACCTTGTAGATACCACTCAAATATTATGGTTATTATTTAAACTATCCCATTCACCCCCCCCCCCCTGAGGAGTACACTATAAACCACTTAATCTTCTGTACATATGTTAATATCTTAATCCATCCATTTTGAAGGAGTCTTCTATGTGAAATCCCAAGTTATCTATATGAGTATTAATTTTATTTAACTCATTTTCACTTCTATATTAAATTTAAAAATATTTTATTCTCATTACTATATAATTAAATCATTATTATTTTTATATTAAATTTTATTATACTATGTGCATAACCATTAATCATTTTCCCCCTTTCCCTTTTTCAAAATAAAAAATAGTATTTGTTTTTAGGTGTGGACAATTGCCTCAACAAAGCGTCATGTCTAATTTTAAATGACCCCCATAAGAATAAATCCTAATTTTTATTTTATGAAATAATTATGATATTTATAAGATAATTTAGATTCTAAAATTAAATCAGATTATTCATTTCTCTAATTTTGTGGAAAAAAAACCATGTGTATGTACGGACTAATATCTTAATGGAATGACTGATTTCTATTTTTTTCATCACTTAATTTCATGGGTGATCCTAATAATTGGTAGAATGGATAAATATTATTTTTTATTAAATATTATTGGTTCAAGAAAGGATAATTTTAAAACCTATAACAATAATGATCAATAAAAAATGTGGTAAATTCAACCGTCCAAAAGGGTATTCTAGAGAGAAAAAATGATTTCATCATAATATGTAATAACTTTATATAGGTTATCTTATTAATCTATTAATTTACTATTCTTATATATGCCACTAATAAACATGACATATGACAATTTTGATTCTTATTTAGTGATATTACAAAAAAAAAATTACTTCACAATAATCCATTAATTATTGTATAATCATGTTTTGGTCGGTTTAACCACCTACTTAAATTATGATATAAATTTATAACTTAGATTGTTATGGGAATTTTATTTATTGTATTATATATAGTTATCAATAATTTCAATACCTAACTATTAAATCTTATTATATGAATATTAAATACATAACATTATGATAAATACAAGAATCGTATAGGTTTATATTCATTAGTATCATGGATACATAGAGAACTTGTTCATAAGATGTCAGTGTCATCTCGCACTAAGTTTATTATTACTAGCTCCCCAATTTGATATATAATACTTAAAATAATACTTCATAACCTATAGAAATAAAATGTAAAAAAGTGTGAGATCAAATTCTTAATAAGGGTATATAAGGGAGATACAAAGGATCACTTAAACATAACATTAGAATAATGGTATAAGAACCTCAGTTTTATATTTAAAAGAAACCTAGAAAATAATTGATCATAATCATTATTCATTGATTGAATATTGGATGTTTGTAATACATGAATTATAAATTATTTAAATAATATGGTCTATGGTAGAATAAAATTGGAATAATACAGAAGTTTGTGTCATATGAATAAGTATACAAAATCATTCCCTTAGATAAGGATCACTTCCAAGACTATCATAGTGGATTGGGATAACTCCCCATTTGATAAAATCATTATTAAAGGTTCACTAACAAGGATATAATATTGGATAAATTCCATTAATGATATGGTTTCACTTCCCATTCTAGCCCTTATTATATTAGGAGATATCCATCTTCACCAAATGAATTGAATGGATATATAATTTCAGGCCCCCAAATCACATATTTAAAATAATACATATATGTTATAAAAATAAATAAAACGTTCAATATAACATAAAATATAAAAAATGAAATAGTTTTCATATACATATTTCATCCTAACAAAACCCATAGAAATGAAATGGGTTTCATAATGGTTTCCTTGTAACATAATTAACTAGTGGGAAAGAATCAAGTTTCATAGAATCATCCTTAAATCATAAGAAACATAATCTATAAAAATAAGGAAAGTTTGTTGTATCATTGGTTCATATTCTTATTTAATCAATAGTAACATCAAAGGATATTATCATAGATACAAAATTCCTTTAAAAATCACTTTAAAATTTCTTGAGGAAAATACCCTTTTCCCTTTGAAACCAAATTTTTAAAATATAAAAATTTCATAGATGTTATGGAAAAAATTTTCATTCAAAATAATAATGGAAATTTTAATTTATGATTAAAATCCTTGAGTGCTCATGATACTAAGAAACTTTGGTCATTCCATGTATGTTAAATAAATCATTCCTTTTTCATTTTTTTATAAAATGTAAAAATGTAATAGCTTAGAAAATAATGAGAAGATTTATTTTAATTTTATTTAAAATAAATTTTTGTTAAAATTAAAAAATATAAGATTGTGGAAATAAATATAAATGAAAACATTTTTTTAAAATATATATATATAAGACAATGTATTTTTGAACGAATAAAGAAATAAATTTGGTTTTCTTTAAAAATATTTGTTTTCTATCTCTTCAGTTGTTAAAGTGATGAACTTGTATTATTACCTGAAAATTAAATGAACAACCATGGAATAAGAAAATTTAAGATATTATTGGAAGTTATATCATGAAATTTAATTATTAAAACATAATCATAAATAATCCTGGTAAATAAAGAGATCATAACATAATATCCATGCCTCAAGTTAGAATTGCATTGAAAGTTCTCTAAACTCTAGTATAATAAATTTTTATATATTATAATTATATACTAGAATCAGGAAAATAAGTATAAAATCATATAGGATCCTATTATAACATTTCAAAAACTATTTGTTAATAATTCATTATTAAAATAGTTATTTTTTGGTGTTATCTATTTTGTTTTTCAGGATAATTTCAGTACAGAAGTTCATGTACTTATACTTTTATCATGGTTACATAATATACATAATTTTAATGATGATATAAATTTAATATATATTAATTATATATATTTATATTAATCAATAAAATATAGATATATGAAAATTAATTCCACCATTCATAGAGAAGGTAATTTGTACGTATGCATGAACGTCGTTTTCACATTTTAACAGGAGGAATAAGAGTAAGGTAAATAATAATTAACCTCTATAAAATCATTGTTATATCATATATTTTATATATAATAATTAAATATTTCCTCATTACCATCCATATAAAGTGGAAATGAAAAATGAATCAGATTTCTTCAAATAGAATGTAGTTAACACATTGGCCTAAGTGTGGTTATTATTGTCCAAAATATTACAATGCAAGGAGGTAGATAAACCATTACAATCATATAGGCATTATTATTTCATAAAAATCATTTATAAACATTAAAACCATCATAATATCCATAAAATAAATATCATGATTGTAGCACCACCTGTTTCAGGTACGTGAACCTTTATTTATGTATTTTAAGTATACATAATGTTCATGTTATGTTTTTGGAGGTTTGGAGGAGTTTTGAAAAGATTTTTTGGATATTATAGAGTTTAATGGTTTGAAATTGGTAATTAGAAACCATTAAACACCTATTGGAAAACATTCCTGGGAAAACATATGTCGCTAGTTAGGCGCACTATTGGTGAATGGTTTAGCCAAACCATACGGATTCCTAGTAGAATCTCTATAATCCAAATATTATTTGAGAATGTGGATAACACATGGTTGGAATAAAGTTTGTATCACCATGTCATTAAAAATTAAGGGTGTTGTCTTAATAATGAAGAAACTTCATAGTTGGCACACAATTTTCAAAATTGTGTGGCCTAACCGTGTGGAGTACATCAATCCATATAAATTTTGTAGATATAATTTGATTTGATTTATTTAAGACATGATTTTTTCATAATACTCACATGATAAAAATTCATTTTACTCCCAAAGGGAGAGATATATTCCCCTTTGGTCCGATATTGATCTGTATCAAATGAAAATTTGGAGATCCAAATTCAACGGTAATTTTTCATTCTTAATTGTTCTTCATAAATTCAAAAATTCTCTCTCGTAGAATCATAGATCCAATCTATTAGGGAGATTTTTTATATTTGATGTAATTATTTATGATATGTTTTTGTTTTTGTTGAACAAAAAGTATATATATTTGAATCTAAGAGTTCTCATATAGGTTTTTCAAATTGTTGTGGTGTCCTTCTTTTTCACCACGGTTTGAGAGGTAGGTGGATTCTCTCTCAATTCCACCTAATTAGAACATGAAAGATTTTTTTAAAATTGATTTAATTGATTGAAATTTTCATGAAATACATGGTATGATTTGATGGAAATTCATATTTGAATCCTTTTTTGTATGTCATGGGAAATGAATGAATTATTAGAAAAAACCGATTTTTTTAATATTAAAATACTGGTTTTAAAATTATATTTTATTTGATGCATGTAATGTATTTTTTTAAATGATTTTAAATGTAATTATTTAAGATTATTTAAATGGGTTGACATGATGTGGGTGTAACATTTAGGAATGTGTTGAAAGGATGGATAATGTGAAGGACCCCAGAACACCCTGAGAGGGGTTGGGTGAATCAGGGTGTAAAATTTTTATTTTAATGTGACAGATATCATTACCACATTGGTATGAACATATTAAATCAGTCTATTAGTAATGTTTAGTAATTTAAACATTCACACATAGAAGGACCACACATCAATTTTACTTGGTTCTCCATGAATGGATAGTCCAAGGAGTATACACCAACATGTTGTCAATCATCATAAATTCCACTAACTAACACTAGTTTGGGGTTAAAATGGTTAGCATAGTCACTATGTGCATGGAAAACTGCCCTTATAGGGCTTATGGATTGCACAATGTGTCCCTTGGATCACTTTTGTTGACCCCCCCCCCCCCCATGCTTACAATGTTGGGAAAAATCTGAACTAAATTTATCAACATGAAGGTCACTTCAATAGGATGGAATTAAATCATGTATCCTAAACTACTGATAGATTTTATGTTGATGTCCTTATTTTTCTTGTACATGTAATCTACTTTTCTATGCTTTGATAGTTTGTGAACTCTTCCCCTGTGAACTGGTCTTCTTCCTCTGTGAACCACCCCGCTCTGAGTATCACCTCTGTGTAATGCATCTGTAAACTATAACTATATACTACCTTTTCAAACTACATCTGTGTATTTCTTCTTCTCTGTAAACTAACTCATTCTTCACGAATTGTCTCTGGTGAACCGTCTTTCGCGAACCATTCTAAACTTCACCGAACACCATCTGGATTTCTAATCAAAATCTATTTTGTAGGGGTGTCTTCCCATGAACCACTCTAGACTTTACCAAATTACCACTGGATTGTTAATCTTATTATAGTGCCTAATGAAAATATTAGTGCTCCTTATATTGGAAAATAGATCCTCATAATCTGCTAAATCAAGATTAACCAAATATTCAATGCATATGGTCATCCTGCGAACTGTTCTTCCCTACACAGTCCATGTACCACCTTTTTCATCATGACAACCAAAACCACCACCTCATTTTCATAAATGACACACCATCCCAAGAACAATTGTCCTTCCATGAACCACAAGCCTTCCCGCAAACCACCTTCTCTTCGCAAACTATTCCTCATACAACTTTCTCATATCATTTTCCATCTGTGAACCATTCCTTTAAACCTCATTTATAATCCGTGAACCATGATTCATGGTATGCATATTGTCCACTGCTATATGGAAAATCATCCTTTTCCAAAAACCAAACTTTCTATTGTGAGGCACAAATATGTGGAAGAAACTGGGAAATTGTTCCACTTTGAACACTTTCTTCGACCTATACTGTAAGAGTCCTTATTTTAAAATCCACCGGATCAACCCAATATGGATTGACAATAAACACAAACCATACTTGTGTTATAAAAAAGAACACCCTTGGGTCCGACAATCTCCCCCTTTTGTATTGTTGTAAATCTGCATATAAATTCAATAATGAGCTGACAAAAACATGATATGCAAGAAACAACTCATCCAACAATACTCTAAGTCTATATGAGAAATGCTTATTATAGAAAACAAGAGGGTAATCATGAGTTGTATTCTCATTACATATAATTTTTTAAAGATATCCAAGTAATCTCTTACTATTTCTCATTACACTTAATTGTTATCTCCATTCTCATTCTCCCCCATTGTAACTCATTAAATATCTCATATAACCATAAATAAATTCATAAAACATTTCATTTATCCTCCTTTATTCTTTCTCTATTCTCTGTAATATTGAATTTATCCATTCTCCCTCATTGGAAATAAACCCAAAGATTAGTATTTGAACATGGTAGAGCTTAGAACACACTCCCCCTTAGATCGTATGTCCCCTATTTACCTACATCACATTCAAAAACAGATTAAAACAATTAATACAATTGGAAAGAGGGAAACCATCCTAAACTCCTCATGCACTAGGAGGTGGTTGAACACTAAGGTTCAACTGATGCTTCTCAAACACATGTATTGAAAATGGATTGGTTAGTATGTCATCCACTTCTTCATCAGTTCCAACATGATCCATTTTAATCATTCCTTTTTCAACATTTTCCTTGGTGAAGTGATATCTAATTTTCAATGTGTTTCGTATGTGATTGATGAATAGGATTCTTCATAAGATTAATTTTTCTCTTGTTATCATAGTAAATCACTATTGGTTATTTCACCTCATCCCCAACACCATTCGATTGTTGCTTCATCCATAGTAGTTAAGAGAAATCCTATTAAGAAGATATATACTCAGCTTTAGCAGTATGAAGTGAAGTACATTCCCATTTCTTACTCAACCAACCATTAAATTTCTTTCAAAGAAAGAAATCTCGACCACCTATGGAATTTCTATCAACAATATCTCTATCCCATTGAGCATCAGAAAAAGCTGATAGTTCATTATCAATTCTGGTAGAAATGTATAATCCATAATTGTGAGTTCCTAGAATGTACCTCAGGATTGTTTTCACTACTGCCATATATTATTCTTTCTGATTACATTGAAAAGGGATTCTATTCATTCTTCAAAGACAATATCTAGTTGTTTCATATCCAAGTAAAATAAGATTCCAATTATTCTTCTACACATTATTGGATCTATATATGTTTCATTCTCATTCTTTCCTAGCTTTGGTCCAACTGCAATTAGAGTCTAAATTGGTTTGGAATCATGAAAATTGAATTTCTTCAGCAAATCTCTTCCATTATTTTCCTGATAAATAAAAGTGTAGTATTTCATCTGAATCACTTGAAAACCCACAAATTATTTGAGTTAAACAATCATAGAAATTTCAAATTCTTTTTTCATTTTATTGTAAAATGCATTCCCTCATCCTTACCTGCTTCAACCAGTATATAATATCATCTAAATATACCAAAATAATTAACTAATATTTCTGATAATTCTTCACATAAATATTATAATCCACTCCCTCTATTTTGTATTCAAGATTAATTAGATAAGAATCCATTTGGGAATACTACGCACATGACACCTGCTTTTAACCATAGATTGTTTTTTTTTAATCTGTAAACCTGTATTTAATCGTTACCATTAAGAAAACCTATAAGTTGTTAGATGTAGAATTGTTCTTCAAGAACACCATTTAAGAAAGTTGTTATGACACCCATTTGATACACATTGTAACCTCTCTGAATTGATATGGAAATAAATAGTTTGATTAAATATATTCTAGACACCAGAGAAAATGTTTCATCAACATCAACACCTTTAATATGTGAATAGCCTTTACACACCAATCGTGCCTTATTTATGATCACATTTCCATGCTCATAAAATTTATTTTTGAAAATACACTTTGTAAAAATGACATTGTGGTATAAGTTCTCATAACCAAATCTGAAGTTTGGTTCTTATCGATCTGATCCAACTCTTCATTCATGGAATTAACCCAGAAATCATCCTCTGCAGCTTATTTAAATGAGGATGGTTCAAAATTGATAAGAATACAAATTTTTCATTATTCCTCACTATCCTTTTCTATGTGGTATTTTTCCAATCCCCAATGATGTTGGATTGATCGATTTTGGCTTTTCGATTTCTCTTGTGAGGTTCAGATGAATTTTCTTCAGCCATGGATTCTGCATCCAATTCTTCTTCTGAGTGAACATCATGAAGTGATTCCTGGGTTTTTTCATGCCTTCATATACTCTTATACTTGGTTTCATTCCATTTCCACATTCTTCTTCACCTCTTTCTCACCATCATAAAAATTCTTTGAGGCATTCTGGTATTTTTCTTCAATGATCTTTACATCCTTGCTTTCTACAATTTTTACAAGATTTTTATTAAGAAATAAGTTGCCTTCCCTATTTATTGAATATATGAGGAATATTCTTTCATCTATAACATCACCATAATTTCTTTGATTTCATTCATCATTTCGGATAAAGCATTTAATTATGGAGACCTAAAAATACTTCAAAGAGGGCTTCCATCCATGACATAACTCATAGGGTGTCTTGGTTTCCCCCATATAAAGACATGTTCAGTTTTAATATAAATAAAATCTTAAACACAATATTTTTATTAATGGTTAGAGATAAGACTCTCAATCAGTATAGTTCCGTCAATATTATTCACCTATTGATTCTGGAATTCCATGAATCCATTTTGTTGTGGAGTTCTCACAACAGACATCTCATTTTGTATTCCATGTTTCTCCAGGTAATTCTCAAACTCAATGGATGTGTATTCCCATCTATTTCTAGACATCATAACTTTAAGTGTCTGTCCATTACCATTCTCAGAAATTCAGTGATAAGATTTCATACAATCAAGAACTTGTGGTTTCTTATGTATTACCATCACACAATCCATTCTACTATAATCATCAATGAAAAGGAAAAATTACCTTTCTCCATGGGTTTCAGAAAAATTTATTAGACCATATATATATGTAAGAATTATTTCCATAATATTTGATGCCCTTTTCTTCTTTATCCGATATTAAAGGTATACTAACCTCACTTTAAGAAAGAATCACAATTCTTTTAATGTTATTGCATCATATTGGGGATATCCATGACTATCCTAATCTTATATATCTTTTCCATGTCTTGTTGATTGATGTGATCCATCCTTCAGTGCCACAAGTTATTTTCTTCTTCAGCAGTCATGTTGAAAATCTTCTCTTTTCTATCAAATTCATATAATATTCTATCTATTATGAAACCATTAATTAGGGAATTCCCAATTATTCCTTTTATAGTTCACCCATTTTTATTTTATGTCACAATACTTTTTGAGTCACAGAGTTGAATCAAACTTGGGATATTGTGCTGCAACCTATCAACAAAAAGAACTTTGATCTTCTTCATCTCATAATTGACTAGTTCAGTACTGCCACTGCCTTTAATCTTCAAAGAACCATCATTAGCGAATCTCACTATTATATTTACCCTTTTCTTGACATTAATTAATGAGTCTTCTTTTCCCTTCATATGGGATGAGAATCCACTTTCAAGAATCCATGTGTTATTGTTCTTTTTAGCATGGAGAGAAACTTTTTCATTTTTAGATATTTCCATTTTCTTATTTAACATCCATGAAATATTATTTTCATTAATGGACAAATATGGATATTCAATTATCTTTTTCATATGTATAAGTTCACTATACTCACACTCTTATTCCATAGGAGAAAACCTATTGGTAAGAAAAATACCATCATATTGGTGAGTATTTACTTTTCTCTATGTTTCGTATGAATTTTTCTTTCCATTCGACTGCCTACAATCAACAACATTAAGTCCAAAGTTTGAACAATGAAAACAATATCCATAAAAACTATTTATTCTAAAAGAATTTGTATATGGATTCATTATCCTCTCTTGACATCCTATATCTTCTCCATTCAAATTGCTCCTTGTCTCATCATTGTATGGAACGGTATAGCCTAGATAGCCACAGAATTGAAATTTCATAAGTTGAAATATCTTCTCCCTTATATTCCTCCTCATGTGAACTTACTTAGTAGGATGGTTTTATTGTATATCATCTTAGGAAACTAGAGGATATTTCTTATTCCTAATTTTAGTATAATTTGAAACATTCTTTGTTTGGACTTCATGTGTATTTGTGATATGTCATAATTTCAAATTGCCTTTATTTTGGACCATTTTACTTATAAAATTTGATGTTTTAACATCACAACTAATTCTTTTGTTTCCCATGATTGAGGGAATTTTATCATTTAAAAACTTTTCAACTTCATCAGAACCATTATTAGCTATCTTGAGTAGCTCAACATCTATGAATTTTCTTAAAATTAATTTTCTTCTATGTTTTTTACTAGATTCACTTAAAATGTTACTCCTAAGAGTAAAAACATCTTCTTCAAGTCCATAAATAGTTTTGGAATTCTCTTCTAGTCTAGATTCAAGTTCATTAATGTACACTACCTATTCTTCAATTCTAAGCGTTAGTTCTACTATATCTTCTGATATTTCAATGGTTTTTGAATGTTCCTTTACTGCTTCCTCAGGTTATTAAATTTCATATTCTAGTATATCAAAATCTTCTAATGACTCTTCCATAATGTTTCTCCACTATGCTCATCTGTAACATTGATTATCAATATTAAAAAAATAATCCTTAAGTTGAAACTTGATATCAACATCAATGTCCAACTAATTATCTCAAGCTTTACATCCAGATTTGTTCTATATTTTCAACTGTAGCCATAAATTATTCATGGGTTCCAGATTTAAATTCTAGTTCTTATTCCTCAAAGAATTCACTGTCATCATCTTATTTTACAAATACAAATCTCTTTATCTATAATTTCATAACATATTATAATTATCCCATTTTGAGAAAAAAAAACCTTGTCTGAGTCTTCTTCATGTATCTGGCTTTACTTTCTTAATCACCAAATATTATTTTTCATCGAGAGGAAATATTCTAAACTCTAGCACAATAAAAATAATCTAGAGGTAACATGCCTTCAAATTTTCCTTTTCACTTCTTGAATTTAATGGAAATTAGAGAAAGAAGTTAGTTTACCTCATTATCTTTATCAATACTATATCCTGAATTTTTATGTTTGTACGTGGATTGAATAACATTTCCTTACTTACTCGGGTTGTTTCATATTTTGGTTTGACACATAGCTCATATTCTATCAGGATGCTAAGCAGATCATCCAGAGAATGTTTATAATGATCCCTTTCCTCAATGTCTAAAATCCATTCAATGTAAAGAGGTATATGCATTCTCAATATTTTTTTTAGAATATTAATATATTTGAATTCTTCACCAAGTCCACATATTTTTTAAACAACTTCAGTAATTTGAATAAAAAAGGTGTCTTCATTTTCATTAGTATTCATATTCAGATCATCAAAACTATTGTGAAAAACTTATAGTTTCTCATCCTCCCTATAAATTCTCTAGTTTTCCCCACATGGACTTTTCAAGTGAAAAACTCATCGCCTTTAGAGAGATTTGATCAGAAAGAGCTGTAGAGAGGGCATTCTGTTCTTTAGCAACTGTATCAATCATATTCTTTTCTGTATCAGTCATAGATAACCCAATTGGATGAGTGAAATGTATTCCTTATGCAGTGGAAAATAGGTCTTCCATTTTGAGATATCTTTTATTAGATTTCATCATATTATTATAGATTCTAATGTTTATTTCATCAAAGATGAGGACTCCCCTAACATTGACTGTATTCTCTATGATAGAAATGAAGGGAAGATTTAACACCAGCAAACATTACCCTCTTATACAACTTGAAGGGCCCTGGAACACCCTGAGAGGGGAAGGGTGAATCAGGGTGTCCACTTTTTATTTTAATGTGAAAGATATTATTCCCAAATTGGTAGGAATATGTTAAATCTTTCTATTGGTAATGTCCAATAATTTAAACATTCACATGCAGAAGGACCAAACAATAATTTTAATTGTTTCACCACTAAGGTCTAGTCCATGGAGCATACACTGGCTAGTTTTTAGTCATACGAAATTCCACAAAACATCAATAGTATTGGATTAAAAAAGTTTAGAACAGTAAATATATTCCTAGATCACTTCCAATATATATTTTTAGGGATTTCACACTACATCCTGCAGATCACTTCCAATGACTCCCTCTTTCTCAGTGTGTTGGTGTGAATCTAAACTCAATTTATTGACATAAAGTTCGATTCAATGGTTTGGAATTAAATCATACATCTTCAATAATAGATAGATGATTGGTTGAAGTTCTTCTTTTCCATGTAGACATAATCCACTTTTCCTCACATTGATAGTTCATGAATTGTACCTCCGTGAACTGGTATTATTTCTCCACAAACTACACTCCTCCATGTACCATTATACAGCCCCCGAAAATTTCATCCACATAGTACCTTATTAAAGTGAATTCACGTACTACATCTTATCAACGGACCAAATCCACTTCCACGAACTATCTTCCACACACCATCTTCCACAAATAGTTTTGGACTTTATCGAATACCATCTAGATTTCTAA
The DNA here is from genome assembly GCA_963277665.1 of Viscum album. Classification (NCBI taxonomy): domain Eukaryota; kingdom Viridiplantae; phylum Streptophyta; class Magnoliopsida; order Santalales; family Viscaceae; genus Viscum; species Viscum album. Next base: position 644,412,928 of record OY728138.1, read on the forward strand.
TCAAAATCTCTTTTTCTGTCTTGTATTCCTGCAAACCACTCTAGACATCCCCAAATTCTTTCTAGATTTTAAATATTATTACAATTCATAATGAATTGCTTAGTGATGCTTATATAGGAAAATAGAACCTCAAAATCTGCTAAGCCGAGATTTACCAAATCTTTACCGTGTGTGGTGCTCCCATGAACCGTTCTTCCCTACCTTTCATGTGTAACACCTTTTCCTTCATGGCTACCAAAATAAACATCTTGTTTTCACAAATGACATGACATCCCATTAACAATTTTTCTTCCCTCAACCACATGCCTTCCCGTGAACCATTCCTCTTACATAGTCCACATACCATTTTTATTTTTTGAACCATTCCCGCATACCTCATTTGAAATTTTCAAACTGTGCTTCATGGTGTATGTACTATCCACCCCTATGCTGAAACTCTTCCTTTTGAGAAAACCAAACTTCCTATTTTGAGGCTCAAAAATTTGGGAGACACTAGGAAACAACACCACTTTAAACACTTTATTTGGCATGTATTATAAGAGTCATTATGTTTAAAACACTTTGATCAAACTGATGTGGATTAACTATAAACACAAACCACACACTAGTTACACCAAATAACACCCTTGGGTATAAAATAATGTTCATGAGGTACCACCATCAAAAGTAAAATGTATGGATGTGAAGTTCCACTGTCAATGGAAACACTAATCTTATTTGTGTGTTCATTGTGTATTTGAGTGGATATTATAAATTTTATTCAAAATCACATATTTAGAGAAAACATTAATCCATTTTTGATATATTCTTTGAAAATTATATATCATTTATTGTCAATTATTACTATGGAAAAACAAAATTATGGAATTTTTATTAACTCTTTTCCATTTCTTAACCTATTTTATATAAAATTTCTAAAATGATCTATCCTAGTGGCATGAGTTGGGAATTAAATTGGGGAAATCCAATTGAGTTTTATACTCACCCTTTCTTGGGAACTATCGTGAGTTTGTAGATTTTATATATTGATAAATTGGTAAAGGAAAGGTTCCATGTTATTTAGTGCTGCTTTTTGATAACTTGGGTAGGGCATATAGATTTGGAGCTTGGATCTGATTGGTAGTTACAGTTGGGTGTATCTGGGGTCGTTGGTTTTTTGTCCTTTAGTTTCTTTTTTTTATGACCTATTGTTCCTATTATTCTATGACATTTATTTTGTTTTGGTTTTTTATTGGCTTGAATTTCTATACTCATACATCGTATATAGGTATGGTTGTTTATGGTTATTCCATCTTGGTTCTTTTATCTATAATGGATATATCATCCCACAATTATTATAGATCCCTTGTATTTTATTTCAAGAAATCGGTGTCTTGGGGATTTCACCTAAGCCCACTAACATAATACCAATAATTCGCAAACAAATGAGTAGGGTTATGATATTATAAATGGTATCAGTTTGATCAATATTAGGGTATTAGTTTAGTTTAGTCTTAGAGTTGGAAATGGAATTGGTTAGTCCCTTGGGATGGTAGAAGGGATTAGGATTGTTGGACCATGAAACATTGACCATAAAAAGTCATATAAAAATAATTTTTTCTAAACATCAAGATACCAGGTTGTTTAGGGACATGGGTGTTTGAGAAACTTTTAGGATTTTTTACCTCATCCTCATGGGTTTTGACAAGGACAATGGAATAACATGCATTGATAGAAATGATATAATAATAGTATTGTATATTTAATTTTTAATATATTATTAATTATATTCCAAAATTTTTTATTTTTGAAAACATTTGAAAATGGTTAGATTTTAAAAATCACTATTTTGGTATTTTTGAAAAAAATGATAATTAAAATTGTGAGATTTTGAAAATGGTTTGTTGATAAAAATTTTAAAATAGTTTAACTATTTTATTGTGAATAAACATGTTTTTTGGAAATTGTTGAAATGATAAATTTGAAATTTTTAATCCTTAATTTTCTAAATAATTAGACAAAATGTAGTATTTTTTTGTTATAGAGTGGCACCACGTAGTCATCATAAAACCCAACTGAAAGAGTCTGCTAAGAATGTGGATGCAACTGAGCCATAGGTGAACCAAAATATGGTCAAAAATATTTCATATACTTTTTAGGGCATTGATAGAGGGTACTTTACTAACGAACTATGGAAAGTGGATCATCCAGTTCAGTTCTAAAAACAGAATCCACCCATATTATAGTGTGATTCGGATCTAGAAAAAGAAGAAGTGTTGCTAAATAAGATGAATTGAATCTTTAATTTTCTTAGTACGTCAGCATAGTTGAAAGTAAACGAATAATTGTACATACTATGTGATCTTTCTTTCTAATAGTGTGATTTAACAATTTAGGATAAATTATTCCAACGCATGAAATGAGATGATTTTGGAGAATTTTTTAACAAACAATTATATCCTCACATGTTCATAATTTCATGAAGAATAGATTTGTTTAGATTGAAGAAATAGAACCTCAAATTGATCAAGTATTATTCTAAATTTATGCATTCAGTCCACTTGGTACCCAAATATACTATAAGGGGGTCCTTGAAGGCTCAAATTTTTTTAATCGAGATTGAGGCCAGAAACTAATATAAATATTTTCATGCACTTAATATCATAATATACAGTTATATTTAATAGAGACATAGTTACATAAAGTCACATATCATAAAATATGGTCAGTGGAAGCATGTTGATACTTATGGGTACTAGTGGGAACTCTAATGATAGGAATAAGTCTAATAGGGATTCTAATTTCCAAGGTGGTGTTTATGGCTCTGAATTAGATGTCAGGATCAATGAATATTCCTGCTAACCCAAAGGGTAACCTTATATGTTTTTAATGTAGTTATCTTTAAAAAATTAATCAGTATTGTACAGAACTCCCTAGAGATTCTCAAAATTGAAATAATATGGGACATGAAAAACATTATTATCACAGTGCTCATAGGATAGATGTTAGAGAAACATCTCATGCTTCTCTAGCATCTTATTATTTAACAGGAAGACTGTAGTATAATAGATCTTTTTAGAAAAACCAAGATATAAATAGTGATTCTAGGAATTCCTTGATTCCTCAACTAGTGAAATCTCAATAGGGGGATAATGTCAAAAGTGAAGCGAGTAATGAATTATATGGAGTTGAGAATATCATCAAGGATAATCAATCGAGACCTTCAATTGTGATAGGTGTGATTCTTTTAAATTCTACCCTTATACAAGCATTTTTTTATATGTTTTCACCCCACTCATTTATTTCTTCTCATATTTTTGATAACTTTAGATTACATGTTGAGATGATTTCTTCTATTTTGAAACATTAATTGCCTCTTTTTCAAAGAGATTGTTGATATTTTATGTTTAAAACATGTTAAATAACTATTAATGGGGTCATATTACTTTTGGACTTATTTTTACTTTATATTAATGAGTATGAATTAATAATGGGTATGGATTAGTGGTAATTTTCAAAACACACATAGATTGTTATGATCGAAGGGTTAGTTATATAACTATAGATGGTGTCGAGAATCTCTTTAGATTAGAGGGAAATGTGAAGGCAAGTTGAGCTGGAATGTTGGAACTAGTGGATAGAACTATCTCATGATAGTTGGAAGTTGCAAACGTGGATTCAGTGGATGATATAAGAAATACTATTTTCCTACATTTATTAATTAGTTTTCTAATGTTTTTCTAGATAATTTCATAGGTTTTTTCACCATAGTAAATGTGGATTTACAATTGATCTCTTACCAAGAACAAGTCCTATGTTACATAAACTTTACTGGATGGAACTAAATAAATTATTTCAATTGATATTATAATTTAAAGAGTTGGAATGAAAAATAGTTCATTTGTCCTAGTATGCCCCTATGGGAAGCATAGGCTCTTTTTTTAAATGGGGATGGAACTCTTAGGATTTATGTAGATTATCACAAACCTATTTAATTCATTATAAAGAATCATTAACCACTTCCACATATTGATGGCCTATTTGATCAATTTAGAGGATCCCAATGGTTCTCTAAAATTGACTTACATTCTATATATCACCAACTACAATTTTGGAAGGTTGATGTTTCAATGGAAACTTTTAGGAACTGATATTTACATTATCAGTTCAATATTTTTCTTATTTTTCCTACGCATTAACTATCCATATTTAAGGAATTGATGAATCATATATTTCAATGGTATCTCGATTCCTTTGTAGTGGTATTTATAGATGATATACTAAGGTATTTTATGAAAAAGTTAGACCATGAGAAACACTTGTAAATAGTGTTGCTTATCTTGTGTGATCATCATTTGTACGACATATTATCAATCTGTGATTTAATGAAAAAATAGGTATGTTTCCTTGGTCATTTTCTCTATGAAAAATGTTTTTATATGGATCCAAAATAGATAGAGGCTATGACCTCTTGAAAGCCACCCTAGAATGTCTTTGAGATACACAGTTTTATGGGATTTGTGGGATACTAAGGAGTTTTGTAGGTGAATATTCCCATTTGGAGTCACCAATGATATATTTAATGAATAAATGTGTTCTGTTCAAGTGTGATATGGATTTCAAAAATCATTTTAATAGTTCTAAGGTCAGATTTACATCTGTATCTATCTTTATATTTCCAGAATCTGGGAAGGGCTATATAGTCTATTTTTATGCATTGGGGTGGTGATAAGATGTGTTCTTATATAGAGATAACATGTCGTTTCTTATGGATCAATATAGTTATTGTTTCATGTGATGAACTATCAAAAACATGACTTCAAATTGGGTATGGTATTATATGTTTTGAAGTCTAGGAATCATCACTTATTTGGTGAGAAATTTATGGATTTTACAGATCATAAGACCTTGAAACACATTTTATCACAAATATCATTTAATCAGAGAAAATGAATATGGATGAATTATCTTCAAATGTTTGACATTGACTAAATTTATACATAGAGTGAAGGGATCCATATGGAAGATAAATTAAGCAGAATGTTATTTAGTTAGTTGGTGAAAGTGGTTTTAGATAAATGGAAACAAATTTCAGTGATTGTCAACAAGCACTTAGATTTAGAAGACTAAGTTATTATTGTGGTTTTTTATCTATTTTTATTTATTTCTAGTTTATTGGATTGGTTTAAAGAGGAAAAAACATCTAGTTCTGAATGTGTTTCCCTAAGGTCAAATCTAAATGGTGGGGAGACCATTAGGGTATGGAGTTTGAAAATAATATCAACATTAAGTTCTTCAGATTGGATTGTAGTACCTTTGGCTTTTCAGTAAAAACTCTTTAATACCTACCACTATTTGAGATAGGTTTTTCATAAATAAATAAAATATATATATAAGAAACTAAAAGTTCAATTTTTTTGGGTTGGAATGAAAATAAATGTTACTGAGTTTGCATTGAGATATACCACCTATTATAAAGTTAATGCATAGAACTAATGGACTATGGGTATGGTGTATTATTTATAGATTACCATGTAAAAAGGGCTTAAATATATATATGGATATTGTAATAGGTATAACAAGGATAGTTTGGAAACACGGTTCTATATGGGTGATAGTATATATTCTCATAATTTAAACCCATATCATCCCAATTAGTGAATTGAATATATTGAAATACTTGTTAAAAATATATACCAAAGAAATTTTAAAAAATTAATAGCGTACCAGTTATAATAGTATCAAACTAAGACCCCAGGTTTATGACTCGTTATTGGAAATCCTTAGATCAATCTCTTGGGACTAATTGTCAATGAGAACGACATATCATCCTCAAATGGATGGAAATTCTAAAAGGATGATATAAACATTGGAGGACATTCTTGGGGATTCAGTAATGGTTTTTGGTGGATCATGTGAGCATCACATAGTGTTAGTAGAGTTCTCATTCAATAACATTTATCCATCCTTGAAACACATGGATCCTTTAAAATCATTTTATGTGATTAATTGTTTTTGTCCGCTTTGTTGTGTAAAAACATGTGATACATCACAGGTTGGACCGATACATGTCAAAGTGATAATGGAGAATAGTCAATTGATTAATAATTGGATATATATGGCTCATTTTAATGAGAAATCATTTGAAGATCATCATCAATGACCATTGTCATTTGAGGTGAGTGATAATGTGTTCTTGGGAATATCCATATCGCTTGGGCATCATCCTATTGGTATTTATATAATGTTATATATTTTATATATAATCCCTTTTGAGATACTTTAATGTGTTTTTGGGGTGTCATATTGGTCAAATTTTTCACCAAGATTCAGTTTAGTGAACAATTTTTTTCATGTATCTCAATTAAATAAATGTTAACATGGTACTCACCTTGTGATTTTATGGGATCATGTAGAACTAGATCTAGATTCTATATTTTTTCACATGCCAATATAGATTATGGATAGGTAATATAAATTATTGGGTGGGGAAGGAATCATTCTACTTCAGTTTTTATGGAGACAAGGTCGGATTTTGGAAGAACTATGGGAATTTGAAAATGAATTGTTAGAGAAATGGCCCAAAATATTTTAAGGCAGTGAGTTCTCTTCACATTATGGGGACTAAAATATAAATGGTGGGGAGAATATATCACTCACTTGGTTAAGATAATTGAAAAATTGTTTATGTATATTAAGTATATATAATGTTTGACTTGTTTTCTGAGAGGTTCATAGGAGTTTTGGCATGCTTTTTTATCCTTCTATAATGGTTCGCGATTTTATAACGGTTATTAGAAACTATAAAATACCCCCAAAAACCTAATCAAGGGAAAACCAAGGCCACTGGGAGCCATGTGGTTTCTACGTGGTTTTTTAAAACTATGTGGACTCCCAGGAGAAACTGTGTGAGCCTATTATCATTTGAGAGAGTGTCAAAAAAAAATTTTGTTCATGGTTTGTTTAACCTTGTGATCCAGAAATTTGGGGGTTGTCTTGAGATTGTAGCAACCACATTTATGGTGCATAGTTTTACAAACCATATATCCTAACCATGAATTTTAAAATCATCCATATGAATTTTTTCCATCTAATTTGATTTGATTTCTTTAATCCATAGTTTTCCCCTAATCCTTCCATAATACAAACTCATTTTTTCCCAATGGGTTAAAGTCATTACCTTCAGTTTCTGAGTGATCCTTAGGCGAATCAAAGTCTATTTAAGATCCATATTTTCCGGTATGTGATCATTTTTTCAACTTTCTTTTTAGATTCAAGGGTTATGTATCACTATTGGGATCATACATCTAATTAGGTGGGGATGGATAAATGTTTTGTGATATCAATCATGATGAGATATGATTTGTTTTTTTAATGGATTATATCTTGGAGTTTTGAGTCAGCTTTCAGATTTTTTTTATGACGTTGTGCATTTTCACCAATATATGAGAGGTCAGTGCCTCCTCTACTGATTCCACTTCATTAGAACATGATGTTCTGATTTAAAATTGATTAAATTTATTGAAAATATTTTTTAAATCAAGGTACAATTTTATAGAAACTCTTCTTTGAATTGTGGTTTTATAAATAATGTGAATTGGATAAATTTTTGAGAAACTAATTGTTAATAATTTTAAAATGGTGATTTTGAAATTATATTTATTTTGATGCAAGTAACGTTTTTGTTGAAATTATTTGAAATGTAAGTAATGGGTTTAATTGAAAGGGGTTTACATGATTTTGGAATAACTTATGGGCATGATTTTAATGGATGTAAAATGTTCATAAAGTACCACCTTCAAAGGGATATAGTATGGACCTGAAGTTCCATCATCATTTGTAACACCAGTCTTGTGTGTGTGTGAATTGTTGATGTTTGTGTATATGGAAAATTATATTCCAAATAAAAATTTGGGAAAAGTATTAATAAGATTTTTTTTATATTCATTGAAAAATACTTGTGATATTTTTTTGATCCTTACCTTGGAAAACTGATTTATGGATTTGTTATAAATTGTTTTTCATTGTTAAAATATTTCAAAAAAATGATAAAAAGTTATATACTATTGGAATGAGTTGGAAATTAATTAGAGGAATCATATTCAGTTTTGTAATCACCCCCTTCTTGGGAACATTGATGAATTTTCAGATTTTATTTATCAGCACATAGGTAAAGGCAAGGCATCCTAGTTCTTTATGGGTGATTCTTTGTACCATGGGATGGTCATGTGGATTTGGAGTATGGATCAGATATGGAGTTGTTGGTTGGTGTCTTTGGTATCATTGAGTTTTTCATCCTTTGGTTCCTTTAGTTTTTTAATGTCCTTACACTTATACATTGGTATATTCATTTATTTAAATTTTTTATTGGATAGTATTTTTGTACTCATGAACCATATATGGGATTGGGTTTTTATGGTAGTCTCATCTTGGTTGTTTTATCTTTAACAGAAAAAAATTATCCCCCAAAATTTTAGGAATCCCATTGATATTATTTCTATCCTTTAGTGTCTTGGGTATATCACTTTTGGCCAATAACACACTCCCATTCCTTATCAATCCAATGAGGGTAGGTTTGATGTTACAGTGATGGAAAATGAATTATATCTATATATAGTGGTGGTAGTCTACACATATGCACAAGTGACACTTTCAATTCCCATTTAATTGGAAATAAGGTGAACAATGGTGTTTATATAATAATAATAACATTTAAATATATGTATGATACTTAAATTATTATTTTATGATGAATACCATTTATTTATATGTGGTAAAATATGAAATAATTTAAAATAACTTGGCTAGGATGATTACATCTCCTTCGGTTGTCCTCCTTGAAAACATTTCTTAAGAATCCTCAAAATAGTCTTTTAAGAATAATAGAGCCTATAATTCATGGATATATAATTTTTGAAGATAATTTTGTATGATTTCTTCAAGATAGATGGATATTTTTTTAGAAAATAAATTAAATTATGGGTGTCCTTTAATAAGTTGCGGAGAGGACACATTAATAATTTCTTACAATATTAAAAAAATGTAACACTCAAGTAAAAATCATCCAAATGTTCATATATTCTAAGGTTCATAATATTATGATGAAATATTTACATAAATCTTGATTTATACATGTTTAATTGAAAAATATAACCTTATCTCTTGGTTTAATAACTAGGTACACCATTTTTCACCTTAACCATGGTAACTATTTTTTGTTATTTATACTATTCATTATGACCAAAAAATAAGTTGAACTTATTAACATATATTAATAATTTTCATTAAAAATATTTTAACCATTTCATCAAAATAAATTAAAATAAGTTGTGTAATTTAATTTAAAATTAAACTCTCTTAATTCAATGTGAAACAGTTTTCCATAAAAAAATTCCTGAGTATAAAAAAAATTTATATGAAATTTCGGCATAAAATTACTAACAATGACGTAAATAGAACTATTAATAATATAATCGAATTGATTTTACTTTTAGAAATATTTTTAAATAAAATATCTAAATTCTTTAAAAAATTAGTTTTCAATAAAAACCAATATTTTTCAATATTCATAAAAAATCAATGTTTTTCGAAAATTATTAAAAAATAAATACAATATATCATGGAAGGGGTTATTTTAAAAAAAATATTGTTTTGAAAATACATTTTCTATCATTTGAATAAATTATTTATATTATTTTCTAACAAAAAGCAATAAAAATAATTTTTTTTGAAAAATCTATTTTTATATCATATAATGGCTTCACTAAAAATTGAGTAATTATTTATCAATATATTTTATTTATCAAATAAATTTAAGAAAAAATTTACAAAAAATTAGTAATATTTACATATTTAATTTAATGTCTATGTCATAATTGTATATTATATTATAGTTAATTTAGACCCAAGTTTGCGTATATCACAATCTATTAAAAATTTAAATTTATTTTTAGAGAAATATATCTTAAAATATTAGGATGTTAAATTATACCCTCATAAAAATGAACTTTAGCCACAAAATTTTATCAGCCTTATAATAAAAGTGGATATATCAATTTCAGCACATCCTCAGCTTCCCATGTAGCTTCTTTGAATTTCTGATTCATCTCAAGATCTTTAGACACGTGATTATTTTAGTTATATAGAACTATATATCTATGATCCATGATTTATACTAGTTTTTCTTCATAGAAAATATAATTATTCAGTTTAAAAACCTATGAGTTTATTAAATTTGAAGTAATAGGTTTGTTCTTCATCAAAAGAGATATATGGAACACATAATGGTCTTGAGAGAGGATTAGTGGAAGTTCCATGTGACAAGCTACCATCCCCACTTGATATTGAATCTTGAGGGGTATAAGGAACATAGGGATTAGCTTTACCTCATTTATGAATCTCATAACCTTCATACCTATAAAAATTTATTTAAATACCTTCCCACTAGCTTGGAATTCCATATTTCACTAATGAATATTAGCATATCATTTCTGTAGATTCTGATTTGACTTAATGTGATGTTGAATGGGTATGACATTCTATGCCATTTACTTATCTAGATCAGGTCCTAATATATTTATTTATCTAACTCCATCACATTATGATGGAGTTCTAAAAATATTCCTCTAGAGATATTCATAAGGATCCATATGATTTCTTGAGTAAAATTAATCATTATAATAAAACATGACTAGAGGAATGTGTTGATCTGAACAACATTTAAAATACATATAAAAATAAATCAATATATCCTCCATGAATTGAATGTATATATCATACTAACCATATACCTATCAATGATAATTAGTACTAAAAAAACTTGTTTCCTTGATCTTTATGAAGACTTTAGTAGAACATTGAGGTAATCATCAGGTTACCAATCAGGTACTGTAGAATGTGGTACTCCGTTAAACATTTCCACATGATTAATGTATATTATGGAAATTTTACCAATAGGTAAATCTTCTCTAATAGTAATAATGTTTTCGGACTCCATAAGGAGATCGACTACAACAAATATATATTTATTGAATTAAGATGTTTTGGGGAGTCTGATTAAAAAATCTAGGGTTATGTTTTACGATTTAAATTCTGGGATGGGTAGTGGTAATAGCATCCCCTTATAATTCTATTTATCAACCATAAATTTATAATATACCAAGCACCAATATACATACTCTACAATATCACCCTTCATGTTTCCCATCATATATATTCTTTAATATCTCTATAGGTCTTCATACATCGATGGTCAATAGATAACAGTAAACTATGATCTTAATCCAATAGATACTTCTTTAAATATGATATGGATTGGAAATATATATATTTTCTAAACCTTATAAATCCATCACAACTAATTCTTAACTAAGGAACATTTCTCACCTTCTTTTCCAACTCCACGTTAGCATTTTTTCCTCCTTAATCATCACTTGGCTAGATGGTTGAACACTCATTTGAGAATGATAATATTTATCCCCTTCCAAAAATATTTCTAAATCCATCCATTTCAAATATAGAAATATTGGATCATTCTTTATCCTTATAATAAATAATCTATAATTATTTCTCAACTCAACACATATGATACCTTATTTTATTTCTTTATCTGGTAATGTATTGAGCATTCATAATCTTTGATAATATACAACTATCATCTTTGAAATATATTAAACTCTTTCTAAGTGAAAAAACACTTTAAAATTTTACAATCAATATATATTTCACACCTTTCTCTATCATGTAAGTGCATTCATATCTTTAATGTGAAATTTACTATATCTAACACCAAATACATCCTTGGGTAATCTTTCTCACGAACCATCAATATTCATGAGAAATAATTTATGACCATATCATTCTTAATGAAGATTCACCATATTACCTTCCTTAATGAAACACAATATATCCATAATACTTATACACTGCAGGGTAGTGTAAGAATAGGTCTATTAACAGACTTTTTATTCAATTCCTCAAAATTTTTATCTCATTCTTCTATCCAAAGGGACATGGATAAAATCCCAATTAACATGGTGAGTGGATTTGAAATCTATAATAAATTATCCATAATGAGTTAATAATATACATATAAACCATGAAAACTAGGGATCTCAGCCATAAGTTTTGGTCTGGGTCAATGTTCATTAACTTCTATCTTGGATGGATCCACCAATATATAGTCTCTTGAGATTATGTCACCCAAAAAAAGGAAAATTTTTATAGCTGAAAATCTCACTTAGTAAATTTTTCATATAATATCTTCCCTCATAGGGTCCCCAGTACATTTCTCAAGACAAATTTATTCACATTATTTTAGAATATATAACAATATTTTCTACAAATATTACCAAAACTGAAAAAAAAAAGTAATCTATAAATAACTTTTTCATTAAATTTGGGCACATAGTGGGGGAATTAGTAAGACAAAATGGAATCAATATAAATTCATAGTGCCCATGCCTCGTATGTAAGGTTATCATGGCGATGTCATCACATTTTACCCTGAACTAATAGTATATATATTGAAGATAAATATTAGAAAAATACTGAGCTCATTATAGTTGATCAAAAAATCATCAATACAGGTAATAGGATACCAATTTATTATTTTTATCTTGGAGATTTCATGATAATAAATGTTAAATCACAATTATCCATCATTCCTCTTAATGAAAATTATCAAGTGCACCACATGGTGACTCTCATGGATGAATGAATCCATTTTCAATATTCTCTTTGAGTTTCATCTTTAATTCCAATAACTAAATTGGGGATATTTTCTATCACTAGTAAAAAATAGGCCTTTAACTATGCTAAAATGGCCTTTATCAATGTTATAGAAGTGTTAACTTCTAGAGCGAGATTAAAATACCTATGCTTTTATTAGTGATTTTAGAAGCATATATAAAGGAAAATATTTATCTTTAATTTTATTTATCACTGATAAAGGGGCATACAGCAGTGTGATGTAATATCACACTATAGAACTAGTAAAGTGTGTTGTAACTGCGCACTACAACACCAAAAAAAACCACAAATCATAAAAATCAAGTACCAAAATAGAATTCAAGTGAAATAAAATATAAGACACATATACAAGAAAAAAACTTTATACTATAAACATTTTAAATATTGGTTTATACAATTATATAAGTATAAATTTTTACATACATAAAAAACATCAATATTCCTTTTTATTTTCATCTTGATCTCGACCCATGCTATTGCTAAACAAACCACCCCTGATCAAGAAAATAACACAGCTTCATAAGAAAAAATTCTTATGTTAGAAATAATAAAAAGAAATAAATTTACAAAAATTATTGGTTTTAAACAAAACATTTAGTCCTAACAAGAACAATGTGTATCATATTTTGTTGTGTTTGATTCTTGCATGTCACACTATTTCTTTTTCATGTTCAACCAATGTATCTGTGAAAATTAACTAAATATATATAAGATAAAATTATAAATAAATTATGTATGTAATAGTAGATAGATTGATGAGAAAATAATCGAGGCTCATTTCCTTATTTTTTGAACTGTGATGCACGTTTTAAACTAAAATGACACTTATATATTGAAAAGATATACATTAAGTCATACCACTCATATCATGTTTTGGATTGAGATTTGGATTATTCTTAAATGTACCTAATGACATATAGATCAATTCATTAATGTATAAAAACAATAAAAATGTGTTTTCTCCCTTTTTGTGTGTCACTAGTATTTTTTACTAGAATTCCATTTTAAACATGAAACATGCACTTTTAGTCATATTGGTCACATCGTGTGTCGGTTTGATGTAAAACTAGTTCTTACATGTGAAAAATGACTTATTAACCTTTTTCCTAAATTATCAAGGAAATTCAAGAATTTTTTTTTGAGTGAGTGAAACTTTTTGAACTAGAATTCCAAATTTAAATAGATAACATAATCATTAAGTCATATCTATAATTTCATGTATCATATTGAGGTGCATCCAATTTCTACATATTAAAAATTAAGTGTTGATCATTTTCTTAAAGTATCAAATAAATATGAATGTGTTTTCTCAGTTTTGAGTATGTTAGTTTCCTTTTTAACTGAAATTAATGTCAATTTTAAATAAAAAGATGCACTTGGATCCATATCGGTCATACCATGCACAAATTATGGTTTGGATGATTCTAACACAACCCAAATGAATTATGGCTCATTAGACTAAATTAAAAAAATATGAATGTGTTTTCATGGTTTTCAGTTTATAAATTGACTTTTTTACAAAAATTTCATTTTAAAATTGAAACACACCCTTTGAGTCATAAAGGTCATATCATGTTTTAGTTGGATGTGAGACTAATTCTTACAAATAAAAACTTACTTATGAATAATTTTTATAAATTATCGATACAATCTGAGCACATTTCCTCAGTTTTCAGTAAGTGACATGTGTTGAACTAAAATGTTAATTTTTATATGATAATGGACACATTGTGTCATACTGAACACATTATGAATTAGATTGTGGGATAACTGAATTACAAAAAATTCTAATGACTTATGGATCATTTTAATAAAGTATAGTAACAATCCTAATGTATTTTCATGTTTTCAATAATTTAAATTGTCTTTTTTGTAAAATTAATGTCAATTTTAAATAAAAAATGCACTTGTAATAATATTATTCACACCATGGATCAAATTTAGGTTTTGGATAATTCCTACACATCCCTAATGACTTGTGGATAATTTTTATATTGTATCCAAAAAAATATTATTTCTTTTTTTTTGGTTTTGAGTATGTTTCATTCCTTTTTTACTAAAATGTAATTCTAAAATGGAAACCCACATTTTTAGTCATACCAGTCACATAATGGGTCAATTATAAGTGAGATTTATTCATACATGTAAAAAAATTACTTACAGATCCATAAATTAAATTATCATGACAATTTGAGAACATTTTTTCATTTTTTAGTGAGTGGGACTTTTTTTACTAAAATATAAATTTTAAACTGATAAAGGGTACATTGATTCATATAGATCACATCATGTATAAAATTGAGGTATATATGTTTTCTACACATCAAAAATGTCTTATGGATCATTTTTATAATGTATTAAAACAATTCAAATTCTTTTTCTCAGTTTTTAGTATGTTAGATGTCTTCTTCACTGAAATTAATGTCAATTTTAAAAAAAAGATTCACTTCGAGTCATATCGGTAACACCATACATCAAATTGATGTGTGGATGACTCTGACACATCTAAAATTACATATTGATAATTTTCCTAATTCATTAAAATAATATGATTTTTTTTCTTCGTTTTTAGTATATCAATTTTCTTTCTTATGAAAATGTCATTTTAAACTGGTAACATGCACTTTGTGACATACCGGTCACATAGTTTATTTGTATTTATGTGATACTTATTAAAACACATAAAAAATGACTTATGAATAATTTTACTATATTATAAAGATAATTTGAGCTTGTTTTCTTAGTTTTTAGTGAGTGAGATATTTTGAACTTAAATATCAATTTTCAACTGATAATGGACACTTTGAGTCATACCGGGCACATCGTGTATTAATTTTAGGTGTGTATAATTTATAAACGACACTAATGACTAATGGATCATTTTCATAATGTGTGAAAACAATTTGAGTGCATTTTCTTGGTCCTGATAATGTCAGTTTTCTTTTGACTAAAATTAATGTCAATTTTAAATAAAAAATATACATAGATTCATTTTGGTCACTATGTGCATCAAATTGATGCGATACTAATTTCTAAACCTCAAAAATAAATTATGAATCATTTACATAAATTATAAAAGAAAAATTGAGTGAGTTTTCTTAGTTTTAATTGAGTGATATATTTTGAATTAATAGTTAAATTTTAAACTTATAATGGACACTTTGAGTCCTAATGGGAACATCATGTATCAAATTGAGGAGTGTTTTATTCCTACACATAAAAAATTACTCATGTGTGATTTTAATAAAGTATAAAAACAATATTAATGTGTTTTACTGGTAATGAGTATTTTATTTTATTTTTTACAAAAAATATTGTCAATTTTAAATGAAAACAAGCACTTTGAGTCTTAAGGTTCACACTGTGTGTCGGATTTAGGTGTAGTTGATTCTTACACTTCTCAATGTCTTAAAATAATCGTAAATTCCAATCTTACAATAATTTATATTATCTTTATTTGTAAAATTTACAACACTACATATTCAGTCGATGTTCTTAGCCAAAATAATAAATATGAAACATTGGCAATTAGATGAAAAATAAAATGGAAAACCTCATAACCATAGAGTAAATGAACATGTTATCTTTTTTTTCTTATTGCTGATAGTTGGACAAAAATTACGAATTCCAAAAACTATGTATAGAAAAAACTAAATAACTATTTGATCAAATTGATAAGGAAATTTCATTAAAAATAATAGATCAAATGATGGAAAATTTACTTAAATGGGTATTAGAAATTCACATTTCATGATGGTTGTATAAAATATTTAACCATTTCCTTATCTTAGATTTAGTCTTGAAGTCCAATCTATCATGAGCATTATTAGCTTCGAACAATCCACCACAACTCAGACAACAAAATTGACTTGTATAAGAAAATAATACTATGTGAGTAATACTTAAAAATAAAAAAATAAAAAAAAATATGAAATAATAAATTAATACTATAGATAATGATTTTATTGTGAGAAAAATTAATATTACCTATGTGATTGAGAATAGGTAGCATTTTATCTCTTCATACAATGGTAGTGGAGGGAACTTGATGGAAAGTGATAAATTCCAACATTACAATGGTGAATATTTTTTGAGAGAGAAGAATTATATAGATGTTTTGATGTAGAATGGAATGAATTATTTATAACAATATTCTAAAATAAAACAACTGTAAGAATATGACTACTAAAATGATTTTTCAAAAAAACTAAATAAATAATAGATATAATTTATAAGGAAATTAACTTACAAATAGTAGATAAATTGTTGACCAAATAAATTAATTATGTTATGGAAATTAACCTTTTTATTACGGTTTTATACATTATTGAACAATTTCCTTGTTTTCATTTTCTCATATATATCCTTGAAGTCTAATCTCACATGACCATGGAAAGCTACAAACAGACCACCCTAACTCAAAAAAATGAATTCACTTATATAAGAAAACAATTATTATCTAAGTAAAACTAAAAATAAATAAACTAAACAAAAATATGAAATAATATATTGATTTTATGGAAAATGATTTTTTTTGGGAAACATCAATATTATTTCATTGATTGAGTAGATACATTGTTGTTTCTCTTCCTGCAAAGGTAAAGGAGGGAAGATGAAGGAAAGTGCCAAATTCCAATACTATTGGGCTGAAAATGTTAAAAAAACAATAGATAGTTTGGTGCATAATTTCATGAAATATGGATAGAGATATTCTAAAATAAATAAACTCTAAAAGGAATAATGAAATGTAAATCAACATTTTATTATATAATTTTCTGATAAAATAGAGAAAGTAAATCATAACATTATATTTACATCTTCCTAAAGTGTTTACTTAATTATAGTCTATTCTTTATTGGGATTGGTAACATCCTCATTCATAGAATACATTTTATTCACAATTAGTCAAAAATTTAATTTATAATATGTTAATGTAGCTGATAATATATACCATTATAAGGAAAAACAAATTATATAAAAAATAGTTTTACCTTCTCTTTTAACTCTATTTTTTAATGGTTTTATGGATTGGGATCCTTTATAGAGATTATAAATCTTCCCCTTTTCCCCTTTAACATAAAATGAATTTTCTACATTGGGTATGGTATGAAGTTATTGTGATCTCCCAATAAATGGTACATCCTCGATTGAATTTTCATCTGATATGAGATTTCTTTAGTATCCAATAGTTGAATCAATGAATTCATTCCTTCTCTATCTAAGAGACAAAATACTTAAACTGCTTGTGATTCCATTATGAACCAATCGTCTTTTTTCCCTTCCACATTGAAATTTATCTTCATGAATCTTATTTCATCCACTTTCACTTCACACATATTTTCAACCCATTTGAAATAGAAAATTGGCACTATGAATGTTATATAATCCAACTTGTATATCATTTAGATAATTCCAAAATATCTAATATTTTTATAAATTGTATTTTTATCCTTGAGACCAGATATGTTAATTGCTTCTTCCATAGGCGTGACACCACTATTTTTCATTGTACTACAGTGATCGTGACCTTTTATATAAAAATTATAACCATGGACTACAAAACCAGGGTATAATATAACATTTTCATTTGGTTCTATGGATAAACATTGAAGTCGTTTGGAAATTAAATTTAGATTTTCAGATAACACCTTATAAATATGATCTCAAAATCATCCCATAAACTATTGATTATGTGTATTTAATATCCATCCTTCATCTCTTAATGGATTTAATTCTATAATAATTTCTTTGTGTAATTCAACATATAGATCAAAATAATCATTATGTTGTAAAATGTAAAGTTATTATTTCTCCTTCTCTATCATGGTATGTGTGACTACATCTCTTGCATAAATCTCTTCTCCCATAATCCATCCAGTGTGATGAGTCTTTGGGAGACCGATGTTGTCAACCTCTGATTGGTAATCAGTACAGAATTCAATAACTCCTTCAATAGTATATCATTTTGCAATACAAACTTCTAAATGACATAAATTATTAACATACACTTTCAAAATATTCATATACAGTTAAATGGGGTACATCAATCTATAATGGATAAGACCATATAATTTAACCTCTCTAGAAAATTGATCCATTAGGTTGACCATTATATCAAATAAAAATGGTGGGAATAACATCTCTAATTCATATAAAATGACTAAAATAACTTTATTCATGATTGAAAACATCATTGGGTATATAAATTTATGGTTTATGTCTATGAAAAAGAAGCAGAGTCTGGATAGTGTTTGACGTACATTTTTTAGAAGAATGTAACGTAAAGTAATAGGCATCAAACATTTCATAAAAATATAATAGTTATGTGATTTTAGTCCTTTTAAATTCAAATTATTCAATGAAATGAAATCATTTATATTTTATGAATACCCCTCTATAACTTATATAGTATTTAGGAAAAGGAAAAATTGATTTTTTTTGTATCTAGAGAGAGTGTAATCTACTAGAGGAATAAAATTTCTCCCATAACCCTTGACCAATGCAGACTATTCCCTTGTCCAAATTTCAATAATATATAACTTATCCTTTATTATGTCATTAATTTTTTCAAGAACATTTAGTAATGTGTTAATAACACTAACAAATGCATTTTTCTACATGAATAACATTAATAAAATTTCTGATATAAAAACAATTACATTATGGTAATTCAAATAAAATTGATCTCTTATTCTAAATTGTTTTTGTAATGTTTTTCAAAAATGGATTTCCCAAAATAGTGTCAATATATTTTACTTTATCGAATAGTTGATCAATCACTAGTGGAGACAAATTTTTACCATGTTTGATATTCCCATCAAATTTTTTCTTCCAATATCGATATTCATGTCATCGAGGAAAAAAATAATGATTTAATAAAAATAATGTCTTCAACGAATGTTTCAACCAAACTAATCATGTAAATTATTCACAAATAGAATACCCCAACATTCCGTTAATTTTGTAGCTTGATAGATTTCCATAAGAGTGGAAGTTATATATCATCCCAAAAAAACATGACCCCCAATGTGAATTCTTTACTTTTATGAGCATTAAAAATTGTGAAGCTTCGATCCCAAATAAATTTTATATCATTGATCAATGGATCCAAATAGACTTCAACATCATTATCGGGTTTCTTTGGCCTATATATTCATAGATACAACATAATTTAGTTTCACTTCATACATAACCATGGAAGAAAATTATAATTTACCAACATGATGGTCTATTTACTATGAGTACTACTATTTACACAAAAAGGATATGTTCCATATGTATATAATGTATCAAGAAATTTTATCTGCTCATTTTCAAATTTAGTATGCTCATAATCAATTTTATTCCACTAATGATAATATAATAAATGACATAGGTTCCAATATTTAATTCTTGTATCTATATTCCATATCAATTGTCTCACTAATTCCGAGAATCAACAATGTTTTCAAAACTAGGGAATGATATGAAAGTACGATATAAATTTTTAAGGAGTTGATTTATTTTTCTTATATCAATCCATTCCACTATTAGAGAATTTTATGACCGATTCATGGTCCTTTTAAAATAATATGAAATCATTTAGATAAGCATGTATTTTTTAGAGATCATTCACATTGATCAAACCGTTTTTTTATCATCATATATTCTACACGGAAGTTCCTTTTATTCTAGTAGCATACCATTCAAGAGACCAAGTAGTTCAATATAGTTTCTGTCACTCCATCTTCTACCAGCATTCCAATTATATAACTTTAATACAGCTGACAATGTTATGTATTTAGAAAAAATATTATAAAATAGTCTCTTAGAACAATTATTTAACTTTTCAAAGAAATTTGTACAATCAAAAATTTCATCTTCAATTTTTATTTTCATTTATTCATTGAAATATCCATTATCATTTACAATGGTATTTATATCAAATGATTTGTAAATAATAGTATCATACCAATCAATGTGAAATTTTATTTTTTATAATGTTTATTCGAACATGTATACATCTAATCTATTTTTTGAAAAAACAAATGTTCTCCCAATTCTTCTAGACTAGTGTTTCTTGAATAACAATAATTTGAACATAGAAAAATGATTTGGGAAGTGTCGTATGATTTATATATTTAAAACCTGGTGAACTATTTAACTACATCTTCATAATAATTTGTAAAATATATAGTATGCATCCATTTTTTATTCAAATCCATACTATTAGGTTTATAAAATAGAAATTATTTATAATAAATAAATAAATACACCTAATATATTCATTATAAAAGGTGAAATTTATAGATAATTCCAATACACATTTTATTTTTTAAAATAATTTCTATATGATTTTTTGAAATGTGTAATTGAATTTAAAAAAAATAATTCATCCACTATGGTTTGAGTTATCCTTTGAATTCATCCAATGTTTGATGTTATAAATAACTATCATCCTCATTATCTCATCTCCCAAATAGTTATCATTTATCTTTATTTTTTGACCCACATCTTCCATCTCTTGTAGACATGAACCTATGTTTCTTGATTATTTTAAGAAGTAGTTATTCATTGGTATGACAAGTCATCAAAGTAGTACAAGAAACATATAAGATATGGTGGATGCATCTCATGAAAAAAATTTAAATAACAACTAGTCAACTGATGAAGTTGATGAGGATGATAGTTGTACTACATTATATTCTCTAAAAGGGGTAATTCCTTTAATTTGTGAGAATTGAACAATTGGAGCTAGTTATTAACTCATGACCTGTTGAAGGTGGGGTTTGTGGGGAATACACATTTTGTCTGTGATTCAAGGGATCTAGGTAGGGACAAGTAATGATATATAAATCCTTGGGGAATCTATGAATTGTATATTTATTGGAGAAATTAAACTTTTTATAATTTTAATCCATTAACTGAGACTAGTCACAACTCTATTAAAATGATCAAGCGTGTCTTCATTAAATACCAAAAAAATAAAAAAATATAATATTAGGAATTTAAGATTAATAAAAAACCCAAATATGATAAACAAGAATAATATTTTTCAATCCCTAAACTAGAATATATAAAAATGTATTGATAAAACATTTTAATAAATAAATAGTTATTTCGTATACATGGATGGTAATAAAATATTCCTATTTGTGGAACCAAAACTTGTAGGCTTTAAATGATTAATATCAAAAATTAATTTCTAATATTTATTCCAACATATATAGAATTTGATAATATCCATTCTATTTTTTAGAGAACATGATGTAACAACAAAAGATATTTTTACATTTAATAATAATTTAATATAAAATATTTTAAAATGCTTAAAAATTTTAATTTCAATTTCAATTAAAAATTGATATATAATGAGAGAAATAATTTTATGGAGATAATATACATAATAATAAAAACAGTTCTAAAAATAAAAAATAATTGTTTGATAAAATGATTCAAGAATTATTCATAGAAAAGTTTAAAAAGAATTATTTTCAAGAAGATGAAGATTATGATTTATAAGAAACATTCATTTTAATGGACATTATGGATTATATGGTTATTTTTGGAAAATACTATAAACTTTTAGTTGTAGGAAATTAAATATTTGTAGGAATTGTTTTAAACATTTTGTAAAATAATATATGAATGTAAATAATGAATTAGAAATGTATTATATAAAAAATAATGGAAGGTAAGATGAATTTATTGTTGATTTCATGCTAATGGACTTAAAAAAGAGACATCCATTCATATTAGATATTGGTTATTCAACTCACATGACAAGTAAATTGATGTCAAATAATGATCTATTTTTATATGGTTTAAATTAAAACATAAATAGTTTATATTAGATTCTTGATTAAATAAATTAAGTTCTATTTAAGAAGTATTAATGAGTGGGTAATCATTTCAAATATTTCAATGATTTACAAAGGTATAGAAAACTAGATGAACCATATTCTAATTTGGGATCAATAAAAAATTTATGGAAATTTTGTATGAAAGATAAAATTTATATGTGGTAGTGAAAATTTGATCAAATTAGATAATGATATATTTAAATATGAACATAAAATGGGTGGGATGATATATTTTATGATATAAAGATAAAATATATAGATATTTTTTACTAATTTGAATGGGATATTGTTAATAATTAAAATAATAAATTATATATTTGAATGAAACAAGCCTTAGAGTTTATTAACTATGATATATATGGACACTAAAATTCAAAATAAATTCATTGTGATTGGTATTTCATTTCACCCATTTATAATTACTCTCAAGTCATATGTATTATGTTTTATTTGTGTGTGTGTGTGTGTTTATATATATATAACTCTATAAAGGGGGTTACAATTTTAAGAAGTAATAAGAAAGAGTTTAATTATGGGGTAATGGAGACAATTTTAGATTATGGGGTTGAGTATATGACACACCTACTATGGTGTGGTAAAAAATAATATTTAAATTCCTCATTAGTAATGTATAGAAGATGGCCATGATCATTCCTTTAAATATCTTATTTTTGATCACTCACTATTCATACCACAATATTATATTTACAATATTTTATATATATTTAGAAAAAATGATAAATATTGGGGATTCTGAAAATTGATGAAAATATTCTAATAGTAATAATGAAAATATAAGATTATGAAAACAATATTATTAACAACAATAATCACTCCTTAAGGGATTTCCTAGGTATCAATTTCAATTTTTATAATGTGTTGTCCCAACATAATCATTATAAATAATCAATATCGTTCACCAAACCACTTATGACTATTTATATCGTGTAAGGAACTAGTGAATTACTATCTTGTGGGAATTAGGACTAGTATTTCATTAACTCCAATGGAAGGAGGAATCCCTTAATTGAGTGTAATAACCCTTGGCTTCAACATCCTATAGCTTGATTGAATAAAAAATCACCATTGGACATGTCCAGTGTTCACTAAGTCATTCCCTATATTTTCACCAATATCTATATTATTCATGATAAATTTGGAAGGGTAATCATTTATCAAACAATATTGTGAGACAAAAATAGATTGTTAATGAATAAAAGAAATAACGATGATAAAAAATATAAATATATATTTCCAAACAAGAAATCAAAAATTTGGGAGCAGGAGAAAACAACATACCATAGATTGAAGATTTGAATCATTCGAGAGAAAGTATAGATATCTCTAAACCTATAATTTTTTCAAGAATTGGAATCATTTGACCATTGAATCATTCGAGCCTTGGATTCGAGCCTTCAATAAATCTTTGATTCAAAGAGGGTAGCACTGAATAGTAGGTGTATAAGCTATTCCTTTTTAAATAGGATTAAGAGATTACTAACATCAATCATCATCATCAACCTTTCTATTTGAAATATTTTTAGTATAGTGCATAAAATCCTTGTATTTGAAACATCGGAGTGTGGTTGGTTCATTTAGTGGTTATTTATATCCATTATTAGATAAATTATTTATCTCATCACATTAGAATATGATTACTTTATTATCTTTATTTGGACATTAGAACCATTTACATGT
Source organism: Viscum album (assembly GCA_963277665.1). Classification (NCBI taxonomy): domain Eukaryota; kingdom Viridiplantae; phylum Streptophyta; class Magnoliopsida; order Santalales; family Viscaceae; genus Viscum; species Viscum album. The sequence goes on from OY728138.1 coordinate 644,437,197, forward strand.
AAACTAAATACAATTTCTTACATGTTTCCACCCAAAAAAAGAGCATAATTGAATGATCATTTTTATCTCTCCATGGTTTTTATTACTCAAATTTCCTTTGAATTCAATCATTTTTTCAAATCAAAATTATGATATTGATGAGTAAATCCAATAACTATTTCCACATTCATATTACATCAAATGATTTAATATTATCTAGTGAATTCTCTTAAAGTAAATATCCTTAAAATACAAGCCTGTAAACCACTTAAGAATTGATAAATCTTAGTTTTAGGTAAGAAGATAATATTAGATTAAATACTCATATATATTTAACTATTTTCCACATAGGTACAATGGGCTCATCATCCACCCATATATATCAATGAATTAATTATCTATTTTCATATGAATAATACATAAAAATTACTTATTCAAAAATATGATTATAAACTCATCATGATAAATGGAATCAATTTCTTCCCATTGACTTGTAGTCTTCATTATAGTCCATTATTGATCTAATTAAAAATCCAAATAATATACATAAAAAAATTTTGTGGTTTTGAAAATTGGAGAATGAAAAATATCTTTTCAATTGTACTAATCCATTTCTCAGTAACTAGTGGATCCATAGGGCTGCTAAAATAAGTTGGATGCTTCCTCATTAAGGACTAAATAAAATGTTGTTTCATCCTTTTATTATTTTTAATCTTAGTATGATTCATGGATTTATATGTTTCTGTAAGAATAATAATAATATTTTTCATTATAGATCCCATAACATTTGGTTTCTTAAGAGGAAATTATTTTCATCGTATATCACATTCAGCATTAACAATGGTACTTCAGGTTCATACCATTGAATAAAACCAAAAGGTATATTATAATAAATAGTAATGATAATCAAGAAAAATAATTTATGGGATGTCTAAATCATGACACCTTATTTCTAATCTAGGAAACCATATATTAAGGATGTTCTCCCACATAGAGGATTATCCGGAGGGTTCTCACTAAAGTTGTCCCATTCTAGATTCCAAAGGCAACTAAACCATTATAGGATTCAAAATATAGTTAACCACGCTTTTTATACATAAATATTACATCATATTGTATGAATATTCAATAAATAACATTTTGATACACACCATAAACATATCATGTTAGATTCATTTGAAACATGGACATATAAAAAAAATCATTCGAGATCTACCCCACATCCCACTAATTTTCACATAATGAGAACCCTTATTAGAAATATCATACATTAAACATTTCTTTATAATATGGGGAAAGGAAACCTATGAACGTGTGATATCATATGCTCATTAAGGGTAAAAATGGAGGTATCTAGGATCACATAAACATAACATTATCATAAGGGTACGAGAACATGATCTTAACATCTGAAAAACATACCCATTATAACATAGCTTATAATTCATAGTAATGTAATAAAACATAAAAATACATATGACATGAATCATAAAGGAATCAAAGAACATGATCATTTAGAGCATAACATTGGAATATGATGTAAGTTTATAGCATGAAAATAATTATATAAAATAATTTTCTTTTCCATGGTTCACTGGGAGGACTATAATAGATTATTAAGTTCACTCCCCATTCAATAATATCATTTATCATTGTTTACTCCCAATATTATCATAGTGGATAGATTCCATTACTAAACTAGGTTCATTTTCCATTCCAGTTCTTATTATCCCATGAGATATGAATATTTACCTAATTTGTTGGAGGGATATATAATTTTGGGCCTAAGAATCACATAATGAGAATCATACATATATTTTGAATAATATCGCAAAAAATTTATCATAACATAACCCATGTAAAGGAAACTATTTTAATAATCATTTCATTAATTCATAATTTTATATCATTTGTAAATGAAACATGTTTCAAATGGGTTGCATCATTAATTACTTAACCATTTGAAAAGAAATTTGTTTCATAAAATTATCCTTAAATCATCATCATCATAATCCCTCTAAATACTTAATGTGGATGGAATACTGGTATATTATCCCTGGTAAAGAATAAGTAACATTATAATATTTTATTATAGAATAAAATTACTTTAAAAGAGAACAGAAACATTTCATGAGGGAAATACCATTTTAATAAGAAATAAAATATTTAAAATATAAAAAGTTTTCATGTATTAGGTAAAACATTTTATTTTAAATGAACCTTGTAAGCATGTAATGTGAGCATCAAATCACTCTGAAATCATGATGGTGGGAAATTCCATTCATGTCATATAATTTTAAACAAATATTCCTTTCACATTTTTGATAAAAAACAAAAATTACCTCATTAAAAATGAATATAATATTTATTTTAAATAATTTTTTAAGAAATAAATCATAGGAATTGATGAAAATCATTGGTGATTATAAAAAAAATTATTTAAAACATTTTAAAATTATATATATGGAAGAAAAATGATTTTCTATCAAAGAGAGAAAAAATGTAAATTTTATTTTAAAATATTATTTTTGTATATTGAGTTTCTAAAGAGAGGTAAATTGTATTATTATTTAATAATTACATTAATAACCTTATGAGAAGATAATTCATGGGCTTCTTAAGAGGTAGATCATGAAATTTTATCCTTGGAAACATAATCATAAAAAATACAATTAAAAATTGAAATTCTAACACAATCCATAACATTTGGTTTTTCTTAATTTTAAATATATCTATACTTATATATAATAATTTATATTTTTGTACTTTTATACCAAAATAATATAAATAATTATATTTAATTTTTAAAATCTTTATTTTTAATTGTTAATTGTTTCATTTTTCATGAGACCTTCTGTTTTATAATTCTAGTCTTTATAATTGTATCATAAAATATTCATTAATATAATGTTAATAATGATATAAATATCATATATATTCAGTATATATAGATATATTCATATATATAAGGTATATTTAGAAAAATTAATTACACCATTCAAGGACACGGTATGTCCTTTGTACGTTAGAACACTGTTTTCAGTTTTCGAAAAATGGAAAAAAATAAAGTTAAATAATAATTAAACTTTCCAAAATCATTATTATATCATATATATCATATGTATTAATTACATATATCATTATTACCATAAATTTTAAGAAGAAATTAAAAATAAATCACATCATTTCATGGATGTGGTAGTCCACACGGACACACGAGTGATATTATCATTTTCTAATAGAGTGTAAGGAAAAATGTAGATATTATATTATATTTATAGAATCATAATTAGGTCAAAATATATTGTTTAAACATTGAACCTATCATACTAAACATCCATGAAATATGGTGATATTTCTATGTGGATGTGACAGTGCACACATACGCATAAGTAAAACATTAAATTCCCATTTGATGGAAAAGAGGGAGTATAATTGTGTACCACATTTTGGAATATAAACAATACTGAAGTTATTATTTTATTAATATCAAAACATATTTATAGGAGTTAAAATAATAAGTATTTTGTAAGAGGCCTGACATGATGATTACCTCTCCTTTAGTGTTCCTCCTTTAGATCTTATCTTAATGATCATTCTAATAGTATTTTAATAAGTCAATCACCTCTAATTAATGTTTATTGTAGTTTATAATAGAATTTGGTAGGGATTTTTTGAGATAAATAGAACAATAAAGTGTAAATAAAAGAAACTGGGGTTTCCACTTATAATTTGGAGAGAGGATACATTTGGAATTTCCTAAAATATTAAAATATAAAAGTTGGATAATCATGTAAAATGACCCCAAATAGATAGAGATTAGAAAGTGGGATAGGATTATGTATAAATATTTTCGAAAAAATATAATAAATAAATGTTTAATTGAAAAACTATACCAAATATTTTTTTATCCCACACCCCCCAATCTATTTTCACTTTAATCTCGGTAACATGTTTTTTCTATTTTTGTTATTCATTATAAAAAATCAAGTTGAACATTTTTAAAAAAAATATTAATTATTCTTATACAAAATATGGAATACATTATATCAAAATAAAATCATTTAAGTGTTATGATTTAATCTAAAATTAAACCTATGAAATGCGATGAAAATTTATTTTCTAGAAAAAATATTTCCCTGAGTATAAATATTTTCTATACGAAAATTCAACATAAAATTAATTAAAATGTCCTAAATTGAGTTATTCATAGTAAAATTTATTTTTATTTTATAATAATTTCAAAATAAAATGGAACTATTTAAATTCTATAAATTTAATGATAGTTTCCAATAAAAATCACTATTTTTTATTATTCATCGAAAAAATCATTATTTTTTGAAAATTCTCAAAAAATCACTATCAAAAAAATTTAAATTAATATTAACAAAATTAATTTCTATTTATCAAATAAATATTATAAATGTGGAATAAATTATTTGTCTTATTTTCTCATAGAATGTAGTAAAACCCATTTTTGTGAAAAAAAAATTATTTTAAAATCATATAATGACATTATTAAAAAAATTATTTATTTATTCTTTTTCCCTAACCAACTATAATGGATAGGTTATAATGGTATGATATATTATGGTTGATTTAGATTCAAGGTATCATGTATCGTAGTAATTTAAAAAATTAAATTTCTTTGAAGAGAAATATATCATAAAATATATAAGTGTTAAAATATATTGTATAAATAAATAAATAATGATTTTATTTTAGTTATATAATAGAAAATTTAATATTAAACTCGTTAGTTAAAATACCAATGTATGTTCTCTAAAAATCACAGAGACATGCACATTGATGATTTTCTCTTTAAGGATAATAACCAAAATACCCATTGATTGAAATTGTAACATTATAAAAATTATAAATTATAAACTCTCATACCTTGTACAATCCTTCAAATGTGTACTTTTGGGGAAGAATGAATAATAATGCTATCATTAAAAAAATATCTCAAAAAGAACAATATTACTCACACCCAATATTTAGAATAGATAATAATTAACTAATATCCAAGTACAAAATAATTATATGTAAAGTATATGAAATTATATCTATGTGAATAATTCTAAAAAAATGGTGATTAAGATAGTGATAATTTTTATACAGGATATTAAAAAACATCAGATAATATCAGGAATTAAGGTAAGCATTTAATATCTAGAATTTATGTCCATTAAGATGTACTACTTATTATGAAACATGTTTTCTTTATAATGGTGTATCTACTACCCCTAAAATATGTTTATCATGCTTTTTTTATATTTCATGATTTTATAATCTCTATTCTATATTAGTTATCTCACAGGGTTTTGAATCAAAAGTTTGTAATGTTCAAAGGGGTCATTTTCCTAAAATTCAATTTCATGAGACATGTTTTATATTACATGAAACTGTTTATTTTTTTATAGTGTATTCACTACCCTATTGATTTAAATTATTAAATATCATCTATTTTATGAGTTTTAATTTCTATTTCATGATCTTAATCCCAAAAATCATTTTATTATTATCTTACCCATGTAATTTGGGTTTCATCACAAATATCATTTTTAGATAGAGATTTCTTTTGAGAGATAATACTTCAAGGGAATTTATAAACTATTCTCACTAAAACCAAGATAATTATATTCTCTTTTAGTAATTCATAGAAATTTTATTATTTAATTTTTCTCTTTTTTTTGTTATTTACCCATTGTGAGGGACCAGTCCCTCTCTTTTCTTTTCCATCAGGAACCTCCTTTATCAAATATATATTCAATGGATTATTTTTTGATTTCCCTTATATTTTCATCAATAATTTATTAAGGTCCATTTATACTACATTACCTAATTTAAAATCTATAAATACATTTTTTAACATTATATATGTGGGTTATTTTAATAAAACTATGATACTCATCTCTTTTAAATTTTTCTATGTAATTTCATTTTTTCAGGCCTTAAACGTTATATATATGTTTTCATGTTTCTAAAAGAAAAAAATGTACCACCTAGTTTTATAAAATATATTTTCTAAAATTATTTAAAATTATCATTGATATTTCATATTTTCAATGTTATTTTTAAAAAACTTTAAAATGTATTTTTTTATCCATGTCATATTATTTTGGAAAAACTTATTCTTAATATGGGGTATTATTAATATTTTACCTTAAACCATATTTATTTTAATGGGTTGTGTAATATTTTTCTCTATCAAGGACACAATTAATCATTTTATTTGTCTTTACTAATCATCCAATTTGAATAGACATTACTTTTCTTCCAATGAAATTAATTGGTAAATACCATTTTTTTTATTTCATTGATTGAGGTTTTCTCAATAGATTCCATACATTAATTGACTGTGTAAATTATTAACTTAACCATATACCATTACTCTACATTATGTTAGAGTGATGGATTCTAACATAGAATGATATTATATTTATTGATTATGGAACTATTGAATATATATATATATATATATATTATTCTAATATGGATGATTTTTTATTACTCAGGGAAGTTGACTCTATAGTGTTTAACCATACACATTCATTATAAAAATGGGTTATGATCTTGTTATCCTTTTTACTAACGTGGGGGAATGTATTAGAATTCATTATATTTATTTTCCAATATGGATGAGTATTCAAAATGTTTATTATGTATTTTAGAGTCATTTTCTCTTATAATGAATGTATTAAAACTAATTAGTGATGAGTGGGGACCAGTTATAGATAGCTCCTCGATGCATTTATAGGTCTTATGAGAGAAACTATCTTAGTTATTTTGTTGTATGAATACCCAAACCAAGATATTTTCTAGACACATGGACTTGAGGTTAAGATAAGGATTTCTAATATCATGATGTCTTATAAGAGTGAATGGAATTAGTTTTCTAATATTATTTTTCTTCATCACTACGCAAATAGTTATATTTATCCATGGTACCTTTTCATTTCTTTTGCTATCAAATGATATATTATTCTTTCAGTTTCATTATATAATGTAATTTTTTTGTTATATATTCCTAAAATATTATTTTTCCTTATCTCATGGTCACTTATTATCTTTTATGGTTATCACATATTTTAAACCTTAAAAAAATTTTGATCTCACCCCTTATTGTTTTACCAATTTCTGCGGGTATAAATAAATGTATCACACCTGATATTTGTAACAGAGTAGCTTATATGGTGAATTTTTTGGTTATATCTTAATCTTATTATGGATTGATTAGATTCTAATAAAATGGTAAAAATATCCATTAGCCAATAAATTCATGTTCTTTATTATTTTATTAATTTTCATAATTATATATTTACATAAACATAAAAGGTATTGGGAATGTATTTAATGAAATAGTTACTTTAATTCATATAATTATGGGATAGTTAGGTCTAGGAATATATATTTGGTATCCAAGCTAGTATTCCAAGTTTTTGTTTTAGGCATAGATCTAGGAGTAATTGTATATGGTTTTATAGTTGGTATTAGAGAAATCTTTATATAACATTGTAGATTATAATGTTATCAATTATGGGTGAAAAATTATTAATGACAGATAACTGAAAGATTACTATAATTTCAAAGGTATAGGTAACCCTTTTAGATAATTGAATTCAAATTGAATATTTTAGGTATTGGGAATACAAAAATATTGATAAAACCATAGGGATAATTCTATGATACAATTCTATATATAGGTTAGCATCCCAAGGGTTTGGTAATGTAGAGATTGTGTGGTTCTCAAACATATTAAATCCTTGTCTGGATACTAAATGTTGATACAGGATATGTCACTGATGTACCTAGGAGTAATAACCCCAAAATATGTTGATTGAGTATTAAATCGATCATCACCTAATGCACGATGAACATGAATAACTATACACCTAGTTTGACACACCAAGGGGATATGATTTTTTAATCGCATTCTCATTGTAATCCATTATGAAAGAATTAATTGTATTTTTTATAGAACCTAATAGTATAATTACCATATTTTAATTAGATTAGAATTAAAAGATTCATATGGTAAGGAATATATTTACTGGTATGTGATTTTATGGATAATGGATAAGTTAAATTTTTTAGATCATTGATTTCAATGATTTTCTGGTTTCAGATATTTTAATATTGTTTATTGTAATTTGGGACTGTTAATTTTTATTATTAAGGGGATTGAGGAACAAAACATAAAGCAATATAAGGTTAACCAAGAGTGATATATATTTTTAAAAACATAAATTAAATATAATGTGATTATTTTTAACAGTTAAACATTTTGAGGTTTAATTTTTCATAATTCTATTATAGTGTGAATTATTAAAACTCTTGACTAGCTCTTTTTTGTTTTATAAAAGGATCAATCCCTATGAAACAATGTTAATAATGCATGTAATAAAAAATGAAAATATTTTCCCAATAATAAACCTAATTGGACATGATTCATAGTTTTAAACCATGTGATTATGGAAAAAATCAATCAAGAATTATGAATAATAAATTTAACATAGTTGAATTCCCAAAAACCAAAGAAGTTAAGGATAACGTCGCGTGGATTTTAGAGTGAAAAGTATGTTGAAGGAAATAATATTAAATTTCCTACATATTGAAAATATTGGAAGAATCACCAATAAATAAAATAGTAAAATGAAAAAGAAGATACATTGTGTGTGAAAATGAGGGAATATAACAAAACATTGTGGAGTAAAAATGAATTAATTAGTTAACACTATGGACACAGAATATATTTTTTTCCTAGTCATACCTAAAAAATTAAGGTATACACCTCATTTTAAATTATATCTTGATTTATATATATTTTTTAGATACCCTTTCATAATATTATTAGTAAGTGATAATTAAAATTTTTAAGACATGATTTATTTAAATTGGGGGATTTTAGAAACCTAAGATATTAAATAAAATTTTTCATTTAAAAACTTATTTATTTAATATCATTCTTCACACGCAACACCGAACAAATGAAAACCACGTGAAATTTTATAATTGATAAAATATAGATGTATAAATAGTGGAAAAAATAGATGTAACTAAATAATAAAATTTACATTGAAATAAAAATAAAGTTCAACATTAATACCAATCCATTAATTAAAATTCTTGTAATGTAGTTATGTAATAACTGAGAGTGATTTATGATTTAAAATGAAACATTTCTAAAAATTATATTTTTTTAAAGAGTATAAATATATAATCATTAAAATATATTATTGATATTAATATTATATAGACCCCAATTTTATTTGTATTTGATAGGAAATAAGCATATGAATAGTTAATATTATAAAAAATATTATTCTCAATATAAACAATTTTCATTTAAATTTTTTGTTTTTATTTTAAATTATAATTCTCAATTTTTAAAATTTGAATTTTTAGTAATAAAATTCATTTTACATTAAAATTTTAAATATTATATTAATTTGAATTTTTTCTTTATTTTTTTGAAATAGTTTATTTTTATGTGAAAAGTGAAAAATGTTGTTGTACTAAAACATTAAATTTAATGATTTTATCAATAAATATGAAATTAAAATATACTATAAATCCTTTTTATTGACCAAATATTAATTTAATGGTAACAATATATCTTTTTAAATACCATTACAAATTTATAGAACCTATTTTTAATGTTTTAATTACTTGTGTAATATTGTCTAATAAAAGGAAATGTTTTTAGTGTTTTTTAAATTAAATAGTATTTTGATAAACAACTTTGTTAATATTAAATTCACATAAATTTTATTTTTTTATAATAAAACAATATGTATCATGAAAATATAATATATAGATAATTTTATCATACGTATAAATTTTAGTCGCCAAAATTAACTTTTACGAACAATAGGATTCTATGTGTTACATGTTCTGATATTAAAATTTATTTTTCATACATATAAAAATTTTATTCGATAAAATTGATTTAATATTCTCAACAATAGTAAAATATTATTTAATAAGATCCATTTTATTTATAGGCATGAACATTTATTTACTTATGTAAAAACAAGTTACATTAGAAAAACCAAAACTGAAAGAAGTAATAGATCTAGGTGTAAAGTGCTTCTAAAATATTAAAACTAGGATCAAAATTTAATTTTTGGGATGTTATAGAAATTATATCATTCCAACATCAATTATTTTCCTTTTTAAATCCAAATAACATTTCAAACATTTTCAATATTTATATTAAATATAAATATTTTCAAAATTACATTCTCGCCACATATAAAATGGTTATCTCACAAAAAATTTAAAAACAATAAAAAAAATTGGTTTTCACTTGAAACAATACCCTTATTCCTCCCCCAATAATATTGATTTACCTATTTAATCTTCTAATCATAATAAAATATTATAATCCCTCCCTTCCAAATGAGTTTTCCAACGGAAATTCTATATACTCTACCTGAGTATTAGTTTTTCCAAATTTAATTTCTCTTATGTATTAATTTTACAAAATAAATATCATTATAAAATAATTTATCAATTATTTTTTGTATAATGAATTCTTTTATAAAAAAACTAATCATTGTTAAAGATATATTTATTTAAAAACAATTTCACAATTATGTTAAGTTAAAAATAATGAAAACAAATTGTACTATTTCTTGAAAATATCTTGAATTTCTATATGAGAAGGAAATTAATGAGTTTCCTGAGATACGAATCATAAAATTTCATCATAAAAAACATATTCATAAATAATCACGATAAATAATGTGATTGTAATATAAAATTATTACAAATTTTATAAAGTTCAATCATAATCCCCATAGAGGAATAACCTATAATGGAACATAAAATATCATTAGGATAAATAAATTCATTATAATAAATTTTAAATGGGATTTATATACACCTCATGAATCAATATATGTGTATAACATAACATACATATCAATAAAGTCAAATTGGGGAAAAAATCTATTACTGCATTGGTAATATTGAAACCGTAAACCCCATGAAATTGGAATTATAAAATTGATATGGAAATCCACATAATTTTCAGGATAATCATCATAAAATAAATTCATGTGAAGTATATAAACCAGATAAAATAAATATGTTGTGAATATGGCTTGTTCCACATAGAAGTAAAAAACATGAAAAATGTCCCTTAGTGTTATACTAATATTTTGAATCATAAGCCCCATTAAATAATAAAGTCAATCGAAACACATTATATGACTAAAGTAAATAAATTCAGTATATAACAAGTCAAAGGGGTAGTATGTACACCAAAACAAATATATGAGTGGTTAACTTTTATATGTTTCCCAAAAATAAAAGAGAGACTAAAAATCCTTTACTGTTAGTCTCGATTTCCTTCATACACATTAGAACGGTGTGTATAATAAATATATATATTTTATAAAAACATTTAATAACCATAATTATATATTTCATACCATATATAGTTTACTTATGACATTTTAATTCTTGTTTACTAAAAATTCCATGTTAAAATCATGGTTTGGGTAATAATCACTTTGTTTTTTATATAATTTTTGATTTGTTATTTTTGGTCCTATTAAATTGATCATGGTTCCATCATATATAAAATAATAATAATAATAATATAATTATCATATTTAGAGATTATTTATACTTTTAATACCTATCTTGAGATATTGTTTTGGGAAATGGAGTATGTTATAATCATGGAGATGGTAGGTTGTACGTACACATGAGTAATGTTTCCATTTTTCAACAATGATTATAGAAATGAGGAAAGAAATATTTATTCCTTAAAAATGATCATAATATAAAACCTAAAATATTATTATTTTATTTCTACTTATACATATCATCCATGAGGAGTGGTGGTGAAAAGATATAGCCACATCATTTTGTGGTGGTAGTAGTCCACACATACGCGAACGATGTTATCTTATTTCAATGAGTGAAAAAATTATGAAAAAAATGATATATTAGGTTTTAGTAATTATAAATATGTTATTGATGTCATAATTATGTAATGTATATAATATAAATTTATTAAATTTATCATTATTATCTCCTATGTAAAGCATTAGTGAAAATAGATCACTTTTCATCATGAGGCGGTTGTCTGTCGTACACACGAATGAAATTATCATATTCCCAAAAAAGTAAGAAAGGTAATGGTATGTGGGATATAATAATTATAAAATCATAATATCATTATATTTATGATATTAATCATATATAAACAATATATCTATTACTATTTCCATCCTCGAGAGGTGGTAATGGGAAAATGAATAACATCGGTCCGCAAGGTAGTAGTCTGTCATACACATCAATGTTGATTTCATAACACATTCGATGGAATTGGGAATGGTTATAGCGTACTCCATTAACATAAAAAAATATAATTATGTTTAATATACTTATTTTATTATATAATCATGATATAATAATAATTTAAGGGTTTGGATGAAGAAATAAAACAAAAACGCACGTTGATGAACATTACAACTTCTTTGGGTATCATCCTTAGGATTACAATAAAATCCTTTATAGGATGTATTTAAGTCCAAAATATGGATTCTAGGATGATATGATGGAATTTTTGCAGTTATTTGGGATGTTATTAGAAAAACTAGTTAGTTTTTAAGGTGTTAATAAGAGAGGAGATTGGTGGCCTTTTATAAGTTGTGGAGAAGATACACTTGGTATTTTTTAAAAATAATTGGTTCCTCCCACATTTTTCATATATATCAAGCGTCCAAAATAGATCATTATAGAACATTATACGTTCAAGGTTTGGAATTTTTTCATCCAATAGTTTTTAGACAAGTTTATAGGTTATTTTTATGCTTCTCTTTTTAGTTTAAACCCCAGTAAAAACATTTTTACCTTAACTATAGTAATAATTTTTTACTACATTCCTTATTTATTTTGTATAAAAGTTAATTTTACCTTATATATAATATAAAGTTTTATGATTACAAATATATAATCCATTTTTAAAAATTCTATTCATTGAAATGGTAAAATTTAATTTAAAATTAATCTTGTAAACATGATGATAAGGCAGGTTTTTGCAAAGAAAATGATCAAAAGTTTAAAACATTTTACAGAAAATAATTTATTTTATTATCATTATGTATTATTTATAAAAAATATATAATATTAATTTAAAAAGATTCAATTACTATTCATATCCCTATGTTTAATGGATCGGTTATAATGGGTGCATTTATATAAATATTATAATAACATGTCATGGTTTTATTTAAACTAAATGTTGTGTGTAATGCAAGATAATCCATTTTTACATGTATCAAAAGTATAGCACACTATGACGTGTAATTAAATCCATCAAATAAATTTAATTTTTTTGAAAAAAACAATTCATAAAAATTTGGGGTGTTACATTCTTCCCCCTTAAAATAAATTTCACCCTCAAAATTTATTATTATGATGCAAACAATTGAGGATACTTCTACCTCATCATATCCTCAAGTTACACATAGATTCCTCAAACCTCTGAATTCCACAAAAACATTAACTTGGTGAGTGGACTTATTTTGTAAAACATTAATTATATGATCTAGAATCTCTACCTATTATTCATTGTAAGAAATATATTCTTCCCATGGTATGACCTCTAAGTTAAGTACATGTGAAGGGTCAGGTATATACTTCCATAATAGAGATACATGGAACAAATCATAGACTTGAGAGAGTTTGGAAGAAGCTCTGAGTGATTGGGTATGGTCCTGATACAATCAATAATTTCAAAGGTACTAATATACCTAAGTCATAGTTTCAATTTTTTTTCTTAATCTCCTAACGTACTTCCATATAGATATTCTTAGAAGCACCTTATCACTAATTTAAAATTCAAGATCACACTTGTGATTGTCACCATAACATTTCTGTTGACTATGAGATTCCTTGATTTTTTTGATGAATTACTTTAACCATGTCTTCCATTTCTTCCTCTACCTCTGGTCCCAATATCATTATTTTTTCAACATCATTCCACCACATTGGATCCCTATATTTAATTACATGGAGGTCTTTATAAGGATCCATATAAATGATTGAATGAGTTCTATTATTGTAATAAAAATAAACTAGAAGAGGTTCTTGATCCCAATAACCTTTTAAAACTAAATAATATGAACTCAACATATCCTATAGGGTTTTAATTTTAATTTTAGTATTACCATTTATTTAGGATGGTACGTAGAATTGAAGATCATCCCTATATAAAAATCATGTTGATGAGATTCCTAGAATAATGAGGTAAACCTCATATCCCGATCTGATAGAATTTATTGGGGTACTCCAAAAAAACCTTTCCTATAAATTAATTTATATCCTATAAGGATTATCCAGATTAAAGTTTTCTCTGATATTGGTTAATTGTGTTGACTTAGTAATGTGGTCTAATACAACCCATATAGCTTTATGTCCATTTAATATTTTGGGGAATCTAATGAAAAAATCTATGATGATGTTCTCCCATTTCCATTATGATATGGGTAATCTATTTTGAATCCACTTATAATTTTGTATTTTATTCTTAACTTGATGACATTCCAAACACTGTGATAGAAAAATCTAAGATATCTCTCTTTATTCCATCCCACGATAAGTATTCTTTCAAATATCCATACATCTTTATAATTCTATGATGGATAGAGAATAAAGAACAATGAGAATCCTATAACAAAACCTTCTTTAAATCCATTATGGATAGAACTCATACATGGTTCATGAACCTTATCATTCCATCATGATCAAGTTTAATCTCAATAACTATCCTAACCTTTTTTTGAAGCTCCACGTCTTCCTTATGCACCTCTTTAATATTCACTTGAATATATGGTTGAACATTAAATTAAGAATGATAGTATTTCTTCCCTTCATTCAGGATTTACATATCAATCCATTTCAAATCCATAAATATTGGATATGTTTTTCTCCTCCACATTAATAATCTAGAATGATCCATTCGACTCAAATAATCAACCACCTTGTTCATTTTCCAAGGCTGTAAATGTATTGAGTGGTCAAAATATATAATCATCTCTAACCATATTCTATAGAACATGCTAAACTTCTTCTATGGGAAAAGATACTTTAAATTTTTTTATTAGAATATGTATTACACTTTTCTTCAAAAAGATAATGCCTCTATATTTTTAATGCAAAAAATATCACATCTAACTTCAAACAATGAGTTAGGTTAATTTTCCACGTAAATATTCTGTTTTCAAGAGGAATAAGATATAAAAATTTCATTATTCATAATAATAAATCCCAATACCTTCTTGTATACATCATAATATATTACAACCCTCAAACCCTATAGTGTAATGTAAGCACAGGTGCACTGACTAATTTTATCTTCAAGCCCTTAAACTTTTCCTCACATTAATTTGTCCCAAGGAACTTATGTCCCTTTCAAGTTAACATGGTCAATGGATTATATATTTGTCATAAATTATCCACAAACATTCTATAATATCCAGATAAACCAAGGAAACTCTTGATCCCAGTCACCATGGATGGTCTAGGACAACATTCAATAGCCTCTGTCTTTGATGGATCTATTGATATACCCCTTCTTGAGATTATATAAACCAAAAATGAAACGTTTTTCAGCCAAAATTTAAACTTTGTAAAAGTTTCATATAGTTTCTCCTTCCATATGGTATTTAGTACAATTCTCAAGTGATCTTCATCATATTCCTTTATTTTGGAATAGATATGAATATCATCTATAAAGACTACCAAAAATTATTAAGGTAATCTTTAAAGAATATATTTATTAAATACATGAATATATTAGAAGAATTGGTGATACTGAATGATATAACTATATATTCATAGTGTCTATACCTTTTACATAATTTCATTATTGGTATATCCTCCTTTATGAACCACTATTGATGATATACAGAATAATGTTCAATCCTGGAAAAGTATCGACCTCTTCATATTTGATTAAACATGTCATTAATTTGTGGAGGAGGATAATTTTTATTAATTGTGATCTTTTTCATCTTATTATAATCAAGGAAGAGTCTCATTGTTATATATTTTTTTTAAATAGAAGGTGTTACACAAGGTGACACACTTGGATGAATGAATCCATTTTCATGGTTTTTTGGGTATTTTTTCTTTAATTCCAACAACTAAACCTGGTACATTTTAAGGGTGTCTTTGAAATTATTGTGGAATATGGTTTGAGTATTATTGAGAACTCAAAATCACATTTAGGTGGATGACTATGTAATTATTATATAAATACATCAAATAATTCCTATAAAATAATCATATTTTCTATTTCTATATTATCCACAACCATTTGAGATAAACACTTCTTAAAAAAAATGGGAATAAAGACCCCTAAAATGGATGTAATCTCCATAAAATGTTTTCACATATTGTCACATTGATGTATGATCATAGGTTGGTTTGTATTGTCAAATGTGTCTTCCCATACATGAAAATTGATGTGGTACTTATGTAAATAAATCCAATCCATGCCTATGATGACATTAAATTCCACCAAAGTAATAATGACAACATTTTTAAGAAGCATATTCCCACCAATTTCAACTAGATATAAATCATATACTTGATATCTGACCATCATATGATTATTGGTTTCCACTTATAATACTACATCTAATCATTTTGGCTGGAATCTTGATACCCTTATCAAATTCTTCATATATTAAAGAATGTGTAAATCCATTGTCAAATAAGACATTAGCGGTTATAAAGTGTACGGTAAGTGTACTTTTCACCATGTTTTTCTCACGCCCCTCATCAAAAATAGTGATCACATGAGATTTATCCTAATCACTTAGCTTAAGTGGTTGTTACATAGATTATCATCATTAATCCTTAGAGTTGGGTACTGTTTGAATAATGCCAATTCTCTTTACATATGAAGCACTAGAGTGTGGGAGGTGCATTTTGTTCATCTTTCTCTATATTTGAATCATTTAATAACTTCTTCACAAAACTTAAATAATAAAGAGATTGATAACTCACCTTCCACATATAAAACATTTACTAGTCCCCTTGAGAATATTTCATCCATAATTTCACCCACACTTGGAGCATAAAATAAAACTCATCTTCTTCTGTCTAGGGATTTGAGATTTTCCATTGAATTATGTTTTTCTCTTTTTATCAAAACCATGAGACTGATTAGTAACTCCAACATATATTTCAACAATGATATCACATCAAAAAATCTCTTCATAGCTACTAAAGTATCTTGTGAATAACTCAATTTAGCGACATGGTTTCAAGCCACTATATATTTGATCAACCTTACTTTTCGGTTGGATGATAATACCAAAACCATACCTCACATGTCTTGTAAAGTTTTCCTCATAGATACCAATGGATTCATCATAATGTTTCATTAACACAAGGAACCCCTTCTCCATATTCATAGGAATAATATGAGGAAATTACTTATTGAAAAATAAGTTCTTGAACTCATCCCAATCCATGGATTAAATTTAATTCAGTTCCATTGTATTCTTGATAATATTATATCATTAATCATATTCACTTTCTAAATAGTATATAGAGAAAATTAATTTTTCATGTTCTGGATAATGGATAACATAAAATCTATTTTCAGTGGTACTAATCCATTACCCAGTAACTATCGGATCCATGGATCCATTAAAGGATGGTGGATGTTATCTCTTGAAGGACTCAATATAATGTTGTTCCATTTTTTTTTATTTGGATATCTAGCATGATTCATAGCTTGATAAAGTAATGTAAGTATTGAAATGATATTTTTTATTCTATCTCTCATAAGGTTGGGATGATCAGAAGTACAATCATTTCCTAATTTTTCATAGTCAAATATAATGAGGTTCCTCCAGATTCTATCCATTGACTAAATCCAAAAATCATAGAGTGAGAAACAATAATCATAGTGGGGAACCACATAATCATGAAAATAAATGATATTATGTATAAATAATGAAACCTTATTTTTAATCTATGGAACATTATCTTTGTCCAAGGAAATTCATATCCATATTCTATTAAAATCTTTCATGATGGTTTATATAGATTTTTTGAAATTCCAAATCATATCCCTTATGAGTGTCAAACTATATGTACAACAGGACTCTTTTTTATTCATCAGGTGATGATTGAGTCTAGATCAATACACCCTTTTTAGAGTTATTAACCCTATGTACCTATATCCTTGAGACACATCCACTTGAAGTATCCAAACATGAATGTATTTACTTTGAAACCATTCACTTTATCCCTTAACATAATTCCAGGACATTTTCTTATACTTTGAATCATCCTTAGAAATATCCTTATGGATCTCACTAAGGTTTTATCATCCAATTTTCCAAAGGATAACTAATCATGTCCACTAATACCAAATATAGTGACCCAAGAATTTCATACAAAGATATTACATCTTTTTATATGAATATTAAATACATTACACAAACACATTTTTGACGACCATAACAGTTTAGTGTCCTTAGAGACTAGGTGCACATTCTTATTATCTAGTTAAATATCTTTAAAGTTTCCATAAAAGATCATCCCATTTAGTATTCCTTGTAGATGTAACCTACATAAAACCATTGTTCATAACTTGGGGAAAGGAATCATAAAGAAAGGGTGATCTTAGATGCTCATTAAGGGTAAATAATAGAAATATGTAACCGTAACATGAGAATAAGTGTATGAGAATGTGAGAATAATAGATAAATAGCATGCCCTGCATATGATAGATCATAAACATGAGACATGTAATTAATCGTGTTAGTTCATAAGACTTGAATCATTTGGAATTTAAAGAACTTGAGTCATGAGATCAAAACATTGGAATAAGACATAGAATTGTGGAATACATATAATCATATAAAATAATTTCCTTAATAGTCAATTATCATGGAAAAAACATATCAGGGACCTCTATGGGTGGATACGCCTCTAGGGTGGAGCACACCACCATCCCCAGTGGAAAGCCTTTCATCATAGTGGAATGGGTTCACTACCTAAACATTCATATTAGTCAAAGTTCACTCCCAAGACCATCATAGCAGACAAATTCCATTAATGAACTAGTTTCACTACCCATTCCAGACCTATATATCTCAAGAGATATAAATATTTACCCAATTCATTGGAGGGAGACATTGTCCCTACAAATATTTGGTTATAATTTAACAACCATCCTTGGTTATAACATAACCACCATCACATAAATAAATCATGAATTTGAGTTCCACAAGATCATAAAACATTAATCATATTAGAAACCATTAAATGAAATGGGATTCATAAAAATTTCGTCATAACATAACATTTGTAAAAGAAATATATTTCATAATATTTTCATCATTTAATTACTAAATAAATCGTGGAAAAAAATTGCTCTTCATAATAATTTTATCATAGTATAACCCATGGAAGATAAAATATTTTCATAAAAATATTCTCATCGTAAACCATTCATAGAATGAATAATAATAGTATCAATGGTTTATATCCCCAGAAAATAATATGTAACATCAAAGGATATAATCTTAGATAGAGAATGATTTTGAAATATCACTTGGAACATTTCTTGTGGAAAAAAAGTTCTATGAAAAAAGAGTTTAAAACAAAAAAAATTTAAAAGATTTTGAGAATATTTTTCCTTCAGAATAACTTAAAAAGCATATAAAGGAACCTTCAAAAAATTTTACAACCTTTCAAGAGTAAAATAGCCATTCCACTTTCAAAAAAACATCTTAAAACATAAATAATTTTCATTTTAAATCATTTATTTAAAATATATAATTTAACAAATATTAAGGAAAACATTTTATTTGAAAATAACATTGAAACTTTATAATATAATCATTCAATCATTTAGGGTTCATAACAACAAGAAATACTACACATAGAATGCATGTTAAAAACAAATTTTCTTTTCACGTTTTATGTAATGAAAAATGGGAATTGTTTGGAAAACAACATGAAGATTCATTTAAAAAATAATTTTAAATAAGACAAACATGGGTAAATATGTCTTTTAATAATTATATCATAATAATAAGAAAAATTGTAAATGTTTTTAGATAACATAATTTTGAATGAAAATAGATTATAGACCTTTAGAGACCTATTTTTTCCCTTGTAAGTCTTAAAATTATTTCTATATATATTTCCAGAGCTATGAACTAAGACAAAGTGAGATTATGTGGCCCGGTGTGCCCAAAATTTATTTTATAAAAATATTAAATGTATTTTACATATTATGCCGGTAAATTTCATAAATTAAATGGGGTAACTCATATGAAAAATCATAGATTATAAATCTGAGACCATAGTGCAGTCCGGAACATAGTTTTCACTCTAATCACGACCTGAAATAGGTCAGTGTGGGGCACTCAGACATCTCACTTGTTGGCCGTATGTTCGGTGGATTAACTAATTCATTCATTCATTAATTCATTCATTAATTCATTCATTTTAACCAAAAAGTAAATTCTATTAGAATAATTCAAGGTAAATTTTCTCAGGGTTAGCCTCATAATCATAGGATCTACTAAGATCTTCTTCTTCCTACTTCCATTAGAAAATCACATTGAATGGTGATGAAACACTGGATTAGAGAATATCAGAGTACAAAGAAATAAAATAATTCCTTTGATTATTTTAGGGTGAGTTCTTCAATAAAAAAGGATCCAATCATTAGGTGGGGTTCATCAATTTTTGGTTTATACCCAATTTGATTAAATTGATTAAGAATATCGATCCCTTTCTTGTATTTCCACCAATTGAAACCTTTTTATGAACCCATGTATTGAAGTACTGATTGATTATTCTTGATTTATAACCAAAAATTCTGTTTTCTTGATCATTATCCCTGAATTCTTGACAAAATTATTAACACGTTTTTTGTGTGCCTTTTCACTTAATTTTTGTGCGTTTGTCACTAGTTGTACATCGCAGTCCTGGTTCGACATTGACGGGTGGTACCAATACCGATTAGACCCCTGGAATTTTAATGTTTTCACAAAATAGGAATTAATAAAAAAAATAATGGGTATATATGGTATGTTTAAAGGTTTTGTATTATCATTTCAATGATTGAAGGTCGGATCTTTGAAGACATATGGATCAGAGATGTGCGGGTTGGATGACAAACCCCCTGATAAACAATGGAATCTTATTTTTGGTGAAATTCACATGGAAACAGTGAATTGTCCCTAGATATAATAATCATAGAAAGATTATAGATGGTATCTATAGTGGAATAGAATAATTCAAGGTGTGTATTTTGGATCCAAATTTCTATTAAAAACACAAATTCACATCATGTATAAGGATGAACACACAGCATTTAGCCTCTTGGATACGACGGCTAGGGTTTCATATGTTTATAAGTATGTAACACAATATAGTTTTCCTACACATGGTAAACCACATTCTCCATGTGGTAGATCAATGTGATGGCACACACATCCATGCACACATCATTTGTCAAGTACACAAACACAACTATAGAACATGGGTAGCACCCTGGGGAAGCAACATTCTGTGTACCAATGTACAATTACACAACATGAATATATGTAAATTACTATGTGGTGGAGCAAGATAACACTGCATGTGGGTCCCCTCAGACACCGTGTACTCCCCCTTGGTTTCTTTTGAGAAACTTCATGGATAAATATCTCATCCTTTTGAAATTGGATTTTGGCCCACAAGTAGCCTATACAAAGTTTTTTTATGGTAGAGTGTGATGGTTCCCTTAGTTGTGGCTTTAGAGAGATGATATGAAATGTTTCTATCATGGGACTTATTGAGAAATCACTCAAAAATGTAAGTGATTGGGAATGATCACTAGAGGTTTTCTATAGAGTGTAACTCCCCATTATCATGGGTGCACATCCACTACAGCTTCGTCCGAGTGGAACCCCCGGCTTCATTGGGGTGAGGGTCATCAACCATTAGAGTGGAACCCCCCCATCGACTTGGGTGAGTGTCCTCTATGTAATGAGTGGAACCCCCTATCATCATATGGTGTGGATCCTCCAAGCAGTATAGCAGAACCCCCCCCCCCCCCCTCATAAACATGGGTGTGATTCCTCTTTAGATACTTATAGAGTGGAACCCCCTTGACGCACTAGGGCACAGTTACTCTAATAATAGACTGTGGACCCTCGACTGTGAAGCATAGTGAAAATCCATGTCTTGAATTGAATGGTTATTCTGGGTAGATGATTGAGATGTTGGGCATCAATTATGTACATTTGAATCTATTGGGGAATCTTCTTCTTAGGATGGGCAATGAGATAGGGGAACCCTTACTCTGTCGATTGAGATTCATTTGACATAAAATATACATATATATATATACCTTCATTATCCATACCTTTAGATTTGGTTACTCTCTTTCAATGATATGTGAATATGTGCACGTATGTCACATTATTTCTTTTTTTATATTATTAGTGTTGGATGAGAAAAGTCTACTACTATATCTAGAAAATAAAAAATGTATAGCTCGTCTTCACACTGGTTTGATTCCCTTATATTTGGACGAGGTTACTTTCCCTCTTAGTTTGGGTTGAGCAATTCACTTTCTCTATATCTTTCATCTTGTTTACTATCCATTTTCTTTCTATTATTCCTGTATATCTCACTTATCCCCAAATCATCTTTTAGTTAATCTTACTAGGTATGAATATACACACCCAAGAATGCGCTTTTCGCAAATTTGTCGTGCCTTATGCAGATGATGGATAGGTCGACGATGACTTCAAATGAGATTTGGGATACTGGTTGTTCTGAACAGCATATTGTGGTTGTGTCTTGGATATCAAGAGATGGACTCTCTTGGTAGGTTAATTTTCAATTTTTGTCATTTTTGGACATATTTATGTTTAGGCATGTATTTTTCCTCTTTAATTTTATGTTTTTACTATCATACTCTTTTACACTCTAGTGGTTTTTTATGCTTGGTTTAATTTTTATCTATTTAATATTTTTATCATTATTAATTTTCACTTATTTATTGAGATGGCTGGTTGTGTTCATACAGGTACATAGGAAAAGGCCTCCCAGTTAGGATATTTCTATTGGTGCTTGTCTCCACCCATGGCCTATAGAGGTAGTCTTGGGGTAGTTGATGCTAAAACACTAGCTTAGGTTGGGTCGTGAAAGATTAGTATTAGATAATTTCTTTCCTTTGGGTGTTCTTTGGAGTAGTCCCCTTACAAGGATTTGGATATAATTTGGGTAGTTGTGTCAAAGTGTCTCATGTTAGGCTCTTGGGCTTGGGAATCCAGTAACGGCGCATGTGGCTGATGTATCTATCCTACAAGACCTTGAAAACATGCATGTCGACTTGACATATTGAGACATTAGTTGTAGGGATCAATGGTACATGCATCATATATGATTTATTCTTTGACTTTACTTATTGAGTCGTCTCCCCACTGTTTATATCAATATATATATATAAATATTCTCATCCAATCATGGTACGTCTTGATAAATCTATGTTTTCCTCCATGATGACAGCCAACCAAGGTATCATATCTGGTTTATAAAGATGATCTGATGAGCAATGGGGCCTCATATTATTGTCCATCCCATGAGCTTAATTTTATAGGTGGGGTGGTAATAGAACCTCCACCTATCGAGCAACATATCATCCCATCAGAGTAGGCTGAGGATGCATGTAATCTTAGCACACTCCGCATGTTCCAAAGCTAGAGGATACATAGGTTCTATGGAGATCCTGATCCATTGGAATTATAGTATTATCTAGATTTGGTGGTCCATGTCTATAGGCTCATACAGACAATAACGGATCATGTGGTTGTGCTGGCAGATATCCTTTTCCATGGAGCAGTTGGGTACTGGTGGATCCTTTTCATACAGATTCATGATGAGTAAAAACTCTCATGGACCAAATTCTAGTAGTTCTTCAGTGAGGAGTACTACCCCTTCTATTTTCACTCAGTTCTAATCTAGGAGATTCTAGAGTCGTAGTAGGGAGGGATAAAGGTTTCTGAGTACGCAATATGCTACACATACCTTACCTGATACACCCTTGACCTGATTTGGGATGGTTACTTCCATGCATTAAATTTTGAGTAGGGACTCCACAAATATATAAAAGAAAGTGTTGTTCCCTTGTACATCCCAACCTATGATAGAGTTTGGGAGTAGCAATTAGTGACAGGGAACATTCTGTCAGAGGAATTTTAAGAAACTGTAGATGGAAGTGGGTGTCACAAGGATGAGTTGTTAGTAGCAGCTAGGTGGCGAGATCTTGAGGCAGGAGACCTCCCCATGATCAGACTCAGGCACATGGTTAGTGGTAGCGTAAAGGGCCATGTCATTCCATATATGGGAGGTTCTATGCTTTTTATAGGATATTTGACATGGCATGATACTACCCAACAAAACGTATCGAGTAGCATAGGTAGATTGCTGGAAAAACATTCATGGTAGAGGAAGCTCTGTGATATTGAATCTTCTATGAGAGCGAATAATGGTCCCCATGGAGTCAGAGTTGTAACATGAGTTTGAGTATCTAAGGGTGTTAGATGATTCTATGAGATCTTTCCACCACCACCATAAATTGGCCCATATGAGGCTATGGGAGTTGGCGGTCAGGATTGAGGAAAATTGTAATCTTTTGAGGATTATGACCTCGTAGCACATGATATCATTAAAGGTATGATATGTGTTTATTATACTATTTCCTTTGTATTTTTTGACATATATTCCAGTCATTCCATCATCTCTATACTATTGGTACGATATCTAGAACTCCCATTTGAGGTTTTATCCCAACAACTTCATCTTGAGGTTTCTATAGGTAACACTTCTTCTTTATCTTATATATTATTACAGTTCGAACCATCACTTGGTAGGGAGAGGTTCACATGGTACAATTTTTTCATCATTATGGAACCATATGACATCATATTGGGTAAGAATTTGTTGTCTATAGTCCGAGCCCAGATTCACTTTCACCACATATAATTCAGATGCCTACTCACTGATGGTACATGATTATCCTTTTATCTGGGGTGAGATTTCATAGAATGGAAAGTTGTTTTTTTGATATGTAGGCTATAACACATCACCAATAATTTGGAGGTCTTATCCCTTCATGATGTAGGATCTTCAAGCATCTGGATTCCTTCAGTTGTTGAGGAATATATGGGTGTTTTTATTGATGGAATTATTACACTACCCCAAAGAGGTAGATGGTGTTTTGTATCGAATTTCAATCTAGTACCACTCTTATATCTTTTGATAAATATTGGATTTCCCCTACTGATCTTCAAGAACTGTGGTTGCAGTTTGAGGGCCTTTGAGAGAAATGTTTCGTCAAACCCATTGTGTCCCTCTGGGTAGCTCCATTGTTTTTCGTTAAAAATGTGGATGAGAGATTACAAGTTCTTATGGATTATTTAAGCCAAAAAAAGTCCAAGATATATAAAAAGTACCCCCTACCGAGGATTGAAGACCACTTTTATTGGTTTCAATACATGAGATGGTTCTTGAAGATCGATCTCCATTCTGGATACCACTGGTTGAGGGTTCTCAAGACTGGTATTCCAAATTTGGTATTTTATTGTCTCTATGGACACTGGGAATTCTTATTGATGCCCTTTGGTGTGAAAAATTCCCAAGACGTGTTCATGAAATTGATAAACCAATTATTCTAGCTATACCTGGATTATTGTTTTGTCATATTCATCAAATACATACTCATCCACTCTACCTCATAGGAGGAACATGAAAAACACTTGAGGGTGGTTCTAGAATTTATTTGATAGAATAAACTTTATGGGAAACTCTCGAAGTGATAGTTCTAGATTCATGAGGTTCGCTTTTGGGTGCATATCATCCCTAATCTTGGTTTAGCCATAGAACTAGTGAATATAGATGCAGTGATTTACTTGGAATCTCTTAAGAGAATAATGAATGCGTGGATCTTTCTTGGCATGGAGGTGTACTACAGGTGTTTTGTGGAAGACTTATCAAGAATTGTATCCTATTTGAACACCCTGATGCTGAAAGGGTTGTCGTTTACCTAGTTTTAGAAGTGTTATAAAGCCTTGAAGAGTCTTGGAAATGGATGAGGATTTCTCTTATGTTGAGACTATCAGATGAGGATGTGGAGTATGTAGTGTATTGTGATGCCTCAGTATCTTGGATCAACTGCGTGTTGATGTAGCGGTAGTCAGTTATCACATATGGGTTGAGATAGTTGAGATTACATGATATGTACTATGTGTCTCAATTCCTAGAGATATAAGCAATAGTCTTCACCCTAATAATTTGTAGGAACTATCTTCTGGGAGAGTTCTTTGTGGTTTACTCAGACTATTGGAGTCTCAAGTACATCTTCACATAGAGAGACTTGAACCTGAGAAAATGAAATTGGTTTGAGCTCCTATAAGACTATGAATTCAAGATAGTCTATAATCTAGGTAAAGGAGGCATAATAGAAAATTCCATTAGTATGATGTCCCATCCTTTTCTAGTTCATGATTCTTTAGAGCGGCTTTCCTCCTTGTAGATGAACATAGTAGAGTAGGAAAGAATATATTTTCTTCAGTCAATGGTGTTGAATCCTATACCTCTTGAGTGTGTGATAAAATAGCATCTGGGAGACATAGATTTTGAGGTCTTATATGAATAGATATCCATAGGTGATTCACCATATGGATATTATAAATTAGAGAATCGCGTCATCCTTTTCCATGGACAAATGGTGGTCCCAGTCATGATCCAGGAGGAGTCGATGTGATAGTTCCATACTTTTTACCATGGTATACATTCTAGTATGAGGAAGATGAATAACAACCTTGAGTGGTAGTTTAGATGGTTCATAATGAGATAAATCATAGTTCATTTCTCCTCTCTATGCCTCACCTTTTAGCAAGTGTAGGATGAGAACCATGTTCTAGAAGGGTTGTTATATCCCCTTAAGATCCGAGAGTGTATTTTGGATGTCATATACATGCACGTTCAGATAGGGATTCCATGATAAATAAAGGGACATAACATCATCTAGGATATAGTAGACTGACTCATGATGTTGGAACATTTCATTGCTATCCGGGAGTAGAGTTCAATGGAGAGTTTGGTAAGGTTGTATGCATGTGAGATCATTCACCTTTATGGGTTGGCCTCGATGATTGTATCTGATCATGATGCATGGTTTACATCACAATTATGGAGAGTCCTACATGAGTAATTTGTAACCTAGATGAGGATGAGTATATCCTTTCATCCTTTGAAAAATGAGAATACCAAACACATTGTCCTGCTATTGGAGGATATGATGTGGGATTTCTTGTTAGTCTTTTTGTAGATATGGGAGAATCACATTCCATTTTTATATTTTATATACAAAACTAGCATCCATTCAACCAATTTCATGGTACCTTTAGGGGAATTTTGTGGAAGACCCTACATGTCACCCTTGTACTAGAATTTTATTGGTGAGGCATCTCTTGTGGGCCCATAGATGGTGGAGAAGTTGACAAAAAAGGTCCAAGTCATCTGTGAGTAGATGAGGATGGCCCAGAATAGAAAACAATCATACACAAATCGCTATAATTGGAAATTAGTGTTTGAGAAGGGATTTTATTGTTTCCTGAGATTCTCCCCATGAAAAGGATTTTAGAGGTTGGTCTAGGGAGTAAAGTTATCCCCAAGATTCATTGGTTTGTTCGAGATCGTGTAGAGGTTTGTTGAGGTTGTTTATTTCTTTACTGTACCCCCACAACTGAAGTGGGTGCATGACATATTCCATGTGTTTTAGATGAGGAGATACTTACATGACCTCATGTACTTCATCGACTAGAGTGATCTAGAAATTTAGGATGGATCAAAAATTGTAGAGAACCCAATGTCGATTAAGGATCTATATGAGAATACCATGTTTGTATGGAATATATCATTATTTCATGTGTTGTGGTGGCATGGGAACATGCAGGAGAGATCCTGGGAGCTGGAGAACTCGATTTGGGGTAAATATCCCAAGTTGTTTATTTAGTTTTTATTTTTAAGGATGAAAATAATGAAGGAGGTAATGAGGTAAAGATTCTGTTATTTCATTATAACACATTGAAAAATTTCTATATATATTTCTAGAGATAGGTGCTAAGATGACATGTGATTCTAAGTCCATATGTTCCTGAAATTAATTTTATAAAAATATTAAATATATTTTATATTACCCTCACATAGTAATTAAATAAAACATGACATCTCTTGACTGAAATCTCTGATAATAAATTTAAGCCTATGTTTTCATCCAGAACGCAATGTTTAGCCTAATCGCGACATAAAATTGGACTGTGCAGAGCATTGGACATCTCATTCATTGGCAGTATGGTCATTGGATTAATTAATTAATTAATTAATTTTAACCAAAGAAGAAATTATATAATCATATTATCATGTAGATTGACCTTGTATTTTCTTCATAATATTGGGATCTTCTGAGGGATTCCATTTCCTACTTCCATTAGCTGGTCACATTGGATGATAATGAAATGCTAGATTGGAGAATATCAGAGCCCAATGAATGTGAAAAATTCCTTAGATATTTGGTGGGTGTTTGAATTGATGATAAATGAACCATTATCCAATTAAGACTCGGCAATTTTTGTTTTATGCCATCTTTGATTAAATAGGTTGATCAGATTGATCCCTATTTGGGATATACACTAACTACAGCCTTTGCATGCACCCGAGTATTGAAATAATAATTAATTTTCCCTATTTTCTGATGCTAAATTTTATATTATTGACCATTGGATAAGAAATCATGAAAGGATCATTGAAAAAAAATATTGTTCTTTCCCCCCCCCCCCCTCTATTTCTTAACATTAGTCACCATTCGGACACCAAATTCTCAGTTCGACATTGTCAGGTAGTACTGAGCCAGATTGGACCATCAGAATCATACAGGTTTCGTGAAAAAAAATCAGAAAATAATGGTTATATCTAATATTTTTATGTGTTATAGATGATCATTTCCGTGATTAGAGGTTGGATCTTCAAAGGTAGAAGGGTTGGTGGTATGTGGGTTGGATGACAAACCTCCCAATGAACAATGAGATCTGATTTTTGGGGAAGGCTAGTTGAAAATTATGAATAGAACCTAGATCAACTAATCTTAGGTGAATATGGGGAGGGATATATGGTTGAATTGACTATTTCATGTCATGGATTGTAGATCTGGATTCCTATGAAAAAACAGACTATACACCTTTTACATGGATGAAAAAATGTCGCGTAGCCCCTTGGATGCGGTAGTTGGGGTTTTAGAAGTTTATAAATATGGAATGTAATGTAGTTTCCATACACATCATGTGCCACCATCTCCATGTGGATGAGTTGTGTGATAGATCACATGTCTAGTCACACACCATGTGCCTATTACACAGACATGACCACAGAACACGGGCGGCACCCAATGTGAAGCAACACCCCATGTACCGATGTATACAAAAAAGGTTTGAACATAGAGATAAAGCTAGGAAGTAGATTGAGACCACATAATGTGTGGGTCCCCTCACACACCATGTACCCCTTGGTTACATTTTAGGAAACTTTATGTTTTTTTAATTCATTTTGTTGAACTCATATTTTGGCCCATGAGTTCTCTATCCTAAGTGTTTTTTCACATAGAATGTGATGGCTCTCTTGGTTATGGATTTTGAGATATGATGATAAATTTTCTAGGGGTAGAGATTATAGAGGTGATTCTCGATGATGATTGTGATCAAGAAGGATAAATAGATGCTTCCTATAGAGTGGAACCCCTATCAGTATGGATATGGATCATCTATTATTTCTTCTTCGTAGAATCCCCCAACTGAACTAGGGGGAGGTCCTAGACTATTAGAGTGGAAACTCTCATCAGCTTAGGTGTGGGTCCTCTACCTACCGATTGGAACCCCCGATCAATATAGGGAATGGATCATCATGACACTATAGTGGAACCCCCCATCTACATGGGTGGGAGTCCTATATAGATACTTACAAAGTGGGACCCCGTGATGGAATAGGGAACTAGTCCTATACTTAGATATTGTAGCCCCTCCACTGTGTGTCATAGTGATGAGGTGTGTCTTGACTTCCATGTTTACTAATAGGAAGATGCATGAGATGTTGGAAATTGATGATTCAATTTTTAAGCTATTGGTGGCTCTTATTCTTGAGATGAGCTATGAGTTAGAGATCACCTATCACACTCAATTGGGCTTATTTAGACTAAGCATATATATATACCTTCTGTATTCATACCTTTTTATTTGGTTACTCTGTTTCCTTGAGATGAAAATACGTGATAGGTATTCCACATGATTTTCTGGATTAGTTTCTCATGGTTGGATGAGTCTAATCTCCTGGTATATGTGTAAAATACTCAATGTTTAGTTAATATACATACCATTTTGATCCCCTTGTGTTATGAAGAGGTTAATTTCCCTGTTTTTGGGGTTTATCTATTCTCTTTCCATGTATCTTTCATCATATTTATTATCCACTATGTTTTTATTCATATTTTATCTCATATTGTTCCCCCTTTAGATTTCAAGGTTTCCTGCTAGGTATGTATATACTCACCTTTACAAGGGATTTTCCCACATGTTTCATGTATTAGGAAGGTTATGGAAAGTTCAGTGCTAAATTTAGCAGTGTTTTGGGACACCATGTGTTGTGAACCACATATAGTGGTCGTAGCATGCAGATCAAGATATGGGATCTCTTAGTAGTTTAATTTTCAATTTATTTCTGGTTGGGAAATATTTATGGTTGGGTGAGTTCTTTTTCATTTTAATTTTTTGTTTTCACTATAATAATAATGAACACACTATAGGTTTTTCATTCATGGTTTACTTTTTGGTTGTTTCATATTTTTATTAGTATTCCTCTATACTTCAACATCGAGATGGTCAGGTTTGGGTGTGTGTGTAAAGGTACATAGAAAAAGGTATCCCATTTATGATATTCCTTTCATAACTTGTCGCCAACCCCTAACCTATGAAGGTGGGATTGAGATAATAATGTCTTGATCCCTATATTGGGTTGGGTCATGACACAAACAAAGAGAGAAATAAAGTTGAATTTTCTTAAAAACTTTTTCCATTTTTTTAAGTATAAAAGATTATAAATATGGTACCATTACTTGAAAATATCATGAATTACTAGAGGATAAAAAACTCATGAGTTTCTTGAGAGTTGGATCATAATATTTCATCATCCTAAAAAAAATCTTGAACATTATTAATAAATTATGAGATTGTAACATAAAACCGGTACAACTTTGGTAACATTGAATAATTAGAACCATGAAGGAATAACATTAAATTGATCATAAAATATCCAAAAGATAAATAAATTAATTATATTCCATATCAAATGGGTTTTATATACACCTCATGAAATAATATAGGTGATAACATAACATACATCTCAATAAAAAAACATTGATATAAAAATATCTTACACAGTTTGTAACATTGAAACCACAAACACCACGAAAATGGTATCCTAAAAATTGATATATAAATACCCATAATTTTTTTGATAATCATTATAAAATACATTTATGGGTATTATATACACCATATAAAATGAATAGGTGGTGAATATTTCTTGTGTCTCGTAGAAGTAAAAAAATCTAGACGGAAATCCATTAGCGCTCTAGTAATATTTTGATTTGTTAGACCAATAAAAAATAACATTAAATGAAATATTAAATATCATGAAAATAAATAAATTTATTATATTAAAGTTCCTAGGTTCATTATATTCACCATAAAAAATGAAACACGTTTTGAATTTGTATATTTCTCCCAAAAATAAAAGAGAGATTATAAATCTCTTACCATATGTCTTGACTTCCTTCGTACATGTTCTAACCACCTGTATAATAAATATAAGTTTATTATAAATCAAATAAAGATATATAATTATATATATCACACAATATATGATTTACTTATGACATTTTATTACCTTTTTATTTATAATTCTATCTTAAAGTCACATTTTCGGTAATAACCTCTTTGTTTTTCATATATATTGGGATATTTTATTTTGGGTACTATTAATTTGATCAAGGTTACATAATCTAAAGAATAATAATCATGAAATAATTTTCATATTAATATAATAATTAATAATTTTATATCAATCATGCGATATTTTTTTTAGAAATTATATATGTTACGATCATAGAGACAGTAGGCCATACATATGCATAAGTAATGTTCCCATTTTTCAAAGATCATTATGGTAACAATGTAACTAATATTATATCTTTATAGGATGATATTAATGTAATTAATAACATATTATTATTTTAAATGTACTTATAAATATCATCCATTTGTTAAGGTGATTAAAATAGAGTGCCACATCACTTTGTGAAGGTGGTATTTCATACATACATGAATGATGTTATCCTTATTCAGTGAGTGAAAATGTAAGATCTAAAATGATGTATTATATTTGAATAATTATAAATATTTCATTAATATAATAATTAATTGATTTATATCTTATATATTTATTAATTTTATTCTTATTAACTTCAATTTAAAGTGTTATTGAAAACAAATCGCATCGCTTCACAAGGTGTTAGTCTGTTGTGCTCACGAACGATGTTATCATTCCCCCACAAGAAAGAAAATATGATGTTATGTGTGATATAATAATTATATAATAATAATAACATAATAAATATCATTTATATCATTTATATCATATATAATCAATATATTCATCATTATTTATAGACTCAAAAGGTCGTAATGGAAATACAAATGACCTTAGTTCGTGAGGCGGTAGTCCGACACACACACGAAAGACGATTTTGTAACCCATTTGATGGAAGTGGAAACTTTTCTTGGTATTCACCATAATAAAACAACATATAACTATATTTAATAAATTCATGTCACTATATAATCATTAGATAATAATAATTTAATGGGGTGGAGGAAGAAATAAAACAAAAATGCTTGTTGATGAATGTTACCTCTTCTGCAAGTATCCTCCTTAGGTTTGCACTAAAATCCTCTCTATGATGGATTTATTCCAAAATAAGGATTATAATATGAGATTGGGGATGTTATTAATTTATTTATATAAAAAGTTTATGAATAAAGTGGTTTTAAGGTGTGAAGAATATGGGATATGGATTTCCATTTATAAGTGGGGGAGATGACATACTTGGTATTTTTTGAAAATAATTGAGTGCTCCCAAGTTTTCCATATGTTAAAAAGAGTAAATCATGTACCATTATCGAAGCTTATAGGTTTAATGGTATAAATATGTCCATAAAATATTTTTATACAAGTTTATAAGTCATTTTTACTGATATATGTTTAGATTATCCCCTCTGTAAACCCATTTTTACCTTAACTATAGAAATTAATTTTTTACATCATTCACTATTAATTATGGTAAATAATTAAGTTGAAATTATTAGGTAATATAAAATATTATTCTTCCAAATATTTAATACAATTTTCTAAATCCCATTCATATAAGTGTAAAATTTTAATTTAGAATTAATCCTGTAGATGCGACGAGAAAACGGATTTTTAAGGGGAAAATGTTCCAAAGTTTACAAAGTTTTTATGTAAAATTGATTAAAATGAACTAAAATATATTAATGGATATTTAATTGAACTAATTTAACTTTAAAAAAAATATAATTAATCTTTATAAATAAATTAAATGAAAATGATGTTTTAATTAAAATTCAATATTTTTCATTGTTCATCAAAAAATGAAACTTTTTTGAAAATTGACAAAAAATAACCACAATATAATTTTAATGATATTAATTCAAAATTAATGTTTAATTTTTCATGTTAATTTTCTAAAAAAATTAAAAATTAATTTTATTATTTATCATAAAGAGACATAAAAAACATTTGTTGAGGAAATAGTATTTTTCAAACATATAATGACTTTAATGGAAATTATGTATTTTATTGTTAATATGTTTTTTTATATAAAACAATTCTACATATTATTAAAAAATATTTACTATTATTAATAACATTGTGTTTAATTTCAAGGATATAACATTCTCGTTTATGTAACTATAATTATAATATATCATGGTTTTCTTAAAACTCAGTATTGTGTATAACACATGATAAGATAGTGTTTCTTAGAAATAAATCTTAAATCATAGTTTCCTGTAATAAAATATATCAAATAAATTTAATTTATTGTAATATAAATATATTTATAAAAACATAGGGTGTTACAAATACTATGGGAATCAATATTATACATTATTTTGTTGTAAAATTATTTTTATACTTAATAAATCTATTATTCTACAAACTACTTTCTATTGGGTTTAGAAAACTTATTTTAAAAATTAATTAGTGAAATTATTTTTTAATTAATATTGAAAAAATCATATTTTAAATCATGAGGATAAAATTTATTTACAAATTAAATTTCATTTTTATTTAAAAATAATGATAACTTTGGAAAATGTTTTTAACACGGTTAAGGCTAACGTGGGTTAAATAGGGTTATTATTTTGGTAGAAGGGATAAAATATCTCCAAAACACTAATTAATATCATTTTAAATTTTTATTTCATCCATAATCATCATAAAATTGAAACAATAGAAATTGTTTTCCACTTTCTAGTGATTACGACTTATATATTACTTAATAAAACGAATCATTACAAAATGACACTTTATTTCATTTAAAATATATAATATGTCTCTATTGCTATAAATTTCTATTTTTAAGGTTAATAAATTATAATTTTGAAATTATTTTATTTGTTTTAAAATAGTATATTTACCTAAAAATCTTACACAACATCGTCGGAGTGCTTGTGAAAGAATTTGAAAATTTAAGTAAAAGAAATTAAAAAAATTAAAAAAAACAATTATGATTTTCTAGTAATTTAATGTATAATTAAAATGAGTATTTTTTGTGAAAGTTTTTAAATTTTAATTATATTGATATCTTAATTTCTTTAAAGTTATTTTATTGAATAGTCCTGAAATTGACAGAAAATAGAATTTAATACTTAAAATTTATTTTTAAATAATTATGAGATCATAAAAATCCTAAAATAAATTTAATTTATGGTAAATTATCGATTATATCTTTAACGTTCCATTTATGTGCCACTTGAAAATTTTAAAATTACTTTCATGGCCCTTAAATATTGAAAAATTGTTTTCATGGTTCTGGTTAAAAGAGTTAATGAGGGTGTTAAATTAAAAAATAAGATAAAAATGAAACATAAACTTGTATAAATTTTATTTTTATATTTTATTCTAAAATTATACTCCTTTTTTATTACATATAAATTTTTATACATTTAACATGATTCAGAGACATATTATACATTAATAACTCGTGTATTTACAAGATTTCCACCCACATCACTTATAAAAGGGAACCCACTATCCTATAATTTCCACACATCATGATCCATTTTAATCAATAAATATCCCACTAATTCCCTTCCCAGACATTAATTACCTTGTTCTATTAGTTCTGATATCACCCAAATGCCAACCTATAAGGAAAAATGTGTAAACCAAAAGATTTTTACAAATGAAGAGGTATAAATCCTAAAAGTTTTTCCATGTTTATTTCTTCTTCCACCTCCTTAAAATCCTTTATAAAAATGATCATATAATCAAACAAATATTTAATATAATTTAATGTTATTATGTTGATTGTGTAACCCTTATTCATCTCTTGTTCCATCCAATAGGAAATGAAAACATTGTTTTTGTATATGTGTGGACTACCACCTCCACAAAGATATGTGTTTCATTTTCATCCCAAACATTCATGGATGGTTATAATAATTTATTTATTATATATATTAAATATTTATAAAAAAATTATAATTATATAAAGATAATATATCATCATTTCCCATACCCTTCCACTATATGAAAAGAGGAAAAGTCTCTCATGTATGTGTATGGACTATCATCCCCACAAAGAGATGTATTTCATTTTTCAATACCACATAAGATGGATGGTAATGATGATGTATTTAATAAATTGATTTAATATTTATTATATTTTCATGATTATATTAGTATAAAATTTTATTTACTTTCTTTCCTTCCTATCCATTGGTAAATGGATACATCACTCTTGTGTATGTACTGACTGCCGCCTCCATGAAATGATATATTTAATTTTTTAGGAAATATATGTATGGATGGTTATAAAATTGTATTTAAAGTATAAAATTGAAAATTATGTCATTATTTATATTCCTTAAATGATTTAACTATGACATATTTGACCATGTTAAGCAAACCAAAGTCATTTTGGAATTATGAACCAAACATCCTAAAAACATATCAGATGAACTTAAACATTGTTGTAACTATATAAGGAAAGTTAATGAATGAAATAAATGTTTTAATGGTAAAGAAATAAAACTAAAAAACTATTATCATATAAATAATTTATATAATTTTTATACTTTGGAATAAAAATAACATAGCTGAAAAGTCTCGACTAGAGGTAAGGATTCTTCATCTCAATAATTTTTGTCAATACTTCTTTCGTGTTATTAACCAATTTTTGTTTATATAGTGTATATACTATATATTTTATATTTTATGTATTAAATCGCATCAAAGGTACTCTATTTTATGGTCTAATTAATTAATTTAATTAT
Organism: Viscum album; assembly: GCA_963277665.1. Taxonomy (NCBI): domain Eukaryota; kingdom Viridiplantae; phylum Streptophyta; class Magnoliopsida; order Santalales; family Viscaceae; genus Viscum; species Viscum album. The sequence goes on from OY728138.1 coordinate 644,473,919, forward strand.
ATGGTTTTATGATTCAAAATTTATTAATACGGTAAGGGATTATGTTGCAATAAAATTTATAACTGGGATTATTTATTATTGAATTTCCATTGGGGGAATTATATTATTTTTATCTCTTAAACTGTATATATTTTAATCTCCTAAATTTGTTTTCATTTTTTTCCTTTATTTCTCATCTCTATAGTATTAAATTTTTTTAAAAACATGATTTTATAAAAATCCAACCATATTCCATCTTTGGTTAATGAAATTTTTATTCCTTGAACATCATATTAAAATTATTTTATAAAAGTTGACATCTATAAATAATTGTTTTAAAAAGGAAATGTTCACTACCATTCACTTTATTTAAAAAAAATTTAAAGGTATCTTTTCAAAAAAACAATTATAACCCACATTTGAATTTTTACAAAAGTGTAAAAATAATGTTATCTTTTAATGTATATGAAATAAACTAATTCACCCCCCCCCATCATGTATTTACTTCACCATTAAGCCTCAATTACAATTATCATTGGTAATTTTTATTTAAAATTATATTTTTAATATTCTAGTAATTTTATTTTTTAAAATAAACCTAAAAGAAAATGATGATTTCTGTTGATTTTTATAGAATATTTTAAATGATTTTATCAATGATATTTTTCAACTATATGAAAATAATTTTTAGATTTTTGTTATTCATTAGGGATTTACTTCAATGATACCATCCATTTTATTTCTCATTATTGTTTATGATTATATTGTGATGAAATATTTATAAAGCCCAATTATTTTCTATGGGTTCTATCATGATGGAATGATTGATGTTTTTAATATATTATGGAAAGAATATGTATTGATAATAATTTTATGAGTGTTTTTTATATAATATCACTTTAATACATGGTGTAAGGTGATGTAGACATCTCATTAGATAATGATGATAAGTTTGGTAAATATTGAAAATATCTATGTACACATATTGTTGTGTGCATATTATTTTATTCAGTTATACTCACAATATTATTCCTTGATAGGATTGTAAGTAGCTACGTTCACAAGATTTTGATTTTCTATACTTACGGTACAAAATTTCTATATTTTGGATCATGAATGATGATGTATTATTTTATTCCCTTATTAATCAATTTTCTAGATATTCCATTATTTTTTTATGGTATAAGCTTTTCAAGATATGAATCATTCATGTTTATAACATGAACTTGATTATGTTATCATACCTGTATGATTATATTAATCTTTTTGTGGCTGATATATCTCTTAGTTTACCTTACTGGCCATCTGACCTCACCCTTTATTATGTTTCTATGTCCCAACATTATGAAAAATGGTTTTAAATATAAAATTTATAATAAGAAACTATTTGAGAATAACATTTGGGGTGTTGAAATTTACTTATGGAATAAGAAAATCTAGGTAAAATGGGAAAAAATTCCATTTGGGTGGAAAGATTAATGTTTAACTTCATAAATGGTTTTTTAATGATTATTTAAAACTAAAAACCAACAAGTTTTTTGGTATGTATATGAAAATATGTTTTCTATTAATATTAACTTTATTATTTTTCAATTTTTTTTCTTTTGAAAGTATCAAATATTGTATTTAAAGAATATGTTTTTAACACTAGATCATGGTTTATGGGTTTCATGATGTCTCAATAGTTGACATTGAGGACACATTTTGTCTCCCCAAATTTAGTTCCTAATATTTTAAAAAAATATTCTAAAATAAATTAAAGTAAATATTTTAAATAAAAAACATATTCCACTTTATAATTTTATAAAATGATACATCAAAAGACATTGTTTTCCCTAGAACTGGAAAATCTAAAAAAAAACTTAATACATCCTTATCCTCTATATTTTTTTACATTATGATTTTCACCACCATTAATAAACTAATCCCAAGGGTCTTTTCAATACGGGAAAATCCAAATGTTTCCCTTTTCTTTAATAACCACTTATCTTCCCAAACACAGAAGGAATATAATGATATTAATAAGGTCTCAAAGTTGACATCAACTAATGCTTCATATTAAACTCTATTTTACCCCTATGTTGACCATAAAGAAGATCCAGAAATGAAACTATCAATTTCTATGATCCACACAAAAAAGTAACAATAGATAACCCAATGGAAATTAATGAAATTCATTCTCTATAAAATTGGGAAGAAGACGGTTGAGACCAAATCTCATCTGAATAAAACCTCAAATGACTATAAAAATTAATTCCTCCATATATAACTCTATTTTTGGGATATTATGATAATTTTCTTCTTATGGTGAACCCATAAAAGGTATAATATTCTCTATTAACATAAAATTCACAAATATTCAATAATCATTGACAATATAAATGGGTGTCCATGTATTGAACATCTGAACACAATGCCTTACAAAAACTTTATTCCCTAGCCTCTCCATTTAGTGGATAATGATATTTATAATAATTAAGAAATCCATGATCACACACTCATACATCCTTTCCAAATGGTGAAAACTATTTTTTGGAATTCCACTAGTAATAATTAAGAGAACTTGTCTCAAATCTAACTTTGAATCCACTCCCATTTCATAATAAAAATCCATTCTAATCACCTATAAATAGAATCTTCCACCAATAAATATAAATATATAGTAAAATAGTACCTTCCATAATAAAACATGCATTATATGAATAAATCAAGTTTGTATGAGTCTTAATATTCTGTATCCACCTATAAATCCCTTTATCAATGGTATCTCCCTTATAATTTGGTTGGAATTGATGTTGAAACTCATAAAAACCTTCTTCCATGTGTAAGACTATATAGGAAGAATCCACATATGATTACCCAAATCAACACGGTGTAAATCACTTACCATTACCACGTGGGTACATATAATCCAATTCATATATAAAAACATAATAAAAATAACTATTCTGAATACATAGGATTCATTTGAATAAATTTTATTAGATTCATTTTAAATATTTTGCAAAAACATCCCATGTTTACTATAACTATAACCAATATTGTTCATGTACCATTTGTCCATATTTATCCAAAATAAATTCTAATCTCGCATTAGTTTTTTCAATAATCCTAAGGTAATTTATTCTAATCACAAGGGATACAAATATGTCATTATATGTGTAACATCTTCACTTTGGATCCACTAAACCCGTTCCCCAAGATAGTGGGTCATATAGCCTCAAGTGCACATCCTCATATGTTAGAGGCTACCGACTAGCAATGAAGTTCAAAGGTGATTCAGTGGAGAGACTATACCCCCATATCAGATCATCACTATGGATATTAGAATTAAACAAAAAATAATATAATCATATATAAACAAACCAAAAAGTGTAAATAGACACAATAATGATTGGACCAAAAACTTTCCATGGCAGAAAAATATAAAACTGGTATAATATTAATTTGTAGAAGCCTAAATAACTGAAATACTGAATGATAGTATCAAAATCTAAAAGGATAAGTTAGATACATGGTTTCATGCCATGATAATATAAAAAATATAAATAGGGTATTTCTATATAGCACATTATATACAAAAAACAGACAAAAGGTTGTTCCACTAGAGTCTCAAGCATATGCATTTTCCTCTTCTCCCAGGCTGTAACTATGAGTAAAGCATATCAATAATATATAGTCATTCTCTTTACCTTGTCCATTTCTATAGATATGTAATCTACTTTAGTACTACAGGTGACCTGAGTTGGTTTTGAGATAAAATCCAAGTAGTCTACCTCCAACGGTGTCTAGAAATGATATATATAGTATGCAGATATAACTAAGTAATTACAAAATGGTGGAAATAAATAAGTAATTGTCTACTCATGTCCCTATAGGATGCTTGGCAGATATCACATGGTTCAGCATAAGCTAAAATGAGTCTAATTAGTAACCATATATACAATAATATATATATATATTTTATACCACTATATACACAATGTAATTACAAATGTAAGTATCCATATACATGGATACTAGGTGTTGGATGGACCTGAGGTGTAACAGAGGTATCCAAAACTAGTCTAATGAGCTATTAGGATCAAGAAGAGGGTTTTTTTCTAGAATATCATACTAAATTTGAGACACCATGCTCAACACTCAAGATTGGTGGGGTGATACTTCATTTCCAGCACCCTAGAAAAGGGAACGGGGAACATCATGCCCATCTCCCAGATAACAGTATAATGGTAGGAGACATCATACTCAGTGCCTAATGTAAGGAAAGGTGAAACATCATTCTCAATAGGTTCATTAACCATCGTCCAAAGTCAATATAAATGGAATATCATAATAATAATAATAATATATTGCGGTATTACCTCATAATAATTATAAAGATCAAGACCAATATACAAATAGGGGTCATAATTTATAATTCAATTTATTAAATAATGTTATGACATTCATAGCTTTTCCACCCTTTAGTTTCCATTTTAATTCATCCATTTATTTATTTTTTGAAATGAAACCCATCTTAAATAAAAACCAGTTAATATCTATGTGCTATTCAATTATTAAATCCATGGAAATCAAATCCAAGGTTCAACCAAGAACTTAAGAGGTGCTATTATTTATTTGGAAATTGTCCAGAAGGGGTAAATTCTATTTCTAACCTAAGAAGAATGATTTTAAGGTGTATACACATTTAAAAATTTATAAATAAATTTTAATTTCTAGTCAGAACACCAAAGGGGTGGCTATAATTGAGTTTTTATTCCCCTAAGTACTTAGCAAGGTTCAATGAACGTATAAAGTCACGCAATAATTGATTTGAAGAAAAATAACACATTTTAAGGAAATATGAAATAATGGTCATTGTGTGTCACAACAACATGACTATGAAATCAAGATGAAATTAAAGAGAAAAAATTATACTAACTTCTTTAGGGACATATATGACTACTTGTCCCTTGTTGGCTTCATATTTGAAGTAGATCAGAAGAAAAATGATCACTCCACATCACCCTAAAAATATAGAACATGATCTAAAACCTAAATAGTGTGAAGGATGTGAATAGAAACAATTGACAGGAAGAAATTGTATTATAGATCATATCTATGTGGATCCAACATGACCAACATTGTTTGACTTGGTGTCCTGATGGGAAAATGACATCAAAGCCTAGCCATGGAAGGAGGAGAGCTCAATGGGAGAGAAACCAAGGGGATATCTTTTGGAAATGGGAGAGGAAAATAGATATTTATGTTTTATGTTTCATTAAAAATAATTTTGTTATTTCTCCCTCAAAATAGGGGCTCACAGTTTTTCCACATGATTAGGCCAAAACATGTGCAAATTGTGCTCACCTCACTTTCTTAGGAGGGTCACCGCATGGTTAAGGTGCATAATTTTTCAAACTGTATGAAAACATTTTTAAATTACTCTATCAATATGTCTAAACATCATGAACAATCATTTAACTCGCGTCACATAGTTGTAGACAAACCATGTGGCCCATGCTGCTCAGAAGTGCCTTTCACGGTTACCCCCGCATGGTTATTACAAACCATGTGGTAACATTTGAACGTTCCCTTTCTTGACTATTTTCCAACACTACAATCTCCAAAAAATACTTGGAAAAATTTCGGACCTTCCTTAGGACTTATTGCATGTTTTTCAAGATAAAAAAATATTCAATCAAAAAAATATGATTCATAACTTTTAGAAATGTCAAGTCATTACAACATCCCATATTTAAATCAACTCATCCCTGAGTTACCCTTATAAGGGTAATGAGGCATCATCTAAGTATAGATCTTGTAACTGAGCTTATATATTAACCTATAACTCGCATGTGTCTTCATGTGCTCATTTGTGCTACCATAGAACCTTTACCAAAGTAAATAACCTACATTTTAGTGTCTTTATTCACTTATCCAAAATTCATAGAGGATAATCTTCAAAGGATGCATCAATATCTAAATTAAATTCATTATGATTAAAGGCATGTGATGGTCTAGATAATACTGAAGAAGGAGAGATACCTGAAAGAAATCATGCATAGACCAGTGTCTATGAAGATTTTATATCTGGTAAGCCACTAGTTTGATTAATTTCACATCCTCAAAGGGTATAATGAATCTAGGGGAGGGCTTACCCAACATATGAATACGTCGATGGACAAACCTAGGTGAAACTTGTAAGAAACCACAATCTCCAACCTCAAACTCAATAGTTCATCCACATAGATTAGCATATGATTTCTATTTGGATTGATATTTCATCGTTATATTTCTAATCAAATAGACCATATCTATAGACACATGTATGAGAAAAGGTCCAAAAAATATTATTCCCCTACCTCTAACCAGTATAAAGGTGAACAAAAAGGCCTATCATATAAAGCATCAAAACTATCCATCTCAATGGTACCATGAAATTTTTAATTGTAATTTAACTCATCTAGGGGAAGGTGTTTATATCAGGAACCCCTGATGTTAAAGACACATTCACATATCATATCCTCTAACACCAGAATTTATTTCTCTATCTTCCCATTAGTTTGAGGGTGATGGGTCATTCTTAAAATCATATGTGTACCCAATCCCTTCTGAAACCCCTGCTAGAATGATGATGTAAAGAGAGTGACTTTATTAGAAATTAATATAAAAAGGATCTCCATGAATATGTATGATCACTATGATGTTTAACCTCCCTAGCTCATCTATCGAAAATTTATCTCACATAGGTAATAAATGTGTGACTTCCATCAAATGATCAACTACAACCAACAGTGTATCAATACCATGAGGTGATCTAGGTAAACCAATCATCAAGTGTATAGAAACATTATCTCAATTCCATTCATAAATGGATAATTTCTTTAAAAGTCCTTCTAGTTGTTGATTTTGGGCCTTCACTTTCTAATAGGTCGAACACTGTGTAATAAAAACAGCAATCTCCCATATTATTTTAGACCACAAATACTGGAGAAGTAAGTTTTGATACATCTTGATGACATCAGGATGTACTTTCCATTTTGAGGAATGATATTCCCTATATCATATCCACTTTGATGTCTATTGGGACCCACAAATTTCCATGAAATCATAGAGTATCAACCTCATACATGGTCTAACCGAAAGATAAATTGTTATCTAAGACATTATCCCTTAGGACAAGGCATTTTAAATCAGATAGTTTCCTCAATATCACCCATTTTATAATGGTATTGGACAATTCTAAGGGCAATAGGATAGTCTAACCATAATCCTCTTGGGCCTCAATATGCATATCGGAAAACATGTCAATGAGATGTCATTCTCCATTTCCTTTCTGACCCGCCTACATCTGTGTCTACTATCTTTGAGCATTGTTTGTAGCATTTTCTTTCTCATGTTTTTATTCAAGCTCAAAATCAAAGGATTAGAGGTTCTTAACCCCCATTAGCTTCCTAATATTTAGATCATACTAATTGAAGATATATTTATGATTTTGTTATCATTGAATATCCCAAAATGATCTCCAAGTATATAGTGTCTCCAATAGTGTTGATCATGAACTACAGTTACTAGATCAATTTTGTTCGTTTGTTACATCATCTCATAAGGCCTCAATTAAAGAGACATGTACGTTATGACTCACTCATCCTGCATCAGAATATCTTCCATATAGATACCTGATGCATCAAAATAAATATAATTCCTTTTGCAGGATCCAAAAAAATCAATATCAACGCTGAAGTCAATTTTCACTTCAACTCCTAAAATTATGCTTTACAAGATTATAACTATATAAATTTCACACCCTTCTCTATGAATCCCGTAAGCAGTGCTTCAAGGTTTGAAAAATCATGGATAAAGCATCTATAATATCAAATAAACCCCAAGAAATATTATATTTAAAGTACATTAATGGGATCCACCCAAAAACATATATATCACACATTATATGGGTCTACTGATAATCTATAATTTTAGATGATATTACCTAGGAAGTAGATTTATCGATCCAGAAGTGGTATTTTTTTATATTAAATAAAGTTGGTTTTGTCTTGTTGTATTCAGCATGATCTCAAGATTGTTGGCATAGTCCTATCATGAGCACCAATAAACTAAGATATCATCCACAAATAATACCATGAATGAATCTATATATGGGTTGAAAACATAATTAATTAGATCCATGAAAACCACTGGTGTATTCGTGAGACAGAATTTCATAACTAGGTACTCATAATGACTATATCTACTCTTATAATCTATGTGATTTATGTTTTATAGCATAACATGCACTTGATGATATTCCATTCTCAAATAAATATTTTAAAACACATTCACTATTCAAATAAAATCAAAGAGGTCATCTATTTGAGGAAGTGGATACAATTTCTTAATTGTAAAATGGTTAAACCATTGTTAATCCACACAAAGACTAATTGAAGCATCCAAATTATTGAAAAATTGACAGGTAAACCCCAAGGAGAAGTTTGGGGTGTATAAATACTTTATCCTCCATATCCTTCAACTTGTTATTAAGCTCCAAAAGCACCATTGGTGTCACACTATAAAGAGGAATGGTTACTAGTGATGATCATAACACTAGATCAATTGTGAATTCTACCTTTCACAATAGATGTATCTGATAAAATTATACAAGGAATATATCCCTAAAATGAAACACTATAGGTAGGAAAATATAGGTTTGTAACCCCTAATAATCCAAAAAGATACTAGAAAACTGAGTTTTCACACTACCCTCTCTTTGTTGCTCAAGTCCTGTTCAAGTCTCAAAAACATACAATTCTCCCTTGTGAACATTTCTACAACCTTCTAGTGATGTAAATATTTCCCTATGACGATTGCAACCATTATGGGCTTGAGAGGTAACTATCCAATCCATCTCAATGATTATGTAGAAGCTTGTCATGTCTAGGATAAAAAGGTTCCATGTTAAGAGGTGTCTACCTATCTCAAGTAGACTAGAATTACAATGGAAAACATTCTCTGATCAGATACCTAACACAGTATTAAGATTCATAACGCCACTAAAGTGTTATATCTAGAGACCCATAAAATCTATGGTTTTCTTGGATATAAAAAAAGTGTGATGAGCCTATGTCAAATAAATCAGACATTAATGTAGAGTCTACCAGAATAGTACCTCAAATTGTAGAAGTTTTGGCGCTCTACTCCCCTAACATAGGTTTCACTATATGTAACTAGCATGTACCATATCACTAAGTCACAACTAGACAACCCTGAGAAGCAATTCTCTTTAGGAACTAAGAATCATGATCCTCATTACCTCTACATTGAGCACCTCCTTAGATAGAGTGTTCAATGGTATTATAGCTACCTTCCTGGCGAGACACTACTAGCCTCGCTATAGAACACAGTGTAGTTGTATATCACTACTCTCTAGGAACTGATGGAATGGTCCTATAGAACCGCTGGATTTTTAAGATCATGAAAAAGCCTTTATAATCCATTAGATACTATAAGAACTGTGGTTTAATATATCCTAGCTTACTAAACTTGTGATATATCAAGAAGCTCTTTTTATGAGCTGGAATACTGCTACTATCCCCACAATAAACCTCAAAATGATGATTGAATCAAATAGAATAAGAACCACTAGATAGTCAAAGTTTTAAACCAATATGTTTCCCACAATTGGCTTTACTCAAGTTCCTCTTGGTAGTGAGGGCCTTGTTCACTCTCTCAGAATTAGTAGTCGACCTAAAAACATTGACCTATGATTGAATGGAAAATGATAACCCATCCTCTAATCTCTTTTCTGTCATAAGATCAATGTCAAATATAGTTGGACCAAAGCACTATAGCTCATAAAAACAAGAAGAATATTCCTTAACATCATGGGTCCCTACTGAAGATCCGTGAACTATATAGCATGGTCTGTCCTTAGAGTCCATAGATAGAAGTAATCATATAAGATAGCCTATAAATATACATATATCATATCATGATGTTGGTCTTCCTATGTAACAAAATCCCATCATCACTTGAAAGAATCACATAGATTATATACCGCAATCTTAACCCTCCACTCTAGAGGTATCTTCAGATGCTCAAAGATAGAAATTATGTCCTCTATTCATGACTCAACAGCATGTAGTCTAATATCCCCTCACAATGTGATAGAATTATACATCTGTAACTCTCAAGTCAACTCTATGATATTCAGGGTAGGTCGAGTGACACCTTTCATATTTTTTATCAGGAAGAATAAAAATTCTCAGAACTAGGTTTCAATTCCCTTCATAGGGATATGAAGGGGTGCCATTGGTGTCACTACAAGAGGAATCAATAGAATATCACAGCCATACACCATTTTTGGTCATCACCACATTCATGGTGTATAACCAGAATACATCATGGAGTAATGATTATATAATTCCTAATCCACACCTCGTGAGATATTGTAACAGTTAAAATTATTATAGATAGATAACCAGGATTGGGGTATTTCCATCCTATAAATTGATCACACCTCTTTTTATACTCCAAAAGATGGGTCTATGTGATGGAGAAATACCATAATGGTAATAATAACATAAGAGACTCCCCACTACTGACAACTAAGTGCGGGTTCAAGCCTAGGTCTCATGTCACATCTATAAGATGACCATTTCATTATAAAAGTATATTCATTTTAAATTCAAACATATTAATGTTTTTAAATACATTTAAAAGGTTTAATTAGATGAAACAATATTTCTTATTTATAAGGGCCCATACATCACATTAATTGAAATATGGAATCCAATTAATCCAAACCAGAGTATATTCCAGCCCATGTGACCATTGGTCTGTGGATAATCATGCCACAACTGACTACTTATGTTGTCTTATTTAACCTATACATGAAAACATTTTTAGGTTAAGGTGGGAACTTTATGTGTCAATTATGTTTTCAAATCCCCTATAATAAATGTAATCACATTTAGATACATTTAAATTAGGCACAAACCTTATGAAACAGGAAAATGCATGTCGGAAATTATCATGGTGTGGAAGAATTCATGGAATAAAAGTCTTATTGTGCCTATAATGATGCATGTAATGAAATAAACTCATTTCATTGGGAAGAAGTAAAGAAATAATCAAATTAGTAACATCAACATTAATAAAACATTAAAATGTGTGCATCACCCAATAGTGATGTTTTATCAACTATAACAAGGGAAATCCTAAACATTTACATCACATCCCATGTAATTTGGATTTTCCTATATACATGGGTTTTTTATGCCTAGGAATATGCTCATTACAAAATCCCATTAAATAATAATCTCTTGTATAATTCAAAAACAATACTTCAAATGAAAACAAATCTTTTGATACTACTTTGTGACATCCTGACCCAGGATCCACTAATCTCGTGCCCCGAGTCAGTGGGTCAAATGTCCTCAAGCAAGCCACCACATAGGCCAGATGCTACAATCTTGAAATGAGGGTCTAAGTTGGTGATGTGGGGAGACTATACCCTTATATCAATGTAGAAAAATTTATATAATAATTAAACCATCAATAGTGTAAGCATATATAAACAAATAGCATAATGGAAATAAACACTATAATGACAGGACCAGTAACCCACCGTAGCGGAAGCATATACAAATTATATAATAAAAAACTATGGAATCATGAATAATTGAAAAACTGGATAATAATATCTAAATCAAAAATGAAAATCTAATACATGATTTCATGGAATTGTGATATAAAAAAAGGAAACAAGGTACAAGTATATGGATCATGCTATACAAAAATAGAAAAAAAATAAAAAATATAAATCCACTAAAATCTCGATCATATTCTCGGTCCTATTCTCCCATGATCCAACTATAAATAAATCATATCAATAATGTATATAATGGTCCTTTACATTATCCATTCCTACAAACAATAAATCTACTCAGGTACCAAAGGTAGCCCATGTAGGGTGTGAGATAAAATCCCAGTAGGCCACCACTAATAGTGTATAGAGAAAATCCAGACAATGTATTTAGATAATAAGTGAGGATATATAACTGAGTAATAAGATATTCTATAAATAATTAAATAATACTTAACTCAGGATTATATAGGACACCTGGTGGACTTCACCTACTTCGGTATAGTCTAGAATGAGTCCGATTAGAAACCATATATATATAGTAATAATTTATATAGTATACTTATATATAGTAACCACCTATATGCTCTAAGTACATGTATACATAAGTACCCATATACCTAGTTACTAGTTTTTGTCTAGAACTATTGTGTAACACGTGTACCCACAACAAGTTTAAAAACCCGGTAGGCTCAAGCAGATGGTATGTAACCTGAATCTCATACAAAATGTGAGACATTGTGATCAACACTCAAGATATGTGGGTTGAGACATCATACCCAATACCCTAAATTGAGTAATGTGGAACGGAATTCCTATCACCCAGATAATAGTATAATGGTTAGAGATGTCATGTTGAACACTTGATGTGAGGAAGAGTGAAACTTCATGATCAACAGCTTCCTTATCCATTATCTACAACCAATATTAATGGAATACAAAAATAAAAATATAAATAACTTTAAGGTTCAAAAAATAATCATTATAAACATCAATCCTAATATAAAAATATGGATTTTACAATTTCATAAATTAATTTATCAAAGCTTAAAATGATAGGTGTGGCCTTGTGACCAATTATTTTCCATTTTGATTAATAAATTTATTTAAATTAATAAAGGAAACAATATTTAATAAAAAATTCATTATCTATGTTCCATTAAATTAATAAATTCATGTAAAATTAATTCAAAGGTCCAATGAAGTACTTATGACGTTCAATTATTAATTAAAAAATTACCCACAATAGAGAAATTCTTCTTTTGACCCAAGAAGAACTGTTTGAAGGCATATGGTCATTTAATAAATTATATATAAGGGTTAAATTCAAAATGTCACACCTAAGGGGTGGATATAGCTGAGATTTTCATCATATAAATACTTAACAAGGCTCAAAAAAAGTATAACATTATTCAATAATAGATTTAAACAATAATAACTCATATTAAGGAAACATGCGGTAATGGCCAAAGGGTGGAACAACATTGTGGCTATGAATTCAACTTGAAACTAATGGAAAACAACTATAGAACTTATATTATGGTTGTAGATGAATCCTAACCCAAAAGCCTCTAGATTAAATGTATAATGTATGAACAATGGATAATAGTCCAACACCCTGGAAATAGGGGAAATGGGATTGCACATAAATAGTGAAATGGATATCAACAATGTAAATTCTCACTCACCCAAACTAAATACAAGTAAACTAATATAGTAATCAGTAATATATATGAGAATATACCCTATATACACTTACCTACTGATCATAAATTTTCTATGTTCCAATGAAAAGTTTGATGGTACTCTCATCCCATATAACACTATATACTATGTATTCATATAATATCATTGTGAAAACCTCGTGTGTGTGTGTGTGTGTGTGTGTGTGTGTCTATGTGTGTATATAACCTCATAACATTTCCTATGGACACTTATCACATACAATTACAACATAGCACTGCATAACCACTTTACTACTATATAACCACATCACTGCCTTATCATCACCTTACCTCCAGAAACCTTATCCTCATGTTATCCTAGCATATCCACACTTTTTATCTAAGAAAGATAATGAATATATGATGAGTATACAATCTATATCACATATATCTATGATGTTGTGAAGAAAACCATGAACCAGAAACCTTATATTGATATTGTTCATGTTACCTAAATAGTGTTTTTGGATATTATAATTAGAAAAAGTACAATACGAATATAGTAACATTGAAAATCATATTGGGTTTCACTTCCTAACAACATTTATATAACCATATCCCATCACAAAAAAATAATAACACACATTTTATACAATGTATATATCTTAAACAACATTAACTGGTACAAAAAATATGAAATTTCATATAAACAGATGATAATATCTTCTTTCAATATCTTCATTCGTATTTCATTACCAATATCGTATTTACCAATTATTTATTATCTAAATTTATTTCATTACTTTTCCTTATAAAACATACTTTATCATTTACCATCAATTACTAAATTTTCATTACCACTTATTCATCCCAAATTTTTGAACACATTTACCTTATTAGAGTTCATTCCTATTAAACTATTATAAAATATTCATTAATTCCAAAACACTACCATATTCTAGGGAAGCTATAACACTATCCACATTAAACTCTCATGAAAACAAAACAATAATATATCAATATTTATTTCAATGAAATTTTCACTAAAAAAACAAACATATACGAATGATAACCATTGTAACTTCAATATCAAATTTAGAAACATATAAAAACAAAAAATGGTAACACTTATTCAAATAATCTCAAGTCTTCATACTACATTAAAAAAATTCAAACAATTATAGAAAAAATAAAAATCGTTTTATATGTTAATACATCCTATTTCCATTATAATTTTTAGGTTACATAATCAATTTCAACATAATTCATTATATCATTGACAACCCAAATAATAAAAACTTGTTATTCATAAAATCAACCAATAATATGGGGCTCAAAACCCATTAGGAGTAGGGGACTATAGCAGACTATAGTAGTACTATAGCAGTGGTGGCACTGTAGTAACGGCAGGCACTGTAGCGGCGGCAGAGTACTGTAGCAGCGGTGGGTACTGTGCAGGGTTGTAGCAGCATGGGTACTATAGCAGTACTATTCACAGAATGGGCTTTGGGCCAAAAAATGGGGCCTACAGTCCATGTAATGGGCTAAATTCCCATTGGGCCTTTGGTCTATGTAATGGGTCTTCCTCTACCCAGTTAAAGAGGTCTCTGCTTTGCTTTAATAATGAATGAGGCTTCGGCCCCAACCTTTTAAAAAAACCAATAATATCATAAAATTAAGAAACAAATGGAATTAAACATTCTCAATAATTCTAATTATAATTCATAATAAAATAATTATAACTATTTTGATTATTTAATATTATTATTCAAAAAACTAAATCAGGGATATTCTATATAGATAATAAAAATATATTGAGATATTCTAAATCACATACCTTTAATGATGATTTAATAACACATATCCAAAAGAAAATATAAGAACTCAAAATTAACAAGTAATGTTCGCAAAAGAAACCATTAATAACCTAAAACATATACCCAATCATAAATCTTTTAACTAAATTAAAAAAAATAACTAAAACCCATAACATAAACTCTCTAAAGAAAAATCACATGAAATAATAGATGAATATAGGAGAATAAAACCTCATATCACAAGAGTTTTATCCTACAAATTAGAGGAATTTTGATCCACCACATACCTCAATGACCATAAAAATTCAATTCTGATGGTCCTATAAGGTTTAATAGAAAACAAGAGATACGAAAAAAAAGATATCGTACTTTAAATTTTTAATGAAAATTTGAGATATATTTCAAAAACATAATGAATATTATACCATTGTATTGTGAAACTCATTTAAAAAATATATTAGATCCTTATCCTCTAAAATGGATAAATTCCTACTTTAAACATTTAATAGTAACTTTATAAGAATTTTTTTTGACCTTAATGTTCCTAATAATTTTTTGTAACATTAAGAATGGGGTTTGAATCAACATTACAATTTTATAATTTAATTTTTAAATTATTATCTGTTATTTTTTAGAATTTAAATCAAATTAGACTCTAAAATACACCATGGATCATATAAAAAAAGTAAAATATAACATAAATTATACATGATTTTTCAAAAGGGTTGATTCTAATAAAAAATAAAATTATTTATATGTCCTGGATCAATCCTAGAAAAATATATTACACTAATATCGAAAGTTATTATTATGGGGAAAGTATCATCAGGAACCCATATTGTCTCCAATAAATCCTAACTATATCTCATTATAATTAGTTATATCCTAACATTTTTTTATATCGGACCCCAAAATTTTAAAAAATTATCATAAAAATATACAAAATATGGTTAATTTATCTCAAGGATACACCTATGAAAATAATTTTTTCTTCCTTTAGTCTTTTGAAATTTTCAGAATCAATACTTCCACCATTCTTTAAGAAGTTATCTTTAGGCCTACATATATGATCAAAACGTTTTTATTGATCAAATTTTCATCTTAATAAATATTTATACCTTATAATTAATTAGAACAATGGCCTTTAACACTATTTCTAAAACATAATATTTTTTCAATCAATCCGGATTTTTAAATAATGACTGTTTGATAAAGATTATGATCATTTAGAACATTTAATGTTGTATTTTTTATCATAAATGTTTTTTGAAAATGAATTTTAGAATCATTGTATCTTCCTGAGTTCTATCATAAAATTTCTAGTGAAAATCTTTGACAAAGTGATTTTATATTTATAGGTCATGATGGTTGTTTATTTCTATAAGAAAAAACTAATAAATAGGGGATATAAATTCTAAAAATTCTACCATAATCAATTCATGGTCAACATTTTTTAATAATTTTTAAAATATCGTAGTTTAAAATGGATAAAGATTCATATAATATTTACATAAACCCTCATCAAAAAGTAAAAAAATCTTATCTTAAATAATGTTATTTACATTGTGATATTTTCTTTGATGAACAAATAGATGTGCATCATCACAATTAATCTTTTTAACTTAGTAATATTTATGACTATGTTGAATTCTTTTTTACACCACTAACAAAATTCTTCACCTTAACATAATTATTAATATCTAGTATATATATCTACATATTCATATATAATACATCATTCCCAACACTTTATAGTATTTATTATCTGCAATGTCATATGTAGCTTTCATTAGAACTTGCATCATTCTAAAATTATTCAGATATCTGTTAATAATTGTTTTAGAATCACTAACTTAGAATACATCCATACTTCCACTCTATTATATTTTATCTACTTCTAGACTCACATGTTTAATATTTCATCTTTTGGAACTACCATTGAACTAGGTCTAGAAAATAGATTTGAAAATATATATTCTCTTTAAATTATTACTTTTGGATTCTCGTTGAGTTATTTTTTCATGTAAACATCACGACCATACATCATTAAGTATTCATTATAAATGATAAAAATCCTCTACTAATTAATTCAACCTCGAATGTTTTGAACAAAAAATTTTCTTCTTGAAATATTAACTTATGATATAGAAATAGAAATCATTTTTACTCAGTATGAATCACATACACTTTTCAATATTCATGTTTTATGATACAATGAATATTATAATTACATAATATTGTTAAAACATTTCTGTTAAATATCAATAATATATTTATCTTCTCCAATAAACTATTGATCCCATAAGGGTATGTATTATATTTTTTGAAAATATTTAATTATTGTTAGAATATTTTACAATACATTGTGCATGGGGGATTTGGAATTAGATGTCATTCTTAATAGGGAAATTATTAAATAAGCATTGTATTTCATGCTTAATAAGATAATTATTAAAAAAGTGTTTATGTTTGAGGATTGTTATAGACTCATCCTTGAAGAATAGTTTTATGTATTTGGTTTATGGAATAAGGCTTATGAGGTGTAAAGTGGTGGTATAACTTATGGAAGATAATATATATATTCGAGGAAGGTATGGTGTTTTCATTTCCACCAAAGAAATAAATAGTGAGTTATAATGTAATTTGGGAAAAATTATTGATTATGTAGTTTACAAAAAAAATATAACAAACCCCCTTAAGGCCAATACCCAAGAAGCCTACAAGAAATTCTAGTGTCTAAGATCAAAATAACCAATCTTGTGATAATCAATTGTAAGTGAGTACTATTGCAGGTTAGTATTGGTATGTGTCAAGTTCAAGAGTTGAGCATTGTGTGGGGAAATACCATTACCCACCATAAAAGGATGGGATTAAGAGATTTATTCAATGATCTTTTGGTGGAGTCTATATAATAAGTTTTTTCTCTCCCATACACTTATATGATGTCATATAGGTTAGTAGTGGTAATGTTTATTTATTAAAAAGTGATCATAGAAATAAAGTAGACAACACCATTTCTATTTTTCTTCAACCTATAGTTTTAGCATTATATATTACTGAATATTGAGAGACTAGAATCCTAGATCAATTTAAATCATCCCATATATCCATTTAAAAAATATATCATAATTATTCAAAAATTATTAAGGAATCTATATCACAACATCAAATCTTTGTATGATACATTTTTTTGAATAATTTTGGAATCATTGAATTGATGAGGTTAGGCTTCATGGGATAATGTGGGAGTTCATAAAGATGAATGATTGATTTCTTAAAGATTAATGATGAACAATATAATGATGGCCACTATAAATACCACCTTATGTATTGGTATAGATCACTTGTTAATGATATAGTGATATTTCATAAGGATCGTCATAAGAAATATCATGTAGTTTTTATAAGTATGAAATTTATATATATTCTTAAAAGTGTGTATAATCTCTAAAGGGAACCACATATGAGTTATTACATATGATTCATTCTAAAATATTTATATTATTTCCATTAAAATATATTTATGGGTGGTATTTTATGAGTGGAATGAGTGTTTGCGGCCTATTTCATGTTTTATGAGAATCGAGTCAGGTGGACTTCACCTACTATCTTCAATTTAGGCATACGCAAATTTTCAACTCCTTGAATTTATGAACTGATTTAAATATAGGATATATCATCCTTTTATATTTTATGATTCTATATTATAAAAAATAGAAATGTATTATATTAATACATTTGATGGAAATTATGAGGATTATGTAGAGTTGAATTAGTCATCCTTGAAACATTTAAAGATATATCCTAACCATGAGAAGGTTAGTGTCATATATTTTAAAATTATAGAAATATATTCCAAAATTATTTTTTTTAATTCTCTATAAAGAAATATAATATATAAGAGTGATATTGAAAGAAAATATTGAACATCAATGTATTAAGATAGTGGAAGAATCAACTCAACATCCACATGAAAAGCCATATTTAATTTAATGTATTTTTTACTGCTATATTGTAAAGCGGATATTCACTACTTTATCTGAAAATATTTTGAGAAGGGTTGTTTAATTATATAAATTTTTTAGTATTCCATTTCAAAAAATAGAAAACTGAATGAATTTCAAAACTATTATAATAAGTTATAAGAAGTTGGACATGGTGTTTTCCATGAAATCGCATGGAATAAATATTCTACTTACGATGATGATCATAATAGGTGAGTGAAGGAGTAGCCTATGGAGTTTTGAGAACAGCAAACCATATTCGGTGAACTATTTCCATTCATCATGTGTTTCAAAATTAAATACTTTTATATAGAATTGACTGTAATGAAAGAAATTTTTTTTGAGATACCCTTAGATTATGTTGAGTCAAAACAAAACCATTGAATAGGGACTAAACCTTTAAAGGAGTGGCCAAGAAAATCCCCAAAAGTAGTGAGCTTTATGATTATAGTGCATAAAAAAATTATTGGTTACATGCTTCATATATTAGTTAGTAGTGTTTTACCAAGTAGAAAATTAATGTTTCATGTTTTATTAATTTCTTTTACATTTTGGATTACCCTAATTGATGGTGTGTTTATTGGACCAAGGTTTTTATTTTCCTAAAAGGATGTATAGTTTGTGTTTGTTTTCAATCCACATTGGGTTAATCAATGAGTTTGCAAGAATGTGTTCTTTTGATTGATGCTAAAACCAGTATTGATGGTGGCGCAGTTCCTAAGGTTTTCAAAAAATTTGGGCCATAAAATCAGGAGTTTGTTTGTTGTAAAAGGAAGAGTTTTGAAAAATGAATCAAAGACTATGAAACATGTTCCAAGAATAATTCATGGAACATGAATTTTGTTATGAAGAATGGTGAACCGCGAACCACAAAGTAGTAACGGTGTGTTGACCGCATATGAGGAATGGTTTACGGAGCGAAGGAGGTTCACGGTGAAGACTTACAGTTCATTGGACGGCTCATTAAATGTGGAAGGCATAATGTATCATGGGATAGAGGGTAATTCATGATCTTGAGGATGATTTTTGAGAAACCACGAATGGAGTTGTTTGCATAAATGAGGTGGTGATTCGTGCTTCCACAGAGAGAGAATGGTGATGTGTGGACTGCGTAAAGAAAATAGTTCACTGGATATGTGCAGTACGCGGCGAAGGTGGTGCTACATTGTAGATTTGTAAAATCTCAGTTTAGAATATTATGAAAATATATTTTTCCATATAAGGATAAATAATTAATTTTTTGTGTGTGGCTATGATATTAAATGTTTTAGAGGAATTCAGAGAAATTTGGAATTATTTCACGGGAAGAAAACCCCACAATGACTTTAACAAAAAATAAAAAAGGAATTCAATGAATTCTGGAATAGTTCATGGATGATAGTACGTGGAGGAATAAGTCCATTTTTCAATAATTCATGTCTGTATAGAAGATCCAGTACGCATAGGAAGAACTTCATCTACAGATTTCTTGTAGTAAGTAGAGAGATAGCAGAGACAATCAGCAGAGTGGATACGGTGTGGGGAGTGGAGGTAGTATGCGTAGTTGGGGCTATTCACGAAAGTTAGTTTACATAGGTAGAACTTGAAGGTTGATTGTAGAGGTAATTCAAGAATTCAGGATATTGAGTCGGTACACAGTGCATAGGCAGTATGTGGTATAGTGTAGTACGTAGAGGAAGAAGGTCAGTTCGTAGAGGAGTATTTTTTGAACTATCTTTACCTAAAAAATTGAACTTTATCTAAGTGTAAAAACATATCTTCAATAGATCATCCATCTATAGTTTAGGATGAATGATTTAATGCCAATTCATTGAGGTGACCTTAAAGTCAATAAACTGAGTTTAGATTCTTCTCAATCTAGTGAGAAAGGGGGTCAACATAAGTGTTCAAAGGGACAGAGTGTGATATCCCTAAAACCTTGTAAAAGAATTGTGCCTAGCACAAAGTGACTATTCTAAAAAAATTAATCCACAACTATTTAATATTAGTGTACTTTTTTACGAACAAAAACCTATCGACATATGATTCTTGATCATAGATCTTTGTGGTGAACCAAGTAAAGATTTGGGGTCTTTTCTTTTCATGTGATTGTTTTCTGCAATTTCTCATTAGATAGGTTTAATAGGTTCAAAAAAATGTGGGAAAAATATCTTTTAGTTGAAAAAAAAAAGTTTACCCCATGATTCAACCCTCCCCAATCAGGATGCTTTTGGGTCATTCAAGTTGTATCAGAGTGTAATGGTTATTGGTGTTAAATATACCCTTCATTTATACAATGGAGAATACATCAAATGACAAAGTTGTACCCATATTTAATGGAATAAACTTTTACATCCGGAATAATAGGATGATATCTCATCTAAGATCTATTTGAATGGAAGTCTTGTCTATGAATGCATAATGAATATAGGTCACTGATCCAACTAGAATGTCAATGACTGATATAGATAGGAAAATTCTTGATGCAGATGCAAAATCACAGAATTCATTCACTGCTTCTCTTTCTGATCAGATATATCAAAAAGTGATGAGAATTACATTAGTAATGTTTATGTGGGAAAAATAGGAGAACATATATGAAGGATGAAATAAAGTGAAGGAGGTTAAAATTCAAGTTTTTCACAACACGTTCGATGATTTGAGAATGAATCCAGATAAAAATTATGATGCGTTTTTTAATCGAAACACTAAAGTTGTTAGAGCGATATGAGGACTGAGTGAAGAAATAAAATTCATTGGTATTGAAAATAAAATCTTGATAATACTTCCACCTATTTATAATGCAAATGTGTCAGCACTTTGTGGGAAGGGATCTTTCTAAGCATTCTTTGGATGATCTGCTGAGTAGACTAGTGTCTTATGAGATGAGAGTCAAACTTGAATATGTAGTGAGTCATGTAAGAATGTAAATTGAATTCAAATACATGGAAAAACTGGAAATTTTAGGATATACTAGAGATAAAGATAATGAGGAAAAATAAATTATTTCTCTCATTTTCAATAAATTCAATATGGGGATAGGGAAATTTGAAGGGAAGTTACCATTATCTTGTTTTCATTGTAGAATAGTTGGGAACATTGCCTCTCGGTGCTCAAGAAAGTTTGATGTTGAAGAAAATGAAACTAGAAAGATTTAGAAGCCACATAAAAGGTTTTTCCAAACAATAGACTTCAAACCTAGAAATAAATTACCATGAAAGTGTTTTTTCTGTGAAGAAGAAGATGATGATATTCATTCTTTGAGGAAGAATAATTAGATTTTTTATCTGGAAACCATGCTTCGATGATGCATAAAATTGAACAAACAGAACCATCAGAAGCTAATATTAGAGATAATAATTTGACCACAAATTTTAATCCCAATTTCTATCTTAAGTGTGCTTTTGGTAAGTTTTAGAATCAATTTAATAGATTCAATAAGTGGAGAACAATTGTAGAAGAATCATCAGAATATGTTGATCAACTTGAAGCTGAAATTGAACAACTGGAAGAATTTGTGAAAGAACAGCCATCAATCCTTAAGAAAATATAAAATATAGTGGAACTAAAACTTATAGTTGAAGAATAGTTAAAGTTAATCAATGACCTTACCTCTAAACAGGAAGATAAGTATAAGAATATTGTAGGTCAAGAGGAAGAAGTTGTTACTCTGAGGAGTAAACTTGATAGTTAATCAATCTCACAAGAATCAAAGAAGAAAATACAATTTTGAAAATTCTAGGATGTTGAGTTGTTGGAGAGAGCTATGTGTGGTTTCTATGGAGTTGAAAAGATTTTGAATGACTAAATACCTATGTGCATGGGTAATATTGGAATTGGTTATGATTCCAAAACATCAAATGCTGGAAATAAAATGATTCAAAATAAAGGTAAGATGAAAGTTGGATAGGTTGAAATGTCACATCAATTGATAAAGAAGAAACCCTCAATTAAAAAAAGGAAAACTAAAAACTATACTCAAGAATTATAAGATTATAGGCAATCAAACTACCCACCTATAGAAATTTACATGATAAGTAATATAAGTGAAAAGACATTTCTAATTATGAAATATAAATTCTATGGATATCTGGGACACACCATGCCATACTGTGAAGAGGCATAGAGATACTTGAGTGGGGAAGATATAAGATGTTAACAACGGATAATGATTTCATATACAAATTCTTATAAAAGAAAAAAATTATATGGATATTGTTTTTAGTGTTCCAACGTTGGCCATAAAGAGTTTTATTATAGGAAGAGGTATGGTTGCAACAATTCATACAAAACTCTGACAACCAGATGGTTTTGCTCTTACAAACAGAGTTTGTCAACTAGAATAAGAATATGACTATGAATAAACTACTCACATGGAAGAGATATTTTAAATTCCATCTATGTCCTTCACTCAATTTAATATTTCATGGAAGGAAAAGAAAAAAATTGAAAAATCTTACCTTGCAGAAGTGGCTCTCGAAGCTACCAAGAATAGCAACACCTAGATTCATGATAGAGGATGATCATCCAATATGAAAGGAAATGTACACCTATTAAATAAATATCAAGAAAAAGGTATATGGAATAGTGAGATTTGATAATTATGGTTCTTTTAAGATCAAAGGTAGTGGAAGTACCGAATTGCCCAATGGTGAGTTGAAGAAGACTGAAGTTCTCTATGTGAATAGATTTCATCACAATCTCCTGATTGTGAGAAAACTCTATGACTCTAGACTTACATAGATATTAATTAAAATGGGGTCACTATAAAATTACTAATAGGTAATTCTCTCTTGAAGGGATGTAGAACATATGGAAAATTATATCAGGTTGATAGTAAAGAGAATATTTGTTTCATTATAATTGAAGAGAACAACTAGAGGCATCGCAGGTTGGGTCACATCTATCAAAAAGATATGGAAAAGATATATAAACTGAATATTGTCATTTATATCCCAAATCTGAAGTGTGAACAAGAGAAGACTTGTGATTCTTGCATGCGAGGAAGGTTGGTGTGCAGATCAGATCTTCCAAAGCAGAAAAAAGCATCAAATCATCTTTATCTCATTCATACATATGTATGTGTTCTGATAAATGTTTCTATAACATATGGAGGAAGTTAATTCTTCCATTTTGTTGATTATTATATTATAATTTATTCTTTTATGGTTATACACAGGAAACAAAAAGTGCTTGATTGCATGAAAACTTATCATCAAATAGCCGAGAATGATACTGGAGGGAAAATAAAAGTTCTAAGGTATAACAATGGAGGGTATTTCACATCAATGGAATTTGAAAATTACCTAGATAAACATGGAATACAACATATGGTGTCTTATTTGAGAACCCCATAGGAAAATGTAGTTGTTGAGTGCCAGAATTGACAAGTGAATTATATGTACGAAACTATGCTGATTGAGAGTTGTATCTCTCGAAAAAACTAGAAAGAGATTGTTCAAGCTTTAGTTTATATTAAAAACTAAACATGTATTTATATGGGGGAAATCAAGACACCCTATGATTTATGGCATGGAAAGAAGCCCTCTTTAATGTATTTTAATTTTTTTGGAAGTAAATGCTTTATCTGAAACAAATAATGAAATTAAGGCAAGTTTGGTGACGTTGAAGATGAAGGAATATTCCATATATATTCAATGAATATCAAAGTCTACAAATCTTCCAATAAATTTCATCAAGAATTTTCTAAAAGTAATGATGTGTACATCAATAAATATAAAATCACGAATGTATCAAGAAATTCATCTGCTAATGTGGTTAATAATGGGGAAGAATGTGGACATGGAACGGATTCAAACATATAATTTGAGGAAGTCATGAAAAAAATCAGAAATCACATCATGATGTTGAATTATAAGAATAATTCAAAGAGGAAACCAAAACTGAAGAAATTTTTTTTGCACCCTAAAGAATAAATCGAAGGGAATAAATTGGCTAATAAAACATCATTGGGGATTGTAATTCACCCATGAAAATAAAAAGAATGAGGAATAAGGAAAAATCATAATTCCTTTAAGTTGTGGAACCATTATCATAAAAATAATATTTAATGGATGAATCATGGGTTAAGAAAATGAATGAATAATTGGATTAGATCGATAATAACAAAACATTGGATCTAGTTAAAGGACCCATAACACACAATGTGATTGGTATGAAGTGGATTTTCAAAAATAAATTTTATGATCATGGAAATTTGATTATAAATAACTATTTTCTGGTTTTTAAAGTCTATTCACATATTAAAGGTGTTGAAATTGAATAAAAATTTTCTCTGGTGTCCAGACTAGAGTCAATCAGACTATTTCTTTCCATGTAAATTTGAAGAGGATGAAAAGTGTGTCAAATAGATACCAAGACATCTTTCTAACAAAATCTTGAATAAGATGTCTATATTGAATAACCAATCGGATTTATTTTGGGTAATGATGAAATGAAGGTTTAGATATTAAATAAGGCGCTATATGGCCTGAAGCAAGCACCACAGGCATGGTACTATTAGCTGGATTCTTATCTAAAGAAGATTGAATTTAAAAGAGGAGGAGTGGATCAAAATATTTAAGTGAAAAATTCCCAATAGTATAATTTTATGTTTTTGGGGTATGTAAATGATATTATATTTAGTGGAAGAAAATAGAGATCAGTGGATAAATTTTCCAATCACATGAAATCAAAATTTGAAATTTCTATTATTGGTGAAATCACATACTTCTTAGGGCTACTAATGATTCAGTGGAAAGACTACACTTTCATTTCTCAAGAAATGTATGCAATAGAGTTATTAAAAAAAATTAATATGCATGATTCCTAACCAATGTAAAATTCGATTGCGGTTTGGAAAAACCTAGGAAAGTAGGAAGATGGGACATCTGTAGATCCCAAAATGTATAGGAGAATTATTGGAAACTTGTTGTATTTGAATGTGACATGGCTATATTTTTTTTTGAAACATGATTAGTGGGTCTCTTTCAAAGTAATCCACAATAATAACATATGGAAATAGTGGAAATAATCATGAGGTACATTCAAGGTATTCATAATTATGGTTTATATTTTATTGCAAGAAAACGTAATTAACCTTCAAGATTTTCTAATTCTAACTAGGTTGGTGATGTGATGGCTATGAAATCTACAAGTGTTGTTGCATTCTTCATTTTCAAGAAATGTGTGGGCTAGTTGAGTAAGAAATAGGAAATAAATTCTCTCAGTATTGTTAAAGCTGAAAATATCTCCGTTAAAAAGGATTTCACCCAACTTTGGATGAATAAACAACTAAATGATATTGGTGATGAGACGAAATATCCAATGGTGATTCACTTTGATAATAAGAGTGTGATTGATAATACGGATAATTCTATTCTAAATTCTCGTATGAAACCCATTGAAATCAGATATCACTTCATCAAGGAAAAAGTGGAATAGGGAATGATTAAAATGGATCATGTTGGAACTAATGATCATGTAGATAACATAATGCACAATCCATTTTCATCACATGTGTTTGAGAATCATTAGTTGAACCATAGTGTTCATCCACCTCCTTGTGCATGAGAAGGTTATTATCATCCCCTATCCCCAATTTATCTAACTATTTTAATCTCTTTTCTAATGTATTTTAGGTTTATGGGGGAGATATGATCCATGGGGAGTCTTATTAAATCTTTACAAGTCCAAATTTGATTCTTTAGGTTTATTTATAATGGGGTATAATGGATAAATTCAATAGTAAAAAGAATGTAGAATAGAGAAAGGAGGAGAATAAAATGTCTTTAAAGTTTTATAGGATAAATTAAATGAGATACAATAGGGGAGAATGAGAATGAAAAAATAAATTTGGTGTTATGAGAAAATCATTGGAGCTTACATAGAAATATTTAAATCATTCAAAGATATGAGGATCCAATTCATTCTTACCCTTTTATTTTTTACAATGATCATTGCTCACATAGTCTTAGAGTGTTTTTGGCTGATTTGTTTCTTATGCATCAGATTGTGATTGTTATAGGTGATTCACTGAATATATCAAAATATTTCCAACAAACCTAGAGGAGGTAATTGTTCGAACCAATGCTTTTATTTTCTATAAATGTGTTATAGTTTTTTTCTTGTAAATAAATTTGTTTTTTATAGGGAATGTGGTCTTATGATTGAGGCAGAAAATAGTATTGAAGGTGCCAGAGTTTCCAAGTGATTGCCAAATTTGTGGGCCCCAAAATCAAAATTTTGTCTCTTTGGAAAAGGAAGAGTTTCAAAAAAGGAATTTTGGAATGCAAACCTTGTTCTGGGTATAGTTCATGGGTCCTGAATTTTGTTACACTGAATGGTTAACTAGGAACCATGAAGTACGAATGTTTTGTGGACCATGTAGGAAGAACGGTTTGCAAAGCGAAGGAGGTTCATGGTGAAGACTTTCGGTTCGTGATAAGTTTCTGTGTACACAAAAGTCATTATCTTTCATAAGATGATGTGTCATTAGATAAATTGAGGAAGATTTTTGATAAAATTAAAAGGGTTTCATTTGTAGAAATTATGTGGTGATTTGTGCCGCTATGTTGAGAGAATGGAGGTACACAAACCGCTTAAGCAAAATGGTTCATGGGAGATATGAAGTATGTGGTTAAGGTGGTTCTACAATAAAGATTTGGTAAATCTCAGTTTAGCAGATTATTCAGATCTATTATCCTATATAAGGATAACTAATCCCTTCATTAGGGCTTGCCTCTGAGCATAAAAATCATAGAGGAATTTGGTGAAATAATTAATTAATACATGAGAAAAAAACCCCAAAGACTTTAATTGAAAATCTAAAAGGACTTCATTGAAGTATAGAATAGTTCACAGAAGACGGTATTTAGAGGTAGAAGGCCAGTTTTCATGAATACATGTCCGCATAAGATATCCAGTATGTGGAGGAAGAACTCGGTCTTCGTATTTCTTATAGCATGCGGAGAGAAAGCAAAGACAGTCTGTGGAGTAGAGACGGTTCATGTAGTGTAGGTAGTACATGGATATGGGTTGTTTGTGGAAGGTGGTTTAAGTAGGAAGAATGTGAAGGTGGATTGTAGTGGCAATTCATGAAGGTAGGGTATTGATTTGATATGTAGTGTACACACAGTACGTGGTGCAATGCAGTATGTAGAGGAAGAAGGTCAGTTTGCAGAGGAGAAATTCCCTAACTATCTGTATGCTGAAAAGTGAACTTAATATGTGGGTAAAAATAAAACTTCAATAGAGGATATATCTACAGTTGATGGTTCGTGATTTAGTTTTGATTCATTAAAGTGGCCTTTAAGTAATAAACTGAGTTCAAATTATTCTCAATTCAGTGACAAAGGGGGTTCAACAAAAGTGATATATGGGACGTACTGTGTTATCCCTAAAACCTTGTAAAACAAGTGTTCCAAGAACAGAGTTATTGTGCTGAACTTTTGTACTCCAAAACTAATGAATATTACTATACTTTGGTATAATAGAAAACCTGTTGACGTATGCTTCTTGGACGTAGCCCTTCATGGTGAACCAAGTAAAATTGTTGTGTCTTTTCTTTTAATGTGATTGTTTGTTTTCTTCACATTCTCATCATATATGTTTAACAGGTTCCTACCAATGTGAGAACAAGATCCTTCAGTTTAAAAAAAAGTTGACACCCTGATTCACTTCTCCCCTCTAAGGGTGTTTTGAGGTCCTTCAGTGTTTAAAAATTATCTTAAGTTTAATTAGCAAGTGTGGTAGCTCAAGTAATTAGATCGTTATAAATAAATATAAAAATGTGTTCAACCTTATAATTAAATGTACAAGATCAATTAGGTTTATGAGATTTTAAGTAATATTGATAAAATTGTAATGGATTATATACATTGAATACCCCCCCCCCCCTCCCGGGATATCTCTCACCCTATCCTATTACAAACCTTTCAAGTGGAAGTGAGGGATAATATTCATTTTATTGGATTTGTTTTTATATTACCCAATATAATGGATAACTATCTTAAATGATACATTTTTCTCTTATATTATAATAATATATGTAAAATGGAATAAAATAGAATAATAAAATCTCATTAGGAATCCTATATTATAAAACTATTTTTGGGTGGAATAAAAATTAATTTAAATAATCCATAAGTATATAATTGGAATTTATGGATACTTTAGTTATGAATATGTTAATTATGTTAAATATTCTACAATAATGAATAGAGAGTCTGGTATTGAAAGTGATTTTGGATCCATCAATAATGAGGATATCCCTAAAATGTTAAAAGTATATGTTGTCCATTTGGTAGAGATGTTTGATTGGTATCTTAAAGTGGGAAACATGAAATTTAAAAAAAGTTAACAAGTCTCTTTTGATTTAATAAAAAGTACGCAAAATTAATTTTAATAAGATTAAGATACTAAATAAGATACTTTTTGAATTAGAAACTATATTTATGGAGAATAAATACTCACAATATAAATAATATGATGTGATGTCTACAAGGGTGAAAAAACTCAAAGCAATTTTCAAGGAAAAGAACCTAAAATTAAATGAAATTCAGAATTTGATAGTCAAGAAAAATGAATTTTTTTCAAACCTATAGAAAATTCTTTTAGAGTAGAAAAAAATTTAATGAGATAATTTATGCCTTAAATATTATATTTCACAAATAAATTCTAAAATGAACAAGTTGATTGATTAGCTGGAAAAATGATCACACATAGTGACAGAATAGATGTTCACTATGAAGAAACTCAATAAAGAACATAACTCTCAATATAGGTAATGAAGTAAGCAGTTTCAGTTATAGAAATATTAGTTTAATTTATCTAAAAGGAAATTAGATATCAAATTAGTTTCCTAATTTAAATCTCCATTGAATTTTTTATCTAATTACTCTTTTCTAGTTGATGAAGAAATTAAAGAGATATATTACATATTGGAAGTAAAACATGAAAATATTTTCCATCATAAGGGAGATATTACATGGAGAAATATATTATTGTCTATGATGAACTCTCACATATGCATAAGTATAGGATATACATAAAATTTACTAAGAAAAAGAAATATTTTTTACACTCTAAGAAAAAAATCCAAGAAGGTTCCTAAAAAGGAATAAACAAATATTGTAAAGTCAAAAAATTTATTTTTACACTTTCTAACCTTATTTATAAAAATAATGAACCACATATTCAAAATATTATATTTTACTAACATTTTTATTTCTAATGTTTTGTAAAAAAAATTATAGAAAATACTTCTATTTTACTGAATTTATGGATATATTTTAATTGGATGAAGTTATTTCACTTCCTGGACATAAAATGTACATTTTACATCAAATGAAAAAAAAATATTTCATCAGATCAATATTTTTAAACTTAAATCATTAAAATAGTAACAAATTACATTGGATGAGGTTCTACTATTACTACTGGACAAGTATTACTATATGGAATATGCATAAAATCTACTAGAAAAAAAAATAATCATTTTTCACCCGATGAAGAATTTCATTTTAGTGGATGAAGAAACATTATTATACTATAAAAAATACTAATCTAGTGAAATATTTTTACCAAGGTTACCATTATATGAAGTTGGGATGAACCTATAAAATAAATAATGAGTTTATCCAAATTTATTGCAACCAACTCCAAAAAATATCGAATATGAACCTTGATGATTTAACTATAAAAAGATGCAGCATTCGAGGAGGATGGAGAGTTTTTATCATGTACAATCTACGGTTCTTGTAAAGAGTGTGTAACATATTGTAACAATGAGACCATTTTTGTAATCATTAAATATTTTTCTTCTTAAGGAATCTATGTGAGGGCTTATTATAAATTCCTTATAAATTTATTTTATTATAAAAGTTATGTGTCCTATATAGTATTATGAAGGGATTCCATGATTAGGAAGATATATATTTTTATCTTTTCTATCAATTATGTAATGACTTGGATTTTCTGTGCACTGTTTTTGATATTATATGGATAAATTTTGAGCCAACAAACTAATAAGGCATGTGATTATAAGGCCCGATGTGCCCGAAATAAATATTTAAAGTCTATTAAATATATTAAACATCACTCACACACATTTTTATGAAAAATTAGAATAACTACCTTATTAAGGGCCTGATCAAAAATCTGAGGGCATTGATGAGTTCCAAACATTGGTTTTTCCAAAGATACAACCTAATCTTTTTCGGTGTGGGCCATTTGTAAAAATGTAATCTCAATCATTAATAATAATATTATTTGTTTATTTATTTATTTTTATTATTTTCAAATTAATTAACATGATTCCTATTTAAATATATGAATAAGTGTTTCTTCTCAGGGTTGTCCGCTAAACACTAGAGACCCGGAATCCTTTGGTGGAGATCATTTTTGGTGAATGATGGCCGATCATGGTCATATTGTGGATTGTTGCACCAATAGATTTTTTGGATCTAGTCAATGATAGAAATTAAAAACCGTTCTTTATCAATGATAGATGCAAAATCCTGGTAGTATTTTTTTATTTTAATCTTGTTTTTTTAATCATATATGAACACAAGATTAATTCCATGAACATAATTGATATTCACATCATCGATAGAATTAAATTCATGGAATTATTATTTGTTTGTTTTGATTTATTCCTCTTTGTTCCACTGATTCTATGAAAATGGATCAAGGCCAAAAAAATCAATTGATGTTTATTCCATATATTTTTTGTCTTTGTTATTTCTTCCTCCATTATTTTCATGTTCATCGCAGGCATTTTCTTTTAGCCCATAGTTCAAAAATATGTAGTATTTGATAATTGTGTGGCCTTTCTTCGCCGCGATGGATCAATACCATGCGTGTGTTTCATGATTGATGGTATGAAAAAGGTTAAATGACTAATGTGTAAGATCATAGATGTATCATAAATGAATTTGGGGTTCCCTTATTCATTATTTTTGATACATGATAATAGTGGATCGATCATGTAATTTCCATAAAAATTCGAGTTCAGATTTCCATAGATCGATATTGGAAAGGACCAGAAAAACCTGGTCTATAATTTGTGGTGAGGGATATGGATATGGTGATGTGTGGGATTACTAAAAAGAGATCCAAAAAGTTCAAAATAATTCCTAACAACAGGGCATGTAATGTGGCATTACACATCGTGTGGCCCCTTAGGCTATGACTCTAGGGTTTTAGCTGGAATTAAGTATCACATTTCATGCGAATCAGTCACATGCCATGTGACCCTTATATGAGGATAATCATATTCCTTATAAGTTACACAAACATGGGACGGAGTACACGTATAGTGACACACCATGTACTCAGAAATGAACATGGCCACCCATACACAGGTTGGCACACAGTTACAACCAAAAGTGCATAAACACAGGTCAATGACATGGTTTATGTGTCTTGTGCCTCAAAAAATAGTATAATTATTCTATACTCTATGTATTTTTATACTTACATGTTGTTACCACATGGGAAAACATGGGAATATCTGTACACACAATGTACCCCCTGGTGCAAATTATATACCTCTATTCAACAGTGTTTGTAGCACTTTATTTCCTTAGTTTAGACCAATATAGGTTGAGTGTGTTCCCTTGTCCATTCCCTTTAGGGTACAGTGCGAAATTATATCTATATCAAATGATTATTATCCCCTCTAGATTCTAAGTCTCAGATAGAGTTGTAGTGTCCCTCCATCGTACTATAGTGCAATACACTATAATATTTTTTCCCTTGGTGGGGTTTGTGGAATCAATGTGACCTCCCTAAACTGGGAATTGATCCTCCATCTAGTAGGCCATATTAGTAGGGTTTCTATTATCATTGTTATATGATCCCATATGTAGCGTTTTGATCTAGATTTGGTTCATGTTTTCCCCCATCTGTTCTGGGCGTGGCCCTCTATTTATGTATTGGTTTTTCTCAAACTAGTGAGTTTTCTTTGGTCAGGACAAATAATCTAGACTTCTTTGTTGATTATCTTCGATGATAACATGGATTGTGGAGTGGACTCTTCTAGAATGAGTGTTTCTTTGGGAATAATCTTGTGGTCGGTAGTTGTTTATGGCCATCTAGTGTCTTGGTGTATCTCCTAAGTATATTTATGTGTTTCTATTATAAATTGATTATGATGTCTTTTATTGAACTGGATATACCTAGTTCTTAATATTTATTTATTTTTTGTGTCCTACTAGGTATTGTAATACCCACACATGTATGGGATTTTCCTGCACATGTCTTGTCTTATGTGGACGATGGTCCATTTGGAATTGTCAATGTAGGAAAGAGAGCAGGTGGAGAATATATTGATCTTGTCAGGACAAGGTGGTTACTGAGATCATAAATTTGACTTAGTCATCACCCTTGGAGTAGGTTTGACTCTTAACAGTCTTTTTTGGGCATGTATTTTGTCCCTCTTCCACTTTCATCACATTATTATCATACTATATTGTGGTATATTAGATGTATGCATGCATTTTTTTCAGTATTTTTACATTTCAACCTTGTGTCAGCTTGGATATGTGTACATGTATACATATACTTTACTCTAATGTCTCCCATTTTTAATATTCCTACTCAGCATTGGCCACTATCCCCTAACCTATTAGAGGTGAGGTTGGGGTAGTCACAGGTCTGACCTCTATGGGTCTGGTCATGATAGAATGGATTCAGAGTTTTCAATTCTACCTTTGGACTAGAGTCGATGATATTGGTTTGGGGAAAGAGTGTTTAGTGTTTTGGATTTGGCTTTTAGGTCAGAGACTCCAATGTTGGTGTGGTAGTCGGTGTATCCATACACCAGGACTCTAATCACCTACATTTCGACTCGGCACATGTTAAAATTGGTTGTAGAGAAAAATATTTGGTACATGTATCATATCATAATGGTTTTGTTTTCCATGTTTTACTGGAGTCTACACCCCATATATACTCTTTGACCATGCAACATCTTGTTTTATTCTAGGATTCATCCACGAATATATCCAATCAATATTCCACTCCATGATCTCAAGGATGATCTTCATATTGATGAGGCATTGGTAGAGGGTCTTGTATTGGAGATAGAACATCCAGGTGTCTTTCTATATATACCACTACCTATTGTGAAGAAGATAGAACCGGTAGTACTAGATAAGGATTAACATAGATTTACTACACTACAGAGTTTCAGAAGCAGCGATCTCCCAGGTTTTGGGGTGAGCCATACCCCTAGGTGGTTGAGGACTGGATAGAGATAGACACTCACATTTTCTTCCCTATGAGGATTCATGCATATCAAATGGAAGTCCTCATGGAAAGTCTTCTGTAGGGATATACTGGTCGATGGTGGTGCTTAGTGACTTAGTCACATGAAAAGATAGTTATCACCCAATAATAATTTGATCATCTCTTTCGGGAATACTAATATACATCCATGTTGTGATCGTTATTCATACAGTCTCTTCTACATTTGTAGATGGCCTGTATTCCCATGGTAGGGTAATCAAATAGGTTTACTAATCTCTTTCATTACACCATTGATATGGTATGAGACTAGTAATTCATAATGTGTTCTATTGATCAGGGCTTGTATTGGGACATCAAGGATTCAATGGTATCCCTTTTTATTCCCACCTATTTTGGGGTAATTTATTGAACCTTGGTAGTGGAGATATTTCTAAAAGAGAAATAACTGGTATTTAGTGGTAGTAGTGGGAACCTAGTAACTGAGACCTTGGAAGCAGGTAACTAATGGAAGAATTCGGGATCCAAGCTTGGTTAGATTCTTTAGGAGGTGATTCTATGACTCATGGTCTGTGGTAGAGGGCTCTCAGGGTGGCACATATTATCCAAGGGATAGGTATTGTTTCTCCAATGATGTTTGGGTAAATATGGATTGAGATTTTCTGACACATCATACAGCTGATTTTGAGACGATCGAGGGAACCCCAAGGCAAAGATAGAGGTAGGATCATGGTGTTCTGCAAGGCAGTGGACATGGAAGAGGGGTTGGTAGGGAAATAGTAGGTGGTCATAGGTTCGACCTATTTCCACCACCACCCTCAAGTGGTCTACCCCAAGCTTGGGGAGATAGTGGGAAGGGATGAGGTTAGTTGTAGGCTATGGAGGCCTATGAACCTGAGGCTCTAGGGATGCTACAAGGTATGATCAATGTTTTTTCTACTTTAGCTATATTATTGATAGACATGTGTGAGTCATTCCTTCCTTTCCACTTCCCTTTATTGAAACATAGAGATTCAAGTTGAGCCATTGGATCATCCATTTAGGTGGGATACTCTGACATGTGGTGACTCATCGATTTCACACTTATGATGATAGTGTAATTTGATGATTGGAGGTGAGTGTTTTTTATGGGATCTTTCTATATAATTAATGAGGCCTGACGACATCATCTTAGGTATGGAATGGTTATACACAGTTCATTCCCAGATTGACTATTTTAGGCAGAGGATTCGGTGTCTCCACAATGACAGAATGATGTTTTCCTTTATGGGTGAAAAGGAAACCTTGGTAGAGTAGAATTCTCTCATTCATAATATAGTGCAGTAGATTACTTTCTTGTTGAGTAGAATGACTCTTGGGAAAGTATAATATTTGGGTATCAGTTTCCTATGGTGGTGGAATAGTATGAGTACATCTTTTCTAAGGACGTACCAGGTTTACCTCCCCACTAAGAGATAGAATTTTGCATAGACTTTCATCATGGTGTGATGTTGATATCTACACCATCATATCATATGTCTCTTGTAGAGCTTTGAGAGTGGAGGATATAGTTGCAGGACATGTAGGATAAGGAATTTGTGAGACCCAATGTTTACTCATAGGCATCCGTAGTGTTTTTCTCTAAGAAGGTGGTCAAGAGCTTGGGGTTATGTTTGGATTATAGGTACTTGAATCAAGTGACTGTGAAGAATAAGTATCCACTACCAAGGATAGGTGACCTCTTTTATTAGTTGAGAAGGGATCAGTGGTTCTCTAATATGGAACATAGATCAAGATACCACAAACTACGATCAATTGATGAGGATATAGTGATTATAGCATTTCAATGTCTCTATATCCACTTTGATTACTTGGGGATTTCCTTTGACATAATTAATGATCTAAAAAATTTCATGAGATACTTGAACAGGATCATTTATCCTTTATTAGATAGGTTTTTGGTTGTTGTAATTGATGACTTCCTAGTTTATTTAGCATCTGAGAAGGAGAATGTGAGACACTTGAGGGTGGTCTTGGACACACTCTAAGAGAAAAAACATTACAGGAAGCTCTCAAAGTATCTGTTTTTTTATTTGAGAGGCCCACTTTCTGGGATACCTCTTCTCAAAGGTTGGAGTATTAGTAGAACCAGTGTAGTTTAATGTAGTGATTTCTCCAGATCCACCCAAGAGTGTTACCGAGGTTATGAGTTTCCTTGGGTTGGTATGGTACTATTATTGTTTTGTACCCAATTTCCCCATAGTGGAAGCACCCTTGAAAACATTGACCTATAAGGGGAAGCCTTTAATATGGAAATAAAATTTTCAACTCTTTCTTCAGGAGCTGAGGTAAAGGTTGATGAGCACCCCCATCTTGAAATTTCCAAAGGATGGTGTCAAGTATAAAGTGCCCTTCAATGCATCATGGTCCAAAATTCGTAGTGTTATGATTTAGATTTAGGAAGATATTGCCTATGGTTTATGATATTGGAGACCACATGAGAAGAATTACATGACTTATGATCTTGAGTCATCTACTATATACTTTGCACTGAAGATGTGAAGACACTACTTAATGGGAGAGATGTTTATTGTTTACTCTAACCATAAGAGTCTCAAATGTATCTTATTGTAGAATAATATTAATTTGAGGTAGAGTCAATTTATAGAGTTCCTCCAGGACTATGAATTTTATATTTTCTATACTCTAAGGAAGTGGAACATGGTGGAAAATTATCTCATTAATAGATCATGTTCTTAGTTGTTGACCAAGGCATCAGAGTAGTTAGGTTCATTATAATTTTCCTTCTTGGACCATGATGGTTCTTCATATCTTTAGTTGATGGTTGTCAATGAAAATAATTTTTTAGTAGTTCAAGGATACTCGATGTGGATATACCAATTTTCAGACCTTACGTACATAGATATCCCCTTGAAATTATCCTGATGGATATTCTAAAGGTGGGTATCATGCCATCCTTTTAAGAGGATGGACAATAGTACCTTAGATGTTATGGGAGGAGGTGATTAATAAGTTTAATATGTCCCCTTTGGTGGTACATCTAAGCATGGAGAATATGTACTAGGACATCCAACATTAGTTTCTTTGTCCAGGAATGAAGAAAGGGGTTTCATAATTTTTCTGTTGATGCCTCGCATGACAATAGGTTAAGGCTATGAACCATGTTCCCATGGGTTTAGCACAACCCCTTAGGGGCCAGAGTGGATGTCGGATGGGATATCCAATGAATTTGTGAATGTCTTACCATGTAATTCTAGGGGGCATTATTCCATATTGGTGATCATAGAACAACTCACCAAATTGGACCACTTCCTAGCTATTCATAAGAAACGTTCTGTAGAGATCTTGTGATGCATCTATATACAGAAGATAGTCCAACTTCATGGAGTTCTTTAGATGATTTTCTTTTACCTTGATGATTACTTCACATCTCAATTATGAAGAGGATTAAAGGAGACCATTGGGACTTGGTTTGAGAACAACGCTTCACCACTATAATTGTTTCTAGATAGATTATACCATTCATGTCTTGGAAGATATGTCACGGTTTTGAATGTTGTACTTTTACATAGTTGTTAGGATCACCTAACCTTGGTTTGGTTTTCATAAAACAATAGCAAACATGCAACTATTGGTATGGTACCATTCGATTATTTTTACAATAAACCATATAGGTAATAACTTTTTTGGATTGATCTATATGATTCGGCACTCAGGGTCCCAGAGTTAGTGTTAGAAAATACATAGATGGTTAAGATCTTGTAGGGGTGGATGAGGACTGCACATAGCCATCAAAAGTCTTATGTAGATGAAAAATGTGGACCTATAGAGTTCTAGGATGGAGGCCATGTGTTCTTGAGAGTCTCACCTTGAAGTGGATTAAGGATATTTTTAAGTAACGGTAATTTATCTTAGAGATCCATTGGTCCCTATCAGATAATGTGAAGAGTTGGTGAGGTGGAATACCACTTAGCTCTACCTCCATTATTAGACTAGGTACATGAGGTCATCCATGGGTCGTAGTTGAGGAGGTACATGCAGGACCCATCACATGTTATAGACTAGGATGAGTTGGACATCGAGGATGGATCTACCATTGTAGAGCACCCGATAGAGATTGAGGATCGGATGGGGTGGATCCTTCATGGGTAATATATTTCCATTGTGTGTGTGTGGTGGAAACATAGGAATCAGCAGGAGAACACCTGGGAGAGAGATACATAGATGCGAACCCAATCCCCTAATATTTTTTAGTATTTTTTTTCTATTTTTTGGATAGAAATCACTAATGGAGGGATAATTTTATGACTTGTATTTTTCATTAAAGTTTTTAGATATTATATGGATTATTTTTGATGTCAGATGCTAGGAAAGCATGTGATTCCAAGACCCAGTGTTCCTGAAATAAATTTTTGATAAATATTAAATATATTAAATAAAATATATGTGTATTTTACCTAATAAAGTGAAATAACTCTCGAACGGGGTCCCAGATCTGAAATATAAAGATTAAATTGAGTTTAGAATGCATTTTTTACAATGAATGTGACTTAATCATTCATGTAATGGGTTATTAGTGAAAAAATAATCAATGTTGTAAATAAATAAAATAAATAAATTAATATTTTTTATTATTATTTTCAATGTTGAGAAATTTTCCTATTTAGATATACATACATGGAATTTTCCTAGAGATTGACCACTAAACCCTAGAGACCTAGAAGTCATTGAACGAGGTCATTTATAGTGGACGAGGATAAATCAAGGTTAGATCATGGATTTTTTTCACCAAGAGAGTTTGGGGATTTTTTCAATGATGACAACACAGAACTGTTATTTTTCAATGATTGATCTAAACTCCACGTTGTATTTTTTTTATTTCTATCCCTTTTCTTAATCCTGTACAAATGTGGTCAATTCCAGGAACAAAATTGATATGCATCCCATTAGTATAATTAAATTGGTGAAATTTTAATTTTTTTGACTTATTCCTCTTCATTTTTCTTCTCCTATGATAATGGATCGAGGTTAAACAAACAACGAGGGAGCTTCATTACTCATGTTTATTGTATTTTTGATTTCTTCCCCCATTCTTCACATATTCATTGTGGGTGTATTATTTTTTTCTGTGGTTTGAAGAATACACGTTATTTGATCATTTTGAAATTTTTATTTGGTGCAAAGGATCAATATCATAGGTGAGTTTCATTAATTGTGGTGAAATTAAGGTGTGGTGAAGATGAATGATGATTATAGGCGGATCAAAATGTAATTTTTAGTTCTGCTTTACCCGATTTTTGATACACAAAAATAGTGGCTCAACAAGGTGATTTTTGAGTCGATTCAAGTACATATTCTAGTCAATAGATATTGAAAAGGACTGGCCAAACCCCAATCTACAAGTTTCAGTGAGGGTATAGGCGGCGGTGATACATATGAAGATGCATAAGATAGACCGAAGGATCTAAAGAATCCCATGCAGGATGGCGTGCAATGTAGCGTTAAATTCCATGTGGGACTCCCTAGATACAGTGCTAGGTTTTTAGATAAATATAATTATCATAGGCAATTTGAATCGGTCAAATTATATTTTACACCTCCATTAGGCTCGGCATGTGCCTCATAATGTACATAGACACTAGTAGATGTACATGGAAGTGACACATCATGTTCTCAAACCCATATATGGACACCCGTAGACATGATGGAACATGGTCATGGACTCTTGTGCATGAACACCACCAAGTGACACAATTAGGGTGTTATGTTTCACAAAAAATTATTTAATTCTTCTACAAGCCATTTACTTTGATACATACATTCCATGAGAGGCTTTACCACATAAGAAAACTTGGGTATAGGTGGACACACCATGTTTTCCCAGTGCGCGTCATGTTCCCCCCTTCTAGAGTGTTTGTAGCTCCTCATTTCCTTTGTTTCTAACAATATAGGTTCATTTTGTTCCATAAGTATATTCCCTAAAGGGCACAGTGCGGTATTACATCCATATCACTAGATTGTGATCCCCTCTAGAGGTCGAGTCTGAGATAGAGTTTTGGTGTCCTTCCATGAGACTGAAGTATAATCCTTTATCATCTTTATTCACTTGGGGGTTTGTGGAATCAGCATTACCTCCCACACTAGGGTGTTGATCCTCTATATAGAAAGTGGTATCAATAGTTTTTGTGGTATCATTGGCATATGATCCCCTACATAGCATGTTGATCCACATTGGGTTTGTGGTGCCCCCAGTGGTTCTGGGTGTGACCCCTATCTATGTATCAAGTTCTTCTCAGAATAGTGAGTTTTAATTGGTGGGAACAATTATCTATACATATTGATTTAGTTTCTTTGATGATGGCATGGTTTGTGTAGAAGACTATCTCGGAACGAGTGTTACATTCAAATGAATCCCACACCTAGTAGTTAGTTATGACTGTCTGGTGGTGTTGTGTCTTTCCTAAGTATATATGGGTGTTTCTATTAAAATTTTTTATGGTATATTGTATTGAGATTACTATATTTGGTTATTCATGTTTAGTGTTTTGGGGTGTCCTAATGGGTATTGTTATACTCACCCATTCAGGGGATTTACCTATATGTGTCATATCTTATTCAGATGATGGTCTGTTAGGTAGTATCTTTGGAGGATTGGGAGTGGAAGGAGCATAGCTTAAGCTTTTCAGACTGAGGTGGTTACCCAAAGATTTCATTTGAAATAGTTCTCTCCCTTGGATTAGGTTAGACACTTTTCACTCTTTTTGTTGGGATTGTATTTGGACCCTTTTTCTATATTCAGTACTTTACTATCATACTCCACAGTGGGATCTTATATGTAGTCATGCATTATTTTTAGTTATTTTATATTTCAGTATTCTGTGGGATTGGATATATGTGTATATGTGTAGTTATTTTAGGTTAATACCTCTCGTTTTTGGGATATGACTACTTGGTGATGGTCTCCATCCCATGTCCTAATGGAGGCCGGCTTGGGGAAGTCACAGTTCGTACCTCAGTGGGTAGGTACATGATAGGGGGTTTCCTAGGATAGGGAAACAAAATTCATTTTGAATTTAGTATTCAGGTATTCTTTAGTAAAGGAATAGATACCATTATAGTTTAGTGAAAACCATGGATATCATGATTTTGAATAAATACACTTTTAAACTAAAAGATAATGTGTGGTATATTTCTTACAAAAAAATTTATAATTTTTCACACACCCCTTTTATAAATATTTTGTTACTTGGTTAGTCAAATTAACTATAAGTTTATATTTATTTTACTTTATACATTCTTTATGTAATGTTTCATTCTGAATGTTAGAAAATTTTCATAACTCAGATAATATTAAACTATCAGTACAAAATTCTTATTAATTAATTTCAAATACATTGTACAAAATATTTTCAAAAAATACCCTTATAAAGATGTTATGTAAATTGTATGTTTTATTTTTTAAACTATAATTCACCAACTCCCCCACCCATTTTGTAGTAAAACTATACTCTTTCAATATTATATCTTGTATAAGATTAAGTTCAACAATTATAAATTGTTACACTAATATGTTTTTTAGAAATGAGTATACTTTTTTTATGTGATGGAAGGGTTTTCTTTTGGAAAATTTGATATTATCAGTCTATGCAGACCACAAATCATTGATGGTGAATATTATAAATATTAAAGTTATCATATAAAGGCATTCATTATTAATACTAGAGTATATAATTTTGTTATGTTATCAGAGATATGTTACATTCTGGTTAATTAAATCATTACTTTTACAAAATATGAAATGATGGAATATCAACTTAACTACCAAGCCAGATGTGCTATGTAATGTTCTATGATAACAAGTTTCTACAGGTAGATTTTTTGTGGGACTATCCAAATAGTATTTAGAAGAAATTATAATAACTCATCTTAGATAAACCAATTTTGTTCAAATAAGAATATTTATTCTTAGTGATGATTATCATGATTTTTATTTCTTATATGAAGAATCAGTAGCTAAGATGATAAAACTAATCATGATAGTTGTAAATAGTCATTAATTTCTTAGAGATAAGGATTTTAATGATGAAAATTTATTTTTAAATATTATATAACTTATTCCCAAAGAATACTGATCTTAGATTACATCTCTTGAATATATTAAACAACTTATGAAGTTTAAATTTAAAGATCTCATCATAAATCTCATGTAGTATGAGGGTAGTTTCAAAAGAGTTTCTGAGAAAGAAAATAAAAAAATAGAGTTTAATTTTATTCAACTTATATAGTAATCCTAGAAGTAATATCAACTAAGAATGTTTCCAAATACTCTAAAAATAAGAAAGTAAAAAAAATTAAAGCATAAAGTAGTTCTTATAAACTAAATTAGAATGAGATTTCTAATATTACAAAAAATAATGAAAAAAATTGTTTGGAAAAAATATTTTTGATATAAATACAACAGAATTTTAGAAGATTGAAGTGAAAATAAAGAAACTTCATAAATGATTTTTTATGAATGTAATAATTTAGGACATATAAGAAAATATTTCACATGGTTTAACAAGAAGGATAAAAATATATAAATTCTAAGAATATATATCAGTATAAAGGAAAAGATTATAAAAGTTTTAGAAACATGGTGTGTTATTGGTGGATAAATCTCTTCAAAAAATTCTTCAGATGATAGTAGTGTTTTTCAGAACATTATGGGAATATATTCTAAAATTAAAAAGTCTAATCAATGCTTCATGGAAAAGGTATCTATTGAATCATTAACCAATTTAATAATTGAAAATTAACCATATTATCCTAATTAATGTAGTTCGGAATCTTCAAGTTGTGAAAAATATACTTCAACTTATGATGATAATACTTTTCCATGTTTTTAGGAAGTTTCTAGATATACAACTTTACATGAAAAACAAAATAATAAAGTTTCTAAAAACTATGAAAATTCTAATTTAGGACTTTCTAAATAAAACTCAAAAATTAAAAAACATTATATAGAAATTCAAAAACACAATATATAAAAATCTAATTCTTTTTCAATAGATCAAAATAGGGATATAGTTATAAATCTAGATTCTGAAATATTATTTTTGAAAAAAAATACTATAAAATTTTAATTCTTCTAAAGAAAGTTTTTATAACATTAATAAAAAGTTAAAACTTATTATAAGTAAATATGGTATTGGTATTATAAATTCAAAACCACATTTTCAAAACAAATAATTTTTTCTTTAAAATGAAATTTTTTATAAAAAAATGTCAATGTGGGGGACACTAGAAGAAAAAATATTCTTTGATTAAATCTTAATCTTTTGATTGGCATAAAGAAAGAATTTTTAAGGAATTGATATTTTTACAACATAGGAATGTTTCACAGATGTGGATACCTAATTTATTATTTTCTAACAAATATCAACCCAAGAAATTTTGTGTACTAAAATTATAACTTTTTATTATCAATAAAATATGTTGTGCAACAAAAAAAATAATTGTTACATTAATAGTAGATATTCTTGGCACATGACTGTAAATAAACAATTATTTTACAATTTTATTAATATAAATGGTGCTATATTCACTTTTGTATATAATTTTCAAGTATAGATATATGGTATAGGTAATATTCTCCTTCATGGAAAATATTTTATTTAAAAACAATTGGCCTCAAGAACATCCTCATTAGTATAAGTCAATTATGTGATGAAGATTACATTTTGAATTTGAGGAATGATAAATTTACAATTCAATGTTGGAAAGGTAAATTAATTATTTTTATTGAAATTAATGAGAATGTATACACAATAAACATATAATAACTTATATATAGACATCTACCATGCCATAGTGTAAATGAAGATCAATCCTAATTATGGAATATAATGTTAGGAAATTATAATGTTAAAACATTAGGAAAACATATAAGAAATTATTAGTTAGATATTTACTTGAGAAAAGATTTAATTCTTCTGAATTTGTGATAATTTTCAATTTCGAAGGAAACATAAGTCGGGTTTTAAATCTATTAGTGAAGTATCAACTTTAGATTCTTTACAGTTAGTTCCCATATATTAATTTGGCCTAGAAAACTAGATGTATTGGTTTAAAAATACTATATACATGTTTTTATTGATAAATAAACTAGATAAATGTGGGTCTATTTTCTATAAAAAAAATAGAAATCCTTTTTCTATTTTAAAAACTACTTAAACCATATTGTAAAGGACAAAATTATTCATTTGATGAATATTCATAATGATCATGGTGGAGAATTTTAAAATTATAATTTGAAACTCTTGTAGCTAAAAATGTATTATACATAACTTTTCATCTCTTATAACCCCAAAGAAAATTGGAGTAGTTGAATGAATAAATAGAGTTCCTCATAATAATACTTGAACCGTGTTGATTGAATTCTTAATTACTATTTTTTGGGGCTGGTGCAGTCTGTACAACCTACAATATTATAAATAGAATTTAACTTAGAA
Organism: Viscum album; assembly: GCA_963277665.1. NCBI lineage: Eukaryota > Viridiplantae > Streptophyta > Magnoliopsida > Santalales > Viscaceae > Viscum > Viscum album. Next base: position 644,518,730 of record OY728138.1, read on the forward strand.
AATTTATTAATAAAACTCTTCATGATTTGTAGAAAGGAATAAATTCATAAATTTCTTACTTTAGACTTTTTTATTTAAATTATTCTTCTTGAATACTAAAGAAAATTTACATAACTTTTATATAAAATATAATGAATGTATTTTCTAGGATATTATACAAAAAATAAGTATTATAGAGTTTTTCATAAAAATAAAAGTTCTATTGAGGGAAAATTCATGTGAAATTTGATTAAAATGATTATTTTCTTTTTAAACCACACAAAAATAAATATTTGGATGGTTTTTATAAAACTGGTTTTCAATCAATGTTGGAAAATTATTCTAATGTGATAACATCTGAATAAAATTTTTCTAAAGATATACTTCAATCAGAAATTCATTTTATATTTGAAGAATGAATGCTTTCAAATCCAAGGAATTTGGAAATAATTAGGAATCAATACAGTGATAATATCATTATTGATGTTGGTAAACTTGTCAAAATTGGAATTTATTTAAGAAAACAATTTGATGATTGTGCATTTTTATCTCAATTCAAACCAAAGAGTCTTGATAAAGCTTTATGTGATGAATATTGGTTAAAATAAATATAATATTAACTCAATGAATTAAAAAATGAATAAATTTTGTAATTTAATTGAATATACTAATGATTTTATAATAATTAGAGTAAAATGTATATTTCCTAATAATTGTGATGAAAATTGTATAATTGTTAGAAATAAAGAAAGAATTTTTTCAAATGGTTAAAATCTACAATACTGAATAGAATATAAACAAACATTTTCAAAATTAACTAGACCATAATATATTCATATTCTTCTATCCTATACATCATTCCAAAATTTCACTTATTATCAAATTTATGTGAAGTTTACTTTTATTAATAGATACATTCAGGAGGAAAATTATGTTGAACAACCACAAAATGTTGAAAAAACTAAAAACTGAATATGTTTTTTAGATTTACTTGGTCCCCTTATAGACTTAAACAAGACCCAAGAATCTGGTATGATAAACATACTAGGTTTTTTTTTAAAAGTGTAAGTGTGTTGTAGATAAAAAAATTATTAAAAATATTTTTATTATACCATATTTGTTTGGATTTTTTTTTATGGCAACATATGTAACTATACTCAAAAATAAATTTTTGATTCCTTTGTGGATCTTATGAAATCTAAGTTTGAAATTAGAATTATTGGTGAACTAATATTTCCTTTGGTTTTCAAATTTCACAAAAACAGCAAGGAAAATTTATCTATCAAATAAAATTTATAAAAAAATTTTACTTGAAAATATTGGATATAAAAATAATAAAAGTATTGTTACTCTAATCGGGACCTAAAAAAATTATATCATGATGAATCTAAGAAACCATTTAATCAAAATAATTTGGGATGAATGATCTTTAGTTTAATATAACAAATAGAAAGTCATCTAGACTTAATGTTTTTTTTATGTTTTTGTTAACGATATAAAAAAATCCAAAAGAGTCACATATTAATGTTGTAAAATGAATTTTTCATTACCTTAAGGGAATAATGGATCTTGTACATTTTTATTCTTTTAAAAATGGGTTTAAAATAAAATGTTTTTCAGATACTGGATTTGGTAGATGTCAAATGGATAAAAAAATTAGATCTATAACATCTAATTTATTTGGAAAGGTTTTTGTGTCTTGGTCTTGCAAGAAATAATACTTAGTTTCACTTTCCATTGTTGAAGAAGAATTTTTATAAACTGGGAGTTGTTATGCTTATATATTGTAGATGTAACACACACTCAAAGACTTGTGAATGATTTTTAGAAACACTCATATTTTGTGTAATAACACATGTTCCATATACCTTAGTATAAACCCAGCATGTCACTCAATAGAAAGAACATAGATATAACACATCATTTTCTTTGGTATAATAAAAATAAAGTATGTATCATTTTACAGTTCATTGAAGTATAATAATAACAAGTTGAAATTTAAGAAACCTAGTTTCTAATATATTTGAATATATAAAATAGAGAATGGAATTTTCAACATAAAATGATTATTTATCAACTTCATAGTTAAACCATATCCTTATTGTAAATATATCCTTCACTAGTTGGGAGAAAAAAAATTACATTTTGAAAAAAGAAACACTTTAATTATTTTCAATCATTGTTCCCTTTTAGAAAATGAATAAAAAAATTCCTTAAATATTTTTTAGATAAACATTTTTTTCAATAATAAATTTGTTCTCTAAAAACATTTTATTCATGAAAAAAAAAATTATAACAACTACTCTTATCCGTACAAAAATTTCATTCCAGAAAACAAATTTTACCTAGAAAATCATTTTTTTCATTTTTTATTTCCAGAAAAAGATTTTATTTTCTAAAATTATTATTTAAAAAAATGGTATTAATTTCCATATATTTATAATAAATTATAAACCTTAATAAATAATTTTTATAAATTTTTATCTTATAGGAAAATTTAAAATATTTTATTTTACCATATTCATTAATTTAATATGTTTTCCTTTATTTATAGATTTTTTAGAAAAAAAATTACAAAAATTTATGTTTCATTAGATTAAAACATCCTGAGATAAGACATACACTAGTAAAAACAACAAGAGTTTAGTTAATTTTATTTTTCCTTTTTGAGAAATTATTTCAATAGTATATCATTAAATGGGATTCAGTTTGAACAATTTAATCTATGTAAGATGAAGTATGTATCTCCTAAATCCTATATAAAGGGGATGTGGGTCACCACCACTTTATCTCCATATTTTCATGAAAATCCTCTTTCCACCTTTCTTTTCATTCGTCTGATTGTTTCCCAGTTCATCTACTGTTTTCATTGTTTATGGGGTTATAATGAATGGATTCATCAGGTGAATTTTTTAATAATTTTTTTGTCCATTATTTATTTATTTTGAAAAAAAAGTATGAAAAATATACATCTTTGCTGAAGTTAGTTATTTTATTTAAGTTAATAAATACTATGTGTTTCAAAGGATGATTTAGATTTTAATTATCTAATGGTAGTTAGATACTTGTATACATCTATTTAATTTAGTGAAGTTGAAGTTGAAAATTTTATAACCTTTAATATATTTGAGAAAACATATTATTTGAATATCTAACAAAGAAATAATTTAGTTCATATTCTTTTAGAATGTGAAGAAAATATTGGTATGCATAACAGACCAGAGAAATTAGGGTGTTTTGAAAAATAAATGGTTGAAACCTCCCTATTGGTCAGATTAGAGTACTCTAGAGGGGGCGAATAGAGTATCTATAAGAATTTCTATTTGAAAAGTTTTCTTAAATGGTTCCCTAATAAAAATAAATACAACCCAATTAATCAAATTAATATGGTTATAAATTTTTGACTGTTCAAATAACTTCTCAGAATATTGATTAATTCTTAGTAATTTTAATATCAGTTATTGATATTACTTTTAAAGATATTATAATAAGGAAAAACAATTATAACTTCTGTCTAAGATTAACTATCAAAGTAAATCTAGTGATTTCGGAATTATTCAAAAAAATATATAAAACTAAATTAAACCACATAGTGGATAAAAAAAAGTGTTTTAGTCTCAAGATGGTACTTAATCCACTCCACTTTGTGATTACCTTCCACCAAGAAGTTTATATAAATAAACATGATCCACACCCTGGATCTGGGTAATCAAAAGTGCACAGGATTGTCCAGGTCACACAACCTCTTCCCTAATTCTTCATTGGTATAAACTACGAGATCACATAGGGACATATTCCACACTTATCTGTGGGAGTAAACAAGTGTAAAAAGATATCAGAGAAAGGACATCTTGTATCCTTCAGTTTATTGCATGAGACAGTGTGTATTTTAACACAGACACACACACTGCTCAAAAAGCAGAAAACAATACACAACATGGCAAAGATAATGAGATAAGATTATACGTAATCTTAGTGTTATTATATACTGATTTGGACTTCTAGGATGAATCAGATGTAAGAATCAAGTCCCCTTGTGAGAAAAAAAGTATCAGAAGTCTAGTTCTCTAGTTTCTAGTTAGATTCGGCTCCTGTTCTTTAGGGAGTTTTTATTGTGAAGATTTTCTCGACTCTGATCTATGTTATCCCAGATTTTGGATTTGTGAATGATTTTTCTATTCTTCATATGTATCTTGTTTCATTTGTTGGTTCTTTTCTCAATAATACTCACGCTTTTGATTCTCTACCACACTACTTGTTTTAAGGCCACACTTTTATTTTTATTCTTGGAGTGCATGTGTTGGAGCTGATAGGATGCATGTATTCTGCACCTCGTACCATGTATTGTTAGCTGACATGTTTACAATGAAATATTAATTATGTGAGTTCATTTAATAGACTCAAATATGACTGTTAAAAATTAAATTGAAAATGAAAAAATAGATTATAGAATCGTGTCACAGTCTGTCTAGAAACAGTGTCACTTGGAAACGGTGTCACTTGTAAATGGTGCCTTCTTCTTTGTCTTTGATCGGTGATATAGTAATGATATCATGGTTGTACAGAGATCAAGAACTTGTAGCATATATGTAGCTTTAGGATCACAGTGTCTGGACCTTTTACAAACTTCAAACTATTTCTTAATAAGGAACTCGTGTCGCAGTTTCAATAGATCTGAAACTGGTTACAGTTTCTGGGTCACAGTGTCTGTTTCGTGGTTTCTGGTCATGGTTTATGCTCATGGTGTCTGGTCACAGTGTCTGGTTCCCAGTGTCTGGTCATGGTCTCATTTCACGGGGTTTGGTCCTTTTCTAGAAAACCAAAACTGGTGGCAGACTCATAGTTTCTCAAACATATCCAAATATATGTATATAGACTTAAGAAGTGATATTCATAAAATGAATTAGACTAAATAATTCATAAAATAAATCATTATATTCTAAAGTTAAATATAGTTTATAATAATCTATCATGATTAGTAATTAAGATCTTGGGTAGTTTTATTTAAATCATAAAGAAACTGGACATCTTTACACATGACTGGAAACAGATTAAACAATATTTGCAGGATATATAGGATTTTTTATCATTAAAACATGATTAAAACAAGAGTATTCAACAATATCCCCCATTTTGATGATCAAAAATCATGTGAGTGAGATATATGTTATTAGTGTAGGTGTCTCTTCCTTAGTGTTCATTTAGAGTGAATTTCTCTCCCCCTTTAAGGATGATCAAAAATATTACAATGGGAAATAAATGAATAGACAATAATAGGTCATATTACATTGGAAGGAGTGAAATCATTCAGCTTTTGAACTTGATTTTTAAAATCTTGAGTGATAGGAGGGATTTTCATATTCTCTATAAGGTACTTGAAATGGTTTATCATATCATACTTAGAGAAAATTCTATTGAATTAGAAGTCCACCTTCTTAGTAATTTCTTTTTGAGAATCAGTTGCAATCTTGGAATGAATTCTTACCAAATCAATAACTCTGTCACTATTCATGACAACCACAGATAAAGATTTTTTGTCAAATCCACTGATCATTGATTGAAGTTCTTCCTTAAGAACAGTTCTAATCAGATCACTGTCCAAGGAGGGTTGAGATGACTATCCAGAGGTACTAGAAGCTGTAACATCTGAATTAAGGGACTTCAGTTGACTCAAAACTTTCTGGAGACAGCCCTTATACACCTCAGTCAATTTTATGAGACCAATAACAATATCATGCATTTCTTGAACAATTTTCTTATTTCTTTCATCCACCTTGTCAGCTAAAGAAGATATATTAGGTTGAAGTGAAGAGAAAACTTCTGGTGGAATCTAACCACTATCATCCTCATCGGGATAAGAAATAGGATCTGGTCTTCATTTCAACACTCTATTCATATATTCAACCATAGCTCTGAGATTCTTCACTCCATCACTCAGTTGTTTGTTCTCAATTCTGACCTCTTGAATTTCATGAATCATTTTTGGTTGAATCATCCATATGATCTTTTCTAACAAAAGGGAGACATCTCTTTCACTTAGGTTTTTTATAGGAGTTGGTTGAGTGTTCATGATCTTTTCAACTCCATCCAATAAGGTAGCTCCAAAGGCTTTCAAATCATCCTTACCCGCTAAGGTATAAGGTTCTTATGAATGTTCAGAAATAGAAGATGAGACAGGCTCAGGTTCCTTTGCGGATATAACTTTAAGAGTAGAGACTGGTTTCAATTGAAACATAGTAGACAGATATATACCTTTAACTGAGGATTCTTGAGAATCATTCACATCCAAATATCTATGGAATTTATACCATGTATCCATAGTGATTTGATCAACTAGATTATAAATTTCAACACATTCCAGATTGGGGTGATTATCCCCCTCAACAAGTGTATCTCTCACAAGACTAATAGATTTAGTTCTTTGATCCAATTCCAAAATTTCATCTTCTGTAGCCTCACCCATTTATTTTCTAGCCAGTTTAGATGCTTTCTCTATTATTTCCTCAGTATATGGGATAATTTCTAGAACATCTTGTTTCTCTATGTGTTCCTCAGAAGCATATTCTTTCTCAAGAGAATAGTTTTCTTCTAAATTCTCTTCCAGAACATCATTTTCCCTTACATAAACAATATATTCTTCTTTAGAAGCAGAATCTTACAAATATAAAATTTCTTTAGGAACAAGTTTTTTTTCCTCAATTATGACTTGAGGAACAGGTCCACTGTCTTCCTTATCTAGGAAAATTTCTCATGTTGGTGCAACAACCTCTTCTTCTTCCTCCTCAATAGGATAGTCAACAATTTCATCTAGTTCCAAACTAGGATCAAAGATGTTATTAGGTCTTGAAGAATCCCCATTCAGGGGTGAAATTTTAATAAACCCTGTCATTATCCTCCACACATTCTTTTCACCATGGATTCCAACATATTTTCATTCTTTTGATTGTAACCTTTAAGATACAAAATTCATAGTTCTTAATGACTTCTTCATCTAGTCCAACCAACCCTTTAGCATGAATAATAGTAGTGGTTAACCTTGTGTAGAATAAGGAGGTTGATATTGAGGATGTCTTTATCAACTCACACATATAAAGTATAACATACTTACATAGGTTAATATTGTGTCCATTCTTCATAATATGTATCAATAATACATTCTAATACATGAGTGTAGAAAAATATACTTTTCTTGAACTAATCAGATTCTAAAAAAAATTAAACAATAATCTGGTTTCACCATCTAGCTCAACAGTAATAGCTTTTCTCTTTGTTTTACTTCCAGTCAAGATTCCAAAGGCTTCTTTTAAAACAAATATATCATTGGTAGGATGAGTACCTCTCTGTTAGTCCTCAAAAAAATCCTCATGAGGTATCCTTAAGAAAGAATCCCATAACCTCGATGAAAATGTATATCTTTGACCATTGATCCAACTTCTCACAACAAAACCATCTTCTGTATCAAATGAGTATTGAACGAACTGATAAAACTGAGCAACTGGCTTTGGGTATATTGGCCTAGTTTCCTTTGTAAACCAATCCAGAAATCCCTACTATTTTAGTACTTTAAATACTAAATACTTACTTGAGAGCAGCCACTTAGGGAAGATTTCCTTTTCTGGCACCACTATTCAGTCAACAAGGTTCATATTCAGAGGACCTTTAGGCGCTCTATTCGGTGCTATTTTCATATTCTTATTTGATCTATGATTCTTAATAGTTGATGAGGATAGGGGTTTGATTTTGGTAATTCAATGAAGGTTCTAGAGAGAGAGAACTGAATGGATAAAGGAGGTCTTACCATTTGAGATAAGAGTGCTCAGGTGAAGAAAAGAGTGAAACTTATTTCTTTTTTATCATTTAGGGATACTGAGCATTGCAAATTCAAAATTGTGAGAAAGTACATGAATAAAATAATCAATTACAATGATATGGGTTATAATATATAGATATAATGATAAAGTTTTTTTTATGATGAGACTAGAACATATTTTTATGGTGAGACCGTAACAGGTTTTCACAGTGAGACTGTAATGGGTTTTCACAGTGAAACCATAACAGGTTTTCACAGTTTCATCTCTACAATGTGACTAAAAAACAATTAGACCATATATTTTAAATAGTATGTGGAAAAAAGTAACTGAGATATAATAACTATGAGACCGTAAACATGAAACAACAACTTTTAATACAGTCAACTATAGAACTGTAAGAGTTAGATAGTAATCTTAAGACAGTGACTTGTGAAATCATAATTTGTGAAATAGTACACTTACTACTTAATATTTATCATTCCCAATTTTGGTATGATGTAATCTATTCATTCATAGTTTAATGTTTTGGTGAATATATCAGTGGACTGATATTCAGTTCCAATGAATTTCAAAGTGATATCACCTTTTTGATAATGGTCTCTCAAAAAGTGATGTCTTACATCAATATGTTTTTTCCTAGAGTGTGGAATACGATTTTTTAGATGTTAATAGCACTTTTATTGTCACAGTTTATAAGTACATGCATGAATTGATTTCCACAATCTAGTAATGTGGGTTTCATCCACAAAATTTGTGCACAAATACTACCAGCAGCTATGTACTTAGCTTCAGAAGCAGAAAATGAAACAGGTTTTTGTTTCTTATTACACCATGATACTAGTGACTTACCTAAAAAGTAACATGTTCTAGAGGTTCTTTTTCTATCTAACTTACAATATCTGAAATCGTCATTATAATAGCTAACCAACTCAAATTATTGTCCTCTGAGATAGAACAGTCCTAGATTGGGTGTTTTCTTAAGGTATTTTAAAATTCTCTTAACATCATTTAAATGAGATTCCTTAGGGTTTTCTTGAAAATGAGCACACATACATACAAAAAACATAATATCAGGTCGGTTAGTAGTTAATTAGAGTGAGCTTCCAATCATTCCTATGTACGTTTTTTGATCAATAGATTTTCTATCTTTATCAAGATCCAATATACAAGTATTACTCATTAGAGTGCCATTACTTTTAGTGTTATCCAAGAAAAAAAGTTTTAGAATATATCTAGTATATTTTCTTTGATTTAAAATATTACCACCATTATTTGAAAGATTTGAAATCCATGAAAGAATTTTAGTTTACCCATTAAACTCATTTCAAATTATTTTTTCATCATTTTATAAAATTCAATACATAAATAATTTTATAAAGATCTAAAGATAATATCATCTACATAAATTTGAAATACAAAAACATTAGTGGAAATTAATTCTATAAAAATGGTAGGATCAACAATTCCTTTTATAAAACCTTTGGAAATAAGAAATGTACGTAATCCATCATATCATGCTCTTAGAGCTTATTTTAAACCATATAAAATCTTTTGATAATTTAAAAACATGATTTGGAAAATGAGGATTTGTAAAACTAGGGGATTTATCAACAAATACATCCTCAACTATATGCCCATTTAGGAATGCACTCTTAACATCCATTTGATATTTTTTGGAATTCCAATGTGCAGCATAAGCAAGAAGGATTCTGATAAATTAAAGTCTAGCTACTAGTGAAAATGTTTCCTCATAGTCAATTCCCTCTTCTTGACTATAGCCTTATGCAAACAATCAAGCCTTGTTTATAACTATGTTACCAGATTCATCAACCTTATTTATAAACACCCACTTAGTTCCTATGGTAAATATGTATTTAAGTCTGTCAAAAAGTTTCCAAACTTTGTTCCTTTCAAATTTATTATGTTCTTCTTGCATATACATCACCCAGAATTCAACATTTATTGTATCATTAATGTTTTTAGGTTCATTTTGTGATAATAAGACTTTATGATCAACCTGATTTCTAATATAATCTCTATTTTGAGTTCCTTTATCTAAATCTCCAACAACAACATCTAAAGGATGGTTCTTAAGAGTTTTAACAGCTCTAGAAAAAGAAGAACTAGTGACTTTAGGTTCTTCAATAGGTTCTAGTTCATTGTAACTTGATTCTAAAGAATTTACAGAACTGGAATTTTTCATAGATTCCTTTATAGGATGGTTAGAGGATTTTTAATTAATTTCTAAATTTGACACATCATCCTCTAGGTTCTCTAGAGGGGTTTTAGGCTCATGTGGATCTATCTCATAAAATTTGACATGTATAGACTCTTCCATACATTTAGTTATTTTGTTAAAAACTATATAGTCTTTAATAAAGATTGAATATCCTAGGAATATTCCTTCATCACTCTTTGATACAAATTTTTCAAGATTGTGCTTAGAATTAAGGATATATAATTTGGAACCAAAAACTTTGAATTAGCTTACTTTGGGTTTTCTAATGTTATGTAACTCATATGGAGTTATTTTAAGAGAGGGTCTAATCGACACTCTATTAATAATATATTATACTTTATTTACAGCTTCATCCCAAAAATAAATAGGTATCTCATATTCACTAAGCATGGTTCTTGCAATCTCATGTAAGGTTCTATTTCTTCTTTATACAACTCTATTTTTTGGGGGTGTTCTAGAGGCAGGGAAAATATGACTATAGCCATTTTGTGAGCAAAAGGATTCAAACTCTTTATTTTCAAACTCATGGCCATGATCACTTCTTAAGGATTTAATTCTAATTCCACTAATATTTTCTACAATTTTATCATATTTGATGAAATGGGAGCAGGTTTCACATTTGTGAGCCAAAAAAAGTCCAATTATATCTAGAAAATTCATCTATAAGAAAATAAACATAGTGCGTCCCATTTATACTAGAAAATCTATATGGTCCAAAAAAATCCATGTGAACCAATTTGAGAGGTTGAGAATTTGACACTTCTATCTTCAGTTTGATGTAAATTTTGTGTTAATTTCCATTTTGATAAGGATTACACATTTTATCATTTGGAAACTGAAGTTTGGGTTTATCTTTGACTAAGATTTTTCTAACTAGCTTTCTAAGAGAGAGAATATTATATTTTCCTAGTCTCCTATTCCAAATCCAAGACTCTTTGTGAAATACACTTAAATATGAATCATTTTGAGAAACAAAATACTCTATGTTAATAGAGTATACATTTTCATTTCTTAATTCAGATTGAACTAATTCATTTTTATAATTAAAAACATTGCAAGCATAATTTTCCAATTTAACATGAAATCTATCATCAACTAGTTGTGAAATACTAAGTAGATTATGTTTCAATCCATCAGAAAAAAGTACTTTGGAAATTAAAACGGAGTTAGAGTTACCGATTTGGTCAAGGCCAATGATTTTTCCTTTAGCATTGTCTCCAAAGGTGACATGTCCACCATTTTTTTGTTATATTCCTGAAACATGAATACTCTCTTATCATGTGTCTTGAACACCCATTTTCCAAGTACCATAAGATTTTACAAGATCTCTTAAATTAGTTTTCCTATAAAATAGTTAGATAAAAATAAACATTGGTACCCATATTTTTTTGGGTCCAGTAATATTAGTGACTAGTTATTTACAAACACAAATCTGCCTCATAGGTTTTCTATAAGAATTATGTAAAGTGCTTGATAAATAAACTCTATTTTGTCCATAAAATATTGAAACAGTAGAGAGTGTATCATAATTTTAACTAGATGAATGTTTTCTTGGACTATGAGTAAAGCTGTATGTATGAGATTTAGAAGAAAAAAATTGGTTCTTCTAAAATTTCTTTTACCAGGTTGATAGCCAATACCAGTAGTATATTTAGGAGCAATCTGTTTACCTAGAATTTGTACCAAAGTATCTTTACCATTATTAATCCTTTCAAGGTCCTTTTTCATTTTCTCATTATATAGATTTAGTTCATTGTTTTCTTTGAGTAATTGAACATTTTTCTCCCTTCCTATAGTAAGTTCATATTTAACAGTTGAGGTAAGAGCATACTATTTCTTTAAAGACATGTATTTATATTTTAGTTCATTGCATGTCTCTTCAAGAATATTACAGTAATCAAACATTTCTTCTTTATACATACTTTCAGAATCAATTTCATCACTAGAATAATAGGAATTGTGTACCTGATATTACAGTGTTACCTCAGATGTGTTTTTCATAAAACAAATATTGAATTTGTTAGCCTATTCATCATGTGAAGATTCTGAGCCACTTGAATTGTCCTCAGAAGCACTCCACATTGCATTCATTTCCTTTTTATACATTCTATATTTGTCCTAATATTTTTTTGTACTTGAGCTTGGGACATTCATCCTTTATATGCCCCTTTCCCTTACATTCATAGCATACTATCTCATCATACTTGTCACTTCTTTTCTAATATTTCATCCATCTTCCCTTTTGATCATATCATTCATTAAAGTTAGGCTTTCTGAAAAATTTATTATTCTTGTAAAATCTCTTAAACCTTTGGGATAATTGATCTATATTCTCATCATTGTTAGGTGATGATTGTTTACTTCTAGAACATTCTACAGAGACATCCAATTTCCCTTTTTCTTTGAATTTAGAGGTGGTGGTCTTAAATGCAACAGATTTTCTTTTAGGTTCATCCTCCTCTTCCTTGTTGACTTTCAAATCCTCTTCATACATCATTAGTTTCCCAAGGTTCTCCTTTATAGGTAACATGTTGATGTCACATGTATCTCTAATAGATACAGATATTCTTCTCTATCTATCTGGTTGGAATCTGAGAATCCTCATGATTTATTATTTGGTAGTGACTTCTCTTCCAAGAGAAATCATTGTGTTGACAATTTGGGTGAACCTAAGATATATGTTACTAATAGGTTTATCAAGTTTCATTTAAAAGTTATCATATTTAATAATATAAGTATTGAGTCTTATTTCATTCACACTAGAAGTTCTTTCATGTGAAACATATAAAGTATCCCAAATTTCATGGGAAGTTCTACAAGAAGAAATTCTATTAAATTCCTCATCTTCTAAAGAGAAATATAGAGCATTCATGGAATTAAAATTGTTATTATAGGTAGTCTTGGTTGGGTCATCCCAATTGATTATATTAGTAGAAGTAATCTTATTCTCATCTATAATTGAAGACCAAATTTCAAAACACAAACTTTCTAAATGTATTTTCATTTTAATTTTTCATTGGGCATAATTGGTTCTATTAAAGAATAGTGTTTTGTTTGTTGCATCACCTTCGAGTCTATTATCCATAATAAATAAATACTTTGAAATACCTAGAAATTTAAAATTAACACAAATTTAGAGATCTTTAATGTACAAAAAAATCACAATTGAATAGTTTCAAAAACATAGACTTAACAGGAATTACAAACTCCTTTAATACCAAATGTTGTTCGGAGTAGACTACGCAAGAGGGGGTGAATTGAGTATCTATAAAAATTTATGTTTTAAAAGTTTTATTAAACATTTTCCCAAAAAAAATATAGCACAGTTAATCAAAGTAATACAGTTATGAAAGTTTGACTATTCAAATAACTTCTCAAGAAATTGATTAATTCTCAGTAATCTCAATATCAATTATTGATATTACTTTTGAATATATTATAACAAGGTAAAATGATTATAAATTTTGTCCAAGATTAACTATCAAAGTAAATTTAGTGATTTCATAATTATATAGTAAAATAGATAAAACTAAATTAAACAACACCATGGATAAAAAACAAGTGGTTTAGTCTCAATCCGATACATAATCCACTCTACATGGTGATCAACTACAACCAAGAAGTTTATATTAATAAACTCAATCCACACCATGGATCGGGGTAAACAATAGTGTATAGAACTATCTAGGTCACACGACCTATTCCATAGTTCTTCATGCGTATAAACTACCAGGTCACACAGGGACCTCTTCCAAACAAATCTATGTGTGTAAAAACTTATAAAAATATATGAGAGAATTTATATCTTGTATCCTTCAATTTAGTGTTGGAGACAGTGTGTGTTTTAATATAGACACACACACACACTTCTCGAAAGCTAAAAACAATACAAAAAATAGAAAAGATGATGTAATAAGATAATAAGTTCCATGAGTGTTATTCTATGCATCTCTAGACTTCTAGGATGAATCATATGTAATAATAGAGTCCTCTTTTGACAAACAGAGTATCACAAGTATGGTGTTTGGGTTTCCTGTTAAATATGGCTCATTTTATTCATGAAGTTTTTATCACAAACATGTTCTTGAATCTGATCTATGGTATTCCAGCATTTGGATTTGCGAATGCTTCGTGTGTTCCTCATATGTATCATGTTTCATGTGTTAGTTCTTTTCTCAATAATACTCATGCTTCTGCTGCTCTTCCACATAGCTTGTTTCTCGGACATGCTTTTCTTTTTATTTTTGGAGTGCATGTGTTGGAGCAGATAGGATGCATGTATTTTTTAGCTCATACCTCATACTGTCATGTGAAATGTCTACAATGAAATATTTTTTATTCCAATTCATTTAAAAGAATCAAATATGATCGTTAGAAATTAAATTGAAAACAAAAATACAGATTAAAGGATGGTGTCACAGTCTGTTTGGAAATGGTGTCACTTGGAAACTGTGTCACATGGAAACGGTGTCTTCTTATTTCCCTTTGAGTGGTTAGGCAGTTATAATGGCATGGTTGTATAGAGATTAAGAACCAGCAGCACAGTTGTTGTGTTAGGATCACGGGGTCTGGTCCTTTTCCAAACTTCAAACTGTGTCTTAACAAGGAAGAGATGTCACAGTTTTTAATAGATTTGAAACTGGTTATGGTGTTTGGGGCACGGTTTCTGGTCACGGTGTCTAGTCACAGGGTCTTGTTCAAGGTGTCTGGTCACGGTGTCTGGTCATGGTGTCTGGTTCACGGTGTCTCATCATAGTGTCTGGTCACGGTGTCTGGTCACAATGTCTGGTTCACGGTGTCTGGTCATGGTGTCTGGTTCACAGTGTCTGTTCCTTTTCCAAAAAACCAGAACTTGTGGAAGACTCACGGTTTTTCAGACTTATCCAAATATCTATATATATACTTAAGAATTAATATTCACATAATGAATTAGACTTAATCATTCATAAATAAAATAATTATAGACCAAAGTTAAATATAGCTTACAATAATCAAACATGATTTATAGTAATTAAGATCTTTGCTAGGTTTATTTATAGCATAAAGAAACCGACCATGTTTACACATGACTGGAAATAGATTAAACAATATTTATAGGATATATTGGATTTATGATCATTAAAACATGATTAAAATGGAAGGATTCCAGCAATCCCTATTTCATTCATATGTAAAATTTTAGAAAGTTTCCTATGTTTCACTTAATTTATGGATTGTGGCCATTTGGGTGAAAAAAAAATTTCTTCCACGAAAATGGGATAGGGATTCCCTCAATGTCCAATATTATTATCTTCTATGTTTTTTATGTAATATGGGAAGAATTGGTCCAATTAAGAATTTACTAAGTACCATTGAATCTATGATAGTTGGGATAATAAATTCAAAGTTACTTCTTTATCAAAGTTTTATTAACAAACATTTAATAAACTCTATGGAAGTTCAGATAATAAGGAATAAAGCAAACCATGAAAGATAAAAGGTGTATTATATTGGTTAATAAATAGTTAATAAGATGATATTTATTTTATGTTCCAAAACAAAATATATTTACATAAAAACCCCACAATTCTTCATTAGTTTTTGAAATTAAAAAACTCAAGGAAAATTTCGATAAAATAAAATATTTTGAAAAAAATCCACTAATGTTAGGAAACCAAAGCCTATATTTGATTAACATTTAAATTATTCCATAAAGGTGAAAGAATAAAATAAAAATGATGATCATTATTTATGAATGGATAAGGCCAAGTCTATAGCTCTAAAGTCTCAAGTTTATGAAAGACCTAGAGAAGAATAAAAGGATAAAAATAATCTCATAATGAAGGAAAAAAAATGGAAAGATATTTATTAAAGGGAGTTGAAGAAGTGAAATCAAGGGTTTAAATAGAAATAGAAGGAAAATTTTTCGGGTCTAATCAACTAGTGAAAACATTTTCCAAGAAACTGGAAGGGGAATTAATTCTTATTTCAGAACAACCTTACTCGGTTAAGAATAATAATGATGAAGAAGTTATTATTGATAATAGTCAATATAAAAATATTGATGTTGAAGTTAAAAATAATTTGAAAAAATATGTGAAAATTATGAATATGAATGAATATAATAATTCTAAATAACTGATAGAGGATTTATATTTTGAGTAAATATCAGCTGCTTTCTCAAAATCACTATATGCACAATTTGAGAAGGATTCTTCTCTAAGAATTTCATAAAAATAAAAAACATCATAAGAAAAGATAAACAATCAAAAACAAAGTAATCAGACAGAGAGGATTCATACAAAGAGAATTTGAACAGTGAAAAATTAGATAAATATATTAAAGTTATAAAAATTTCTATAAATCAATTTCATGAAATTAAAGAATATTCGTAGACATCACAACCAGGTTCCCCATCTATTCATGGTGTGAATTCATATTCTACAAATTCATCCCCTGGTACAATTTTAAAAAGAATGGAAATAAGATGAATTATGTAAATGTAGTTTTACATTGTCTTGAATGAATTATGGAAATTTTTTAAATATCCCAATAAGATGCAAATAAATTCGTGGAAAACATGACCTCGTAAAAAATTTGAGTTCATAAAATTAACTTAAAGAAATATTTAATCAAAATTTGGTAGAATTTGAAGATTTTAATGGTAAATTCATTGTGGATTCATGTAATTTTAAACATGTTATTAAAATTATCAAACATACTGAGGGTGTTATCAAATTTTAGGATTAGTAAATTCTTGGAAAAATAAAAGCTATAAATTTAGTTTTAAAATTTCAAAGATCCATCAATTATGAAGCTTGTGATATAATAAGAGAAATTTATAACATTAAGTTACTCACTATGAATCAAGATATTGAAATTTTGAAATTTTGAAATATGAAAATAATGTTGAAGTTTTAGATGACTATGTTTTAATGTTAAATATATAAAAACTATATTATTATATATTCATAATGATAGTATGAATTTTTAACCTCTAGAGGATGATGATTCAAGAATGAATTCGTTGATTTTTAGTCATAGAAATATCAAAAAGATGTAAATAAGTTGAAATTAATTATTTAAAATCTAACAAATAAATAATTATTTTTTCTCTAAACTATTATAAGATTATAATAATCAAACTCATTTTTTATGGATTTCCTTTGTGAAATTTTTTATGAGTTTTTTACAAAATTACATTAGATAAATATCTATTATATAATATTGGATGGATGTATTTTTTATATAAATTATTATATGATCATTGAAATAAAAATTATTTATCATTTCATACAATTATTCTTTCCCTAACATTTCAAGTACACTTTCTACTTCCGAAAAAAATAATTTTGAAAATTGAAACAGGGGAGAGAGTATTAAAACTTATAAATAAATGGGATAAAGATTATATATTTTATTTAGGAGAATGAAGAATGGTTTAAATATAATTTTTTTACTTGGAAAACTTTCATAAAAATGGAATGTCATTAATGTATCTGAAAGGGGTATAAGTATATTTCAAATTTTTTAACTTTAGTATTTTTAATTTCCCAATTTTTGGTTTTTACATTACAAAAAGGGGTTATTTTTGAGTAAATTTTTTTCTTTAAATGGTTTCTAACCGTATTTTTAAATTCATAAACCAATTATTCTAGAGTTTATATTTTAATAGATCTCATATTTATAGTGTTTTTTAAAAAAATGTATAAAATAATTGGGATTTATCGTATATATAATCATGTTTTAATCATATATATTTATTTCATTACTCATAAGTACAATATAATTTTTACATTAAACATAAAAATAAAGATTTATTCAGATATAGATTTATAAAATTGCATAATTAAAATTAAAATGAATTCCATCAAATGAAGTTATACTATGACTACTAGAAAAACTTCACCAGACGGGGCAGACATTACATCCAAAAAAAATATCTATAAAATCTACTAAATGAATAATTCCAGTCCAACAGATAATTAATTCCATTCCACTGGGTGAGGAAACATCATTTTACTAGGTGTAATTCTAAATAATTTTAATGGTTTTACCAAGGTGGAAAATATATGAAGTTGTGATAAACCTTTTAAATAAAGAATGTGTTTATCCTAAGTTTTTTCAACCAACTTTGAAGAATACAGAATATAACCGTTTAGTAATTTCCTATAAATAGAAGCATCAATTGATGATGAGGTAACTTTTTCATTATCGAATATATAATATTTTTGGGAAGTGTTTTTATAACATTTTACATTGTGATAGCTTCATTTGTAATATTTAGAGAGTTTTATTCTTATGGAATCTATGTGAGTACTTGTTATAAATTCTTTAAAAACTATTTTGATCATAATGGTTGTGTTTTGAATTGTGTTTGGTCAAGTTATTTCATGGTTTAGGTGTATTGAGATACCTACCATGTTGATAAAGGGTTCCAAATTATAGGGAAACATAATTTTTCCTAATACTAGTATTGAGGGATTTCATGATAAATGAAGATGGACCTTTATGATATTGAAAAACTGTAGATATCTTGAGTTTGATAAAACACCCTTTATAATTAATTCTATAGTGTGGTAACTATATAAAAAAAATTAATTTTTCATAAATACTTTTATAAAACATGTGTTAATTTTTTATTCCTATCAACTATATGTTTTTTCTATATTTTTTACTCTAAATTCATTAAAAAAACATTCCATGATTTATGTTATAAACTTTTATAAACTTTTATAATATTAATGTATCAGTACTAATGTTTTTTATTAATTTATAATAAATTTGGAAAAATATTTGTTCAAAATACCTTCATAAAAAGGTTAAGAAAATATTATGTTTAATTTTATGAAAAAAAATTTACTCCAACCACCTATTGAAGTAAAACTTACAATGGTATAATCAAAAATGATTAATTTTACAACAATGGGGGGTTGTTTATAAAATTAAACCTAAAAATTTATTAACCTCTTAATGAAGGTATTTTAGGAAAATATTTTTTTAGATTTATAAAAAACTAATCAAACAAAATTTTTTACCAATAATTTAATACTATCATAGTTAAAAATAATAATAATAACATGCAGTATAATTCTTTCCTTAAAAAAATTGCAACATAATATGTGAAAAAACATGTAGTTACTAGGATTAAAAAAGAAGCACAAGTTTTATAAAATGGTATAATAAAAAATGAAAAAACATTCCTATGAATGCCACAACACATTACCATCATTTAAAAAATGTTTTTTAATCAAACTCAATATATACATGGTTTTAACCAAAGGTTAAAAACTTTTCTTAATTTACTAAGGATGCCCTAGATACAATAATAAGAACGAATTTTGGTTCCTTGTCCTTGTGAACCCTCAATTATAAATATTATTATCTATATATTTCTATTCCAAAAAATCCCTCTATCACGGTAGATCAAACACACAACTACTACAATCACAGAAGTTATTAAGGAATTTATAATAAGTCCTCACAAATAATCCTTAAGAATAAAAATATCAAATGATTAAAATGATTCACTCTCAATGTAAAAATATGATATGAAATATTCACAAAAACATTATATATTTGATGATGAAAAATCTCCCTCCTCTTTGAATAATTCTTATATTTATAGAAAATTCACCAATAGTTATATTCTATTTTATTTAGATTTGTTTGAAATGACATCGTATTAACTCTTTATTCATTTAAATGTTTTTTCACTATTTTTTCTAAGGATCTCCTTAGTATCTCAATTATAATGGATTAGTATTAAATCTAATAAAATGATGTTTTTCATCTAGTATAATGGAATTTTTATTATGAAGTAATGGAATTCTTCAACAGGTAGATATTATGGATGTTCATCCAGAAGACTGGTCTACTCCATCCAATTGATATCTTCAGCAAGTAATTAATAAACATGATTTTTTTGATTGAATGGAAACATTTCCATATTCATAAATGTGGTTTTAAAATATAATTCATTCTATGAAGTTGGAAAAAATCATAAAGATATTGTTACCATCCATAAAAAAGAATGATTGGTTCTTATTTTAATAATTCTTACCATGCTATCTATACCACAAGTGTAAATCTCATAAGATGGTCATCTAGGATTAAAGGACGGAATTTTAATTCATTTAATTGAAAAATTAATCAATTAAAAAATATATTTTAAGGTTTATATTATGATTCATATGCTAAAAGTAATGTGAAAAGGAGATCCAATACTTGTTCTAAAGAATAAACTTCTTAGTGATAAAATAACTTAACATGGAAGCATGAGATGACTTCCAATGATCCTAAACCTATAAATATTCATGTTAACGGGATATCCCATCAAATAGAATGTTTTTAATAATATACAGTTTTATGCAAGGATAGTCTCAAAATCTTAATTAGTTATAGAAATAAATATCAACCTTTTATAAAAAGATAAATCCTTAAGGGTAAATTTTCCCAATAAAAAAACATGTTTAGATTCAGTTTGTGAAGAAGGTAACATGCCAAAATAGTGTAAAAGAGATTATATACCATTAAATCAATATCATATACTTAAATTAATTCCAATATTAATAGAAAAAAGGAAAAAAATCTAGTCCATAGCAACTCACCATCTTACAAGACTAAAAGAGTGTGGAGGGTGCCCCTCTCCCCATATGATTTAAATGTTTCAATCCTTTTGAAATAAATGTATAATTAATTGGAAGGGAAAATCCATGGGATGGTTGTTATTGAAAATAAAATTAAATTAAGATGAAAATATATCTTTTTTAACATTGGATATTCCATGTATCTAGTGTAGTTGGATGTTGTATAGCCCCATTTTAGAGTGAGGAATGAATTTGGATATAAAATCAAAGGTTCTTGCTGAAACCAATGAAGAAATGACTAATTTGGATAAAACAATTTGCATGAATATAGAGCTAATTTAATATATAATATCATAATAAATATTCAAGAAAAAAGTGTTTTAGGGTTTTTTTAGAAGAATGTATCCACTTAATGGTGATAAATTATTATATAAGTAACAAGGATGGAAATTGAATGTTTATGTCAATATTTTAAAATGTTTATATCAATATATTATTATTATAAGGAAATAATTTTTGGTAATTGATAATTATTATATCTCAATAAGTGGTGTCCCCAAAATTGAATGATACATAAAATATATAATTATGTAATTAAGGGGGAGTTAGAGTTGAATTTATAATGGTTTTTTAGCCTCATTTTTATATAAAGGAACCTATTAAAAAATAGATGACATAAAATTCAAGTGGCATTACCAGTTTGGTATTAAAAAATGGTATAAAGTTATTCTTCAAGAGGTATGTTAGTAACCTTTATATTTCACAAGTTAAATACTAACATTTTGTGTGATTTTGGGTGAGATCCCATTATCTATTGAGAAAATGTAATAATAAAGATACTATAAATTTGATAAATCAATTTTGTGAAATAGATAGATTCATGTGTTAAAAAATAGACTCTTGTTTTATTTATTGATCCCTAACTCTATAGGTTTAGGGGATTCGTTAAAATCTAAAATTACAAGGGGTAATTTAACTCTCTATATTTCTATAAGGTAATGAAAAAACTATAGAAAAAAGAATTTCAAAGCTTGCAAGGGGTGTTTTTGGAATTTAATATTCTAAGAATGAAGGTATTAAAATAGTTCATAAGATCCAATGGTACAAAAAACCATTGAAAATGTTGTAAAATTTTCAATGTACCAATGCAACCTTCTATATTGAATTAAGAGGCTAAGGAGGTATATAAGATCATGATGAATCCACTTAACATTATATTGGAAAATGGGGTGAACATTCGATGATTTATATTAGGGATATGGAGTTGGATTTGAAATGAAACTATTTATTTCATCAAAAATTGGTGAGAGAGAATTACTAAATACATTTCTTTTTCAAATTGGTTAGATTTTTTAATGTTTTTATGGAGTTATATTTTAGGGGATATTGTTAATAAAATAATTTTTGGGAGATTGTTAAATATTTTACTTCTTGTGTTAAATTTATTGATAATGGGTTATTATTTTTGTAATTATTTTCAATATATATAAATGGTGTATTTTTATTTTATTTCTTTCTTGATTAGGAAAATATTAAATAATTTGGTGATTCTTAGAGTATTATTATATATTAATCCCTTAGGAATAGCTTGATGTATTTATTTGCATGGATGATGGATTATTTAGAATGAAGTGGTGGTCTGACTTGTGGAAGATAAGAAATATATATGAATAATTCTTGGTGTTTTGGTTACTTCTTAATAAAAAATATATGGAGTTAGAAGGTATTTTTCTTAGATGTATTGATTGACATGTTTATGAAAAAATTAGGGCTACCCCCCTCAGAAACAACTCCTGAGTAGAAGTATAGCAATGATAGGGGCCAACCTCAAAGGTTCTAGCTAAGTAAGAATTCAATAAATTTTATTACCAATTTGATTAAGAATTGTTAATTTTTTAGGGAAATATTTGAGTAACATACTAGATGAAACAAAAAATATCCATACAAGGAAGTTCCTAAGGGATTCGTGTAGGGATATATTGGATAGCTCTTGGAAATATAACAAAACTCCCCTATCTACTTGTCTGATTTGGGATGTGTAAGTAGCTATTTTATTCCTCTATTAAATTTAATTTGTGAAAATAGAGTAGATGATATCATTTATATTTTTCTTCAACCACCATCTTCAGCATTCTACATGCATGAATATCATAATTATGTAATATTTGATAAATTATATTCATCCCAAAATAAAATATTCATATCGTAAAATATATCATGTTTATTTATATATCAGAAAGAAATCAAGATTGCAACATGAAATATTTATATGATACATATGAATGGGTAACTATGGAATCTATGAATGGGTAATATTGGGATTTATTAGAACCATTAGGAATTCATGAAGAAGAATGAATGATTGTGTAAAGAATAATGATGAACACCATAATGATAACCACTATAAGTATCATAATAACGATGAATAAAGGTGAATTTATAATAATTAATTGAATCTTTATAATGATCATCATTAGTAAAATCATTATTTTTCAAAAGGAATAATTTTTTGAGTATCTATAAAGTACATATAATTCATTTTGGGAACTAAGTAAGAGTCATTTCATATGAGTCATTTATAATTCTTCATATGTGTGTAATTAACATCTATTTATGATATAAAGTGTAAGGATGGAATTATTGTTTGTATTACACTTCATGTTTGTGGGGTATCGAGTCATATTGACTACACTTAATGACTTAAATTTAGTATTACTCTAATTCTAAAAGCCTAAAGTACATGAATATTTTTAAATGGATTATTTCTCAATCTATAATTATGGGTGATTACATGATATAAGATATGAAAACATAATTTATGTAAATTCCAAATGGTACTCCATTTATTATAGATTTTTGAATGAGAAATCCTTGACACATTTAAAGAGGTATTACAACCACAGGAAAGAAAGATTTTAATTTTTTTAATCCCTTGAAAATTATACAAGTAAATTTTTCAAAACAATATATAAAACTAATATCATATAGTTGATAGATATTAGAAAATATTATTAAAACTATGTTTATTAAGAGAGAGGATTCATCAATATATTAACCACTTGAAACTCCATATGCAAGACCAATGAGGTTTTTACTATTATGAAGTACAGTGAATATTCACTTATTCATACAAGAAGTTGAAGAAAAGAGTTATTGAAATTAACTAATGTTTAGGAATTATAGTTCAAAACTAGAAAAGTGTTGGAATTCTAGAATTTTCTTCAAAAAGAAGAAAAAGAATGATATTTTTTTCATAACACTAGAGGGAAAGAATATATTTCCATGTTCATGATCATAGAAGTCATGTGAAGAAGTAACTAAAGGATTTCAGAGAGAACCAAACTATTTTTAGTTTCTTGTATCATTGGTTATCTAATTTAATTTGGCGTGTGCATTGATAATAAATCCTTTCTTTAAGCGGTGAGTAGAAAGAGAGGATTTTCTTATTGGGGGTGACCCTTGGGGGTAAATGAGTCATCATAAAACCATTGAATGGGTACTAACCCTATTATATAGTAACCTAAAATAATCCCAAAAAGTAGTGTTCTTAGTGATTCTAGTTCACTAACTCGTTTTTTATTGCCTTATACATGGATTAGCTCAAAGTGATGAACCATGTAAAAAATATGTGTCTCATGGAATGAGAGTTTAAGGGGAAATGAAAAAAAAATTAAATATTCCCTGACTTATTTCACCCCTAGGTATCTCTCACGCAATTCTCTTTTAGGACTAACACAAATAATCTTTTGTACAAATTTCATGTTACATTTCAGGTAGCCATTGAAATTTTTTGATTATGTATAGGTATATGTCTCCATATTTCATTAGTTATGGTAGCTTCATGATTCTAATATAACTTTTAAACATTGAAAAAAATGGATCATAAACTAATGGTGTGTCATTATCTATAGACATTTATTTAGGTTTAACACCATGGGATACTTCTTGATGGGAAATAATTCCACCTGATATTTATGTATGTCATCCAAATCCATGATATTCTTAAACAAAAGAACATATTAGATTGATTCATTCCTAAAAATCAATAACCTCATCTAAAATTATTTCTAAAAATAATATCACACATGAAGTTGGTAAGAAAAACAACAACTTCAATATTTTCATGGTTTCTTCGATCCCTCCCCCCCTCCATTGGATTTTTTTCAGTACCAATTACTCACAAAATTTCATTTATTCATATCATTTATTAAGGAGATGTATTTTGACACCACACTATTGGATAAATCTATTTTTTTATATAATTACATCTATATGTGGTAATAAATTTATTTCTAATTATTTTGAAATTCTCCCCATTAATAAAATAAATTATTTTCCTCCCATTTTACAATAACACTATTTTTCGATTCAAAAAGTAACTCATCAAGATTTTATTCATTTTCCTCCTTTGACAGTCATGATATTACATCATCAACTTATGAACCTTATTAACTAGCCCCATGAGTCTCTTGTAACACCATGGTTACCTTCCCAAAACCCCATAGGATATTACCCATCAGGGTCACTTTTCATACTAATGAATATCCCCACTATCCAACATATTCACTTTCAATGTTTTTTTTCCCTCACTCACACATGCCCTATAAAACTTCCTAAGAGGTCAATTATGCTAATTATACTCACGAAAAATTAGGATTGACTATGGAATTTTACTAAAGTACACTTTTTAAATGAAATCTTAACCTTTTATACATGAGTAGGAAAATTTATATTTTCATATCTCTCGTTTATAGGGGTGTTACACACTCCTACCCTTTAAATCACAACATCCACATTTCAGAAAATACAACTCAAACCCATGTTTCTCTACTAAACATATAACTAGGTATTAGATTTGATACCATTTCTCATGACCCAATATTATTGGGTGACACTCATTTTGATGCAAGTTTTTTTTAAATTTTAAATTATTTGTAATATAATTTTAACAATTTCTTCCAAAAAATTTATTATTTTACTAAAATGTGGGAAATAATAAATATATAGTTAAAATTATTTTAAATGAATAAATTTTTATTACTTTTTTGTTTAGAATTTATTTTAACATAATTTTAAAATTATATTAAGAGTGTTTAATATTTATTAGGTTTATGAAAATTGTCCAAGCATGGCCATCCCCCAACCTTAAGGCACACTAAGCCACATAACTATCCCTCAAGAGGGTCATCTAACCAAGAAGGTATTATGTGAAGGTCTTCCAGTTGGTAGGCTACGGATTGAGAAACACAGGGATACTAGGACTATGATGAGTGAGTCCATGCTGAAGAGCCTATAAGCCATGGGTTGGGGCTAATCCTTCATAGTCCACGTGGGTGTGGCGTGGCCAGTATTGTGTGTGTTGTGAACTAGGATCCCATGCCTATAGAAAGATTTTGATCTGAGGTTAGAGGTGAATTCAATATAAATGGGAATGAATCACTATTTAATCTCTGATGTGGTAAGTGGACTATTTCTATTGTTAATCATTTAAAACAAATCCACTTCTCCCAGCCACAATCCAACCTCAAGAACAACTTTCCACCATCCTTCACCACTTCTACTACTCAATAGCAGCCTTATAACACCTGTTAACCACTAGAAACAACTATTTACTCATCTTGTAGATCTCAATATAGATCCTTTATCCTCTAACAAAGTTCAGGACTCCCATGGATTACCTTGTAAGCCTTGATCAACCTCAGATGACCTTGCCTACTTCCATTTCAAATAATACCAAATCATCTTTGATTGAAGATGAACTGAATGAGGTTATTTTCACCACTACCACACTCAAAACAACATGGAGTCTCCACCAAAGGTGCTTCCATGTGTCCACTCCATCATGAAATCCATTCACAGAACATAATAATGGAGATTCCCTGCTAGTCTACAATACAATTGGGAAACACCTGTTATCAACAGCCTTAATATTTAAATATCCCTCGGACCAGAAAGGTTAAAAAATATCCCTTTTATTAAAAAAAGGAAAAGGAAAAAAAGAATATGAAATGGATGGTTTCATACAATCATTCATACCCTTGTTCCAAGAAAAACCAAATAATATCAACTTTCAAAATCATAAGAATATTAATTTTCACTATAACATTCATAATTAGATAAGGAACCATGAGACCTGGTGAGTATCTTTATCTTCATATAGGAATATTCCTTCCTACATCTTGCCTTCCTGGGAAGAATATATTGAAAACCATCATCATCCACAATAACACTTTTCTATTTGGTCAATTCCTAACTATATGATGGTTTTTTGGGAGATTCATCCTCTACATCATCCCACTATCCATGAATTCCCGGGTATCCCTTAAATTATTGATTTCCACTTTAATCATTTATAGATTTCCATCACCATTCTGATTTTGTTTCCCCTAAATTGCAAGAGAAGGGAACTCTAGAATCACTCCTAGAATGTGGTTACCCTCATCCACTTGAGGATACGCTTTGTGATCAGGAACCAATGTCAGAGGAATTCCTATCCTTGGACCATGAGTCACTTGTGGCGCCTCTGATGACTTTTCAGGAGTAGATTCTCCATCACTGTGCAGGTCCACAATGTTTTGTGCAGTCTACTACCTCAATTTGTTTCTATAGGAATCCTCATGATGCCCCTTTAAATAAAAAAAGGATCAAACCACATCCTTTTGAAAATTGTACTTAACATGACCAATAGTCTGACACTCTGAGAAAAAATCAGAAAGTCAGTCATATACTAACTTTAAAGAAATGTCATCATATAATGCTGAGAGAACAACATTCTGGATCAAGAAAAAGCTTAAATAAATTTCCACTAGGACCCCAGTATAGTGACCAATTTTACCAGCCTCAGTATTCCTGTCCATTTTAATCAGAATTCCCACAATAGAGGAAATATAAAATAAGTTCTTGATATACCACAATATCCAATTAAGCCCAATAATTTTAATCCAATGTTTAGGTCGAGTATTTTTATGTTAAATGGATTAAAGAGAATGCCCCACTCCTGAAAGCATATCATACCTATATTTAAAGAGATTAAGCTAATACCCTATGCTCTACACTTTAGATCCTCTAAAAGAAATATGATATGGAAGAAACCCTAACCTAGGGGAATACATCTCCAACTAGAGAAACCTCGTATGGAACTCAGCTTCCTAACAGATTCATCAATTGTCCAAGACGTTCCTCTATAGGGGAGAATAAGCCTTGTAATGATATATTATTCACAAAGATTGAACCTGTATTGAATCACCTCCCAATTAGTAGTCACATGGGTAGTGTCACCTTTCTTGACCATTCTCTTTGGATCAGCATCTTAACATGTGCAAAGCATATGTCATTGTGGATCTATTAGGCATTCACAGTGCCAATTTGAAATTTCATCTTTCTAAATTTTTTAGCCATAAGAGGAAGACCAAATGGTCAATTTCCCACTTCATCTACTAAACCAGATTGCTCATCTTCTACTGGAACCACTCCATGTACCGTTACATCATCTTCTACTACAACCACTCCAGTTGTCGTTACTTTATGGGATTTATCTACATTGTTCACTGCAACTGTAAAGACCCAGAATTTCTATGTAATATTTTTTTTCTTAAATACATGGGAATTTTACGAGTCCTTCAAAACTAACGGTGCATAATTCCATGGCCCAATGTACCCGGAATTAATTTCTAAAGTTTTGTTCGGGTACGTTCAGTAAACATATGAGTGGTTATTTATAACTTTTGAAACGGTGATCGGAACTAAAATCTGAGGACACTGTTGAACTCGTAGCGCCAGTATTCTCTTAAGGAGAGCTTCACTTTAACATTAGTCATTCGAGAATAAAAGTTAGTTTTTGGGTTTTTGTGGATGGTAATAAAATAAAGTGAGCTTTAATTTATACTATTTGATCCGCCATGTGGGTGTTTGTTGGTTAAAAACTCCTCATGGAAGTTGGAGGTGGGACCACCACACCTTAACCTCCCACGAGAGGTTATGGTGGTGGGGCCCACCCGAACATAACCTCCCGCGAGAGGTTATGACGTGGGGACCACACAAGACTAAACTCCCCTATTAATGGGAGGAGAGGAAAGCCTCTCAAATCTCCCTCAATAATGAGGGAGAGAATATTGAATCCTCTATCTTTAATGTTTCCAATGCTCCATCCTTAATACGCCAACCTAAATAATTAATTTCTTCAAATTGAATATTGTTCCAACAATTAAGATTTGGGAAATCATATCACTTTTGGCTTGGAATTTGCAATTTGGTGGAATCTTTGAGAATAGAAGAGCTTGGGAGAAAGATTCCAACGAAGAATAAAGAATGCTGGAAACGATCTTCATTGAACTTCTTCCCCGGACACCTACCGACGTGGGATGTCTTCAACCGACCAACCCTCTGCATCGTCATAAACAAGATGATGCAACTCGGAATTGGAAGTGTCCGGTGGACGCGACGAACAATGATCACCTTCATCTTCTTCCCGCGACTTCTTCGAAGAACGACGAACAAAGTTAGGGGTTTTTATTTTAATAAGATTTACTCCCATGTTCTTCCTTTCTTTTAAAACGAAGAATGAGGATGATTCCTTTTGCGGGTTTTAAGATTAAATCTTTGCGGGTGGGTTGTTGTGCTTCGTTCTTGAGAACTAATTCCTACCAGCCTAAATTCGGAGGGTGAGGGTCAAACCAAAATGGCCCAACCCCTCTGCCATTCTTGTTTGTGATAATATTTGGCATGACAATGAAGGCAGCGATGACAAAGGCCGCGCTACATGCGGCCTCCACAAACTGCACCGCCCCCGCAGCGCTTCGGCGCTTCGGGCAGAACCGCGGCCCTCCGGCCGAGCCACCCAGGCCGTGCCATCCGCCAGCCAAACCGACCGAGCTACCCCAGCAACACCACCACCCACTACGGGAAAAATGAGCAATTGCGATGGGAATAAATCCCGTCGCAAATAGTCATGTTAAAAAATTATTTGCGACGGGGGTATTTTCCCGTCGCAAATAAGGAGGCTTTTGCGACGGGATTTTTTTCCCCGTCGCAAATCGTTTTCCTGCGATGCGCGCCAAATCGCGGGAAACGTATTTGCGACGGGGACCCGTCGCAAATAGTTTTCCCGCGATGCGCTCCAAATCGCGGGAAACGTATTTGCGACGGGGCCGTCGCAAATAGTTTTCCCGCGATGCGCTCCAAATCGCGGGAAACGTATTTGCGACGGGGAAATATTCCCGTCGCAAATAACAAATCGCGGGAAACGTATTTGCGACGGGGGAATATTCCCGTCGCAAATAACCGGCGGCGGTAAATGGTATTTGCGACGGGAATATTCCCCCGTCGCAAATACTATGTCGGCAGAGGGTTATTTGCGACGGGACCCGTCGCAAATAACTATTTACCGGTTGACCGTAATAAATGTTGGCTAAGGTATTTGCGACGGGTCCCGTCGCAAATAATACTAGTTGCGACGGGAATCCCGTCGCAAATGAGCCCGTCGCAACTAATCTAACCTATAAATACCCCCATCCGTTTTTTTCATTTCATTCTCATTCCTTATCTTCTCTCTCTCTCAGAATCATATTTCTAGAGTTGAGTTTTTCTCTAGTGTAAGTTTTTTCTCCGGAGCCGATATTAAAGTTTTGAAGAACGATCAGAACAGATCAATTTTCAAGGTATTTATCTTTATTTTAATTTTTTATTTATTTTTAATTTTTTATTAGTTTTTATTATTATTAATTAGTTGTAATTTAATTATTTTTAATTGTTTATATGGTAATTAGGAATAATTAGTAATAATTTTTAGTAATTAAGAATAAATATTAATAACTAGTAATAAATACCAATAATTAAGAATAAGAACATTATTACATTATTAGTTTATTTTATTATTAATATTAAAATAATATAATTTTTTATATATATACAGTTCTTTTTTCATCTGTGTGTTTGCTGTCTTCACATGTATTATTTGTATGTGGAGATAGAAAACGCACAGATGAAAACAGAACTGTATATAAATTAGAAAATTATATTATTTTAATATTAATAATAAAATATATTAATAATGTTATTATTTGTAATTATTGGTAATTATTTCTAATTATTGATAATTATTCATTTAATTACTAATAATTATCAATAATTAAGAATAATTAGTAATAATTACCAATAATTAACAATAATTAGTATTAATTACCTCTAATTAGTATTAATTACCAATAATTAGTATTAATTACCAATAATTAGTATTAATTACCAATAATTCGTAATAATTAGGAATAATTAACAATAATTAGTAATAATTAGGAATAATTAACAATAATTACGAATAATTAACAATAATTAGTAATAATTAGGAATAATTAGGAATAATTAGTAATAATTAGGAATAATTAGGAATAATTAGTATTAATTAGGAATAATTAGTAATAATTACCAATAATTAGGAATAATTAGGAATAATTAGTATTAATTACAAATAATTAGTATTAATTAGGAATAATTAGTATTAATTACAAATAATTAGTATTAATTACAAATAATTAGTATTAATTACCAATAATTAGTATTAATTACCAATAATTAGTCTTAATTACCAATAATTAGTATTAATTAGGAATAATTAGTATTAATTAGGAATAATTAGTATTAATTACCAATAATTAGTATTAATTAGGAATAATTAGTATTAATTAGGAATAATTAGTATTAATTACCAATAATTAGTATTAATTACCAATAATTAGTATTAATTACCAATAATTAGTATTAATTACCAATAATTAGTAATAATTAGGAATAATTAACAATAATTAGTAATAATTAGGAATAATTAACAATAATTAGTAATAATTAGGAATAATTAACAATAAGTAGGAATAATTACGAATAATTAGTATTAATTAGGAATAATTAGTAATAATTACCAATAATTAGTATTAATTAGGAATAATTAGTATTAATTACCAATAATTAGTATTAATTACCAATAATTAGTATTAATTACCAATAATTAGTATTAATTACCAATAATTAGTATTAATTAGGAATAATTAACGATAATTAGTAATAATTAACGATAATTAGCAATAATTAGTAATAATTAGGAATAATTAGTAATAATTAGGAAGAATTAGTATTAATTAGGAATAATTAGTATTAATTAGGAATAATTAGTATTAATTAGGAATAATTAGTATTAATTACCAATAATTAGTATTAATTACCAATAATTAGTATTAATTAGGAATAATTAACAATAACTCGTAATAATTAGGAATAATTAACAATAATTAGTAATAATTAGGAATAATTAACAATAATTAGTAATAATTAGTATTAATTAGGAATAATTAGTAATAATTACCAATAATTAGTATTAATTAGGAATAATTAGTAATAATTACCAATAATTAGTATTAATTACCAATAATTAGTATTAATTACCAATAATTAGTATTAATTACCAATAATTAGTATTAATTACCAATAATTAACAATAATTAGTAATAATTAGGAATAATTAACAATAATTAGTAATAATTAGGAATAATTAACAATAATTAGGAATAATTAGTACTAATTAGGAATAATTAGTATTAATTACGAATAATTAGTAATAATTACCAATAATTAGTAATAATTACCAATAATTAGTAATAATTACCAATAATTAGTAATAATTACCAATAATTAGTAATAATTACCAATAATTAGTATTAATTACCAATAATTAGCAATAATTACCAATAATTAGCAATAATTACCAATAATTAGCAATAATTACCAATAATTAGCAATAATTACCAATAATTAGTATTAATTACCAATAATTAGTAATAATTACGAATAATTAGAAATAATTAGAAATAATTACCAATATTTAGCAATAATTAGCAATAATTAGAAATAATTAGCAATAATTAGAAATAATTAGCAATAATTAGAAATAATTAGCAATAATTAGTAATAATTAGCAATAATTAGGAATAATTAGTAATAATTAGGAATAATTAGGAATAATTAGGATTAATTAGGATTAAATAGGATTAATTAGGAATAATTAGGATTAATTAGGAATAATTAGTAATAATTTCCAATAATGACCAATAATTGCCAATAATTACCAATAATTGCAAATAATTAGGAATAATTGCAAATAATTAGGAATAATTAGGAATAATCAGGAATACTCAGGAATACTCACGAATACTCACGAATAATCACGAATACTCACGAATAATCACGAATACTCACGAATACTCACAAATAATCAGGAATACTCAGGAATACTCAGGAATACTCAAGAACACTTAGCAAAAAAAATTATATTATCAATATTTATGAAAAAAATATTAATATTATTAAAATAATAAAAATTTATAAAATATTAAAATTATCAATATTTACAACAGATTTTGCTCTATTCTTAACATGTTCAAATCTTAAAGGGTCGCTAATTGTCAGGTCATGCGCAATAAAATGTTTCTGTCAGCCATGTCCAATGTAAACTCTATAATTGTCCTTGCATGGTCGATCACTTCAAAAGTAATGTTGCAATCAGACAAACCAAGTCATTCCCTTCTTATCTATAAGAATCATCTCACATGAACCTTTACATAGACCATTCTTCCTTGAAAATTTAAGGGAAAAATAATGATATCCCCTCAAATTTTTAAGGAAGAATGATCTATGTAGAGGTTCATGTGAGATAATTCTTATAGTTAAGAAGGGAATGACTTGGTTTGTCTGATTGCAACATTACTTGCGAAGTGATCAACCATGCAAGGACAATTATAGAGTTTACATTAGACATGGCTGAAACAAACTTTTTATTGCGCATGACCTGACAATTGACGACCCTTTAAGATTTGAACATGTTAATAATAGAACAAAGTTTGTTCTGAATATTGATAATTTTAATATTTTTTAATATTTTTTATTATTTTAATAATATTAATATTGTTTTTTCGTAAATATTGATAATATTTTTTTTATTACTAATAATTAGTAAACGAAATCTGCTTGGATAATGAAGGGAAAATTTATAACCATCTCCACAACGATGATTATCAAATTTCCTTTCATTATTCAAGCAGTTTTCCTTTTGCTAAGTATTGCTAAGTATTGCTAAATTAGTAATAAATAGTAATAATTAGCAATAAATTGTAATAATTAGTAATAAATTGTAATAATTAGTAATCCTTGCTTGAGTGTTTTTTCTAACAAATTATTCAAAACCAGTAATGCTTTTATATTTTATAGAAAAATATGGAACAGTGAGGTCGTCAACAGTCATTATTAGATGACCGCATATGGATAAATCAACGTAGAAATCCAAATGGTTCTGGTTTAAATCCAGTATATATAGAGGGTGTGGAGATTTTTTTATCATTTGCGGCATCAAATTCAGAATTTGTTTCAGAAGGAAAGATAAAATGCCCTTGCAGAAAATGTGCATTGAGAACGTTTGACACGTTTGACAAAGTGGGGGAACATCTCTTGCGTTTTGGTTTTCAAGCAGATTATGTTTTTTGGTATCAACACGTTGAACGCAGTTCCAGAGCAGGTGATACCAACTTGATTCCGGATCCATCCCAGTTTCAAGATTTAGTACATGATGTTGCAGGTTCATCTGTTCAACATACAGAAACTCCGGCTGATATAGCTTCAAATCCTGAGTTGGGACCGTCTGAATTTTATGAGTTGTTGAAGTCTGCTGAGGATGCATTATATCCTGGCTGCAAGATGAGCAAATTAGAAGCAGTTGCAAAATTTATGGCCATCAAATCAGATAACGGAATGTCAAACACATGTTTTGACCAGATATTTTCTTTGCTGAAAACACTGTTACCCGAAGGAAATGTTTTACCTGCAAATTACTATGAAAGTAAGAGGTTGGTTAGAAATTTGGGACTTACTTGTCAGAAGATTCATGCATGTTCAAATGACTGCATTTTATATTCAGGGGAAAATGAGTCGTTGGATAGTTGTCCCACATGTGGGCAACAGAGATATAAAAAAGGACAACACGGGAAGTCTGGTTTGATTCCTGTAAAACAGCTGAGATATTTTCCGCTTACATCCAGACTTCAGCGTTTATTCATGTCTAAGAATACAGCGACAATGATGTCATGGCATAAAGAGAATATTTCAACCGATAAAAGCTTGAATCATCCAGCCGATGGTGATTCATGGAAACATTTTGATAGAGTGCATCCATCATTTGCTTTAGAAGCTAGAAATGTTCGACTGGGCCTTTCCACTGATGGTTTCTGTCCGTTTGGATCTTATGGTAGTCAATATTCATGTTGGCCTGTTTTTTTAACTCCGTATAATTTACCTCCATGGATGTTGATGAAGGAGCCATATATCTTTTTGACTTTACTAATTCCAGGACATCCGAAGAAAAATATTGATGTTTATTTGAAGCCATTGATTGATGAATTAAATTTATTGTGGAGTACTGGTGTCAGTACATATGATGTTGCAACGAAACAGAATTTCATACTGAGAGCAGCATTGATGTGGACAATAAGTGACTTCCCGGCTTATGGGATGTTATCTGGCTGGAGTACACATGGTCAGAAATCATGTCCTTACTGTATGGGAGAGAACAAAGCATTTATGCTCATTCATGGAAAGAAACCTTGTTATTTTGACTGTCATCGCAGATTTCTTCCAGCTGATCATCCTTTTCGCAGAAACAGATCTCATTTCAGAAAAGGAACAGTTGAAAGGGATGGACCTCCAAAAATGCTATCAGGTTCGGAGTTAAAATCGGTTGTATTTTCATTACCTCCCATCACTTTTGGTCCCACAATAAACCAACAGAAAATTTCTGGTTTTGGGAAAGAACACAATTGGATTAAACGTAGCATATTTTGGGATTTGCCATATTGGTCTGATTTGTTGGTCCGACACATGTTAGATGTCATGCATATTGAGAAGAACTGTTTTGATAATTTGTTTCATACAGTTTTGGATACGCCAGGAAAGAGCAAAGACAATGTAAATGCACGTTTAGATCTTGCCCAAATTTGCAGACGTCCAGAATTGGAACTATTTGAGAATGTCAGAACAGAAAGGTTACTGAAACCAAAAGCAGCTTATACACTGTCTAAAGAAAACCGTTTATTATTTTGTCAGTAGATTGCATATTTGAGACTTCCAGATGGCTGTGCTTCCAATTTGGGTAGATGTGTAAAGAATGGTCATATTACTGGATTGAAAAGTCATGATTGTCATGTTATAATGGAGAGACTTCTACCAATTGGATTAAGAGGTCTGTTGAATTCTGTGATTTGGGATTCCATAACAGACATGTCTCATTTTTTTCGGGAAATTTGTGCGGCTACGGCAGATTATGATGCTCTAGGCAAACTTGAAAAAGATGTTGTTGTAATTATATGTAAATTGGAAAAAATATTCCCGCCGTCTTTCTTCGACTCAATGGAACATTTGATGTTACATTTGCCATATGAAGCCAAATGTGGAGGTCCGGTACAGTTTCGATGGATGTACCCATTTGAAAGATGCATGCAAAAATTGAAAAGAAAAGTACGCAACAAAGCATCTGTTGAAGGATCTATTGCAGAAGCTTATTTGCAAGAGGAAATATCTTTTTTCTGCTCCCATTATTTTGAATCTGAGTATCCTTCAAAACACAACCGAATGGGACGGAATGAGAGGAATATTGATGAAATCGACAATCAATTATCTGTTTTCAACCAGTCAGAGCTTGATTTTGGTGGAGTTTCTGAACGCTGGCTTTCAGATGATGAACATCATAGAGCTCATACGTATGTTCTGCTCAACTGTGAAGAGATGACATCAGTTGTACTGTAAGTGTTTATATCACTTATTCTATCATTTATGTTACAGTAAATAACTTTGGTTTTTATAGGTTGTATGATAATCATATCAAGAAACAAATTCCACAAATTACAGCAGCTGCTCTCGAAGAACGTCGACTGAAAAATTTCTCTCAGTGGTTTCAAAAACTGGTAACATAAATTCTTTATCTTTTAGCAACTCATTCAATGTATAGTTTACTATATTGATAATTATTTCACAAATTTTCAGGTGTCTCGACATGCTGATAAAATTGACAAACGGCTGTGTGTATTGAGTAACCCACCTTCCAAACTTGTTAAAACTTATAATGCATATGTGGTGAATGGATTTCGATTCCACACACATGCATATGGGGAATCAAAAAAAACAATGAACAGTGGAGTTATCTTGAGAGGATCTCATCATCGAGAAAATGAAGTTGACTTTTATGGCATACTTGATGAAATCATTGAACTCTGTTATCTTGGACAACATTACATAACCATGTTCAAATGTCGTTGGTTGGATACAGAGAGAGCCGTGCGTGTTCATCCGACTCATGGAATCATCGATATTAAATGTAAAAGTGTTCTCGCAGTAAATGAACCATTCTTATTGGCTCAACAGGCATATCAAGTTTATTATGCAAAGTACTGTGCAACATCAAGAGACTTGACTGATTGGTGGAGTGTAATAAAAATCAAAATTCGAGACAATCAGTTTAGTCAAAGTGAATGTGCTTTCACTGATGTGCAAAGAATTGAAGTTTTTCAAGAGAGTACTCAAAATCAATCTTTTTTACAAAGAGACATGAGTATCGATGACGACACCCCACATTTAAGAGTCGGTGATGACGATGATGTTAATGATGTCACACATGAATTTGAAATGGTAAGAGATGAAGCAACTGCAACTCGAATGGATATCGATGATGTTGAGGAGGAATATGAAGATGACATTGACATATATGAAGATGATGATGAAGATGAACACTTATAGAATTCCATGGTATTTATATACAATCATAATATGTATATATGTATATATAATAGTAATTATCAATTATTTGCTAACATTAACATTTTCTGTTTCAGATGGACGAGGCCACATTTCGTGAGTTGACGGATGCTGACCTGCCTTTCGATGCGGATGAGTTGCTGGCAGATGACCCTCAGCCTGCAGGCGCTTCAGGGAGTACGCGGAGGGGGCGCGGTCTTGCACGATTGATGATTCCTGACCCCGTCCCCGAGCGACGTCCACGCCTTGGGTTTGATCCGCGCACCCGGAGGTGTGATAACCTGTGTGATAACCCGTGGATTTGACTAAGATTTCAATAATCTATTCACATAATAAATGTTTATTATTTTTTTTCAGTTTTCCGCATATAGCAGTCGGACAGGGCAGCGCTATTTTGCGCAACTATTTCTCTCAGCCGTGGACCACATGGGAGCAGATTCCCATTGATGTGCAGCAGGCCATGTTCGACCATTGGCTGGTACGTACGTAAATAAATAATTTTTATTTTGAAAATTATTTCATTTCTAACTTGATATTTTGATTTTTTTTGTAGGGTTTATGGTATCCGATCGAGGATACCATGCGTGACGCCATCCACGAGGCATGGGAGGTGGCCATGCGTGATCGCCTTCGTCAGTTTTTGCACAATTTAAGAAAAGCTGCGATGAAGAAAGCAGGAGTGTCAGATTTTGAGGAGTCATGTAGAGCACACCGACCAGAGTATATTTCATCCCATGTATGGGATGGATTATGTGCGCACTGGTTGAGTGGTGCCTTTCAGAGGAGATCATCGCTGGGGAGGCAGAATCGGGGGAGACAGGAGGTGACTCATCGAGCTGGGAGTCGTTCTTTCAGTACTCATAGACAGCATCTGGTACGTACATTATTTATAAATATTTTATATAACTATAAATATTAACAGTTTATTTTTTATTCTTATAGGCTGTCGAGCACCCCGATATTACAGAGTACGACGTATATCGGAGGATGTATAGTGATCCTGCTACTGGGGAGCTCAGAGGTGATCGTCAGCATCACATCGTGGTCAGTATAATTTGTTTTCAAGTTTAAAAATTAACTGCATATAATATATTCACAATTTTAATTTTAAATTGCAACTATAGGAGTCATATGAGGCCGCAGCGTCACAGACCCGGCCTGAGAGTCAGGCCGAGTCATCAGATCAGACCACTGCCCGTCAGTTTGATGAGGCGGCATGGATGCAGGCCACCCAGTATGCTTTCGAGAAGGGCCGGGTAGTTGGTATCGGCTCTCGACTGACTCCCGGAGATTATTATGGCAGTGCTGCGATGTCGGCGTCCAGCTCGAGAGGAGCTCGTGCATCTTTTTCTACACAGTATGAGGATCAGTTGCGATCTCAGACTGCACAGATAGAGAGTCTCCGACAGGAGCAGGAGCAGATTCGTCAGCAGCATGAGGAGGAGCGTCGACGCCAGCAGCAGCTGTACGAGGAGCAGACGAGGCGGTGGCAGCAGCAGCATCAGGAGCAGATGGAGTACATGCGCCGACTCACTCATGCTTTAGGGGTGGAGTTTCCTCCACCACCATCTGCAGATCCCCCACCTCCCCCCCCTCCTTCAGATTAGATTTTGTATTTCAGTTATAAAATTTGAGAAATCAAATTTTTTTTTTCTATTCGTAGTTTCTGTCTCATTATAAAATATTAATAATATTATATTTTTAAATAACAATATTAATATGAATAATAATATTATTTATATTTTATAATATTAAATTTTATATATATATTAAAATTTTATAATATTATAATTTAATTATTTTTTTTGTAATACTTGAATTATTTTAATATTTGAATGTAAAATAATTCTATTATTTTTATATTAATTAAAATAACTTATTAATATTTTTGTATTTATGAATTATAATTGTATTATTATTATATTAATTAAATCATTTATTAATATTCTATTATTTTTTATTTTTGAATTATAATTTTACTATTATTATAGTAATTAAAATAATTTATTATTTTCATTTGTAAATTATAATTCTATTATTATATTCATTAAAATAATTTATTAAAAATTTATTTTTTTTATTTTTTTTATAGTATTTGCGACGGGATACTATACCCGTCGCAAATACTAATATTATTAATAGTTTTTTATTTTTTTTAAAAATATTATTTGCGACGGGACCCGTCGCAAATACTATCAATATTATTTGCGACGGGATGCGATGCCCGTCGCAAATACTAGTATTATTAATATTTTTTTATTTTTTTAAAAACGTTTTTGCGACGGTACCGTCGCAAATAGTATTTGCGACGGTACCGTCTCAAAAGGTATTTGCGACGGGTCCCGTCGCAAAAACGTTTTTAAAAGTTTTTACAAAAATACGGAATACTATTTGCGACGGGGAGAATGCCCGTCGCAATAAACCGCTATAGCGACGGGCCCGTCGCAAATAAGTGTAGTTGCGACGGCGTTTTCAGCAACGGGCTATTTGCGACGGGGTCCCGTCGCAAATAGCTGTTTTTCTAGTAGTGACCGGCCCGCTCCACCCGGCTCCCGGCCACTTCCGGCCTCTTGTGCACCCCAATCGAACACCGCTGGCCCGCACCGGCCCGAGTCGTGCCCCGCCGGCCTGCCAAGCTACCCACCTGGTGCCCTGCCCAGCCGCCTCCCGTGTGCCCTACCGAACTGCGCCGGCCCGCACACCCCGCACACCCTGTGTCGCCCGCGTCCACCCTCGCAGTGCTGGACGAACTAGTCTTGGCCATCCACGCCAAGACGCCAAGCCGCGCCCCATGCGCTCCGGGCCGAACCGGCAACGAGCCCGGGCCGAACCGCCCATGCGGCCTGCTGGGCTAGGCCTAGTGGGATGGGACAAACCTAACAGGCTAGCCCGCCCAATAAGTCGGGCCAAACCCAACAGGTCTGATCGGTTTTGCCCAAACTGGGATGGACTGTGTCGGACCGGACCCGGCTCCACTACTGACCCTTTACTTTCATTGGCCATATCTTTGGCACCGGATGTCCATTTGACGAACCATCAGCGGCGCTGGTAATCTTGAAGAGAGAGGGTCCCTTTGAGTATACCCCACTAGAGTTCGGGGTATATTTGAGATACGGTCAGGTTGGATCGTACACGAATCCAACTGGTCCCCCGGGACTAAAACGCTATAACTAATAGACCAAGTGTCCAATTGACGCTCCATCTGTTGTGTTGAGACCCTTGTGACATGGTGGACCTTTGAGATACTTATTTTTGGTACATCATGATAGTTGGAGTATCAACCAGTAGCTTGTGGAACGGACCCTTCTAGTGACGAGCGAGCAGAGTGCGGGGACCTAGTAGCTGGCTGAAACCTAACGACTACTGACTATTTTGACTCAGAGTGACTTTACTAGCCCAGAAGGGAGTTCCATGGTGTTGCAGAAGACCCGCAGTGGGGAGTGCCTTGGTGTCGCAGCAGACCCACGGTACTCGATAGGAGGAATACCACAGCAGGCTATGAGGGAGAGCGCCTTGGTAATGCAGAAGACCCACAGTGGGGAGCACCTTGGTGATGCAGTAGACCCACGGTACTCTACAGGAGGAGTACCTTAGTAGTCCAAGGTTAGTGGGAAGTTCCTTGGTGTCATGGTAGGACCACTGTACTCAATTGAGCAGGAGTTCTCCAACATTCGAGGTTTCGATAACAAAAATCCTGGTTAAGCTGAGTTAGTAACTTTTGTGTTTACCTCATGATTGAGATGGATTACTTGATAACTTAGTTATATGTATGGTTATATAACTAAGTGGGGTTATCTATATATTTCATCCTTTGTGGTATATCCTTGTTGGATTTTGTGAGACCTTGAGAGTCTCGGGGTCCCTACTGAGTATCGTTATACTCACCTCTGCACGGTCTATGCCCGCACCTCGTTGTGTTGGATGCTGATAACAGATAGTGATGACCAAGGCTGAATGTACCATGACTGGACGGTACCCGGAGGTGGACCATACGACGTGTCAGTATACGGAGGAGACTGATGGACGTGGAGTGTTGAGGAGGCTATATGTACCTACCCTTCTAGTAGGAATCTTGGAGGATGACCCGACAACTGTTTTATTTTTCTTCAGTTGTATTTGTTTTTCAGTTGTACTTGTACTTTCCTATTGGTCTTTTATTCTGGCCCCTCTACATTCAGCACGCTTTTGAATACAGTTTTACTTAGTGTTTTCATTAGTCTCGTACTCTGTTGAGTGTGTTTTAAAGATTTAAAGGCAATGCCTTTTTAGTTTATGTATTTAAGACTTTGGTGCTAGTCGCCAACCCCTGGCCTATGGAAGGCGGGCTTGGTGTAGTCACGGCACGGGCCCTGGGGGATGGGTCATGAACAATTGGTATCAGAGGATTCGGTTCTACCGCAGAACTTAGAAATATGATCTTTTCTGTGAAGCAATAGTATTAAGGGTACTGAGTTTGGTTTTTAGTTCAGGGAGTCCAGTATTGGTGCGGCGTCCAACGTATCCATACACCAGGACCCTGATTACTGATTTCTGACTCAGTGCAAGAAAACACTGATTGCGTGTGTGTTTTCAAAAGTTTGCTTTAAGTCGTCTCAACTAGGTCATCTCACCAGGTACAATCTTTGACTGTGTCGCATCTGTTTCTTCCAGGATGCCCTCAGTGGATGACCAGCTAGAGCCCTGAGAGTTGTATACGCGGATCGCCCACCCAGTGATGAGGCCTCAGTGTAGGGCCCTTTTCTAGTGGAGGCACCAGCGGTACCACTCCCCGTTGGTCCATCGATGCCACAAGCCATAGCAGCAGATGATGCACACCATAAGAGTGTGTTGCACAATTTCCAGCGCCAGAGGCCACATAGGTTCAAGGGAGAGATGGACCCACATGTGGATGAGGATTGGCTGGAGGTTGTGGTGAGATTATTCCGACTAGTAGGGACACCAGCAGACCTCATGGTGATTCTTGCTCCCAGCCTTCTACAAGCAACAGCGGGCAGATGGTGGAGCTTGATGCTCGAGGTCCATGAAATGATGACGCTTCTCTGGGAAGACTTAGAGAGCATGTTTTAGGTAGAGTTCGTCCCAGTGACTCTCTGTGCAGTGTGCATACAGGAGCTACTTCATCTGCAGTAGGGAAGCATGACTGTAGTTAAATACTTAGCGAGGTTCAAAAATCTCTCACACTACTCCACTGATATGGTGTGGGACCCATTCTTCAGGGCTCAGACCTTCGATCAGGGACTCAGGCGAGATATCAGAGCTTCAATGATCTCACTCAGTATCCTGATGCAGGCAGGGGTGTTAGATAGAGCCCTCCTAGTGGAGAGTTTCCTTGCTGAGAAGTCTCCTATAGTGAGATCCACTACCAGTCGACAAATAGCGGAGTCTTCCGTAGGTGGTAGCAGACAAATTTCATAGAGGTCCAAGATGTCCAGACCAATAGGTGGATGACCGCATGACTCAGGATCAATTGTGCGGGGAACCCAGAGTAGAGACAGACCTTCCAGGAGTAGGCACTGTTACTCATGTGGGGGGCAGGGTCACATGGCTAATGATTAACCAACCCTCCGTTCAGATGATCAGCAGATGGTCAAAGGACTTCCCAGGAAAGGACAGAGATTTGATTGAGGTGGTCTATAGGGATTAGGTAGTCGTGGTAGAGGAGCTGGTCATGCAGCTGGCGGTGGACGACGTTTTGAGGTGTTACCATCACCACCACCAGGAGGTCCACCCTGACCACAGGGATTAGGTGGACAGGGGAGAGCTTAGCTCTAGGTAGCTGAGGCCTATGATCACAGCACTCCATAGTTGATATGAGGTACAATATGTGTCTAATCCACCATTTTTGCAGTACTTATAGACACATGTTCCAGTCACACTTTCATTGCCACTACCCTAGTTCGGAGCTCTAAGATTCTGATGGAGTCGTTGGCTCGATCCTTACAGCTACAGACTCTTACAGAAGCAGACTCGTTGATTACGCACTGGTACTGGAAGTGTGAGATTACTCTAGAGGGAGAGAGCTTCGGCTAGGATCTCCTTGTAGTAGCGTAGAGGCCTTACGATGTCATCTTGGGTATGGACTGGTTATCTATAGTCCATGCTCAGATTGACTGTATTAGGCACAAAGTGCGGTGTGTCCACACGAATGGGACCAGGTTTACCTTCACTGGAGAGAAGGGAGCCTTTGCTACATAGGACGGACTTACTCGGAGGAGGGTGCAGCCGATCACTCATCAGTTGGTCTGCCTTAACCTCGAAGTAGTTGATGTGAAGAGTCTGAGCTATCCTGTAGTGGTGGACCAGTATGCAGATTTTTTCCCTAATGATGTTCCAGGACTACCTCCTCGTAGAGATGTAGAATTATACATTGAACTGTACCCCGGGATGGTATCGATATCTACACCAGCATATCAGATGGATCATGTGGAGCTTCGCGAGATGTGGGTACAGCTAGAGGACTTGTAGGAGAAGGGATTTCTCAAGACCAGTGTTTCTCCCTGGTCAGCCCCGATTCTGTTCACCAAGAAGGTGGATGGGAGCTAGAGGCTTTGTGTCGACTATCATCGCCAAAACCAGGTGACCATTAAGAACAAGTACCCACTCATGAGTATTGACAACCTCTTTGATCAGTTGAAGGTATCACGGTGGTTCTCGGAGATATACCTCAGATCAGGCTATCACCAGCTCAGAGTTCGAGACGAGGATGTGCAGAAAACGGCCTTGATATGTCGGTATGGCCACTATGAGTTCTTTGTTATGTATTTTGACGTAACCAACTCTCTAGCAGTGTTCATGGGACTCCTAAACAGATTTTTCCACCCATACCTTGATCACTTTGTTGTATTCTTCATCGATGACATACTGATCTACTTGACTACTGAGGAGGAGGATGCCTATCATTTTCTGGTAGTACTCGACACACTCTGAGTGTGCCAAAATTATAGTAATCTCTTGAAGTGGTAGTTTTGGATCTGAGAGGTTCACTTTTTGGAACACGTCATCTCGGCGGCTGGAGTTGTAGTAGATCCAGTGAAGATTGAGGTGGTACTTTCTTGGGTGCCAACCAGGAGTGTGACGAAGGTACGACGTTTCCTGGGTTTGGTTGGTTACTATCAGAGGTTCATTCCAGACTTCTCTAGAGTTGAGTCACCACTATCAACCTAGACGAAGAAGGGTAAACCCTTTGTGTGGTCGGAGAGATGCCAGCAGAGCTTTCAAGAGTTGAGGCAGAGTCTGACAAGTGCCCCCATCTTTAGGCTTCTAGAGGAAGTCGTAGGGTACGTAGTCTACTACGATGCATCAGTGACCAAACTCGTGTGTGTCTTGACACAAGAGAGAGTAGTTATAGCATATGGTTCTTGGTAGCTGAGACATCACACACAAAACTATTCTACCCATGACCTGGAGTTAGCAGCAGTGGTATTCGCCTTGAAAATGTGGAGACACTATCTGATGTGAAAACGTTTTATTGTGTACTCTGATCACAAGAGTCTCAGGTATATCTTCTCTCAGAAAGACCTGAACCTGAGACAATAATGTTTTCTTGAGTTCTTTC
This sequence comes from Viscum album, assembly GCA_963277665.1. NCBI lineage: Eukaryota > Viridiplantae > Streptophyta > Magnoliopsida > Santalales > Viscaceae > Viscum > Viscum album. The sequence continues at coordinate 644,563,718 of OY728138.1, forward strand.
AGGACTATGACTTCGAGATAGTCTATACTCCTGGGAAGGGGAACGTTGTTGCAGATTCACTCATTAGGAGATCTAGTATACAGCTGTTAGCTGAAGTGACAGAGCAGCTAGCCTCTTTGAAGATATTCTTTGTGGATAGAGACGGAGCAACCTTTCTACAGTCTCTTACAGTCACTCCCCCACTTCATTAGTGAGTCAAGGAGGCACATCATGGGGACGCTGACTGCGAGACACGACGTGCTCAGATATCCACAGGGCAGGCACCAGATGGATTTTCTAAAGGTGGGGAGCACGTCGTCCTCTTTAGAAGACGTACTATGGTGCCAGTTTCACTTCAGAAGGAAGTGTTGAGGGAGTTCCACACATCCCCTTTAGTGGTAATTCTAGGAGTGGCAAAGATGTACTAGTATCATCGACAATAGCACTGGTGGCTAGGTATGAAGAATACAGTAGCGGAGTTTGTCTCTTGATGCCTCACTTTTCAGCAAGTGAAGGCGGAGCACCAGTTATCAGCAGGCTTGGTTCAGCCTTAAGAGGTCCTAGAGTGGAAGTGGGATGGGATATCCATGGACTTCGTGACATGACATCCATGTTCATCCAGGGGTCACGACTCAATTTGGGGGATCGTTGATCAACTCACCATGTCGGCCCACTTCCTACTGATTAGAGATAAGGGTTCAGTAGAGAGCTTGGGATGCCTCTACGTGCAAGAGATTATGTGTCTACATGGATTACATTCTTCTATTGTCTCTGATTGTGATGCACGGTTTACTTCTCAGCTATGGAATGGGTTGTAGAAGGCTTTCGGGACACAGCTTCATCTGACCACCACCTTCCATCCTCATACGGATGGCCAGACTGAGCGGACCAATCAGACTCTCAAGGACATGCTTCATGCATGAATCCTTGACTTCGGTCTTATCTCGGAGTATCACATACCTTTTGTGGAGTTTCCATACAATAACATCCATCACTCTACCATTGGGAAGGCACCTTTTGAGGTGTTATACAGGAGACATTGCAGATCACCCTTGTGCTGGACAGACCCTGGGGAGTCAGCACTAGTGGGACCAGAGATGGTATGGGCTTCTATAGAGAAGGTGCAGATCATCTAGGAGCAGATGAAGACTACACAGAGCATATATATGTCATACGCTGACAGGAGATGGAGACCTCTGGAATTTTAGGATAGCGACCACGTCTTTCTACGGGTCTCACCTCGACGAGGTTTACGGAGATTTGGATGAGGTGGAAAGTTATCTCTGAGGTTCATCGGAACTTTCTAGGTCCTCAGCAGAGTGGGAGAGGTGGCTTACCACCTGGATCTTCCACCTCAATTGCACTAGGTACATGATGTCTTCCATGTATCTCAGCTGAGGAGACACATGCACGACCCTTATCACATCATCGGCCATGGAGAGATGCACAAAGATGATGGGGCGACATTCATGGAGGTTTCAGCTTAGATTGAGGATCAGTAGGAGTGGGTCTATGTGGATGGTCGATACCTCTGGTGTGCGTTATCTGGTAGCACAGGAACCTCTAGGAGAGCACATGGGAGTGGGAGGCTCAGATGCATGCTCAGTACCCCCCACATGTTCCCTTAGTTTGAGTTATAGCTTATGGGGATGTAAATCCCTGAGGTGGGGAGAATTTGAAGACCCAGGAATTTATGTGGAATTTTTTTTTCATAAATACAAAGGAATTTTACGAGTCTGTGAAAACTGAAGGTGTGTAATCCTGAGACCCGGTGTAACCAGAATCAATTTTTGAATTTTTGTTTTGGTACATTCAGCAAATGTATATAATGGTTTTTATAAATTTAGAAGCGATGCTCAGAATTGAAATATGAGGACATCGTTGAACTCGCAGCACTGGTATTCTCTTAAGGAGACTTTCACTTTGATGGTAGTGAGTCGAGAATAAAAGTTAGTTTTTGGGTTTTCGTGGATGGTAATAAAATAAAGTGATCTTCAATTTATTTTATTTGATCTGCCGTGTGGGTGTTTGTTTGTTAAAACCTCTTCATGAAAGTTGTAGGTGGGACCACCACATCTTAACCTCCCATGAGAGGTTATGGTGGTGGAACCCACTCGAACATAACCTCCCGCGAGTGGTTACGACGTGGGGACCACAAGAGACTAAACCCCCCTTTTAATGGGAGGAGAGGAAAACCTCTCAAATCTCCCTCATTAATTAGGGAGAGCCTCTTTACTCCTTTAAATTTAATGTTTCCAATGCACCATCCTTAATATTCCAACCTATGTAATTAATTTCTCCAAATTGAATATTGTGCCAAAAATTAAAATTGGGGAAATCATATCACTTTTGGCTGGGTATTTTCAATTTGGTGGATGCTTTGAGAAGATGAGAGCTTGGGAGAAAGCTTCCAACGATGAACGAAGAACATTGGAAATGACCTTCTTAAAAGTTCTTCCCCGGAAACCTATCGATGTGGGATGTCTTCAACCGACCTACCCTCCGTATTGTCGTCAACGATCCGATGTAGCTCGGAATTGGATGTGTGTTGCAGACGTGATGAATGACGATCACCTTCGTCTTCTTCTCGTGACTTCTTTGGCGAATAAAGAACAAAGGTAGGGGTTTTTATTTGAATAAGATTTACACCCATGTTCTACCTTTACTTTAAAACGAAGAATGAGGATGATTCTTTTTTCAGGTTTTGGGATTAAATCTTTGCAGGTGGGTTGTTGTGCTTCGTTCTTGAGAACCAATTGCTACCACCTTAAACGTAGAGGGTGCAGGCCAAACCAACATGGCCAAACCCCTCCACTATTCTTGTTTGTGATAATCTTCAGCATGAGGATGAAGGTGGCAATGAAAAAGGCTGTGCTACCTGTGGCCTCCTCAAACCATGCCGCCCCCGCGGCACTCCGGTGCTCTGGGCCGAACTGCAGCCCTCCGGGCGAGCCACCCTGGTTGCGTCGTCTGCCGGCCGAACCAGCCGAGCCACCCCGGCCACACTGCCTCCGGCCAGTGCCACCCATCTTTCGGTCGCCGCCAGCCTCCCGTGTTCCCTGACTGAACCCCGCTGGCATGAGCCGCACCCCTCCGGCCTACCCGGTAGCCCCCCGGCAGGCCTGGAGCCTTGCCTGGCCACCTACCGGCCTAGTCGTGCCCTGCATGGCCGCCTGCTAGCCCGCCTGGCGCCCTGTGAACCCACCTGTCGGCCTGGCTGCACCCTGCCCGGCCGCCTGCCATGTTCTCGGCTGAACTACGCTGGCCCTCGCGCCCCGTGTGCCCCGTGCCACCCACGTTCACCCTCACGGCATTGGCCAAACCGGTCTCGGCCATCCGGGCCGATATGTCGAGCTGCGCCCCACACGCTCCGGGCCGAACCGCCCATGCGGCCGGCTGGAATGGGCCCAGCGGGCCAGGACAAACCTAATAGGCTAGACCTTCTAATGGTCTGGGCCAGACCCAACAGGTCTGATCGGGTCAGCCTAGACTAGGACGGACCGGGTCATTCCTACCGGGTCAGACCAGACATGGGTCCACTACCGACCCTTTACTTTCTTTGGTCATATCTTTGGCACCGGACTTCCGTTTGACAAACCGTCAGCGGAGCTGGTAATCTTGAAGAGAGATGGTCCCTTTGAGTATACCTCACTGGAATTCAGGGTATAGTTGAGATACAGACAAGTTGGATCGTACACGAATCCAACTGGGCCCCCGGGACTAAAAGGCTAATAACTCACATAACGGGTGTCCGATTGACGGGCCGTTTGTTCCGTTGAGACCCCTTTGACGTGGCGGACCTTTGAGATACATCTTCATGGTACTTTTTGGTAGTTATAGTATCGACTAGTAGATCGTGGAGCGGATCCTTTCGATTGCGAGCGAGCAGATTGTAGAGACCTAGTAGCTGACTGAGACCTAACAACTATTGACCGTTCTGACTCAGAGTCACTCTACTAGCCCAGCAGGGAGCACCATGGTGTTGTGGCAGACCCGTAGTGCAGAGTGCCTTGGTGTCGCGGCAGACCAACATTACTCGATAGGAAGAATACCTAAACAGGCTACGATGGGGAGCGCCTTGGTGATGCAGCATACCCACAGTGGGGAGCGCCTTGGTGATGCAGCAGACCCATGGTACTCGACAGGAGGAGTGCCTCAGCAGTCCAAGGTTAGTCGGAAGCACCTTGGTGTCGTGGTAGGCCCACTTTACTCGATTGAACAAGAGTTCTCCAGTAGCCGAGGTTTCGATAACAAAATTTCATGGTTGATCTGAGTCAGTAACTTTTGTTTTTACGTCATGATTGAGATGGATTACTTGATTACTTAGGTATATGTATGGGCATATACCTAAGTGGGGTTATCTGTTGATTTCATCCTTTGTGGTTTATCCTTGTTGGATTTTGTGAGACCTTGAGGGTCTCATGGTCCCTAATGACTATAATTATACTCACCCCTGCATGGTATATGCCTGCACCTCATTGTATTGGATGCAGACGATAGAAAGCACTAACTAAGGCTGAGTGTACTAGGACTGGAGGGTACTCGGTGGTGGACCATAAAACATGTCAGTACACAAAGGAGACTGACATACGTGGAGTGCTGAGGAGCCTATCTGTACCTACCCTTCAGGTAAAAATCCTGTAGGATGACCCAACAGCTGTTTTACTTTTCTTCAGCTGTATTTTTTTGTCAGTTGTACTTGTACTTTCTTATTGCACTTGTATTCTAGCCCCTCTACTTTCAACACTCTTTTGTATACAGTTTTACTTAGTGTTTTTCATCCAACTCATACTCTGTTGTGTGCATTTTCAAGTTTTAAAGACAATTCCTTTCTAGTTTAGTGATTTATGCCTTTGGTGCTAGTCACCAGCCCCTGGCCTATGGAAGGTGGGCTTTGGGTAGTCATGGCATGGGCCCCGGGGGACGGGTCATGATAGAAACAATAGGGAAACTTGCCATTGCTTCTATTTATCTCAGCACGGTGTCAAATATATGTGTTTCGCGCACACTGGTCACCCCTGTTATATCCACTCGGGTTGGCCTCATACCATCCACCACTGTGGATTGGTGCGCACAACTCTCTCTAGCATCACATGCTCTGGGTATCTTCCTCTCGGATCCGACAGGATCCAAGTTGCTGCCACTCACATCAGTCACCATCGATGCATAAAAAAAATTGAACACTACAGATCTGGGAATCTCACCTATTCTGGTCCAAGTTGTTTCATCCACTAGAGGTAAATATTGAAGGTGCATTCCACCCACACTAATAACCTCCACTAATGCTGATCTAATCAACGCTGTGATAGCCCTCAGCACAGATCTGTTCATCCTGATCTTGGGCACTTCTTGTTGAACTCCTAAATTTACCACCATATAATGGTGTCTTCCATCTGAACCCTCACCTCTATCTAGAAGGACCAAACCATGTAAGTGAGGGATTAGAATGTAGAAATCACGCAAATCTATCTACGCACTAGAGCCTCCATTGGAGCACAGTCCTAAAACTCTCACCATCCCCATTATCTCTAAAGAATATCCCCTGGATCTTATAAAGGATTTGAATATATATATATCCATCCTTGACTGTGGAAGTCCAAAGGGAAATTCTTCCTTAGTTCACCTATAAAAATATGGTGGTTCCATACTAGGGAGGGGAGATCACATGTTGGTGGATTAATGGAGGATATTGTACTAAGGTATTCTACTATCTTATTACAATCCATTATTTTTATTTACTTAGGTATTATTTATTATTTAAGTTTTGTTTTATTTTATTATTAGAATAACTGATGTATTTTTTATTTAATTGATCCACCTTTTGTTCTTTGTCTTCTTCTTCTTCTCTTTATTTTAGTTTCATAATATCTCCCTCTCTTATATGTTTTTCTTTTACTTGTCTTCAATGTATTATTATTGTTATTCTCTATCTATCTAATTATTTTTAATTTATTTTATTCTCTTTTATTCTCTCTTTCTTTCTATTGGGGTTGTCTTACTCCCGATAATGGGAGGATAACCCGAGGATTGGCCTCAGGGTTGGTAAGGTGTTCTTGAATTCCGTTCAAAAATTATTATTGTTTTATTTTATGTTTGTGGTAAACGAGAGTGACATGAACATGTTTGGTGATTGTCCACTGCTACATGAAATGCAATTAAACTTCCATTATTTTATTTCAATCATTTAACTCCCTTATATTGGATAGAGTATCTTCACACGGTGGAGTTGAGTTGTTTAATGGATGAAACAATATATGATAGAGTTGGGTATAGGAAGGTGTCACACTGATGATTAAGGTGTTCTGGTGGCTTTGATTATATAAGGAGGTTTAATTTATATTACTTAGGCATTCAAGATTCCACAACCAATAAATAAAAGATTTTTAGTTTATGAATGAGAACTAAATATTAAGTTATCAAACTAAAATTAAAGGAAATAAAGAAGAAAAATAATGGAACCTGAAACTAAACATGAAGTCTAAGTACCTTTTTCTAATCACATTCTCTTTCATTACATGATAATTTATAATTACATGTCTTTATTTTATTTTATAAAATAATCAAAACCCAAAAATATAATTGTTTTAGGAAAATAATAAAAACCACAAAAATAAATAGTTCTTAGGAGAATTAGAATTAGTTGGTGAACCAACATTGAATCTCCTCAAGTGAGAAGACCCTATTCAGACATTGTATTGCAGTAATAAATAATTTGAAATTTTCTTTTTCCACACCTTTTGATATACATATCTCAAAAATTGTTGCAGTTTCTGGGGAGCCAAATAGTTCTATCTTACGTTTTCTTTTCACATTGTAAATAATTGTCTTATTTTTACAAATAAAAATAAATATATATCTAAAAAATATTTTCCAAGATTTATCCAAACTTATATTTTTATATATGAGACAATTAATCATATGTGAAACAAGAACAATAAGTTGTTAACACTAATTTTAATGATCAATTTTAATGGAATGAATAAAATTTGAATTTAAAGAGAATCCAAATTTTGAAAATAACCAATGAGAATCTAGAAAAACATGAACTTTAACATGATACTAGGGAGAAAGAACCATTTTAATTTTTCTAATTTTATTGAATAAATCTAGGAGTACAATATCCAAATTCAAAAAGAACTTACCACTAAGGAAGTGATTGAACCAGAACCCACATAGGGAGTTGAAAATTTATTAAAATCTACCTATTCTGATTTTTTTAGTATGAATTGAGTATCACTCCCCACTATTTTTAATTTTTAGATGTGTTTAATATTTTATTTTCCTTATAAAGAAGATGAAGAAACAACACATGCACCAGCGGAGGAACAAATGGATCCCCCTTATTTTGATGAACATGAATTTAAGGAATCCAATGGAGAATTATAAGTTGATATTATTGAGGAAACTAAGACAAAGGATACTCATATTGAAAGGGAAGATTATGATCTTTATTATTCATGTTTAAATTCATTTGAGACAAAAATAATTTCTAAAATTCCTTTTGTCATTACAATTCATGTAGCTCGCCAAGAGAAAGTACAAGAAAAGGAAGATGTGGTTACACAAGTAGCAGCCAAGAAGAAGGAGGATCTATATGTCATCCTACCCTCTCCATGGAATCTATACCTCATTGTAACTGGGGTGGATTTGGTATAATATATCCATGGATAATTTATCAATAAAAAAATTATAAGAACAATCTCAGAAAATATAGATGTGGTTATTTAAGTCCAATAACATCTACCCACCATCAAACTATGTATAATGGATGGTACATCCCTTCTTGATGTAGTTAAAATCATGGGGTGATCTGGGGGAACAAAAAATATTTATTTTTAATTTCTTTATATAAATTTAAATTTTCTTATTAGGACTATTATATCATGTATTCCCACTCCTTATATCATTTTGAGCTTTAATAACATCAGCCTTATTCTTAATTTATTACTTTACTTTTGTAGGACCATGATAGCACAATGAATCCCCCAAAAATTATAGGAATAGGACTAAAGAATTTTGATAAAAGGGAGATTTCTTTTTATATTTTTCCTATAAACTCCATATATTTTCACTAAAACCCTATTTTAAGATTTAAAATGTAATTTTCATGCCCATTCTTTAATCTTTACTTCACATGACTTATTTAGGAGACAGGAGTTTCTTAATAATTCTAAGATTCCATGTTTTAATTTAAATTATAATGAGAATGAATTACTATGGTGGATAAATGAATTACAAAATTTAATCATGGATATTAAAATGAGGGATCATGATTTGAGGTTATTTCTTAATTCTTGTAAATAAAATTTTCAATATCATTTTTCTTGCCTTTAATTTATGAAATTCATGTGAATTGATTTTTCATTCTTATTAATTCCATGATTGATTTTAATAAATCAAATGTCGCATTCCAAAGTGGATTTATAGACTATTTATTTATTATTTTATCTCAACCATATATCTTGAGTGATCATGGGGAATGACACCAACTAGAACATGCGTTGAAAATTTTCAACATTATGACTGGGAAAAAACACATGTAATATGATTAATTCATTTTGATTGAAAAACCATTGTCCTTGAGACTAACTTTACATCAATCCTTTTTTATCCCATATCGACCTTGAATGAAATTATTTGGGATGACCATATTTCAAGCCATTTTTATCCGTTCCTACCATCATCTTAGTATTTATCATGATATTATTAAGTTGTAGTGTGTGGGTGAAGGGATTCATAGTGAAAGGGGTGATTTACAATGTAAGTGAAAAGTTTGAGGGTGTTATCTTCGGTATTGGGGATGAGAATGTTTTTGGATTCAAGTATTTCTCTCTTTTATTGTTTTCCTTTATAAAAAATATGAATGAAAAAAATATGAATGGTTTGTCACATGGAAGAATAAAAAATCACCAATACTAGGCCAATTATTATTATAATATGTGGTTAGGTGGTGGATTATAGGTTTATTCGAAAGATGACTTTTGAAAAAGTTAAAAAAAAAGTAGAGAAAAAATCAAGAAGAAGAAATTCATTCATTATTACTTTATTGATCATGACTTTTCTTTAATCTTGGGGAGTGAGTATTGTCAAAATTTGAAGTATATAATTTTGTTGGACTTTTACTTTTGACATCATGATTTATATTTAAGATAGAAACCTCTTTCTTGAGACTTAATTTTTAAACAATAATTCATACCAACATTAAGCCTCGGAGTAATTTCAACCTTTAATGTAAGTCCTCGTGATTTTATGTGCCTTTCTTCCTAAAAACGTTTATAAAGTACTTAAATTGAAATATTATAGATACAGAGAATATATTAATGATATGATCATAACTCTACTTAAATTTTTATCATGTGTGATGATAGAAAAATTTCAAAAGTGTGGGAAATCACGATTTTTAATGTTTAATAATACTGAGTTTAGGAGCTTGAACATATTAAATAATAAGTTCCATCATTTTGAAAAGGTATAATTAATAATACATGGATTATTTTTTTCTTCAAAATGTTTGAATAGGAATATATATTTTATGGGGAATTTAAAATTTTGGTTTTACATTGATAATTGGTTTTTTTATTTCTTTGAAATTTATATATTGGTAACATTAGTGACCTATTAATTTCAAGGTTGAGATTTCATGCTTTAATAAAAGTGTAATCTAATTATGGGGGTATTTTACATGCTCATATTGTGATGAAATTTTTAATAATTTGTAAATAATTTTTAATGGAATTTAATCAATATTCCCATATAACTAATTGTTTCACTAAATTGTGGGAAATTATAAATATGGAATTAAAATGATTTTAAATGAATAATTTTTTTATGATTTTTTAGTTTTTAATTTATTTTAACATTCAATTTAAATAATATTAAGAGTGTTTAATATATTTCATGTGTAAAAAATGTTCTCAGAATGGCTAGACCTCAACCACAAGGCACACCAAACTACTTATTCATCCCTCAAGAGGGTCGGCTTACCAAGTAGTCCTAGTGGAAAGGCCTACCAACAGACATGGCACAGAAAGATCCACGCAAGGACATTAGGCCTGTGTAGATTAAGCCTGCAAGGTGGAGCCCACAGGGCATGGGTTGGGCCTAAGCTTTCATGGGAAACAAGGGTCTGGCATGTCTCATATTGTGTGTGTTTTGTATTATAATCCCATCCCCAATATAGTATTCTAAGCTCGAGATGGTGGGAAATTAAATATAAACGAGTTCTCAACATGCTCTCATTTTTTATGTGAGATGGAGACCACTGGTACTATTTATCATTTAGAAAAATGGTACGATTCTGGTTTACTCATGCGCTCTCCCACCTTGGCCACCATCCTTAATAGTTGTTGTCTCTCAATGAGGGACATCTGAAGACTTTTACCCACCTTAACCAACCACGTATTCTACTACTCGAGCTAAATCTCAATACATCATCATCTACTAAAGCCTGAGAATCCAATTAATTCCCTTAGAATATTTTTGGTGACCCTTTTTTCTATAAAGACATTAAAGTATATTGACAAATATTTTTAGATCTAGGAACTAAGAAGGAATGTGATTCCAACGCTCGGTGACCCCACAATTAATTTTATGAAAATATTAAACATATTTTATATCACGTAAATATGGGTTTTTATAAAATTGAATGTCTCATAAATGGGGTATCAAATCATTAATATAAAACCACATTCAAATTTGGATCATGGGATTTACCCTATGTGCATAATAAAAAATGGTCGCATTGGAAGTACAAATAAGAAGAACGTTGGTGGGTACATTAAGTGAAATAATTAATTAAAATATTTAATAAATTCATTTAATTTCTAAAATCCTAATTACCCCTATAAGTATCCTATTATGTAGAATCACAGTGGTTAATCTAATAACCATAGTATCATTGAGAAGAGGTTCTACCACCCATCATTGGTGAATTGAGATTGGACAATAATGAGATTCTGAATCCATGTGAATCCAAGCATAGTGAACTCAACTAATCTTCCCCTATCATTTGAGAGTGTTTTCTTCACCAACAATCAATAAAATATCAAGGTTGGACTCATAATTTGTACATTTTACCCTTATGATTAGAATATTGAGCATGATAAAATTTATATTCTTTGATATTTTTTAAAATTCAGACATTTCTTGAGCCCGTATTCATATTTCAATTTTTTATTCCATCTATCCATATTGTTATGTGTTTCTCACCCGGGATATCCCCAGTTTATATTCGTTGTACAAAAAACTTGGTCAATGGTTTCTACATCTTTGTTTTTCATGTTTTCCCCCATCATTCATCATATTTTTCACTTTAGTCCTATGATGCCTCATTTTGAAATTATCGGGTGGGATCAAGCATGGTCCAACCACTGGATCAAGATAGATTTTTGTATGATGAGCAGTTTGACTATTTTATGGTGGGTATAGATTATATGAGGAATACGGGTGATAATTATTATGTATCTAGTATCCTAGACCGATCAGTAGTGACAGTAGGTGTTTGGGGCATGCAATGAACCATCGTTGATCAAAAAATACTAATTTCTAGCCACTAAAGTGCTGAAATCGATGAACGGAGGCTTTAAATTTATATTTGGGTAAAACATCATGAATGATTTGATAGGTCAGAGTTGAATATAGAATGCATTGAGCATATCTAACTTTTTCAAAAATATAGACTACAAGGCGTGTACTAGGATGAACACATGTCGAGTAGTGACCCAGTTAAAGTGGAGAGGGTTTCTAGGTAAGTTAACTATCACATGCTGTGTGGAGAATCCACATGCTATGTGACCTAGTGATAGAGGCTTGACATGTACTCCAAGAATACATGAACACAGAAATGTCCAGTAACATGCTATCTATAGGCACATGGGTAGTGTACATGGACATGGCCAGGACAACGTGGCTCGACACTAGGTGGAAGATACATTCCATAAACTATCATTACACATTGTTTGGTACTACATGGATAGTGATCCATGTGCTATAGGGAAAAATTCTAGGTAAATAACCGGGTCCACATGTTGTTTGGGAACCTTATACACCATGTACCTCTTTTTGAGGAAACTTATACCTCTCATAACTCATTTGTTTGGTCTCAGATTTTTGGCATATGAGTATCCTATCCTAAGTGGATTCCAATTAGAATGTAATGGTGGCCTTCATTGTGAATTGTGATATTTGGTGAGAGATTTTACATGAATAAATCTTCTTTAATTGGTGCTCTAAAATGGTATAGATCAAATAGGATCATTAGAGTGGTTCCCACCTGAAGATTCAGGGCTTGGGTCCTCTACCATATGTGTGGAGCCCTACTATAGAGTTAGGGTATGGGTCCTCTATCTACTGAGTGGAACCATCCTATGGTGTTAGGGTATGGGTCCTCTATCTACTGAGTGGAACCCTCCTATAGTCTTTGTATGGTTCCTCTATCTACTGAGTGGAACCCACATACAGTGTCAAGGTGTGGTTTCTTTGTAACACCCCGAGATTTTATGAAAAATATTCTTTTTAATTTCACTAATGTCTTGTGTTGTACGCTACACCAAAAGGAGCTTGCACAACATGCATCCTTGATTTTCCTTTCATTACACGCAATCGCGACCTTCCTCGATAGCATGTGTAGTACGCAATAACGAGTTTCACTAAACAACAATATGCTATTAAAATATTATTAAAACTTACCGTTATGAATAGTAATAACCAATTTTTGAAATTTTTTAATTTTATTTTTCAAAATGGAATTCATTTTTGGATTTGTAATATCGAAATTAGCTTAGGGTGAAATTTTGGTGATTTTCGGATAACTTTCATATTTTGATGAATAGTGAAAATTACTAAATTTTAATTAAAAACAACTTTTTCAATCAAAATAATTAATAGTGATAAATTATTAATTTGAGTGGTTTTAAAGTATATTTAGAATATATTTTTACAATTTAATACAATGATAGTCATTGGATGTAATTTCACATTTAAACCAGACACAAACAAGTGTCAATCTTTTGATAGTTATTATCTCTTAAGAACACGCTATTTATTTTGACGACGGGAATTAATTTTTAAATTAATTAATGCAACTGATATGTTTTGAATTTGGTAAAATAGAAATCATTTTTGAGTTCATAATATCAAATATAGCTTAGGCCTAATTTTTGGTATTTTTCTGAAAACTTTCAATTTTTGATGAATAGTGAAACCACTAAGTGGTAGTTAAAAAAAACTGAATTGTTCATAAAACTTAATTTTACCGCTTCTGTAAGTGGAATTTAAAAAATCCGAAAGACACGGTTGATGTCAGTAAGTAAAATGTGGTTCAATGAGATGAAAATAATTTTTTGGTGAATAGTAACTTTTAACTTTTTTTTACCACGGTTAAAAGTAAATAGGGTAATTATGGGTAGAAATGATATTATTATTACCCTAACACATGTCCTAATTCTATTGGACAAGTTTAATTCGACAAAAAACAAACTTAGGAATAAAATATGACCATTTAGGCCCACTTGGATTAGATTAGGACATTTATTATTAATTTATTTAAAGAAGGGTTAAAAGAGTTAAAATCAAAGTTTATTTACTAAAACATTTTTAATATGGGGTTATACAAAAGATAAATTAGACTATAAATATTCATTAGAAATATAAAAAGATTTCCTACATAATTGTATTTTATTTTTAATTTTCAGACATTAAATAATTTAATTTATTTATGACACAACGATTATGCAGTAATTATCTTACTAATAAAATATTGACATAATTTATCTTATAAATACCCAAATAAATATAATTTGAGACTTTTTATGAATTCCACTAATTTTATAGGTTAATATGACATGTTAGTATTGATTTAATTAACTTTGTTCGAACTTATCATTCTGTTATGATTTTTACAAAAATCAATTACTAAATAGTGTCAAAATTGACATAAAATAGTTTTTAAAACAAATATTATATTATTAATTGTTATTTTATTCCTAAAAATCTAAGGTTCGGCAAAATGACTTATATAAGGTTATATATATTAATAATAAACAATTTGGGGTTCTTTTGGCTTCTTATAGTAAGTTTATTAACCTTATAGTGTAAGAACACAAGAAGACACGGTAAAAGTAAAATTATTTAACTTAATGTTAAATCTAAATGATAAGGTTAAAATAGGAACCTAAACTTGTCTAAATTCTATTGAATGAGAGGATTTAGACCCATCCCCACCTTAGCCTCGAAATAAATCAATTTGGAGCTATTTAAAACCGAACTTGACTTTATAATAAAATAATCTTTTTAGTTATTCCAAAGGTGCCCCTCTCCTCCCTTATAAAAGGGCACCTCCTCCCTCTCTTCCTCACACAACTTTGAGCCTTAAATCTCAGAAAAAACCCTGCCCAATTCCCCTCTCCACTTCCCTAGAAACATCCTAGAGGTTCTGGTCTTCCTCAAAGACCAATTTTAGTGCCCTAAAAGAAGGTCTCAAAGAAGCACTTCAAAGAAGAGGTAATGTCCGTTACCGATTCTTTCATCTTTATTTCTTCTTCCACTTCTTCTTCTTTAGTTGTTTCATTATGAAGTAATAACATCAGTATCACTCATATACTGATATGTTATTATAAGTATGAAACAACCCTATTTCACAATCTATCCATCCTATGGAAAAAGAAATCACCGCGCGTGCGTACGTACGGAATACCGTCTCCACGCCGTGGTGTAATCTGTTTTCCACCACCACCTTACATGGATGGGTATAATGGTGTAAATAATGACTATATATGACTATTATAAAGTGATATTGATTATGAAATAGTATACATATACTCCAATACAATTCCACGTTCATAGGAACGATATCATCACTCGGGCGTACGTACGGAATACCGTCTCCACGATGTGATGCGACTCGTTCTACATGATCTTCATTTCATAATGATTATATAAATGAATTGAATTGAATGAATATGATATATATTACACTAATACCATTCTAGAAATGAGGTATCTATAACCTAAAGAAAAAAATAAGAATTTATTCGACAAAACATGCATAAGAACAAAAAGTTATAAACACCCGAATAACAAGTAGCAATGAAATATTACTACTAAGAAGCTAAGAATATGACCATATATGATATCATAAAAATAAGTATGATTCTGGAATAAGTCAATAACATTATTTAAATCATTATACAGGAGGTTCGGACACTTACAAAGCAAGTCGGACCTAAGGTAAGGGAAATATCACAATCTCATTTTTATCCGAGATTGTTTATACATTGGCATTTACTGGGGTGCATTTTATCATCCACATTCATGTTTCCTCGATATGACATATTATTTACATCCACCTAAAATAGTTTAAATCCAATTTTACCCTTCAGTGTGTTTTTAGTAAAAGATATGAAAGGAATCTTTTGTCGTTTTTCGTACGAGGTACTTTTTTGACTTTTCCGAAAAAAGTACGAGAAGAATGTTTTTTTAACTTATACGGCATGAATGGATTTTTAAAACATTATTTCCAAGAAGCCTACTTTACAAGTTTTCAAGTTTATTTTTAATCAACTTCTTTTAGTTTAAAGTTTTATGACATGTTAAGAAAGGAAAAATGTTTTTAAAGAAGAAAGGATATTTTCCTCAAGAATTCATTTCAAGTGTTTTTTTCAAAACTATTTTCCATCTAAGATGACGTTATTTGATATGTATGTTTAAAGTAAAATGTATCAATGATTTAAATGGTTTAAATTTTCTTATGATTAAATGATATCAATTGTTTATGGATTATGATGGCATGATGTTTAAGAATCCCATTTTATTACATGGGTTATGCAATGATGTATGATTTATGATTTTGTGGCACACATAAGAATGGTATCATTATGAGATGGGTGGGGGCCAATATCTCCCTCCAATTCATTGGGTAATGATTTTATATCTCATGAGATAGACATGGCTGGAACGGTAGGTTATACCGGTTCAGTGAAACAGGACTGAAACGAGGGTGACTCGGTTCAGAAAGGGACTTTGTCCACTAAGATTGTCTTGGAAATGAGTCTTGACTAACAAGAAATGATTCTCTATGATTATGTGTGAATGCCACAAAGTTTCATGTTTTAAGTTATGATTATTGTGATTAAATTTCACTGCCATGATTTACCCCATGTTATGAAATTATGATCTCTTTTTCAGGTTAAGATTTCCAAAAAAGTTATGTTCTTATGTATATGATGTGATTGATATTTCTTTTGTTTACCCTTACTGAGCATTTGAGCTCACCCTTTTATTTCTTCTTTTCCCCAGGATATAAAGAAAGGTTTTAGGTAAAAAAAAAGAAGATCTTTATGGGAGATGTTGAAGATCTTTCACCAGGATTAGAAGATTATATTCCGAGTTTCCAAAGACACTAAACTATTATGATCCTTGTGTGTGTGTTTTTGTTATGTACTAAGTATTCCGAAAATGTAATGTAATGTCAATGTATGTCAAGCTTCGGGTCTCTACAGTTGGTATCAGAGGAAAGGTTTAGTCAACCTTTGGAAACTAGGATGTGAAAACGTTAGTGAGATCCCTAGAGATATTACTAAGGTATGTCTAGGGATGTCCCTAAGGATAAGTATACGTATAGGATATAGTCCTAGAACTACGGTAACGATCTTAGAATTTAACCTAAGATGTTAGATATTAAGGGTACTCCCCCTTTACTATGTTGTTTTCCCTAGCATTATTTTTGCCTCTCACATTATTCTTTTTGGGTTTTAGACGATGGCTGGAACCCGAAGGAACCGTGTTGATCACTGTAATGGACAATGCAATGATTTTCCTCCTGAACAGACAAGTGTTATGGGATATGGAGTGCAAAATATTATTACTATACTTACACAAGCTATGAATCATTCTAGACTTCCAAATGAGCAGAGAAGAGAACAATATTCTATTGAGTCCTTCATGAGGCAACGTCCACCTTCTTTCAGTGGGACTTCCGATCCACTTGTTGCTGAACAATGGATCAGTACCACTGAAAAGATATTTTTAGTTCTTCAATGTTCTGAACATGATAAAGTCATCTTATCAGTATATCGTTTGAAAGGTGAAGCTGATCAATGGTGGAATATTATCAAGAATATGAGGCCAAGAGATGAAATTGAGTCCATGGAATGGGACGAGTTCAAGAACTTGTTTTTCAGTAAGTACTTCCATCGTATTCTTCGAACGAAGATAGAAAAGGAGTTTCTTGAGCTGAAGCAGAAGGATGATGAATCTGTTGGTATATACGAAGCAAATTTTACAAGACTTGCAAGGTATGCATCTGGCATTATCATCCAACCTGAAAGTAAAGTTGATCGATTTTTCAGTGGCTTAAAACCAAGTATTCGAAGGGCATTAGCTATAAGAGACTTTAGTAGCTATGAAGAAATTGTGCGTTGTGTTATGAAGGTAGAAATGGAAGTTGGTGTTACATATCCATCTCATGGTTTTGAAAAGAAACGAAAGATGGAGTTCAAGGAGAAATCTCAGAATAATGGTGAAAAGAAAATGAATGTTTCCTTATGCTCAAAGTGTGGAAAGAAGCATGGTGGAGATTGTCTTAAAGGGACTAGAAAATGTTTTAAGTGTGGAAAAGAAGGTCATCGAGTAGCTAAGTGTCAAAGTAATAGAAAAAGGGTTTCTAATGATGTGAACAAAGCAAACACTGCAGAGAACGCACCACCAACACTTCAATGCTTCAAGTGCAAGGAAATGGGGCATTATGCTAATAAATGCCCTAATCCAAGGGTTAGTGATGATCAACATGAGCAACCACTTAAGGCAAAGGACAAAGGGAAGTCACATGTGATCACTATTGGCGATGTTGAATATGACAACAATGTGGTGGAATGATTAAGTGTTTATTCCAAAATAATGTTGTATATAGTATCGTTGAATATTGAAATATTTATGTTTTGGTCTATTGTGGTTTTCAATAATCTTATGGTACCAGTAACCATGGAAAGTGATTGAGATATTTTTGGAAAAAGAATGATATGCGCATAATGAAGGGAAACGAGAAAATGAAATATTTGACAGTATTCATGAGCTCATGATTGATATAAGGACTAAGTGATATCATGGTTTGAGTATATAGAATTTTGAGGATTTTGGTATGTGGAAAGTGTTAACTTTTAACTACATTCATGTTTTCACTAAGTCTCAATGGGTATTCAAGAGAATACATGATTAACGACTTTGAATGTTTGGAATGTGACCAACAAAACATATCTTATGATATATGGGGATCAATGATGGTATTAAATCTCTGGTAATCGTTTTCACTATGTTGTGAGAGTGGACTGCAGTATTATGGATAAGCCTAAAGATTGGAATGGATTATGTTGGACATAAGTTAGTATTGTTTAAGGATAGAAGTTTTTTCGATATTATTGATGGGATGTTATAGTTTTAGAAGAAGTACAACCTGCAGGACGGGCGACAGCCCATCGCGTCGGACAAGGCTGTGGGAATCGAACCCACAACCGAAGTGTGACTGGCCTTTATCGCCTACCACTGACCTACAGGAAGTCCCTGTTTAGTAGAAACTAGTTTTATTATATTAAGCAGTATGATATATGAAGTATAAGTCCATTTTAGGAACCATATATGATTAATCTCACTATAGAATGACTTATGTTTATTTAATAACTTTTGCTAACCTTTTGTTTGAGACAGATGGAATGACCCGTCATTCTATCACATGATCTGCTAACACTTCATGAATAACAAATTCAACTTCATTTATTTAAGAGATGAAGTGGAAATTGTTCAAGGCACGAACAACAGTGAGATTGTACCAAAATAAAGTAAGTATTTATTCTAATTCAAATTCTTCAACTTTAGGGAAATGATCTTGAAAACCAAAAATGTTGTCCTAGTGCTCTTATATCTAATTAATCGGATGGTACCTTAGATCGTCACAAATTTATGGATTTGTGATTGTTGGCTTTTCCATAGCCATGTTCTCTACCACTCTCCATCAGAACATGATGGTTAGATTTTTCTTTCATATCCATATTTTCACCTATGTGGAAACCCAGTGATTAGTTCATTTGGGTAACCGTTACATTTCATACTTTCGTTTTTAAAGATTGGTTTTGGTATTCCTTTTTACGATGTGGGTTTCTATTAAAGAAACTTTCGAATAGTAAACCATTTATAACCCCGACGAATTTTGAGGGCGAAATTCATTTTAAGGGGGGTAGAATGTAACACCCCGAGATTTTATGAAAAATATTCTTTTTAATTTCACTAATGTCTTGTGTTGTACGCTACACCAAAAGGAGATTGCACAACACGCATCCTTGATTTTCCTTGCATTACACGCAATCGCGACCTTCCTCGATAGCGTGTGTAGTACGCAATAACGAGTTTCACTAAACAACAATATGCTATTAAAATATTATTAAAACTTGTCATTATGAATAGTAATAACCACTTTTTAAAATTTTGTAATTTTATTTTTCAAAATGGAATTCATTTTTGGATTCGTAATATCGAAATTAGAATAGGGTGAAATTTTGGTGATTTTCGGATAACTTTCATATTTTGATGAATAGTGAAAATTACTAAATTTTAATTAAAAACAACTCTTTCAATCGAAATAATTAATAGTGATAAATTATTAATTTGAGTGGTTTTAAATTATATTTAGAATATGTTTTTACAATTTAATACAATTATGGTCATTGGATGTAATTTCACATATAAACCAGACATAAACAAGTGTCAATCTTTTGATAGTTATTATCTCTTAAGAACACGCTATTTGTTTTGACGACGGGAATTAATTTTTAAATTAATTAATGCAACTGATATGTTTTGAATTTGGTAAAATAGAAATCATTTTTGAGTTCATAATATCAAATATAGCTTAGGCCTAATTTTTGGTATTTTTCTGAAAACTTTCAATTTTTGATGAATAGTGAAACCACTAAGTGGTAGTTAAAAAAAACTGAATTGTTCATAAAACATAATTTTACCTCTTCTGTGAGTGGAATTTCAAAAATCCGAGAGACACGGTTGATGTCAGTAAGTAAAATGTGGTTCAATGAGATGAAAATAATTTTTTGGTGAATAGTAACTTTTTACTTTTTTTTACCACGGTTAAAAGTAAATAGGGTAATTATGGGTAGAAATGATATTATTATTACCCTAACACATGTCCTAATTCTATTGGACAAGTGTAATTAGACCAAAAACAAACTTAGGAATAAAATATGACCATTTAGGCCCACTTGGATTAGATTAGGACATTTATTATTAATTTATTTAAAGAAGGGTTAAAAGAGTTAAAATCAAAGTTTATTTACTAAAACATTTTTAATATGGGGTTATACATAAGATAAATTCGACTATAAATATTCATTAGAAAGCTAATAATAATTCCTACATAATTTTATTTTATTTTTAATTTTTATACATTAAATAATTTAATTTATTTATGACACAACGATGATGCAGTAATTATCTTACTAATACAATATTGACATAATTGATGTTATAAATACCCAAATAAATATAATTTGAGACTTTTTATGAATTCCACTAATTTTATAGGTTAATATGACATGTTATTATTGATTTAATTAACTTTGTTCGAACTTATCATTCTGTTATAATTTTCACAAAAATCAATTACTAAATAGTGTCAAAATTGACATAAAATAGTTTTTAAAACAAATATTATATTATTAATTTTTATTTTAATCCTAAAAATATATGTTTAGTCCAAATGACTTAGATAAGGTTATATATATTAATAATAAACAATTTGGGGTTCTTTTGGCTTCATATAGTAAGTTTATTAACCTTATAGTGTAAGAACACAAGAAGACACAGTAAAAGTAAAATTATTTAACTTAATGTTAAATCTAAATGATAAGGTTAAAATAGGAACCTAAACTTGTCTAAATTATATTTTATGAGAGGATTTCGACCCATCCCCACCTTATCCTAGAAATAAATCAATTTGGATCTATTTAAAAACGAACTTGACTTTATAATAAAATAATATTTTTAGTTATTCCAAAGGTGCCCCTCTCCTCCCTTATAAAAGGGCACCTCCTCCCTCTCTTCCTCACACAACTTTGAGCCTTAAATATCGGCCAACCCCTTCCCAATTCTTCTCTCCACTTCCCTATAAACATCCTAGAGGTTCTGGTATTCCTCAAAGACCAATTTTAGTGCTCTAAAAGAAGGTCTCAATGAAGCATTTCAAAGAAGAGGTAATGTCTGTTACCGATTCTTTCATCTTTATTTCTTCTTCCACTTATTCTTCTTTAGTTGTTTCATTATGAAGTAATAACATCAGTATCACTCATATACTGATATGTTATTATAAGTATGAAACAACCCTATTTCACCATCTATCCATCCTACGGAAAAAGAAATCACCGCGCGTGCGTACGTACAGAATACCGTCTCCAAGCCGTAGTGTAATCTGTTTTCCACCACCACCTTACTTGGATGGGTATAATGGTGTAAATAATGACTATATATGACTATTATAAATTGATATTGATTCTGAAATAGTATACATATACTCCAATACAATTCCACGATCATAGGAACGATATCATCACTCGTGCGTACGTACGGAATACCGTCTCCACGATGTGATGCGACTCGTTCTACATGATCTTCATTTCATAATGATTATATAAATGAATTTAATTGAATTAATATGATATATATTACACTAATACCATTCTGGAAATGAGGTATCTATAACCTAAATAAAAGAATAAGAATTTATTTGACAAAACACGCATAAGAACAAAAAGTTATAAACACCCGAATAACAAGTAGCAATGAAATATTACTACTAAGAAGCTAAGAATATGACCATATATGATATCATAAAAATAATTATGATTATGGAATAAGTCAATAACATTATTTAAATCATTATACAGGAGGTTCAGACACTAACAAAGCAAGTCGGACCTCAGGTAAGGGAAATATCACAATCTCATTTTTATCCGAGATTGTTTATACATTGGCATTTACTGGGGTGCATTTTATCATCCACATTCATGTTTCCTCGATATGACATATTATTTACATCCACCTACAATGGTTTAAATCCAATTTTACCCTTCGGTGTGTTTTTAGTAAAAGATATGAAAGGAATCTTTTGTCGTTTTTCGTACGAGGTACTTTTTTCACTTTTCCGACAAAAGTACGAGAAGAATGTTTTTTTAACTTATACGGCATGAATGGATTTTAAAACATTATTTCAAAGAAGCTTCCTTTACAAGTTTTCAAGTTTATTTTTAATCAACTTCTTTTAGTTTAAAGTTTTATGACATGTTAAGAAAGGAAAAATGTTTTTAAAGAAGAAAGGATATTTTCCTCAAGAATTCATTTCAAGTGTTTTTTTCAAAACTATTTTCCATCTAAGATGACGTTATTTGATATGTATGTTTCAAGTAAAATGTCTCTATGATTTAAATGGTTTCAATATTCTTATGATGAAATGATATCAATTGTTTATGGATTATGATGGCATGATGTTTAAGAATCCCATTTTATTACATGGGTTATGCAATGATGTATGATTTATGATTTTGTGGCACACATAAGAATGGTATCATTATGAGATGGGTGGGACCTATATCTCCCTCCAATGAAATGGGTAAAGATTTTATATCTCATGAGATAGACATGGCTGGAACGGTAGGTTATACCGGTTCAGTGAAACAGGACTGAAACGAGGGTGACTCGGTTCAGAAAGGGACTTTGTCCACTAAGATAGTCTTGGCAATGAGTCTTGACTAACAAAAAATGATTCTCTATGATTATGTGTGAATTCCACAAAGTTTCATGTTTTAAGTTATGATTATTGTGATTACATTTCACTGCCATGATTTACCCCATGTTATGAAATTATGATCTCTTTTGAAGGTTAAGATTTCCAAAAAGTTATGTGATTATGTATATGATGTGATTGATATTTCTTTTGTTTACCCTTACTGAGCATTTGAGCTCACCCTTTTATGTTTTCTTTTCCCCAGGATATAAAGAACGGTTTTAGGTAAAAAAATGGAAGATCTTTATGGGAGATGTTGAAGATCTTTCACCAGGATTAGAAGATTATATTCCAAGTTTCCAAAGACACTAAACTATTATGATCCTTGTGTGTGTGTTTTTTGTTATGTACTAAGTATTCCGCAAATGTAATGTAATGTCAATGTACGTCAAGCTTCGGGTCTCTACATTCTTTATCTTCTGAATGTAACCCACGTGCATATTTGTGTTATGGGTCCTCTACCTACGAAGTGGAACCCTCCTTTGGCATCAAGGAATGGGTCTTATATCTAACTTAGGGGAACCCTCCTATTGGATTAGCATATGGGTCCTCTATATACAAAGTATCACCCTCCTACAGAGTTAGGTCATGGGTCCTTTATCTACTAAGTGGAACCATCCTACAGAGTTAGGTCATGGTTCCTCTATATATCTAAGCATAAACCTCCTATTGTATCATGTAATTTTTCCTCTTCCTATAGAGTAAAACCCTCCTATTAAACCAAATAATGGGTCCTCAACTTAGATATTGTGTCCCCTCGACTGTATGACACAATTAATAGTTGTGGATTGATATGGATACTTCTTCAGATAGACACATGATATGTTGTGCAACATGTATGGACCTCTTAGAATTGATGGAAGACTATTTCCTATGTTATTATGTGAGATCGATATCTCATTTATCTCCCTCATGGGTATGTTTTATGAGAATATATATATCTTTTCATTAGTTTTTATTTCTCTCTTACTATGGTTTGATCTATTTACTTCTATTGTGTCTCCTATTTATCCATCTTTAGCTTTAGGGGAACCCTAATAGGTACATATATACTCACTCTATATGGGATTTTTCTACAAGTGTCGTGTCTTATTTAGCTGACATACATATTGGTGGTGATTTCAGGGGATCATATGGATACCCTAGAACATTTGACCATGTATGGTGGTCAGGTCTTGGAGATTTGGAGTTAGGATCTCTTAGCATTTAATTTTCCTGATATTATTATGTTGGGACATCTTTCTAGTAGGGTGTATATTTTTTCCCTTTACTTTTCAGATTGTCTTATTGTACTCTTATATTCTTTAGAGGTTTCTACATGTATGGTTCTTACTCTAGATGTTACTTTCTTTTTTATTTATTCCTTTTCACATCTTTATACAGAAATTTGGGTATGTTTATATGACTACATTGTGAAAACTCCTCCCATGTTAGTTATTCCTTTCAACACTTATCTCTAGACCCTTTTATACAAATGTTGGCTTGGGTTTGTTGCGGATTGGTCTTCCAAATAGATAGGAAGGCCCCGGTGGGTCAGGTTATGATAGATTATTATCAAAGGTGGTTCAACCATAGGATGATATTTGTAGTTTTCTACCTAGATGATTTTTGGGTGGAAACTTAGGGAAATTATTTCAAAGTGTCTCAAGTATAGTTTTCAAACCAGGGAACCTAGTGTTGGTGTGGTGTACAATTCATCCATTTAATAGGACTTTGACTTCCTGCTTATTAAATCAGCATATAAATACATTCGTTTAATGGAACATTGGTACATAAATTATGTAGGATTGAGCCTTTTGGTTTTCCTTTTTGAGTAAGATATTCATATATATATATATATTCAACTGAATATGGTATGTCTTGATAAATTTAAAAATTCCACTGTGAAGACAACAAACTTGGTTAACGATTCAGGATCATGATGAAAATCTAGTGAGTGGTGAAGGCTCAGTTTAGGGTCCATCACATGAGATCCTTCCTCTAGGTGGACAAGTAGCATCATCCTAGAATTTTGAGTAGGATATAGTACCAATAGAGTAGACTGAGTATGTGTACAGTCTTAGTACACTCTGTGAGTTCCAATGCTATAGGTCATTAAGGTTCCATGGTGATCTAGATCCCCGGGCAGTGGAGGATTGGATCGATTCAGTAATCAATGTTTACAGACATATCCAGACACTAACTAATTTGGTGGTTGCAATGGTACTCAATCTTCTCTATGGAGAATTAGGGATCTAGTGGAGTCTAGTCATGATGATTGATGATAAGTTGACACTCTCATGGACTGACATCAATCACCTATTACATAAATAGTACTACCCCTCATGTGTGTAATCAGATTGAATTTAAGAGCTTAAAAAAGTTGCATTAGGGATGGATTATGGTTTCTAAGTATAATGTGAAGTTCATTTACCTCACACGATACACCCTTGATAATATTCAGGATGGATAATTTTGGGTGTGAAAATTTAAGAAGGGTCTTTGTAGAGACATATGTTCAAATGTGTTACCCTTTTAATTCCCATGTAAGTTGAACTGTTGAAGTGGGAACTGGTGATGGGGTTATTTCTTTTAGAGGGGTAGAATGCCGCTAAATCTGGATGGGTGCCTTATAGGTCTGAGTCATCTTCAATAGCTATGATACATCAATCGATAGTGTCGCGACATAATAGATATTCTGAGGATTATACTCAGACATGTGGTCATATAGAACATGGACTATGTAGAGGACTAAGGATTCTTAGAGAGGGTATATGTTATGCATGTGATGGGATAGGTCTCATGTAATTTTATTTCATGAACCAATGTGTTGAATAGGGTATATAGATAGAAGGTGGACAGCCATGATAGTGGCAGCACCATGATCATGGATCTCTCATGAGTGAGAAGGGTGGACCATAGAAAGGCAAAGAAGGTATGGGAGTTGTTGGGGTTCCAATAGGATGAGTTTTGGGTGTTTTATGACATTATGATATCCTTCCACCACCACTATTCAGAATCCCATGCCTGGCTTAGGGAGCTCACAGTCATAGTCATGTCATGTTGCAGGCTATGGAGTAATATGACCCGATAGCTCAGGAGATGATTAAAAGTATAATCTTTTTTTATTATAATCTTTCTATAATTATAATAGAACATGTGAAATTAATTCATTTGTCTCTTTACTCCTATGAGAGAGCTATATCTCCCAGTTGGTAGTTTATCCCAACAGCTTTGTCTTGAGGTTCCTATATGGAATGATTATTCATTATCGATTATCTACTTATAGTGAAAGTTATATCTTAGTGGAGAGAGATTCTCATGGGACCTATTTTTCATCATGATGAGAATTTATGACATCATATTGAGAATGGATTAGTTTTCCATGATCCAAGCCCAAGTTGACTGTCATTTCAGACTAGTCAAATGCCTTCAGATTGATGGGGTGATATTATCCATTATGGGTGAAAGATATTTCATGGTGGAGTTGGTGGGTCTTGCGAGATGGAATATTTAACCTATAACCCATAATTTGGAGTGTTTATACCTTGGTGTAGAAGGTTATTCAGGGATACAAATTTATTTTGTCCAGAAATATTATATATATTTCTTCCTTGAATATGTTTTGGGACTACCTATGAGGTAGGAGATGGTTTTTTCATCCAATTTGTACCCTATGACTACTCATATATCTTATTTATCATATAAAATGGACCCTACAAAGATCTAGTATCTTTGTTTCTAGTTGTAGGACCTTTTGGGGAAGGGTTTCAACATACCCATTGTGTCCCCCTGGGCAGCTTCATATTTTTTCCTGAAAAAGGAAGATGGGAACTTAAAACTTTCTATAAAGTATCATCTTCTAAACCAAAAAATGATAATAAAAATCACCCCTTACCATGTATTGACACCCACTTTGATCATTTTCAAGGTATGATATGGTTCTATAAGATCGATCTCAGGTCCGGCTACCACTATTTGATTGTTTTCAATTCTGATATTCTAAAGATGGACTTCCAATGGTGTTATAGACACTGTGAGTTCCTGCTGATTCATATAGGTGTGATGAATAACCTTTTTAAATTTATGGTGTTTATGGACTAGATATTATAGGTTTACTCAAACCATTATTTTTTTCTTCATTGGATACATAATCATATACTTTGTTTCAAAGGAGGAGTTTGTAGAGCAATTGGGGATGGTCCTGAACTTACTTTAGGAAAAACATATTTATGGTAAGCTCTCAAATTTATAGATATTGATCCACAAGGTTCACTTTATGGGTAATTTCATATCTGGTAATTGATTATAAATGGATCTGGAAAAGATTGATGTAGTGATTTCTTGGGATCCACCCAAGTGTGTGTTAGAGGTTCAGAGCTATCTGAGATTTGAAGGTTACTAAAAGATGTTTATAGAATACTTATCTAGGATTTCAACCACTTTTACCACCCTAAAACATAAAGGGAATCCATTTAACTAGATTTATAAGTGTCAAATTTCCTTCAAGAAGTTGATGTTGAAGTTTCTAATTGATCGTATTTTTAGACTACCAGTGAAGTATATGGACTATGTAGTATATTATGATTTATATTGATCTAGGTGTGGCTGCATTTTGATGTAGAGTAGGGATGTTGTTGAATAAGGGTTGAGGAAGTTGATAACCCATGATTTTAACTACACTACACATTACTTAGAGTTGGTAGCAGTATTCTTCACTATGAGGATTTGGAGGCACTATCTTTTGGGTGAGTTCTTTATCGTTTACTCATACCATCAGAGTCTCAATTATGTATTCTTGAAAATAGACCTAAACCAGAGGTAGATATGGAAGTTAGAGTTCCAATAGGACAACAAATTTGAGATATTTTATAATCTTAGCAAGAAAAATTTGTTGGGAGATACCCTTAGCAGAAATTGAGAGGCTTGTTTGATGTAGGAGGAATCTGAGCAATTGATTTCCTTGTAGCTGACCTTTATTGAGGAAGAGGGTGAAGATTTTCTTTAGTTAATGGTGTTGACTCCTCTGCTTCTCCATCATGTAACAGAGGCCCAATTGAGAGAAATCAACTATGAGGTCCTATGTGACCATATATCCTCAGTAGATTCACCAGATGGATTTTCTAATGGAGTTAATCATGTAATAATTTTCCATGTATGGATGGTGGTCGCATTCAAGATATGGGAGGTGGTGATGAGAGAGTCTCACATCTATCCTTTGTTTGTACATCTTGGTGTATTTAATATGTACAGAGGCCTTTAGTAGTGGTTTTGGTATGGATGGAAATATGTGGAGCATGACTTAGTTCCTCTCTCGGAGCCTTACACATTATCAGGTGAAAGCATCAGGTTCCAAAAGGTTTCTTGCGGCCCCTTAAGATCCTGGAGTCAAAATGAGGTGGCATATACATAGACTTTGTGATAGGGACTCCACAGATAGAGAGAGTCCATGATTATATCTAAGTGATAGTTTTCTGGAAAATGAAGATGGCTCACTTTATTACAAACAAAGAGTATATTTTTGTGGAGAGTTTGGGAAGTTTTACATGTGGGAGGCCAACTACCTTCATGGTGTGACCTCCACATTTTTCTCTGACCATGATGTGTGGTTCATATCACATTTTTGGATAGTCCTACGGGAGGCATTCTGGACAAAGATGAAGATATGTAAAAAATTTCACCCCACAAAAGATGATCAGATCAAGAGTACTTTCTTGGTGAAAGAGGATATATTGTGGGCTTGCATGTTCGACTTTCGCTAGATCATGGAAGATAACTTACCCTTGGTATATAATTCTTATAATAATTGCTATCACTCTACTATTGACATCAAAACTTTCAAGGCCCTGTACGGAAGACCCTATAGGTCACCCTTCTATTGGACTAAGATCGGAGAGACATCTCGTATTAGGCCATAGATGGTTTAGGTGTGGACGAAGAATGTCCATGTAATCCGTGAGTGCATAAGGATGGCTCAAAGTTGGTAGAAATATAATAATGATCAATTTTGTTGGCCATTAGAGTTCAAGAATGGAGAGAATGATTTCCTGAGAGTCTCCCCATGATGAGGATTTTGGAGATTCACCTAGGGAGAAAATATATCCCCAACGCTCAATATCCCATTCGATATCTTGCATAGAGATAGTGAGATTTATTACCTCCTTACATTACCCATGCGGTTGGAGCGGGTTCATGATGTCTTCCATGTGTTGCAACTTAGGGGATAGGTGCATGATCCAAAAAACATTATTGAATAGGGAGAGCTAGATATCGAGGATGGATCCACTTTCATGGATCACCCATGGATATTGAGGATTGGTAAGGGAGGATACTGCATGGATGGAACAATCCCTTGGTTCATTTTCTATGGAATCATGGGAGCATGAAAGATAGCTCATGGGAGTGGTAGTTCCAAATGCGGGCTTCATATCCCCATCTTTTTTATTATATTTTTATTTTGTAGGATAAAAAAATAAAATTGCAAATAATGGAGAGCCTCTCTTTTTACCTTATAAGGCATTGAAATATATCATGTAGTATTTTTAGAGCTAGGAACTAATAGGCACATGCTTCAGAGGCCTAGTGTGCCAATAATTAATTTTAGAAAAATATTAAATATATTTTATATCATGGGTGGAATTTTTTATATATAATGTAATATCCTTAAAATAGAGTCTCAAATAAAAAAAATGAGACCATATTTTGATTTTAAGTATGAGATTTACCCTAGGTGTAACCTAAAAGTAGGTTAGCATGGGACATTCGGATAAGGAAATCGTTGGTGGGTACATTAAGTAAATTAATTAATAAAAATATTTAATTAATTCATTTAATGTATAAAAATATAATTCCACCTATAATTATCCTACTATGGAGAATTTACAAGGTTATTTTCATAAGATTGGGATCATTAAGAGGATGTTCTACCACCCATATTTGGTGAATTGAGATTTAATGTTGATGAGATTCTGAATCTAGGTGAATCAAGGCGCAGCGAACAAAAAGAATCTCCCCCATAAATAGAAAGTGTTTTTTTTTCACCAAAGAACAATAAAATATTGAGGAAGGTCTCATCACCATAATGATTAAAATATTTAGCATGATCAAAATTCTTTTCTTTGATTTTTGTTTAAATTTAGCCTTTGCATAAGTCCATATATCATATTTCAATTGATTATTCAATATATCGCTATTGTGCCATATTTCTCACCCTTGATATCCCTAATATATATTTATTCCATAAAAACATGGTCGATGATTACTTAACCTTACTTTTCTTGTTCTTTTCCCCCATCGTTCTTCATGTTCTTTGTCATTCACCTATGGGGTCGTGGTTCGACATTTCTGAGAGGGGTTGATCATGATCAGACCCCTAGATTTGTTCTAAATTTGAAAGTGATGAATATTTTCATTATTTCAGTTTGTATAATGATTATTTGAGGAATATGGGTGAATATACCCATGAATATAGGATTTGGGACTGATCAGAAGTGATTAAAGGTGGATGAGGAATGTGCAGGACCACCATAGATCAATGAATACTAGTTTTTGACCACTAGAGGGTCAAAATCGATGAATAGAGGCATTACCATTTAATATGAATTGAACATCAGGCATGATTCGGCATGAAGGATTTTGATCTATAATTTTCATATTAGATCTATCTTTCTTTTAAAAATCCGGACTACACAGCATTTACTGGGATGGTCACATGCCCTGTAGTGACCAATATATCGAAGCTAGGGAATCTGGGTAAGTTAAATATCACATGATGTGTGTTAAAACCACATACCATGTGACTCAGTTTTTGTGGCCCAACATTTACTCTTGGAGTACAGGGACATAGACATGGCCCGACACACACCATGCATGGGTACAAGGGCTATGTACAAGGATAGGACCGGGAGAACATGGATCGGCCCCATGAGTCTGAGCCAAACTATGTAATATATTGAAATTTCATGTGTTTATACATGTAATTTGAATCATGTTCTATAAAGTAAATTTATAGGTATATTATATGTTCAATTATCCTTTGTACCCCTTACACGTCGTAAACTTCTTTTTATTAATCTTCTACCTCTCATATCTCCTTTATTTGTGCTCGGATTTTGACCTGTGAGTAGCCTATCCAGAGTGGTTTTATGCAATGAACACAATGGAATACCACATAGTAGATTTTAATATTTTATATAAGATGTTTTGATCATGAATATTCATTTGAAGATGCTCTTAGATTGCATAGATTAGATAAGATCATTAGAGTGGCACCCTCTTATGGAGTTAGGGGATGGGTCCTCTACCATCAGAGTGGTACCCTCTTATGAAGTTAGGGTATGGGTCCTTTGTCTACATAGTGGAACACTCTTGTGGAGTCAGTGTATAGGTCCTATGTCTACTAATAGGCACTATCCTATGATGTTAGGGTATGGTTTTTCTATCTATTGATTGGAACCCACCTAATAAGTCGGGTTATAGGCCCTCTATCTGCTGAGTGGTGCCCACCTATGGAGTCAGGGTATGGGTCCTCTATTGTAATGTCTCAGATTTTCCGTTTATTATTATTTTTAAAATATTATATGGAATTATTTTGAGACCGGTCGCGAAGACGGAAGATCATTCCAAGGTCCAGTGAGCCTGGAATGGTGGTTTGAACTTTTTTTAGTCAAGTGAGTCGGCGCTTGTGCGCAGTTGTGGCAGTTTCCAAACGGATGCCCGGATTAAAAATTTGAGTGCACTATTGCATCTGAGAAGACGACTCTACCTAAGAATGAGGCTAACCTCGACCGGAGCGGGTCGAGGAGAAAAGTTAATTTTCAGACGTTTTAAGTAAAATAAAATAAAATAAAATAACCAGTTTATTTTATTTCATTTAAGGAAACATCCGCTGCAGCATGGGGACGGTGCAGCTGTTTCCTAAATTAATGACGCGTTATAATAGCTTCAAAATGGAAAGTCAACGTCATTAATTCTTCCACGTAATTAAATGTGAACTTTTACCTTTTTAAAGGGTTAACCAATTTTTGAATCGTTGGCAATGATTGAGACAAACCTCTGTTGAATTCGCGAGGTCTTGGAGAAATTCTTGACGACGAACGACAATGGATCGAAACCAAGGATCATTGCACCGGCGTTGAATGATCACGACGCCAACGGCAGCACGGTTCCTTCGTCAATGATCAATACTTTCAAAAGGTGGGGGTTGCTATTTTGATTTCCTTTTCCCCATATTTGAATTTAAACAACGAACGCGGATCAACCACGAACTAGTTGATTTGCGGATCCGTGTGTTCTTGTGGGAGGGTTTTCTTTGGGATGATTTTGGGGAATTAATCCATGATTTTTATTCATGTTGATCTCTGCTCCATTTAAACCTATTAACGGGAGTGGATCAACGTCGTGAAGAACGACGGCGGAGGTTCACTCCTCAATTTGTTTATTTGGATCTCTTCCTCCTTTTTCCTCGTGCGTTATTCGCGTTCTTCGCGGGGCGATGAACAACAGATCGTTGCGCATCCGTTCTGCAACGCAACGATCCCAAACCGAAGGTTTGACATCGCAACGTTCTTGTGGAGGAGTGGCAATGATGGTGTACGGAAAATCGGACTAGATCAGAAAGGGCGTTCTTCGAGCGTTCTTCGCGCGGGAAGATCAATCATGGTGTTGGAGCCGATCGGAGGCCCAGAAATGACGAAAATAGCTTCGTGGTGTCGGGGCGACCAAAACCTGAAGGTTTCGTGGTGATCGGATGGCCGGATCAATGATCGGAGCACCATGGGAGGCGCGACGGCGGAGGTCCGCGTTTCTGGAAATTTCCAGAATACACGGAGTGTACTTCTGAAGAACACGCTGTGTAGTTCTGATGGTGGTGGATAGGGTTTTAGGGTCAAGAAAGGATCACACGGCATGTGAACCCGGTCACACGGCGTGTTGGACCTTCCTCGAAGCTCGGCGTCTACTTCGGGTGGTACACGGACACGGGATGCTCTACACGGCTTCAGGCGGATCAGCGTGTACAGCTCGGCAGAGGCAGCTACACGGAGCTCAGCGTGTGTCCTGGGGATACACGGACACGGGATGGAGTACACGACTGTGTACTCCCTCACCCGGCCAGGCGAGGTCACCAGCGCAGGTCACCCCATGTGCAGATTCCACGGGTTAGAGTACATGGGTTGGTGACTGTGTACGGGAACATGGCCAGAGTACACGGAGCCAACCCCAGTGACCCAGACACGCCATGTACTTCATACTACATGTCGTGTATAAGGTTTTGTACATGACCAGCCTCACGACACGGGCCGTTGTACACGGGCAGTCCCCGGGGTCGGACAACACGGCGTGTATCATTTCTACACGCTGTGTACTTTTTGGAGAATGGAATGGTCCTTTTGTTCACCGTGCCTTGAACATATTTCGTCTGGGTTAGTTCCCCTTCTTCTTTTCCCCTGAAGGTCAGGAATCATTCGCTCACACCAGTTTATGATCCCTTCAGCAGGACTTTTCTGTGATAGAGTCAGGCATCCATCCGAGAGGCCCGGATCGAGATCCTCTATCCATTCCAGACCCTAGGTATAGCCAGGCATCAGCATGACCAACTTAACCAGGCATTGATCCTCTACCTAGAATGTGAATTCCGGATGATTCACGGTATCCTCCATGGCCCTGGCAGTGATCCTCATCTGTGTATCGAGATCTTTCCCACTCAGGAGCGCGTCTCCCGTAATGAGTGCTTCTATCTATCCTAACCCTTCCACTCAAGAGTGTGTCTCCCGTAATGAATGTAGCTACATCTCATGACGGTTCCCGATGAACATCACTTCTCGGACTGATGTCATCAGAACTATAAGACTCATAGAGTGTGTTCCCCTAGAGCGAGTGCATCACGGAATCTTCAAACGGAATCCCTTGTGGGGGTATGCAGTTGTGTGACTTGTCTCTAGACCACGGGCCTATGTTTTGAGTATATATGGTTTGTTTTATATGTTCTGTGAACATATATTATGCATAGCTGACTATAAATTTACTTTGTGTACTGCTTTGTGGTTTTCAGGGTCCTCTACTGAGTATTGTTATACTCACACATGCACAGGCTTTGCCCGCACATCTGGTGTCTTGCGCAGACGAGCAGCCTTTTGATAGAGTCCAGGGCGAACCAGGACAGGACCGAGCTTTCTGAGTTTCCTACAGGCTGAGGCATTCCTTCATCTACGATCAGCAGTCCCAGTACCTTTGTGCTTACAGGTTGGACTTTGCAGTTTTTTAGACTCTTGTTTTTTGGTGGGCTTGTATTCTGGCCCAGTTTACTTTTACAGTACTCTACCTTTCGTCGTGCTCTGTTGGTTGGGTTTAGTTGTATGCATTCATTTTTGTTCCTTAGTGTTTTACATTTCTGCATTTGTGGTCTAGGAGATGTGTGTGTGTGTACAGGTACTTAGGCAATGCCTCCCATGTTAGTGACATGCCTACTCGGTGCTAGTCACCAGCCCCTGGCCTATTGGAGGCGGGCTTGGGGAGTCACGGCGCGGGCCCCATCAGGACGGGTCATGACAGAGTGGTATCAGAGGTGGTCGGTTCTACCTTAGAAACAAAAGTCTGTGAGTTTTGTTGGGGCAACAGTGTTGAGTTTTTTGGGTTCGGATTTCAGGCCAGAGACTCCAGTGTTGGTGCGGCGGCCGACGTATCCATACACCAGGACTCTGATAGCCTGCTTTTTGACCTGGTTCATGAAAACACTGGTTGCAGGGAAAAAAAGGTACATGCATCATATACGAATGGGTTGTGTCTTCCATATCTGTGGTTTCAGCTATCCAGATATACTCATTAACCGTGACACATCTTGTTTCTTTACAGGATGCCTTCACGACGCGTACCTGCTAGGATTCAGCAGCACGATCACAAGGATGACCCCGTCAGTAAAGAGGCTTCGATACAGGGACCAGTTCCCCAGGCGTTGCCACCAGGTGGTGCACCTGCTATACCACCACCTGTGGAGCAGCCAGTGGTACCTGCAGTACCGACTGGCGAGGAGCGCAGGCTTAGCGTGCTCCATGAGTTTCAGAGACAGAGGCCCCTCAGGTTCCGAGGCGAGCCCAACCCTCAGGCAACTGAGGACTGGCTTGAGCCGGTGACCAGAGTCTTCCATCTAGTGAGGACACCAGCAGACCAGATGGTGATCCTAGGAGAGAGCCTTCTTCAGGGTTCGGCCGGACGATGGCGGAGTCTGACCCCGCAGACTCACGATGAGGAGACTCTTTCGTGGAAGGAGTTTGAGCGACTCTTCAGGGAGGAGTTCTCTTCGGTTACGCAGAGAGTTGTGCACATCCAGGAGCTTCTTCAGCTCCAGTAGGGCAGTATGACGGTGGATGACTATTCATCGAGTTTCACCAACCTCGCCAGGTACTCGATGGATATGGTCAAGGATAAGTACTTCAGGGATCGGACCTTTTTGCGAGGCCTAGAGCGAGACATCCGAGCTATTGTCATGCCTCTATTCATATCGACCTATGCTGGAGTGCTCGAGCGGTCCTTGGTGATCGAAAGCTTCTTGGCGGAGCAGAGACAGCCACCGACAGTCAGCAGCAGGCAGACCAGTGCGGAGACACCTGCAGTAGGGAGCCGACATCAGGCGCAGGGATCTGGACATGGGAGACGTCATAGGGATACCCAAGACAGGGGATCGACAGTCCAGGGCTCTTAGGATGGATCCAGTCATCCTAGGGAGAAGTGATGCTATGCATGCGATGGTAGGGGGCATCTCGCTAGAGATTGCCCGACACGTTGGGCTGCTGACAGGGAAGTGGTGGATGGGCCACCGAGACAGAGGCAGAGAACGGAGCAGGAAGATCTGCCAGGCGGCAGACATGGCAGAGGAGCTGGGAGAGCTGAAGGTGGTGGCAGACGCTTCGACTTACTTATACCGCCACCCCAAGGAGGTCCGCACCAGGCTCAGGGAGCTGGGGGACAAGGACGGGGACAACTGCATGTGGTCGAGGCATACGACCTAGGGTCTCCAGGGATGATTTGATGTACGATCTATGTCTTTTATACCTTAGATGTCGTACTCATAGACAAAGGTGCTATTCATTCCCTTGTAGCCACATGTCTTGTACAAAACCTCGAGATTCCGGTAGAACCGTTGACTCGATCCTTACGCTTGGAGAAACCTACGGGAGGAGACTCGATGATCACGCACCTTTGCAGACAGTGTGATCTTACCCTTGGAGGTGAGAGTTTTGGTTGGAACCTCTTGGTGGTAGCGTTGAGGCCTTACAAAGTCATTCTCGGTATGGATTGGTTATGTTCGGTCCATGCCCATATTGACTTTTTTAGGTGAAGAGTGTGGTGTGTCCGTCGTGATGGAACAAGGTTTTCCTTTTTCGGAGAAAAGGAAACCCAGGAAGCACAAAGTGGGCTCATGCATAGGAGGGGGAATCCGATCACTCATGAGTTGGCTAGCCTTACCCTTGGAGCAGTAGATGTCGTGAGCTCTCAGTTCCCAGTAGTGGCGGCGGAGTATGAGGACGTCTTTCCGGAAGATGTTCCAGGGCTACCTCCCCACTGGGAAATTCACTTATGCATCAACTTACACCCTGGGACGACACCAATTTCCTCATCGGCTTATCGGATGGCTCTTGCGGAGCTTCGTGATCTAAGGGTGCAGTTGGAGGATTTCTAGAGAAAGGGTTTCGTGAGACCCAGTGTTTCACCCTGGGCGGCCCAGGTCTTGTTTTCTAAGAAGGCAGACGGGAATCTGAGGTTGTGCGTGGATTACTGGTGCCTGAACCAGGTGACGGTGAAGAACAAGTATCCACTGCCAATAATTGATGACCTCTTCGATCATCTAATAGGGGCTCAGTGGTTCTCGAAGGTTGATCT
Source organism: Viscum album (assembly GCA_963277665.1). Lineage (NCBI taxonomy): Eukaryota > Viridiplantae > Streptophyta > Magnoliopsida > Santalales > Viscaceae > Viscum > Viscum album. The sequence goes on from OY728138.1 coordinate 644,600,385, forward strand.
TTGATCAGGCTATCACCAGCTACGATTGCAGGATGAGGATATACCGAAGACGCCTTTCCGATGTCGCTACGGTCATTATGAATACTTGGTGATGCCCTTTGGCGTGACGAATGCCCCCGCAGTGTTCATGGGGTTGATGAACCGGATCTTCTAGTCGTACGTCGACCAGTTCTTAGTGGTCTTCATCGACGACATCCTTGTGTACTCGGCGTCAGAGGAGGAGCACGAGAGACACCTGCGGATGGTTCTGGACGTACTCCGAGAGAACCAGCTTTATGGAAAGCTCTCAAAATGTCAGTTCTGGATTCAGGAGGTCCACTTTCTTGGACATGTCATCTCACCAGATGGAGTGTCTATGGACCCAACCAAGGTGGAGGCTGTGTTAACATGGGAGCCACCTCGGAGCGTGACAGAGGTGCGAAGCTTCCTTGGGTTGGCAGGATATTACCGGAGATTCATCCCTGATTTCTCCCAAATATCTACACCAATGACGGCCTTGACCAGGAAGGGGAAACCCTTCATGTGGACAGAAAAATGCCAGTAGGCCTTTGAGCAGCTAAGTCAGAGTTTGACGAGCGCCCCAGTCTTGAGATTACCGGAGGAGGGTGTTGAGTACATAGTTTTTTGCGACGCATTAGGGACCGGGCTCGGCTGTGTCCTGATGCAGCAGCATGAGGTGATTGCTTATGGTTCACGCCATCTTAGGACACATGAGAAGAACTATGTGACCCATGATATCAAGTTGGCAGTGGTAGTCTTCACATTGAAGATGTGGAGACACTACCTTATGGGCGAGCGGTTCATTGTCTACTCTGACCACAAGAGCCTCAAGTACATCTTCTCACAGAAGGATCTAAATCTGAGGCAGAGGCGTTGGCTATAGTTCCTCCAGGACTATGATTTCGAGATCATCTATACTCCTGGGAAGGGGAATATGGTGGCAGACGCTCCTAGAAGAAGGTCGAGCTCACAACTGTTGAGTGAGGTGACACAACAATTAGCTGTGTTACAGTTATCCTTCCTGGATGGTGAGGACACAGCTTACCTACAGTCGATGGTTGTCACCCTTCCACTCTTACAGTGAGTTAGGGAGGCAAAACTTGGGGATGTCGACTGTGTGGCTTTATGTGCTCAGTTAACCACAGGACATGATCCTGATGGATTTTCGCAAGGTGGGGAGCCCGTACTTCTTTTCATAGGACGCACTGTTGTACCAGTAGAGTTCCAGGAGGAGGTCATGCGAGAGTTTCATACATCCCCTTTGGCGGTACATCCTGGAGTGGAAAAGATGTACCAGAATCTCCGAAGATAGTTCTGGTGGTCATGCATGAAGAAGGCAGCAGTAGAGTTCGTTTCTCGATGCCTCACATGCCAGCAGGTGAAGGCTGAGCACCAGGTTCTAGCAGGGTTAGCTCACCTCTTGGAAGTTCCAGAGTGGAAGTGGGTTGTAATATCGATGGACTTTGTGACAGGATTGCCACAAAAGTCCAAGGGGCACAATTCCATATGGGTGATCGTTGACCGACTCGCCAAGTCGGCCCACTTCCTAGCTATCAGAGAGCAGAGTTTCGTAGAGAGCATGGGATGCCTCTACGTACAAGAGATAGTTCGGCTTCATGGTGTCCCCTCGACTATAGTCTCAGACCGAGATGCCCGTTTCACATCCCGGTTGTGGAAGGGATTGCAGGAGGCTTTTGGGACCCAACTACGCTTGAGCACAGTGTTTCATCCCCAGACAGATGGTTAGATAGAGAGGACCATTCAGGTTCTGGAGGATATGTTGCGGGCCTATATCTTGGACTTTGGTCTCAACTGGTAGGACTGCCTACCACTGGTGGAGTTTGCGTACAACAACAGCTACCACTCCACCATTGGTATGGCACTATTCGAGGCCCTTTATGGGAGACACTACCGTTCACCGCTTTTCTGGACCGACCCTGGAGAGTCAGCACTCATGGGTCCAGAGTTAGTGCGAGCTACTATAGAGAAGGTGGAGATCATCCGGGAACGGATGAAGACTGTACAGATCCGGCTGAAGTCTTATGCTAATAGACGTTGGAGGCCACTGGAGTTCGAGGAGGGAGACCATGTTTTTCTTTGGGTCTCACCTCGACGTGGGTTGTGGAGATTTGGCCGAGGCAGCAAGCTATCTCTGAGGTTCATCGAACCATTCCAGATCTTGGGCAGAGTTGGCGAGGTGGCGTACCACCTGGCTCTACCGCCACAGTTGCATCGTGTACATGATGTCTTCCACGTGTCGCAGCTGAGGAGGTACGTGCATGACCCATCACACGTTATCGACTGGGGCGAGCTGGACATCGAGGATGGAGTGACCTTTGCTGAGTACCCGGTGGAGATCGAGGATCGGCAGGAGAGAATCCTTCATGGGAGATCGATTCCCTTAGTGCGCGTCTGGTGGAAGCACGGGAATCTTCAGGAGATCATGTGGGAGCGGGTGGCCCAGATCCATGCCCAGTACCCTCATCTTTTTTAGTAGCCTTTGTTTTGGCTTTTTAGGGACGTAAAGCCCCAAGGTGGGGAGAATGTAATATCTTGGATTTTCCATTTATTATTTTTTTTAAATATTATATGGAATTATTTTGAGACCGAGTGTGAAGACGGCACATCATTCCGAGGTCCAGTGATCCCGGAATGGTGGTTTGAACTTTTTTTAGTTAAGTGAGTCGGCGCTTGTGCGCGGTTGTGGCAGTTTCCAAACGGATGCCCGGATTAAAAATCTGAGCACACCGTTGCGTCTGGGATGATGACTCTACCTAAAAATGAGGCTAACCTTGACCGGCGCGGGTCCAGGGAAACGGTTAATTTTCGGACTTTTTAAGTAAAATAAAATGAAATAAATTAACCAATTTTTTTATTTCATTTAAGGAAACATCTGCTATAGCGTGGCGACGGTGCAACTGTTTCCTAAATTAATGATGCATTATAATAACTTCAAAATGGAAAGTCAACGTCATTAATGCTGTCGTGTAATTAAATGTCAACTTTTCCCTTTTTAATGGGTTAACCAATTATTGAATCGTTGGCAACGCTTGAGAAGAACCTCTGTCGAATCCGCGAGGCATTGGAACAATTCTCGACGACGAACGAAAATGGATCGAAACCAAGGATTGTTGCATCGGCATTGAAGGATCATGATGACAACGGCAGCACGACACCTTCGTCAACGATCGATCCTTTCAAAAGGTATGGGTTGTTGTTTTGATTTTCTTTTCCCCGTATTTGAATTTAAATGATGAACACGGATCAAACACGAACAAGTTGATTCACGGATCCATACGTTCTTGCAGGAGGGTTTTCTTTGGGATGATTTTTGGGAATTAATCCATGCTTTTTATTCATGTTGATCTCTGCTCCGTTTAAACCTATTAACGGGAGCGGATCAACATCGTGACGAACGATGGTGGAGGTTCACTCCTCAATTTTTTTTTGGATCTCTTCCTCCCTTTTCCCCGCGCGTTATTCGTGTTCTTCACGGGGCGACGAACAACGGATCGTTTTGCACCCGTTCTGCGACGCAATGATCCCAAACTAAAGGTTCGACATCGCAAAGTTCTTGTGGAGGTACGGAAATGATGGTGGATGGCAAAACGAATCAGATCAGAAAGGGCGTTCTTTGAGCGTTCTTCGCGTGGGAAGATCAATCATGGTTTTGGAGCCGATCGGAGGCCCGAAAACGACGGAAACAACTTCGTGGTGTCGGGGAGACCAAAACCTGAAGGTTTCGTGACGATCGGATGGCCAGATCAATGATCGGAGCACCACAGGAGGCGCGATGGCAGAGGTCCGCATTTCTGGAAATCTCCAGAATACACAGCGTGTACTTCCGAAGAACACGCCGTGTAGTTCCGATGATGGCGGCTAGGGTTTCGGGGTCATAAAGGATCACACGGCGTGTGACCTCGGTCACACGGCGTGTTGGACCTTCCCCGAAGCTCAGCGTGTACTTCAGGTGGTACACGGACGCGAGATGCTCTACATGGCTTCAGGCGGCTCGGTGTGTATAGCTCGGCAGAGGCGGCTATGCGGAGCTCGGCATGTGTCCTGAGGATACACGGACACGGGATGGAGTACACAACCATGTACTCCCTCACCCAGCCAGGTGAGGTCACCAGCGCAGGTCACCCCGTGTGCAGATTGCACGGGTTGAAGTACACGGGTTGGTGACCGTGTACAGGCACATGGCCAGAGTACATGGAGCCAGCCCCAGTGACCCAGACACGGCGTGTACTCCGTACTACACACCGTGTATAAAGTTTTCTACATGACCAGCCTCATGACACGGGCCTTTGTACACGGGCAGTCCCCGGGGTCGGACAACACGACGTGTATCATTTCTACACGTTGTGTACTTTTTGGAGAACGGCTTGGTCCTTTTGTTCACCATGCCTTAAACATATTTCGTTTGGGTTACTGCCCCATCTTCTTTTCCCCTAAAGGTAGGGAATCATTCCCTCACACGGGTTTATCATCCCTTTAGCTGGACTTTTCTGTGATAGAGTTAGGAATCCATCCGAGAGGCCCGGATCGAGATCCTCTATCCATTCCAGACCCTAGGTAGAGTCAGGCATCGGTGTGACCAACTTTACAGGGCATTGATCCTCTACCTAGAAGGTGAATTCCTGATGAGTCACGGTATCCCCCATGGACCTGGAAATGATCCTCGTCTGTGTATCGAGATATTTCCCAATCAGGAGCGTGTCTCCCGTAATGAGTGCTTCTATCTATCGTAACCCTTCCACTCAGGAGTGTGTCTCCCATAATAAGTGTAGCTACATCTCATGATGGTTCCTGACGAACATCACTTCTCAGATGAACGTCATCAGAACTATAAGACTCGTGGAGTGTGTTCTCCCGGAGCGAGCGCATCACAGAATCTTCAAACGGAATCTCTTGCGGGGGTATGCGGTTGTGTGACTTGTCTCTAAGCCATGGGCCTGGGTTTTGAGTATATCTGGTTTGTATTATATGTTCTATAAACATATATTATGCACAGCTGACTGTACCTTTACTTTGTGTACGGCTTTTTGGTTTTTTGGGGTCCTCTACTGAGTATTGTTATACTCACCCCTGCACGGGCTTTGCCCGCACGTCTGGTGTCTTGTGCAGACGAGCAGCCTTTTGACAGAGTCCAGGGCGGACCAGGATAGGAACGAGCTTTCTGAGTTTCCAACAGGCCGAGGAGTTCCTACAGCTACGAGCAGCAGTCCGAGTACCTTTGTGCTTACAGGTTGGACTTTGCAGTTTTTCAGACTCTTGTTTTCAGTGGGCTTGTATTCTGGCCCAGTTTACTTTTACAGTACTCTACCTTTCATCATGCTCTATTGGTTGGGTTTAGTTGTATGCATGCATTTTTTTCCTTAGTGTTTTACATTTCAGCATTTGTGGGCTTGGAGATGTGTGTGTGTGTACAGGTACTTAGGCAATGCCTCCCATGTTAGTGGCATGCCTACTCGGTTCTAGTCACCAGCCCCTGGCCTATTAGAGGTGGTCTAGGGGAGTCATGGCGCGGGACCCACTGGGACGGGTCGTGACAGAGTGGTATCAGAGGTTGTCGGTTCTACCTTAGGACCAAGAGTGTGTGAGTTTGGTTGGGGCAAAAGTGTTGAGTGTTTCGGGTTCAGCTTTCCGGCCAGAGACTCCAGTGTTGGTGCGGCGACCGACATATCCAAACACCAGGACTCTGATAACCTGCTTTTCGACCTGGTTCACGAAAACACAGGTTACGGGGAAATAAAAGTTACATGCATCATATACGAATGGGTTGTGTCTTCCATATCCTTGGTGTCAGCTATCCAGATATACTCATTGACCGTGACACATCTTGTTTCTTTACAAGATGCCTCTGTGACGTGTACCCACTAGGATTCAGCAGCAAGATCACGTGGATGACCCCCTCAGGGATAGGGTTTCGATACAAGGACCAGTTCCCCAGCGTTGCCACCAGGTGGTGCACCTGCTATACCACCACCGGTGGAGCAGCTAGTGGTACCTACAGTACCGATTGGCGAGGAGCACAGTCTTAGCGCACTCCATGAGTTTCAGAGACAGAGGCCCCTCAGGTTCTGAGGCGAGCCCGACCCTCAGGCGGCTGAGGACTGTCTTGAGGCAGTGACCAGAGTTTTCCGTCTAGTGAGGACACCAGTAGACCAGATGGTGATTCTAGGAGCGAGCCTTCTTCAGGGTTCGGCCGGATGATGGTGGAGTCTGACCACACAGACTCACGATGAGGAGACTCTTTCTTGGACGGATTTTGAGAAACTCTTTAGGGATGATTTATCTCCGGTTACGCTGAGATTTGTGCGCATCCAGGAGCTTCTTCAGCTTCAGCAGGGTAGTATGATGGTGGCTGACTATTCATCGAGCTTCACCAACCTCACCAGGTACTCGATGGATATGGTCAGGGATCAGTACTTCAGGGCTCGGACCTTTGAGAGAGGTCTACGGCAAGACATCCGAGCTAGTGTTGTGACTCTATGCATATCAACCTATGTTGGAGTGCTCAAGCGGGCCATGGTGATCGAAAGCTTCTTGGTGGAGTAGAGACAGTCGCCGGCAGTCAGCAGCAGGCAGACAGGTGTGGAGACACCGGCAGTAGGGAGTCGACGTCAGATTCAGGGATCTAGATGTGGGAGTCATCATAGGAGGACCCAAGACAAGGGATCGACAGTCTAGGGCTCTCAGGATGGATCCAGTCATCCTAGGGAGAAGCGATGTTATGCATGCGACGGTAGGGGGAATCTCACTAGAGATTGCCTGACACGTCGGGATGCTGACAGGGAAGTGGTGGATGGGCCACCGAGACAGAGGTAGAGAACGGAGTAGCCAGATCCACCAGGCAGCAGACGTGGCAGAGGAGCTGGGAGAGCTGTAGGTTGTGGAAGACGCTTCGACTTACTTCCACCGCCACCCACAGGAGGTTCGCACCAGGCTCAGGGAGCTGGGGGACAGGGACGGGGACAACTGCATGTGGTCGAGGCATATGATCCAGGGGATCCAGGGATGATTCGAGGTACAATCTGTGTCTTTTCTACCTTAGATTCCGTACTCATAGACAAAGGTGCTACTCATTCCCTTATATCCACATGTGTTGTACAAAACCTCGATATTCCGGTAGAACTGTTGACTTGATCCTTACACTTGGAGACACCTACGGGAGGAGACTCGACGATCACGCACCTTTGCAGATAGTGTGATCTTACCATTGGAGGTGAGAGTTTCGTTTGGAACCTCTTGGTGGTAGCGTGGAGGCCTTACGACATCATTCTCGGTATGGATTGGTTATCATCGGTCCATGCCCAGATTTACTGTTTTAGGCGAAGAGTGTGGTGTGTCCTCCGTGATGGAACAAGGTTTTCCTTTTTCGGAGAAAAGGAAACCCAGGCAGCACAAAGTGGGCTCATGCATAAGAGGGGGCAGTCGATCACTCATGAGTTGGCTAGCCTTACCCTCGTAGCAGTAGATGATGTGAGATCTCAGTTCCCAACAGTGGTGGCGGAGTATGAGGACGTCTTTCCAGAAGATGTTCCAGGGCTACCTCCCCACCAGGAAATTGACTTCTGCATCGACTTACACACCGGGATGACACCAATTTCCTCATCGGCTTATCGGATGGCTCCCGTGGAGCTTCGTGAGCTGAGGGTGCTGTTGGAGGATTTGCAGAGCAAGGGTTTCGTGAGACCCAGCGTTTCACCCTGGGCGGACCCGGTCTTGTTTTCCAAGAAGGAAGATGAGAGTCTGAGGTTGTGCGTGGATTACCAGCGCCTAAACCAGGTGACGGTGAAGAACAAGTATCCACTGCCGAGAATTTATGACCTCTTCGATCAGCTAAGAGGGGATCAGTGGTTCTCGAAGGTTGATCTTCGATCAGGCTATCACCAGATACGAGTTCGGGATGAGGATATACCGAAGACGCCTTTCCGAAGTCACTACAGTCATTATGAGTACTTGGTGATGCCCTTTGGTGTGACGAACGGCCCCACAGTGTTCATGGGGTTGATGAACCAGATCTTCCAGCCGTACTTGGACCGGTTTGTAGTGGTCTTCATCAACGACATCATTGTGTACTCGGCGTCAAAGGAGGAGCACACGAGACACCTGAAGATCGTTCTGAACGTACTCCGAGAGCACCAGCTTTATGGAAAGCTCTCGAAGTGTCAGATCTGGATTTAGGAGGTCCACTTTCTGGGACATGTCATCTCAGCAGATGGATTGGCTATAGACCCAGCCAAGGTGGAGTCTGTGTTAGCATGGGAGCCACGTCGGAGCGTGACAGAGGTGCAAAGATTCCTTGGGTTGGCAGGATATTACCGGAGATTCATCCCTGATTTCTCCCAGATATCAGCACCAATGACGGCCTTGACTAGGAAGGGGCAACCCTTCGTGTGGACAAAAAAATGCCCGCAGGCCTTTGAGCAGCTAAGACAGAGTTTGACGAGCACCCCAGTCTTGAGATTGTCGGAGGAGGGTGTTGAGTACATAGTTTTCTGCGACGCATCAGGGACTGGGCTCGGCTTTGTCCTAATGCAGCGGAACGTGGTGATTGGTTATGGTTCATTCCAGCTTAGGCCACATGAGCAGAACTATGCGACCCATGATCTCGAGTTGGCAGCGGTAGTCTTCGCATTGAAGATGTGGTGACACTACCATATGGGCGAGTGATTCATTCTCTACTCTAACCATAAGAGCCTCAAGTACATCTTCTCGCAGGAGGATCTGAATCTAAGGCAGAGGTGTTGGCTAGAGTTCCTCCAGGACTATGATTTCGAGATCATCTATACTTTTGGGAAGGGGAACAAGGTGGCAGATGCTCTTAGCAGAAGGTTCAGCTCACAACTGTTGAGTGAGGCGACACAACAAATAGCTGTGTTACAGTTATCCTTCATGGACGGTGAGTACACAGCTTACCTACAGTCAATGGTTGTCACCCTCCACTCTTACAGCGAGCTAGGGAGGCACATCTTGGGGATGTCGACTGTGTGTCTTTACGTGCTCAGTTAACAACAGGACATGCTCCTGATGGATTTTTGCAAGGTGGGGAGCACGTACTTCTTTTCAGAGGACGCACTGTTGTACGAGTGGCGTTCCAGGAGGAGGTCCTGAGAGAGTTTCATTCAACCGCTTTGGCGGTACATCCTGGAGTGGAAAAGATGTACTAGGATCTCTGACAACAGTTCTGGTGGTCAGGCATGAAGAAGGCAGTAGCAGAGTTCGTTTCTCGATGCCACACATGCCAGCAGGTGAAGGCTGAGCACTAGATTCCAGTAGGGTTAGCTCACCCCTTAGAAGTCCCAGAGTGGAAGTGGGATGGAATATCGATGGACTTTTTGACAGGCTTACCACGGATGTCCAAGGGGCACAATTCCATCTCAGTGATCATTGACCGACTCACCAAGTCGGCCCACTTCTTAGCTATCAGGGAGCAGAGTTCCGTAGAGAGCTTGGGACGCCTCTATGTATAGGAGATAGTTCGTCTTCATGGTGTCCCCTCGACAATAGTCTCAGACCTAGATGCCCGCTTTACATCCCGATTGTGGAAGGGATTGAAGGAGGCTTTTGGGATTCAGCTACGCTTGAGCACAACGTTTCATCCCCAGACAGATGGTCAGACAGAGAGGACCATTCAGGTTCTGGAGGATATGTTGCGGGCCTGTATCTTGGACTTTGGTCGCAGCATGGAGGACCACCTACCACTGGTGGAGTTTTCGTAAAACAACAGCTACCACTCCATCATTGGTATGGCACCGTTTGAGGCCTTTTATGGGAGACCCTACTGGTCACAGCTTTGCTGGACCGACCCCAGAGAGTCAGCACTCATGGGTCTAGAGTTAGTGCGAGCTACCACAGAGAAGGTGCAGATCATCCGGGAGCGGATGAAGACTGGACAGAGCCAGCAGAATTCTTATGCTGACAAACGACGGAGGCCTCTGGAGTTCGAGGAGGGAGACCATGTTTTTCTCCGAGTCTCACCTCGACGTGGGTTGCGGAGATTTGGCCGAGGAAGCAAGCTATCTCCGAGGATCATTGGACCTTTCCAAATCCTCGGTAGAGTTTGTGAGGTGGTGTACCGCCTGGCTCTACCGCCACAGTTGCATCAGGTACATGATGTCTTCCATGTGTCGCAGCTGAGGAGGTACGTGCATGACCCATCGCACGTTATCGACTGGGATGAGCTGGACATCAAGGATGGAGTGACCTTTGCTGAGTACCCAGTGGAGATTGAGGATCGGCAGGAGAGAATCCTTCGTGGGCGATCGATTCCCTTAGTGTGTGTCTGGTGGCAGCACGAGAATCTTTAGAAGAGCACATGGGAGCGGGAGGCCCAGATCCGTGCCCAGTAACCTCATCTTTTTGAGTAGCCTTTGTTTTGGCTTTTCGAAGACGTAAAGCCCCAATGTGGGGAGAATGTAATGTCTCGGATTTTCCGTTTATTATTTTTCTTAAATATTATATGGAATTCTTTTGAGACCGGGCACGAAGACGGCACATTATTCCGAGGTCCAGTGATCCCGGAATGGTGGTTTGAACTTTTTTTAGTTAAGTGAGTCAGATCTTGTGCGCGGTTGTGGCAATTTCCAAACGGATGCCCGGATTAAAAATCTTGAGTGCACCGTTGCGTCCGGGGACGACGACTCTACCTAAGAATGAGGCTATCCTCGAATAGTGCGGGTCGAGGGAAAAAGTTAATTTTAGGACGTTTTAAGTAAAATACATTAAATTAAATTAACCAGTTTATTTTATTTCATTTAAAGGAAACATCTCTCCAGCGTGGCGACGGTGCAACTATTTCCTAAATTAATGACGCATTATAATAACCTCAAAATGGAAAGTCAATGTCATTAATGCTGCCCATAATTAAATGTCTACTTTTCCCTTTTTAATGGGTTAACCAATTGTTGAATCATTGGCAACGCTTGAGAAGAACCTCTGCCGAATCCGCGAATCGTTGGAGCAATTATCGACGACGAACGACAACGGATCGAAACCAAGGATCATTGCATCGGCGTTGAAGGATCACGACGACAATGGAAGCATGGAACCTTCGTCAACGATCGATCCTTTTAAAAGGTAGGGGTTATTGTTTTGATTTTATTTTCCCATATTTGATTTAAACGATAAATGCGGATCAACCACAAACAAGTTGATCCGTGGATCCGTAAATTCCTGCGGGAGGGTTTTCTGTTGGATGATTTTGGGGAATTAATCCATGATTTTTATTCATGTTGATCTCTGCTCAGTTTAAACCTATTAATGGGAGCGGATCAATGCCGTGACGAACAATGACAAAGGTCCACTCCTCAATTTGTTTCTTTGGATCTCTTCCTCCATTTTCCCCATGCGTTATTCACGTTCTTCGTGGGGCGACGAACAACGGATCGTTGCGCATCCGTTATGTGATGCAACGATCCCAAACCGAAGGTTCGACATCGCAACGTTCTTGTGGAGGTGCGGCAATGATGGAAGATGTCACGACCCGTCCTCGGGGCCCGTGCCGTGACTACCCCAAGCCCGCCTTCCATAGGCCAGGGGCTGGCGACTAGCACCAAGGCGTAAATCCCAGTAGAAAGGGAAGGCATTTCCTTTGAAAAGTAAACAAACACCACAGAGTAAGCAAGCGGAAAAGTAAACACTAAGTAAGAACAGAGTACAATTGAAAGTGCAGAAAAGTAAAAGGTCCAGTATACAAACCCAAACTGAAAGTAAAGTACAACTCGAAAGGGAAAATAGCAACTGTAAAGTAAAAGCCGCTACACCGAGCTGTCCACTGGAAATCCCACCTGAAGGGTGGGTACAGATAGCTCCACTGCTCCTCGGGTCCCGTCGTCCGCTCCGAACACGTCCCGCCCAGCGGTCCACCTCCAGGTACCATCCTGCTATGCAAGCCTCAGCCAAGATCAACGTTGTCCGTCGTCTGCAACCAACACAACGTAGTGCGGGCATAGCCCATGCAGGAGTGAGTATAAGCTACTCAGTAGGGACCCCGAGACCCCTGAAGGTCTCCCAAAATCCACAAAGGATAAACCACAAAGGAAGATACAATCATGAAGTAACAACCGACACTGCTTAGGTATATGCCCATACATATACCTAAGTCATCCATTCCAATACGCTCCAACCTTCGAGCCCAAGTACAACTCAGTCCACACAGGATAGTATACGTATTCCACACAGGAAAGCAAAACGAAATCCACACAGGATAGCACAACTCAATCCACACAGGAAAGCAACAGGATTCAACTCATACAGGTATACTTCTTCGAAAGACGATAAAGATGATCTTTGATCCATCTAAGTTGTCGGACCCATGAAGGATCGTTAGGTAACTAACCCCCGCAAAGACCCACACAGGATCGGGCCCACACAGGACCTGTAGGCGCTGGTTCACACAGGACCGCTGCGCGCAAAGACCCACACAGGATCGGACCCACACAGGATCAGGCCCACACAGGACCTGTAGCGCTGATCCACGTAGGATCGCTGAGTGCTGTAGTCGTCGTCGAATCCACACAGGATTGTTGTACTGTCGTCGTCGCAGTCACAGTAGCAGTAGCAGTAGCAGTAACAGTCGCAGCCAGCACTAGGGTTCCCGCACACAGCAAGCTCGTTCAGGAGGGTCCGCTCCACGAGCCGAGAGGCTGATACATCAACTGTCACAAAGTCCATAGTTGATGTATCCAAAAGTTCCGTATCGTCAACAGGAACTCAACGCAACAGACGGCGCGTCGATCGGACGCCCGGTCTGAGAGTTATTGGTTTTTTTGTCCCAGGGGCCCGGTTGGTTTTTAAGGCAAAACCAACCCGACCATACTCCACCTCCGTCCAAACCTCGGGCAGAGTATGCCAAAAGATCCTTCTCACTAAGAGGAACACAACAAAACTGATGGCACGTCAATCGGACGTCCGTAGCTCAAGAAATGAGTGTTTCCGCTCCGAGGGCCCGGTTGCTTTTGTGTACGAACCAACCCGGAAGAACTCAAGGTATTCAGAAACATTGAGTGCGATATACCGAATCGACCGTCTCGATCCAAGGATCGCATCGCTGCTGACGGTTCGTCAATCGGAGGTCCTTAGCTCAAGTTATGGCCAAAAGACCGAAGTTGATTCGAAAACGGGGGGTCCGGGTCCGGGCCGACCCGGCCCGAACCGGGTCGACCCGACCCGGCCCGGCCGGCGGCGGGGTCCGGCGCGGCGGTGCGGCCTGGCGCCGCTCGGTGCCACGCGCGGGGGGCAGAGCCCCCTCCTCTCCATGCTGGCAGCACGGCTGAAGCCACGCCTTTGGAGAAAACCGGCCCCCACGTGGGGGCCTGCCTTGAGGGAAACGGGGGGCCGCCTGCCCCCCTTTAAGAAACCGGGCCCCCTCTTAATTGGGGGGGGGCATTCATGTTGGCCGGGGGAATTTAATTCCCCCTGTTTGTCCCCTTCCGGCCGGCCCACCTGGCCGGCCGATTCTTCTTTAACGGGACCGGCAAAGCCGGTCCCCTTCCGGCTTCCGACACCGGTAGCCCGGCTAGCCGCCGGTCCTCTCGTCCCGCCGCGGCCCGGAACCGGCCGTGGCCTTCGTCGTTCGGCGCGGTGCGACGGCACCGCGCCCCTCCGCCACGGCCCCGCTCCGGACGCGGCGCCTTCGGTTTTCTTCGACGCGGCGCGACGGCGTCGCATTCATGATGATCCTTCCACGGCGCGGCGCGACGGCGCCGCGCAATATAGCCGTGCGATTCCCGCGTGGTGCGACGGCACCACGCCTTCTCGTTCATCCACAAGAATATAAAAGAATAATCAAAAACAAAGGAGGGGGAATTCGGCAGTGTTTGTGCGGTCCGACCCCCCCCCCCCTCTCGTTAGACGATAACACTTAAATAATTATCCACCAGATTATCATGCTAGAACCAATAACGAGATTAAATAATTAATCAACAACAAACCCCTACCTCGGTTCAAGAACGATGATCGTCAACAACCCGCGGAAGACAAGCGTCGTAGAGGTCGGGCGTCGCGGTAATCATTTGTCAATTCCGTTGACGAAGAGGTACGTCCGAAGAGGTACGTCGTTGGTGAATCTTCGTAAGCCGACGAAGGAAGTCCGAGGAGGAAGCGGCGTTCCCTTTCGTTGACACAGAAGGCGTCGTCGATCTTCGAAAACAAACCGGCTACGAAGAAGAGAGGAGTAGTGTTCTTCGTCGAAGCTTGAGCGTTCTTCGTCAAAGCTGAAGAAGAAGGAGGAACTCCCAAATCCTCTCAAGATGGATAACCAAAATAAAATAAGCTAAGGCTTATTTTATTTACACAAACATTAACTTGAATTTCAAAAGTTTGAAATTCAAATCAACCCACCTTAATTAATTAAACCAAGATGTCAAACATTAATTAAAGGGGGTTATAGGGGAGTTTTGAGAGAAGATGAGGAGTTGGGGTTTGTGTGGCCCCCACCACACTTAATCCTCCCAAGGGAGGTTAAGTGGATGTGGGTCCCACCTTTAACTCCCTTTGGGAGAAGTTAACCAACAAAATAAAAATAAAAAGTGTTTCCACATTTTTATTTAACTTCTTATAATTTCTCCCAAAAACTAACTTTCGTCCCGCATAAAATGCAACCTCGGAAAAGGTCTCCTTAAGCGAATATCAGTGCTGCGAGTTCATCGGTGCCCTCGGAATTTGATTCCGGGCACCGGTTCAAAAGTTATAAATTCCCGCTTGTTCGTTCACTGAACGTACCCGAGCCAAACTTCAGAAAATGATTCCGGGCACTCCGGGCCTCGGAATCGGGTGCCGTCAAAAACCGCGCTCTTGTAAAATTCCAAAGAAAATTTAGAAAAAATTTCCCTTGAATTTTATGGGTCTTTACATTACTCCCACCTCAGGGATTTACGTCCTCGTAAAGATACATCAAAAACTAGGGAAACAAATGAGGGTACTGAGCACGCATCTGAGCCTCCCGCTCCCATGTGCTCTCCTGGAGGTTCCCGTGCTGCCATCTGATGCGCACAAGAGGAATCGATCACCCACGTAGGACCCACTCCTGTCGATCCTCTATCTCTATCGGGACCTCCGTAAAAGTCTCCCCATCGTCAAAGTCAAGCTCCCCATGGTCAATGATGTGCGTCGGGTCGTGCACGTATCTCCTCAGCTGAGACACATGGAAGACGTCATGCACCCGGTGCAACTGAGGTGGTAGAGCCAGGCGATAAGCCACCTCACCTATCCTGCTGAGGACCTGGAAGGGTCCGATGAAGCATGGAGATAACATGCCGCCTCGGCCAAATCTCTATATACCACGTCGAGGTGATACCCGCAAGAAGACGTGGTCGCCATCCTCGAACTCTAGTGGCCTCCGCCTCCTGGATGACGTGGACCTTCTCTGTCGTGGCCTGGACCATCTCCGATCCCACAAGTGCTGACTCCCCAGGGTCTATCCAGCACAAAGGAGATCTACAAGGTTGTCCGTACAACGCCTCATACAATGTCATCCCGATGGTGGAGTGGTAGCTGTTGTTGTATGCAAACTCCACCAAGGGTAGGTGGTCCTTCCAGCTACGACCAAAGTCGAGGACACATGCACGGAGCATGTCCTTGAGAGTCTGAATGGTCCTCTCCGTCTGAACATCCGACTGAGGGTGAAAGGCTGTGCTCAGATGTAGCTGCGTCCCGAACGCCTCCTGTAACCCCTTCCAAAGCCGGGAAGTAAAGCGAGCATCTCGATCGGAGACGATAGATGATGGCACACCGTGAAGCCGTACAATCTCCTGAACGTAGAGACGTCCCAAGCTCTCCACTGAGCCCTACTCTCTGATGGGTAAGAAGTGAGCCGACTTGGTGAGTCGGTCAACAATGACACAGATGGAGTCGTGTCCTCTGGAAGTGCGTGGAAGTCGAGTCACAAAGTTCATAGATATGTCGTCCCACTTCCACTCCGGGACCTCCAAGGGATGTACCAAGCCTGCTGGTACCTGATGCTCTGCCTTCACCTGCTGGCAGGTGAGGCATCGAGAAACGAACTCTGCCACAGCCTTCTTCATGCACGGCCACCAGTGATGTCGTCTGAGATCCTGGTACATCTTCGCCACTCCTGGATGTACCGCCAAAGTAGAAGTGTGAAACTCTCTCAGCACCTCCTCCCGTAAAGCGACTGGTACCATGGTACGTCCTCTGAAAAGGATGTCCTGCTCTGCTCCAAAGGAGAAACCATCAGGTGCATGTCCCAAGGATATCTGTGCATGCCGTGTCTCACAGTCAGCGTCCTCACGCTGTGCCTCTCTGACCCGCTGTAGTAGTGGAGGGGTGACTGTGAGAGACTGAAGGAAGGCTGCTCCATCTCTATCCACGAAGGATATCTGCAAAGAGGCTAGCTGCTCTGTCGCCTCCTCAAGTAGCTGAATGCTCATCCTCCTGCTGAGGGCATCGGCTACTACGTTCCCCTTCCCAGGAGTATAGACTATCTCAAAGTCATAGTCCTGGAGGAACTCGAGCCATCGCCGCTGTCTCAGGTTCAGGTTCTTCTGCGAGAAGATATACCTGAGACTCTAATGATCAGAAAATAATGCAAAGAGCTCGCCCATCAGGTAATGTCACCATGTCTTCAGAGCGAAGACCACTGCTGCTAACTCCAGGTCATGGGTAGCGTAGTTCTGCTCATGCGGCCTCAACTGACGTGATACATAGGCGATCACGGCCTGCTCCTGCATCAGAACACATCCGAGCCCGGTCCTAGATGCATCGCAGTAGACTATGTACCCTACTCCCTCCTCAGGAAACCTCAAGATAGGTGCGCTAGTCAACCTCTGTCTCAGCTCTTGGAAGCTCTGCTGACATTTGTCTGACCACACGAAGGGTTTCCCCTTCCTCCTTAACGTACGAAAAAGCTACAAAGATTTCTCCTTTTCCGAAAAGTGAAATCTGGTCTCATCCCCTGGATGAACCACGTTCCTTGCCTAATATAGTCAATCTCGTCAGGATTAGTTAATTCATGGCCTGGATGACGTCGTAAGGCCTCGACGCTGCTACCAAGAGATCCAACCGTTACTCTCTCCTCCAAGGGTTGAGTCACACTGTCAGCATCAGTGTGTGGTCACTGGGTTTCCTCCAGTAAGAATCTCGCAAGTGAGGGTCAAGTCAACAGTTTTTTTTAACCGGCACCTCTTAGTAAAAACAAACAAAAGACAAGAAAACAAAAGTCACCAAGGCAAGTATCTTTTATTACTTCAACTTAAAGTACAAGGACACAAGGCAACACAAACTACGACGCTAGAGGCATCATGGGAAAAGGCCTCTATGCCTGGAGCTAGTCCCGCACTAGTCCACCCGCTTCCGGAGCTCCATGATCGTAAGCTTCAGCTGCCTGAAGCTGTGCTCTCCCCTGAGGTCGGGGTGGACCTCCTGGTGGTGGTGGTGGTGGTGGTAGAGCCTCAAAGCGTCGCCCACCACCTACTGCTCGGCCAGCTCCTCTGCCTCGTCCGCCTCCTCCCTGCGGACCACCACGGTCGAACCTCTGCCTCTGCCTAGGTGGTTCCTCAACCGTCTGATGCTCCTCTGCATGGCGGGTCGGGCAGTCACAAGCCATGTGGCCCTGTCCGCCGCACGAGTAGCACTGTCTGCCTCTCGAAAGACTGGCTCCGCGCTGTGTGCCCCGCACTACTGAGCTAGTGTCCTGAGGTCGTCTGCCTGAGGGTTTGGTCTGTCTGGACCACTGAGTCATCCGTCGACTGCCTGCTGCAGATGACTCTGCCACGTGCCGCCCTGCGGTGGGTCTCGGCACTGGTGCAGACTCAGCAAGGAAGCTCTCGATCAAAAGGGCCCGCTCCAGTACTCCTGTCTGAGTCGGTATGTTGAGGGAGATCAGCGATGCCCTGATCTCGTGTCTCAAACCCTGCTCGAAGGTCCGAGGCCGGAAGAATGGGTCCCGTACCATGTCGGTCGAGTAGCGCGAGAGATCAGTAAATCTCGTCGAGTACTGAATGACCGTCATGCTGCCCTTCCGCAGCTGAAGAAGCTCCTGGATATGCATCGCACGAAGGGTGGCTGGGACGAACTCCGAGCGGAAGAGGCTCTCAAAGTCCGTCTAAAGTAGAGATGCCTCATCGTGCACCTGGAGAATCAAGCTCCACCATCGGCCCGATGCTGCGTGCAGTAGGCTCGCAGCGAGGATCACCATGAGGTCTGCAGGCGTCCTCACTAGCCTAAAAACTCGTACCACTGCCTCCAGCCAGTCCCCGGCTGCCTGGGGGTCCGTCTCCCCACGAAACATGGGCGGTCGCTGGCGCTGAAACTCATGCAGTGCGTTGAGGCGACGTGCATCGTCAGCGGCTGGTGCTGGAAGCATCAGTGGCTTGACGGGTAGAGCTACCGCCGGTGCCACTGCTGAAAAAGGGCCCTGCACCGAGGCCTCGTCGCTCGGGGGGCTGTCGTCACACTTGACTCTCAGAACCCTAGCTGGCCGCCGTCGTGGGGCCATCCTGAAAAGGAACAGGTGCGCCACGGTCAAATAGTATACCTGGTGAGCTGACACAAAGTAATCACAAAGAAAACTTTGAAACACATACGCAATCAATGTTTTCGTGAATTAAGTCGGAAATCAGAAGTCAGGGTCCTGGTGTACGGATACGTCGGCCGCCGCACCAACACTGGACTCCCTGGACTGATAACCACACTCAATACGCTAAACATTATTGCTTCACATAGAAAAGATCAGAGTTCGCGGTAGAACCAAACTCCTCTTATACCAATTTGTCACGACCCGTCCTCGGGGCCCGTGCCGTGACTACCCCAAGCCCGCCTTTCATAGGCCAGGGGCTGGCGACTAGCACCAAGGCTTAAATCCCAGTAGAAAGGGAAGGCATTGCCTTTGAAAAGTAAACAAACACCATAGAGTAAGCAAGCGGAAAAGTAAACACTAAGTAAGAACAGAGTACAACTGAAAGTGCAGAAAAGTAAAAGGGCCAGTATACAAACCCAAACTGAAAGTAAAGTACAACTCGAAAGGGAAAACAGCAACTGTAAAGTTAAAGCCGCTACACCGAGCTGTCCACTGGAAATCCCACCTGAAGGGTGGGTACAGATATCTCCACAGCTCCTCGGGTCTCGTCGTCCGCTCCAAACACGTCCCGCCCAGTGGTCCACCTCCAGGTACCGTCCTGCTCTGGAAGCCTCATCCAAGATCAACGCTGTCCATCGTCTGCAACCAACACAACGTAGTGCGGGCATAGCCCATGCAGGGGTGAGTATAATTTACTCAGTAGGGACCCCGAGACCCCTGAAGGTCTCCCAAAATCCACAAAGGATAAACCACAAAGGAAGATACAATCACGAAGTAACAACCGACACTGCTTAGGTATATGCCCATACATATACCTAAGTCATCCATTCCAATACGCTCCAACCTCCGAGCCCAAGTACAACTCAGTCCACACAGGATAGTATACGTATTCCACACCGGAAAGCAAAACGAAATCCACACCGGATAGCACAACTCAATCCACACAGGAAAGCAACAGGATTCATCTCACACAGGTATACTTCTTTGAAAGACGATAAAGATGATCTCTGATCCATCTAAGTCATTGGACCCACGAAGGATCGTTAGGTAACTAACCCCCGTAAAGACCCACACAGGATCGGTCCCACACAGGACCTGTAGGCGCTGGTTCACACAGGACCGCTGAGCGCAAAGACCCACACAGGATCGGACCCACACAGGATCGGGCCCACACAGGACCTGTAGCACTGAACCACGTAGGATCGTTGAGTGCTGTAGTCGTCGTCGAATCCACACAGGATCTCTGTTCTGTCGTCATCGCAGTCACAGTAGCAGTAGCAGTAGCAGTAGCAGTAATAGTCGCAGCCAGCACTAGGGTTCCCGCACACAGCAAGCTCGTTCGGGAGGGTCCGCTCCACGATCCGGGAGGCTGATACATCAACTGTCACAAAGTCCAGAGTTGATGTATCCAAAAGTTCCGTATCGTCAACAGGAACTCAACGCAACAGACGGCGCGTCGATCGGACGCCCGGTCTGAGAGTTATTGGCTTTTTTGTCCCAGGGGCCCGGTTGGTTTTTAAGGCAAAACCAACCTGACCGTACTCCACCTACATCCAAACCTCGGGCTGAGTATGCCAAAAGATCCGTCTCACTAAGAGGAACACAACAAAACTGACGGCACGTCAATCGGACGTCCGTAGCTCAAGATATGAGCGTTTCCGCTCCGAGGGCCCGGTTGGTTTCGTGTACGAACCAACCTGGCCGAACTCAAAGTATTCCGAAACTTTGAGTGCGATATACCGAATCTACCGTCTCGATCCAAGAATCGCATCGCCGCTGACGGTTCGTCAATCGGAGGTCCGTAACTCAAGTTATGGCCAAAAGACCAAAGTTAATTCGAAAACGGGGGGTCCGGGTCCGGGCCGACCCGGCCCGACCCCCCCTGGGTCGGCCCGAACTAGGTCGACCCGACCCGGGTCCGACCCGGCCCGGCCGGCGGCAGGGTCCGGCACGGCGGCGCGGCCTGGCGCCGCTCGGTGCCACGCGCGGGGGGCAGAGCCCCCGCCTCTCCATGCTGGCGGCGCGGCTGAAGTCGCGCCTTTGGAGAAAACCGGCCCCCACGTGGGGGCCTGCCTTGAGGGAAACGGGGGGCCGCCTGCCCCCCTTTAAGAAACCAGCCCCCCCTCTTAATTGGGGGGGGGGGGCATTCATGTTGGCCGGGGGAATTTAATTCCCCCGGTTTGTCCCCTTCCGGCCGGCCCACCTGGCCGGCCGGTTCTTCTTTAACGGGACCGAAAAAGTCGGTCCCCTTCCGGCTTCCGACACCGGCGGCCCGGCTAGCTGCCGGTCCTCTCGTCCCATCGCGGCCCGGAACTGGCCACGGCCTTCGTCATTCGGCGCGGTGCGACGGCACCGCGCCCCTCCGCCGCGGCCCCGCTCCGGCCGCGGCGCCTTCGGTTTTCTTCGACGCGGCGCGACGGCGTCGCGTTCATGATGATCCTTCCATGGCGCGGCGCGACGGCTCCGCGCAATATAGCCGTGCGATTCCCGCGTGGTGCGACGACACCACGCCTTCTCGTTCATCCACAAGAATATAAAAGAATAATCAAAAACAAAGGAGGGGGAATTCGGCCGTGTTTGTGCGGTCCGACCCCCCCCCCCCCCTCTCGTTAGATGATAACACTTAAATAATTATCCACCAGATTATCAGGCTAGAACCAATAACGAGATTAAATAATTAATCAACAACAAACCCCTACCTCGGTTCAAGAACGATGATCGTCAACGACCCGCGGAAGACAAGCGTCGCGGAGGTCGGGCATCGCGGTAATTGTCTGTCAATTCCGTTGACGAAGAGGTACGTCCGAAGAGGTACGTCGTTGGTGAATCTTCGTAAGCCGACGAAGGAAGTCCGAGGAGGAAGCGGCGTTCCCTTTCGTTGACACGGAAGGCGTCGTCGATCTTCGGAAACAAACCGGCTACGAAGAAGAGAGGAGCGGTGTTCTTCGTCGAAGCTTGAGCGTTCTTCATCAAAGCTGAAGAAGAAGGAGGAACTCCCAAATCCTCTCAAGATGGCTAACCAAAATAAAATAAGCTAAGGCTTATTTTATTTACACAAACATTAACTTGAATTTCAAAAGTTTGAAATTCAAATCAACCCACCTTAATTAATTAAACCAAGTTGTCAAACATTAATTAAAGGGGGGTATAGGGGAGTTTTGAGGGAAGATGAGGAGTTGGGATTCGTGTGGGCCCCACCACACTTAATCCTCCCAAGGGAGGTTAAGTGGATGTGGGTCCCACCTTTAACTCCCTTTGGGAGAAGTTAACCAACAAAATAAAAATAAAAAGTGTTTCCACATTTTTATTTAACTTCTTATAATTTCTCCCAAAAACTAACTTTCGCCCCGCATAAAACGCAACCTCGGAAAAGGTCTCCTTAAGCGAATATTGGCGCTGCGAGTTCATCGATACCCTCGGAATTTGATTCCGGGCACCAGTTCAAAAGTTATAAATTCGTGCTCATTCGTTCACTGAACGTACCCGATCCAAACTTCGGAAAATGATTCCGGGCACTCCGGGCCTCGGAATCAGGTGCCGTCAGAAACCACACTCTTGTAAAATTCCAAAGAAAATTTAGAAAAAAAATTCCCTTGAATTTTACGGGTATTTACAGAAGACGGCAAATCGGACCAGATCGGAAAGGGAGTTCTTCGAGCATTCTTCACGCGGGAAGATCAATCATGGTTTTGGAGCTGATCGGAGGCCCGGAAACGATGGAAACAACTTTGTGGTGTCAGGGCGACCAAAACCTGAAGGTTTCGTGGTGATCGGACAGCCGTATCAATGATCGGAGAACCACGGGAGGCGGGACGGGGGAGGTCCGTATTTTTGGAAATTTCCAGAATACACGGCGTGTACTTACGAAGAACATGCCGTGTAGTTCTGATGGTGGCAGCTAGGGTTTCGGGGTCATAGAAGGATCACACGGTGTGTGACCCCGGTCACACGGTGTGTTAGACCTTCCCCGAAGCTCGGCATGTACTTCGGGTGGTACACGGACACGGGATGCTCTACACGGCTTCAGGCGGCTCGGCGTGTATAGCTCGGCAGAGGCAGCTACGCAGAGCTCGAAGTGTGTCCTAGGGATACACGGACACGAGATGGAGTACACGACCGTGTACTCCCTCACCCGGCCAGGCGAGGTCACCAGCACAGGTCACCCCGTTTGCAGATTGCTCGGGTTGGAGTACACGGGTTGGTGACTGTGTATGGGCACATGGCCAGAGTACACGGAGCTAGCCCCAGTGACCCAGTCATGACGTGTACTCCATACTACACGCCATGTATAAAGTTTTCTACATGACCAGCCTCACGACATGGGCCGTTGTACACGGGAAGTCCCCGGGGTCGGACAACACAGCGTGTATCATTTCTACATGTCGTGTACTTTTTGGAGAATGGATTGGTCCTTTTGTTCACCGTGCCTTGAACATCTTTTGTTTGGGTTAGTTCCCCTTCTTCTTTTCCCCTGAAGGTCAGGCATCATTCCCTCACACCGGTTTATGATCCCTTCAGCAGGAATTTTCTGTGATAGGGTCAGGCATCCATCCGAGAGGCCCAGATCGAGATCCTCTATCCATTCCAGACCCTAGGTAGAGTCAGGCATCGGTGTGACCGACTTTACCAAGCGTTGATCCTCTACCAAGCAGGTGAATTCCGGATGAGTCGTAGTATCCGCCAAGGCCCTGGCAGTGATCCTCATCTGTGTATCGAGATCTTTCCCACTCAGGAGCGTGTCTCCCGTAATGAGTGCTTCTATCTATCGTAACCCTTCCACTCAAGAGTGTGTCTCCCTTAATGAGTGTAGCTACATCTCGTGACAGTTCCCGATGAACATCACCTCTCGGACGGACGTCATCAGAACTATAAGACTCATGGAGTGTGTTCCCCCGGAGCGAGCGCATCACGAAATCTTCAAAAGGAATCCCTTGCGGGGGTATGCGGTTGAGTGACTTGTCTCTAGACCACGAGCCAGGGTTTTGAGTATATCTGGTTTGTTTTATATGTTCTGTAAACATATATTATGCATAGATGAATGTATCTTTACTTTGTGTACTGCATTGTGGTTTTCAGAGTCCTCTACTGAGTATTTTTATACTCACCCCTGCATGGGCTTTGCCCGCACGTCTGGTGTCTTGTGCAGATGAGCAGCCTTTTGACAGAGTCCAGGGTGGACCAGGACAGGACCGAGCTTTCTGAGTTTCCTACAGGCTGAGGCGTTCCTACAGCTACGAGCAGTAGTCCCAGTACCTTTGTGCTTACAGGTTGGACTTTGCAGTTTTTCAGACTCTTGTTTTTTGTGGGCTTGTATTCTGTCCCAGTTTACTTTTACAGTACTCTACCTTTCTTCGTGCTCTGTTGGTTGGGTTTAGTTGTATGCATGCATTTTTGTTCCTTAGTGTTTTACATTTCAGCATTTGTGGGCTTGGAGATGTGTGTGTGTGTACAGGTACTTAGGCAATACCTCCCATGTTAGTGACATGCCTACTCGGTGCTAGTCACCATCCCCTGGCCTATTGGAGGCGGTCTTGGGGAGTCACGGCGCCGGCCCCACCAGGACGGGTCGTGACATCTATCTACTAATTGGAACCATTTTATGGAGTTAGGGCATGGTTCCTCAATCTATTGAGTGGTACCCTCCTAAATAGTTAGGGAATGGGTACTCTATCCACCTTAGTGGCACCCTCCTATTTGATCATGGTATGGTTCCTCTATCTATAAAGTGGAACCCTCTTGAAGAGTCAAAGAATGGGTCTTCTATATAATTTTTGGCACCCACCTATGGATTCATGTCATCATGCCTCTATCCATCTAATTTTAACCCTCCTATTAGATTAGGGCATGGTTCCTCTACCTATGGAGTGGCACCCTCCTATTGTACCAGGGTATGGATCCTCTATATAGTTATTGTGTCCCCACCACTATACAAAACAATGGTATGGTACATATTTGAATGGATAGGAGTATGCATTTGATGTTTTTTACTAATGGTTTTGTGTGTTGATTGTTGTTTCTGGGTTTAAGTTGTGGTTGTATGCTTGGGAACCGGAACCCATTAAATCGGCTATTGAAAATCAAAAAAAGGATTTCCAGCCATATTTGAATGGGTAATTCTTTTGAAATACACACATGATGTTGTGAATCATGTATGGACCTCTTAGAACTATTGGAATACTTTTTCTTAGGATGGGTTGTGATATGGAGATCCCCTTTATCACTTTCCTAGTTTTCTTTTATTAGAACATATATATTTATATATATATATCCCTATTGATTGGAATTATTTTCTCTATTTCTATGGGTTGATATTTTTACATCTATCATGTCTCATATTTCTCTCCCTTAATCTTTAGGGGTTTCCTATTGGGTATATATATACTCACCCCTATGTGGTATTTTCCCACACATGTTTTTTCTTATGGTGATGAAGGAAAAGTCGGTAATGATTTCAGTAGATCATATGGATGCCTTGGTGTATTTGGAAACATATGGTGGTTGGGACTTGAAGATATGGATTCAAGTTCTATGAACATTTACTTATCCTATTGTTAGGTTGGGAAATGTTTCTAGTTGGGAATGTATTTTTCCCATTTAATTTTCATATTGGTTTGTCATACCCTTGTATTACCTAGAGGTTATTACATGAATAGTTTTTACTCTATATGTTAATATCTATTTTATTTATTGCTTTGTACTTGTCCATGGAGAATTGTGGGTGTGTTCTTATAGGTACATTAATAAAATAATTCCCGTATTACTTATACCTTTCTTCACTTATTGTCATCCCAAGTCCCATGTATGTAGGTTTGGGGTAGTTGTAGCTCAGCCTTCCACCGGCCAGGACGGGCCTAGTGGGTAAATTTTTATATCCTTGGTCAGCCTAAAACAACATTAACTAAATCCTTTTTTAAGATCAATGGAGCCACTATAATGTATGATGGACCAAAAGATGTTATTTTCACTAATTATACATCTGAACCACTATGGAGTCATGAACAAAAGTGTGTTCATCTAGCCGCGCCACCATGTAATCTATGTGCAACATGTATGATTGAAGTTTCCCCATTGGTCTCTACTATTATTGATAAACAACCATTATTTGTGTCCTTCATGTTTGAAATATCTCAAGAATCATACATGGGATTTTTAAAAACGTAAGACATAAATCCTTGACCATGGAAGGTCGAAAGAAAATTTCACCTTAGTTTTATTATAAAAAGAAGATTTTTTCACACCCAAGATGGGAGATCGCACACTTGGGATCAAAGGAGGAGCTTTCACTGGGGGATTCTACTATCATCATCTCATACTTTATTTTTATTTTTTTCTTATTTACTTATATTTTACTTCAATTGTAATTTTTATTTTATTATATTATAAAAATAACTCATGATTTTTTTGTTTAAGTGATTCACCTTGCCTTCTGATTCTTCTTCTTCTTCTTTTTATTTTAATTTCTTAATCGCTCTCTCTTCTGTGTTTTTGTTATAAATTTTTTCATATGTTATTATTGTTCTCTATCTCTCTCTTATTAATTTTAATTTATTTTCTTCTCTTATATTCTCTTTTTATTTCCACTAGTGACCTCTTACTACCAATAATGGGAATTTTGTCCTGAATCAGATCTGGTCACCATCAAAACAAGCACCTAACCCGATCTGCGACAAGGAACAAAGGTAATTCCCAATAACCATGGGATTATAAAAGTACCCTGGTATCATAAATTAAAGTTTGGGAATGATTTACCCAAATTTATAATCATAAAATATCAAAAAAAGTATAAGAAAATGATTCAGAATTTTTCAAACCAAATCATCCTTTACAAAAATTCAGAATTGAATTACATAATTTAAAACAAAATCACAAAAGGACCACAACAAAATGGAGTAGTAATTCTTACCTAAAAACCCATACACGGTAAGGGGACATCGCCCACAAGTCGTCTCCATGACACCGTGCCAAGAGACCACTAGCAACCCAAACCTCTATCTCTAAAAACATTGTCCATGCCTGCATAATACATTTCCAATTATACTTACACCCAAAGGTGTAAGTATGGTCTGATACTAATTCCAATAGGATTCCACACAAAAGGATTCCATGTGATAACCATTTTGGAACAAGAAGGATTCAATTTTTATAAACAATAAATTCTAATAACAATTTCTAAAATTTGAAACTTTAAATGAAAGTAGTTTTAAAGAGGGAAACTTTGAATAATGTACACATTTAATTAAAACGCACATGCTACTAAATTTTCCAAAAAGAAACACACCATATGCTGACGGTAATTACAATATATCCAACTATCACTAATCATGGGACCACCCTTATCCACTAGTTATTTGTTGGGACCTAGGAACATCATATATCGGTGTAAAAGTATCCATAATCAATAACCTTCTCATGCATGAGACACTAGGAGGGGAAACCCCAATGTCCTAGTGTTCCTCGAAATAATCATAAGTTTGTTAGTGTTGTCATAATCAAACTTTCTACATAAAATAGGGATGAAATTTCTACCGAATCACTAGAATACAAGTCCTAGTCCACCCACCTAAATACCTGGGTTTCCCTCTTTGTGGTCAATAA
The DNA here is from genome assembly GCA_963277665.1 of Viscum album. Classification (NCBI taxonomy): domain Eukaryota; kingdom Viridiplantae; phylum Streptophyta; class Magnoliopsida; order Santalales; family Viscaceae; genus Viscum; species Viscum album. The sequence goes on from OY728138.1 coordinate 644,627,524, forward strand.
AGTTACACATGTTATAAAATACCAATTTCACATAAAAAGTCCATTTACAAATTATACACACACCAAACATCCCAAAAACATGTACCATAATCCTCTTTTCACCTTCAAATTCATTTTAACAACATACTCCCATCAAAACATCCCACAAAAATATCTCACACCTTTATCATAATTTAATAAATCATTACAACCATTTATAAAATATTCTCAAAACGTTTGACATCACAAATCATCAATTTCTCTTTCAAAAATCCATTTTAAGAACATACACCCAGAAAAATAGTACCTAAAAATCTTTTTCACACTTTGTGTAACTCAATAAACCATTTGAGATTTTTATAAAACAACTCCATGGAGTATAATAAGGTTTTTCATATAAAATCCATTCGAAAACTGCCATTCTAGGGAAAATGAACACCATTACCAAAACAAAATAGAATTTTTATTCCTAGAAACATATATTAAACCACTTTCATATGTAATAAAATGACCTCAATTGATACCACATGAGTTACACATGAAAAATACACATTTTCATGCAAAAATGAAACATTAAAATTAAATACTTAACTAATTCCATAAAAAATGGTTTTTCACCACACACAATATATGAGGAACATTATAAACAAGTAAATCAAAAATATATAACTCATCAAAGAATGCTTATACATGTAATCCCCAACCTTAGAAGAAAAAATCCCAAATCATTGTGAAAAACATCAACTGCACCACCATCTCATCACAAGGAAAAGAAAATGAACCCTAACAAAGAATATTGAAATAATAAATTTAAAAATTTACCCAATGTATGAAGGCCTAGTTTCTATACATTTGGAACTTCAAGAAGGATGGAAGAAACTGTAAAAAATGGAAGAAATAAGTAATTCAATTAATTGAATAAATCTAGAAGTTCCACCAGCAAAAACCCCTTCAAAATTGGGTTCTAAATGAACTTGGGGTAGCTTGGGAGCCTTCCATGAGTGTAATGGTTAAATAGGTGAAGAAATGGGTGCACTAGGGTTAAGGACCAAAGAGTGAAATTGGAATTACATAAAAAAATATTAATGTGTTGGACACTATAAATGGTTTGGTATCATGGTATAGTAAATTGTGCGGCTTGTTCTATCCACCCAAATACTTTCCATTTTGCTCCAAATTCAAGGGGAAAGAACGGGAAATTCAAGGTAAACATAGGGGGTTCAAGGGGAAATTATGAGGAAAAGATATTCTAAGTAAATGAGAGAATATTGCCCCAAAATGTCAACCCCATCACACTCATCTCTTGAGGAAATGATCAATAACCCGAATAAAGTTAAAACTAAATCGAGGATGTGACAATTATCCCCACTATAAAGCTTCCTCCCTAGGAAAACCACAATAAGGTCAGATGAAAGAAAACCCCCAAACTATTTCCATGTTCAATGGGGGGTTCCTAATGAAAGGAAAATATGGAAACTACCTACAAGAAAAGAGGACCATTAGCTAACTCGAGAGGCTAAGACAGACTCCACAGCTAAGGGTCACCCACCCCCAAAAGCCAAAACACCTCCACTTGATCAAAAAAAAGGAAAAGATACTCTCACCAACCAAAATTCACACCAATTTCCTAAAAGAAGAAAACATAATCAGCCCATTTCAATGAAAAAACTCCTTAAACACTACCTGATAAAGCTCAATAAATTTTCATGAAATGAACAATGAATTCGAATGAGGTTACCACAACCTTACCTCAACAAAACCATTGGGCACACTCCAATCCCAACATTTTCCAAAGAAGGAAGTTGGGGTTATATAGCTCCGAACAAGACTAAATACTACCAATACAACACCAATAACAACTAAATTACTGATACTGGGTGACCTGATCATCTCCCACAATATAAACGAACTAACACCTAAGACTGAATAAGAACACCAACATAGGGAGGTCTGGATGGACTCCCCACCATAAGAGAAAAATTAAATTCTCATGATAGAACTGGGACACCAACAGGGGGATGCCCGAATGGAGTCCCCACCATAAGGGATATACGAACATTAGACTTATTCTAAAAGAGCATAAATGAGACACCTGGTGGGTCCCCCTAACATAATTACCAACCGTCTGAACCAACTAGTATTGTCCGACATGAAAAAGACCTCGTAAGACCCAATCTCCACTACAAGGGGTTTTGATTAACGAGACTCTAAATCAATAGAGTCACTAAGCGGTACATCACTCCCACCAAAACTACCATCCTAGGATGAGTCCAACCAAGTCCAAGATCAAAAAGATCCAACCAGGTTATTCATACATGAAAAACCATACTAAGATTTTCACCCACAAAGGTTAAAGCATTGGGTTTGAAAAAACAAAACCACCCCACCTCTCTATAACCAAGGAGTGAATTTTACACCGATACATATTACAACCCTAAGGGACAGGGTCTACACATCCCCTTCCACCACATCAGACCACTTATAAAGAAATCACCAAATAGAAACTTCAAAATGTATCTAGATCCCACACCAGATATAGAAGTTTAAACAAGATCCCTTACACCCTTGTATTCCCTGACTATGCACCATATTCACTCTAGTACCAAAATCTAGAGATTATATGATTGAATAATCTACATACTAGCATTCATGCACAAAAAACCCCTGAATGGAACTTCTTCCTCTAGTTCCAAAATAAACTACACTATGATCCAACAAAATCAACATGAAACAACACATCCTGAAAACCGATCTCCTTTTATGGAACCTACCCCAAGATAGGGACATATAAGATTCACATGCATAACCTCTTTCACCTTGAATAATAAAAAGTAGAAGAAAGAACGCGTGGAAGACACATTCACTCAAAATAATGAATTCCTAAATTCTTTGAAGAGAAACAAACTTCCATCTAATAAGAATCCCTCAAAAGGTTCTGAAACATCCACCTTTTCCTTTAAAATTAAACACAACACAACAAGATAACACCGAACATTGACCTAGAAAGTGACAGAGACATTACTAGGATAGGAACCTTGAATAGAGTTCAAGTAGCATGATATTACCATAAGAAACCATAAAATCCTCGAATGACCAGATTTATCTACACCGGTGGCCTAACATGAACCCTTTATTTGAAAAGACTGATGAAACACCAAAAGGTCCATTATGACATCATCCTACACTGACAACCCCTAACCACTTTCACCTTTTTAACTATAATTCCCATCAACCATTACAAAATAAAACCTATAGGCCCAATGATATCAAACTTCCCCTTCGAGGATTCAAGAAACTCAAGAAACGATGACTCCTTTCAACTATTTTCTCATACACTCTTCTGTTGTAATAGTATCTGCATTATCTGAAAAATAAAAGAGATAAAATCAACCCTAAAACATGATAATAGAGTCCATACATTGATCAAATAAAGGACCTTCCAGTGGTGAATCACCCATGGATGCACATAAATCGTGCACTAACTATTTATGGGGGGAAACCTTATCCAACAAGAAAACCCAAGGAACTAACCAAGAAATTCTTTTGGTCCAAACATAAAACAAAATAGAGTATAACACATGAGGGTAACCACCACAAAGGATTCCTGAAAAATTTCTCATAAAATACTACCAACCAACACTTAAACCCCACTTACCAATGATACACAAACCCAAAACATCATTTAAACAAGAGGGGTTTTCGAACTCAAGACATCCCACAATAACAATCCCAAAAGAAAATGAAACACGCCACCCAAACATGGGTTTTCAAAACATAAAAGTTTCCTTTAAAATAATTTATTTGAAATTAAATGGGTTCAATAGTTAGAGCACTCACTATTGGTACCACATGGTCCTCACACATGCACGTTTCCATACCACAATGTGCACCCTCTCCATATCCATACCGTCACTCATATAGTCATTCCATTAACCATCCATCTTTCCATGAAAACCCATGCATGTGGTCTCTCACAGAAATACCAATGGTTAAAACAAAATTTCATTCCAATTTTCAAAACCAAGACATTTGACCGACACTTACTTTTTCTCAAAACTACTAGACACAAAATCCAAACCAAATTCAAATCTTACAAAAATTTTCAAAAAATCACTAACCATTCAAATAAAAGCTCACTTTCAAGTCATAGACTTTAATTTTAAAACATCTCGGCCCATTTTGTATGCTTCCAGATTTATTACAACCTCTTTTTCATCAACACCTGTTTAATTAAAACTCATTTCTTCTTATTTAAAACAAGGTTCCAATAGTTCATAAATATTTTCAAATTCTCATAGGTTACCGAATAAAATTACAATTCAAAACTCCATGAATAACTTCCAAAACATTTTCTCCCATTCAAAACACATTTTAATAGTTTATAAAATTCTATTTGAAACAGATTTTTTTAAAACCCACATTAACATAATTCATACTTTTAAAAGTGGTGTAAACACACCATTTACCATTTCAAAACAAAATAACACAATACAAACTGAGAGGAATTTAGTATCGGTGGGTGGCTTGGACATATGGTTAGAATCCATATGTGAATCACTTCACCATCACAGAGTGTGTTCTAGGGAAATTTCTTTGGCTCTAAATGGATTTCTAGGCCCTGTGATCTCACTAAGACTATTGACCAAACTCTCTTTTCATTCCCCTAATCATCAATGAACCACAGGAACCAAAGAACTCATATAAAACCCAAATCCCCATGGCTAATTGTATCCTATAATTTGATGTGTTAGCCAAGCACCCTACTCATAATCAGAATGTCATGTCCTGAAAATCCTAGCTCTAATCTACCCAAACTCTTTCCCAAAATAATATGACCCCAAAAGAGAGAACTCGGCTCTAATAACATTTTTTCATGAACCATATATGTTTATCATAAAAATAGGCACCCGACTCTATCTGTGACAAGTCCAAAAGGGATTTCTGGATCCTGGAGAGCTGTAAAAAGTGCCCAGGTATCATAAAAAAAGTTTGGGAATGATTTACCAGAATATATAATCATAAAATATCAAACAAAGGCAGGTAAAATGAATCTTAATTATTCAAACCAAACCATATTTTACAAAAAATAATAATTTAATTACATAATTTAAAACAGAAACCCAAAAGGAACACAAAAAAAAGGGAGTAGAAAGACTACCCCAAAAAATCACTACATGGAAAGGGTGCATCACCCTCAATCCATCTCCACGACACCGCACCTAGAGACCGCTAGCAACCCGAACTGTCATCTCCAATAACATTTCCCATACCTACAGAAAACATTAAAAAGTTTACTTACTCACAAAGTTGTAAATAGGGTGTGAGCCTAATCCCAATATGTTTCCACCCAAAATGATTTCATGTAATAAATATTTGACGACAAAAAATTTGCAAGTTTTATAAATAAGAAATTCTAGTAACAATTTCAAAAAGAAGAAAATTTAAATGAAAGTAGTTTTCAAGAGGGAAACTTTGAATAATGTACACATTTAACTAAAAAACTTTCTAAAAAAATTTCCAACATAACACATTTTATGCTGATGATAAGTACAACATAACCAATGAACACTAGTCAGGGGAACACCCCAATGCACTAGCTCTTTGTGGGGCCCTAGATACATCATATCTCAGTGTAAAATTATCCATAATCAATAACCTTCTCATGCACAATCCACTAGGATGGGAAACCCAATGTTCTAGTGGTCCCCAATATCATCATAGTTTATCTAGTGATGTCATAATAAAACATTCTAGGCAAAATAGGGATAAAACTAAAACCAGATCACTAGCATACTAGTCCAAGTCTGCCTACCAAAATACCTGGGTTTCCCTCTTTGTGTTCAATCAAGTTCCATATGTTTTAAAATACCAATTTCATATAAAAATTCCATTTCAAAATTATACACACACCAAAAAACCCAAAAACATGTCACATAATTCCCTTTTCACCTTCAAATTAATTTTAACATCATACTCACACCAAAACAACCTACAAACATGGCTCGTACCTTTCCCATAGTTTAATAAATCATTCCAACCATTAATAAAGAATTATCAAAATGTTTGACAACATTAATAATCACTTTCTTTTAAAACCACATTTTAAGAACATACACCCACCAAAACAGTACCTAAACATATTTTTCACACTTTTTGTAACTCAATAAACAATTTGAGATTTTTATAAAACAACTCCAAGGAGTAAGGTTTTTCAGAAAAAATCCATTCGAAAAACCTCTTTCAAGGCCAAATTCACATCAATACCAAACCAAAATAGAATTATAAGCCCTAAAAACATTTATTAAACCACTCGAATATGTTATTAAATGACATAAAATGATACCACAAGAGTTACAGATGAAAAACACAAATTTTTAGGAAAAAATGAAACATTAAAATTAAACTCTTAACCAATTCCATCTTAAATGGTTTTTGCACCACACAAAACCTATGACGAAAATTCTAAACAAGTAAATAAATCAAAACTAACTCATAAAATAATTATTAAACATAGAGTCATCTACCTTAGATCTCAAAATCACAAATCGTTGTGTGAAACTTCAATCGCACCACCACCGCACCATAAGGGAAATAAAATAAACCCTAACCAAGAAGATTGGACAATTAAACTCAAAAATAAACCCTAAGAACGATAAAATAGTTTCTTAACTTTTTTAACTTAAATAAGGATGGAAGAAATCCTATGGAAATGGAAGAAACAAGGAAGTAATTCACTTACTTGAAGAAATCATGATGGTCCTCCCCAAAAACCCCTTCAAAATTGGTTTCCAAATGAGATTGGGGAGATTGGGACCTTCCATGGTTGTAATGGTTGAATGGGGGAAGAAAGGGGTGCACTAGGGTTTAGCCTGGAATAAAAAGATTAGAATTACATTAAAAAATTAATGTGTTAGGCATTGTGTATGGTGTATCCACACGGTTTAGTAAACCATGCGTCTTGTTTTGTCCACCCAAAAACATTCCATTTTTCTTCATATTCACGGGGAACCAAGGGGGAATTAAAGGGGAACTTATGTGGAATTAAATGGGAACTTAGGAGGGAAATATGGTCCAAGGAAAGAAAAATATAGTGCCCCAAAATTTATACTCTATCACACCCAACTCTCAAGGAAATGACCAAGAACCAAAGGAAAGTGAAAACTAAATATCGGGTGTGACAAGGCTAGCCTAAGGTTTGTCATTAGGGGATGCTAGTTGTTATATAATTCATTTCTTAAGTTATAAATATTTTTTTATTTTTTAATAAATTTGATTGACATGAATGGGTGTGGTGATTTTCCACCATGACATTAAGCTAAATTATCCTTCTATTCGTTAATTTTAATCTTTTCCCCCCATTCTATTGGACACAAGCTCTTCAAAAAGAGGAGCTAAGATGTTCAATGGATTAAAAAATATAAGATGGGGTTGGGTCCTGGAAGGTGTGACACTCTTGATTAAGTTGTGAAATAAACCTTGATTATAAGAGGAGGTATAATTTTTATTTCTTAGGAATTCGAGATTCTAAAACCAATAAAAAATTATTATTAGTTCATAATTTGGATCTCAAGATTGAGAAATCAACATGAAATTTAAAAAAATAAATAATAATAATAATCAAACCTAAAACCAAACCTAAAGGTAAATTACATTCTTTATAATCTCATTTTGATTCATTCCATGGTAATTAATACTTGAATGTCATTATATTATTTAAAAAATAATAATCAAAACCCTAAATTATCATTGTTTTTATAAAATAATAACAACATAAAAATAGTTCTTTTGGGAATTATAATCGTTATGTGAACAAAATATAAAGCTCTTAAAGTGATACGACTATATTAAAGAATTGTTCTTAACTAATAAATAGTTATAAATTTTCTTTTTCCATGCCCATTGATTGGTGTGTTGTCATTGATTCATGAACATAATCATCAGACCCCATTTTTCTTCTATAATACTGGGGTTATATGGGTCCTAATCATGTAGGATCCCAAAAAGAAAGGTGCACACAATTAAAATGAGTATTAAAATTTATCCTTTTATGTATCACTTTTCCTAGGGTGTAACACTCTCCACCCCTTTAAATGAAAACATCCACATTATGAAATAATACACCTCAAACCCAGGTAGTTCAACTGTAATTTTGACTATGTGTTTTCTTTGATATCATTTCACACGAACTAACCTCCTCAGGCCAAGAACCAAGTCATCAAAACCCAATGATATCCTATAATAAATTGTTTTTATTCCAATCTCACCCTAGGATATTACCTAATGGGGTCACCTTTCTAACTTGAATGTCCTCACATGCTAACACAAGTTATTTCAATGTTCGTTATCCTCACTCACACACACCCTATGAAACATCCTAAGAGGTAATGTATCCTCAAACTAATTGTAACAAACTAGGTAATTTTAGAAGTATTTTTATATTTATTTCATTCATGAATTATATTTTTTATATTCATTATATAAATATTAAGTTATTTTTAAATAAAAAATGAAATAGGTTTATTAAACGATTTTCTTATAAGATTTTATTGAAAAGTTTAATTTTCAAATTTAAAATATGAATTTGAAAAAATTTATTTCATTTTTGAAAACATAATGTCAAAATTATCTTAAGAATAATTTTTGGGAATTTTTTAGAAAGGTTAATTTTTTTAGTGAATAGTGAAAATGGTGATTTTATTATTGAAAATTTTATTTTTTTCAAGTATTTTCAAAGTAAAATTATATTTTTAGTAGTTTTAAAATTTAAAATTTTTTTATATTTAAAATAATTCAACTATTTTTAAAATTTATTTTAAACTTGAATTTAGTTTAAATTTAATTTTTCACTAAAAATGGATATTTTCTAAAAAAAACTATTTTTCATCATATTTTTTAAGTTTAATTTTAAATTAAATTCTTCTAATTTTTTTAATTAGATATTGAAATATGGATTCTATATTTAGAATCAATGGTTCCAAATTTAGTAAATAGTACCCTTTAATTTTTTTCAATGTGAATAGTAACCCTGGTAGTTATTTTACCATCGTAAATGGTATATAAGGTAATTAAAGTTAAAAAATGATAAAGACTAAATAATGACCCTAGAACTTGAATTAATTTATATTCTATGAATATATCTCATCCATAATCATCCAAATTTATAATATATGTTCTTTTTTCCATTTATATGTGATTATGACCTTTATAGTATTTTATGTAAAAAAGTCAAAAATTTCACAATCTTGTTTTTAATAAATATAATATTTTTAAATTACAGATAACTATATAATATCTTTAGTTATAAATATATTTTTAAAACTAAAATATTTATATTGATAATTTTAATTTATATTTAATATTTAGTGAAAAAAATAATTACATTAAATGCTTACACAATGTTGATGTTGTAATTTTTCAATTAATGGAAAAGTAAAACAAATGATATTAAAAATATTAAAAGTAGAATAATATGAAATAATTAATGTGACCCATGAATTTAATAGATAAAAAAATTATGGATTTATTAAAATATTTCATTTTAATTCACTTTGGTTTCTTGATTCTATAAAAGTTAAAGTAAATGTATAGTTCTAAAATTGACATTATTGATTATCTATGAAAATTATATTTTATTAAATGACATAAAATTCCAAAAAATATTATATTAATATAATTTATTAATATATTTTTGATAATATTAAACATGGACTATTTATGGAATGTTTTTTCATGTATAGTAACTATTCTGACCCTCAATGCATAAAAAACCTTATTGTCGTGACAAATGTGAAAAGGGTTTATAAAGCGCCAAAACAAACTCATAAGGACTAAAATGTGATTCAGACACATCAAAATTTTTTTATGATATTATTTATACACATAAAAATCTACCCTTGAAATAATATCAATTTTGATTCTTTTGTAAATCAAAAACTAATTGATATTAATTTAATATTTTAAAAAATTCAAAGAGTGTCCCTTCACTCTCTTATAAAAGGAAACCTCTTCTTCTCTTTTCATCATAGTTCAAAAATATGTTGGTTCTTGCAATATCTATCAAAATATATTTCTTACATCACTCCACATATCCTACAATATTTTTTTATCATAAATCCAACATAGAAATCCCTTTTGTGTAAATCTAAAGAGATTGTCCAAAGAAGATGTATAGTTCTTAACTGAATGTTTTTGTTTTATTTATTATTAAAACTTCATAAAATATTATTTAACCATTATGAAAAAAAATAAAAAAGTAATATTAAATATACTTACGTATTTTATGTTAATTTCAAAACCTATATACATCTCTTATTTTATCAAATTGGAAATGAAATCATTTTTCACCTGTATGGAGCACAAGAGCCTCGTAAACAAATATAATTCGTTTTACATCACCATCCCACAAAATTTTTTATAATGATTGAATTAATGTATCTATACCATATTTATTAAATATTTATCATTCTAAAATAATAATATATCATTTAATTTCTTAACATTCCATTCACTAAAAAATGATAATGGTGTTCATGAGTATGTGTGGATGACCACTCCACAAAGCGATGTGATGTGTTTTTAATCATCACATGACATGGATGATTTTTTATATGAATTTTTAAAAATAATAATATGTAATTTCTGATTTAATTGTAATTATGGAAAGTTAAAATAATACCTACCTTTTTTCTTAAAGAAATTTGAAAAATGTAAATATTACTCATGCGTACATATGGCCTACCAACTCTATGATTATAACATAGTTAATTTTTTATAACCATATTTCATTATTGGTTTTAAAAGTATAATTGATGTAAAAATGATAATTATACCTTTATAATTATTCTTAAGATGATTTAATAAGTAAATATTTGTCATATTCAACCTATATAATTCATTTTGGACTTATGAACCGAAAATCATCAAAACATCTGACAAAAAATTAAATGATTAAATGGTTGTATATGACATGGTAATATGTAAAATAAAGGGAATAATGAAATTCAAAAATTATATAAATAAATTAAATAATTATCATGAGTTAATTTTTAGGAATATAAATAACATCCATGGTGATCTATACTCTAGGTAAGGGACTTTTTAACTTAAAACCTCATTATAACTATTATAGTGATTTATTTTTAAAATATTTCTCTTCCTAGTACATTTTTTTAAAATTATATTATAAATGTATTTATATAGACATAAAATAACTATAAATATAATTTTATTCCACTTTTATTCAAATTATTTGACAAAATTAATTTTTTAATTGAATTTTTGACTTTCCTTACAAAAGAGAAAAGGAAAGATCTATTTTAACATATACAGTGCCAATAAATTTTCCTTTATTTTTAACCATTATTTGATGTTTAGATCACTTTACAAGATTTGATTTTTTTTATTAAAATAAAATAATCACATTTTCCTATTTCTGGGTATTTTTATATTTAAAATGTGTTATTAATATATAATGGAATTTTAACAAAGGAAAGTGCTTTGCACGTGGATTTAAAAGAGTTTTTTAGGGGTTTTATTAATGATATTATACTTAGACATAGTTTTATGAAGGTTTGGTCCCCATTATAGCTTATGTGCCAGCCCGGTGTAACTTATATGAAGGGTTGAGCCTCGTTATATATCACAAGTGATCTTGGTATAGCCTATATGATGGGTGCATCAAGATAGAATTGGGTGAGCTCGTTATAGATAATATTATAGGTGTGCCTAGATAGTGATCCAATTCATTGGGTAATGATTTTTTTCTATACATAATAATATTATAATTCGGTTGTATGGTTATTCCAATTGGAAGGGTCTTGTAAGTGTTTTAAGGTGATGTTGTATAAAGGAATATACATGACTATTCTATGTTTAAAAATGAGTTTTCATGGAAATAATTTGATTTAAATTGGTAATATAATAACCTTTTTGAATGAAAAATGATTCAATTTTCATATAAAGTTTTATTTTCTTTAGAAAAGGTTTTTTATGGGTTTTTATGTTTTTCACTGGACTTACATATTTCTTCTTTTTTATATCCCTTATTGAGATTCTTATGCTCATATCACATTTTAAAATGTTTTTCAAATGAATTTAAGGATGATTAGGGACAAGTATGAGTTCAAGAACAAATTTGTGAATGTTTTTCACAAAAAGAAAACAATATTCTTTTTAAAAGTTTTTTTTGGGTTGAAAAATGGATACTGAGTAAAATTGTACACCTTTTAATATATGGGATTGTTATGTAATATTTATGAACAATTCATATAAAAATATAAACCTAAAAGATATTTTGGTATGTAATAAAGTTAATTGTAGTTTAAAGACACTAGAATATGTGATGATTAAGGTTGGGTTCGTACATTTTTAATCTGAGGAAGGTCTAGATAACATTAGGGGTCAGGATAATTTTAATAGAATACCTATTAAATATTTTACCTAATTTTAATATTTAAATGAAATATAATTTTATGATTACCATGTTCTTTATTCTAAACTATGTTTTTTCAAGATGGTTTGATGCAATGGAAAGAGTTATGTTGTAGCAGTAAGTCACCAAGAGGATGATATCCATCCAAACCAGTAACCCAAAATGGTTAGAATTAGAACTAGGTAGTTTTTATAGTTATGGATAAGTTTAAAAAATATATAAATGGGGGAGGAATAATTTCTAGAGTGTATCAAGATCAGACATAGAGGAACATGGTGATAGTAGATCACTTCATGAAACATCACCCTCTGGAATTCGGTGGAACTTCAAATACATTGGTTTTCTAAGGATAGATAAACACCCTGGAAAATATATTTAAAGTCATGGGATGTTTGGAACATCAAAAGGTAACCATTTTCATTTATCACTTTGAGGTTTAAGATGGTGGATTATGTAATTTTTTTAAGAATTCCAAATAGATATATGTGCTTGATTCTATGAAATTTGACACATTTATGAATCTTTTCCAGGATAAATATTTCCCTAAAGTTGTTTCACTCGAGATGGAGAAAAAATTATAGTAATTGAGGAAAAAGGATGAATATTTTATAGTTATGTATAATGATAATTTAATATTATTGGCCATTTATATACCATATTTTAAATCTAAGATCTTGATAATAATATTAATCTGGTTTACCCAACTTTGAAACCAAGATATCAAAGGGTATTAGCTTCCCATGAATTAAAAATTTATAAGAAACTAGTATTGTGTTCCAAGATGATAGAAATGTATTCCTCTAATGACCATTTATTCCATGAAAACAAAAAAAAATAAAAGGTATAGATGGTAGTAAATGGGGAATAATTCATCAAAGAAATATGTAGGTAATAATATTATGTTCTCATATAGTGATATTTATGGTAAAAATCATATTAGGGAATTTCTAGTTAATTCTGAAAAGTGTTACAAGTGTTGTAAGTTTAGTAACAAGGATCATGAATATAAAGAAAAGACTCCATAACAATCAACAAATGGGTAAATAGATATCCGTCTATTGGTTAGATTTTTTATTTGTAAAGAGTTCAGTCATTATTCTAACATGTCTCCAAATTTAATTACTCATGATGGAAATCTTCAAGACCAAAAGAAGAAAGGTGTAAATGTAGAGACCCGAAGCTTGACGTACATTGACATTACATTACATTTGCAGAATACTTAGTACATAACAAAAACACACACACAAGGATCGTAATAGTTTTGTGTCTTTAGAAACTCGGAATATAATCTTCTAATCCTGGTGAAAGATCTTCAACATCTCTCATAAATATCTTCCTTTTTTTACCTAAAACCTTTCTTTATATCCTGGGGAAAAGAAAACATAAAAGGGTGAGCTCAAATGCTCAGTAAGGGTAAACAAAATAAATATCAATCACATCATATACATAAGCACATAACTTTTTGGAAATCTTAACCTGCAAAAGAGATCATAATTTCATAACATGGGGTAAATCATGGCAGTGAAATGTAATCACAATAATCATAACTTAAAACATGAAACTTTGTGGCATTCACACATAATCATAGAGAATCATTTCTTGTTAGTCAAGACTCATTGCCAAGACTATCTTAGTGGAAAAAGTCCCTTTCTGAACCGAGTCACCCTCGTTTCAGTCCTGTTTCACTGAACCGGTATAACCTACCATTCCAGCCATGTCTATCTCATGAGATATAAAATATTTACCCAATGCATTGGAGGGAGATATATTTCCCACCCATCTCATAATGATACCATTCTTATGCGTGCCACAAAATCATAAATCATACATCATTGCATAACCCATGTAATAAAATGAGATTCTTAAACATCATGCCATCATAATCCATAAACAATTGATATCATTTCATCATAAGAAAATTGAAACAATTTAAATCATAGAGACATTTTACTTGAAACATACATATCAAATAACGTCATCTTAGATGGAAAATAGTTTTGAAAAAAACACTTGAAATGAATTCTTGAGGAAAATATCATTTCTTCTTTAAAAACATTTTTCCTTTCTTAACATGTAATAAAACTTTAAACTAAAAGAATTTGATTAAAAATAAACTTGAAAACTTGTAAAGGAAGCTTCTTGGAAATAATGTTTTAAAAATCCATTCATGCCGTATAAGTTAAAAAACATTCTTCTCGTACTTTTGTCGGAAAAGTCAAAAAAGTACCTCGTACAAAAAACGACAAAAGATTCCTTTCATATCTTTTACTCAAAACACACTGAATGGTAAAATTGGATTTAAACCATTGTAGGTGGATGTAAATAATATGTCATATCGAGGAAACATGAATGTGGATGATAAAATTCACCCTAGTAAATGCCAATGTATAAACAATCTCGGATAAAAATGAGATTGTGATATTTCCCTTACCATAGGTCCGACATGCTTTGTAAGTGTCCGAACCTCCTGTATAATGATTTAAATAATGTTATTGACTTATTCCAGAATCATACTTATTTTTATGATATCATATATGTTCATATTCTTAGCTTCTTAGTAGTAATATTTCATTGCTACTTGTTATTCGGGTGTTTATAACTTTTTGTTCTTATGTGTGTTTTGTCGAATAAATTCTTATTCTTTTCTTTAGGTTATAGATACCTCATTTACAGAATGGTATTATTGTAATATATATCATATTAATTCAATTCAATTTATTTATATATTCATTATGAAATGAAGATCATGTAGAACGAGTCGCATCACATCATGGAGACGGTATTCCGTACGTACGCACGAGTGATGATATCGTTCCTATGATCGTGGAATTGTATTGGAGTATATGTATTCTATTTTAGAATCAATATCACTTTATAATAGTCATATATAGTCATTATTTACACCATTATACCCATCCAAGTAAGGTGGTGGTGGAAAACAGATTACACCACGGCGTGGAGACGGTATTCCGTACGTACGCACGCGCGGTGATTTCTTTTTCTGTAGGATGGATAGATGGTGAAATAGGGTTTTTTCATACTTATAATAACATATCAGTATATGAGTGATACTTATGTTATTACTTCATAATGAAACAACTAAAGAAGAAGAAGTGGAAGAAGAAATAAAGATGAAATAATCGGTAACGGACATTACCTCTTCTTTGAAGTGATTCTTTGAGACCTTCTTTTAGGGCCCTAAAATTGGTCTTTGAGGAAGACCAGAACCTCTAGGATGTTTCTAGGGAAGTGGAGAGGAGAATTGGGCAGGGTTTGGCCGAGCTTGAAGGCTCAATGTTGTGTGAGGAAGAGAGGGAGGAGGTGCCCTTTTATAAGGGAGGAGAGGGGCACCTTTGGAATAACTAAAAATATTATTTTATTATAAAGTCAAGTTCGGTTTTAAATAGCTCCAAATTGATTTATTTAGAGGCTAATGTGGGGATGTGTCTAAATCCTCTCATACAATAGAATTTAGACAAGTTTAGGTTCCTATTTTAACCTTATCATTTAGATTTAACATTAAGTTAAATAATTTTACTTTTACCGTGTCTTCTTGTGTTCTTACACTATAAGGTTAATAAACTTACTATAAGAAGCCAAAAGAACCCCAAATTGTTTATTATTAATATATATAACCTTATATAAGTCATTTGGCCGAACCTTAGATTTTTGGGAATAAAATAACAATTAATAATATAATATTTGTTTTAAAAACTATTTTATGTCAATTTTGACACTATTTAGTAATTGATTTTTGTGAAACTCATAACATAATGATAAGTTCGAAAAAAGTTAATTAAATAAATACTAACATGTCATATTAACCTATAAAATTAGTTTAATTCATAAAAACTCTCAAATTATATTTATTTGTGTATTTATAACATCAATTATGTCCATGTTGTATTAGTAAGATAATTACTGCATCATCGTTGTGTCATAAATAAATTAAATTATTTAATGTCTAAAAATTACAAATAAAATAAAATTATGTATGAAATCTTTTTATATTTATAATGAATATTTATAGACGAATTTATCTTACGTATAACCCCATATTAAAAATGTTTTAGTAAATAAACTTTGATTTTAACTCTTTTAACCCTTCTTTAAATAAATTAATAATAAATGTCCTAATCTAATCCAAGTGGGCCTAAATGGTCATATTTTATTCCTAAGTTTTTTTTTGGATGAATTACACTTGTCCAATAGAATTATTACATGTGTTAGGGTAATAATAATATCATTTCTACCCATAATTACCCTATTTACTTTTAACCGTGGTAAAAAAAGTAAAAAGTTACTATTCACCAAAAAATTATTTTCATCTCATTGAACCACATTTTACTTACTGACATCAACTGTGTCTCTCGGATTTTTGAAATTCCACTCACAGAAGCGGTAAAATTAAGTTTTATGAACAATTCAGTTTTTTTAACTACCACTTAGTGGTTTCACTATTCATCAAAAATTGAAAGTTTTCAGAAAAATACCAAAAATTAGGCCTAAGATATATTTGATATTATGAACTCAAAAATGATTTCTATTTGACCAAATTCAAAACATATCAATTTCATTAATTAATTTAAAAATTAATTCCCGTCTTCAAAACAAATAGCGTGTTCTTAAGAGATAATAACTATCAAAAGATTGACACTTGTTTATGTATGGTTTAAATGTGAAATTACATCCAATTACCATCATTGTAATAAATTGTAAAAATATATTCTAAATATACTTCAAAACCACTCAAATTAATAATTTATCACTATTAATTATTTCGATTGAAAAAGTTGTTTTTAATTAAAATTTAATAATTTTCACTATTCATCAAAATATGAAAGTTATCCGAAAATCACCAAAATTTCACCCTAAGCTAATTTCGATATTACGAATCCAAAAATGAATTCCATTTTGAAAAATAAAATTACAAAATTTCAAAAAGTGGTTATTACTATTCATAACAGCAAGTTTTAATAATATTTTAATAGCATATTGTTGTTTAGTGAAACTCGTTATTGCGTACTACACACGCTATCGAGGAAGGTCGCGATTGCGTGTAATGCAAGGCAAATCAAGGATGCGTGTTGTGCAAGCTCCTTTTGGTGTAGCGTACAACACAAGACATTAGTGAAATTAAAAAGAATATTTTTCATAAAATCTCGGGGTGTTACATTCTACCCCCCTTAAAATGAATTTCGCCCTTGAAATTCGTCGGGGTTATAAATGGTTTACTATTCGAAAGTTTATTTAATAGAAACCCACATCGTAAAAAGGAATACCAAAACCAATCTTTAAAAACGAAAGTATGAAACGTAACGGTTACCCAAATAAACTAATCACTGGGTTTCCACATAGGTGAAAATATGGATATGGAAGAAAAATCTAACCATCATGTTCTGATGGAGAGTGGTAGAGAACATGTCTATGGAAAAGCCAACAATCACAAATCCATAAATTTGTGACGATCTAAGGTACCATCCGATTAATTAGATATAAGAGCACTAGGACAACATTTTTGGTTTTCAAGATCGTTTCCCTAAAGTTGAAGAATTTGAATTAGAATAAATACTTACTTTATTTTGGTACAATCTCCCTATTGTTCGTGCCTTGAACAATTTCCACTTCATCTCTTAAATAAATGAATTTGAATTTGTTATTCGTGAAGTGTTAGCAGATCATGTGATAGAATGACAGGTCATTCCATCTATCTCAAACAAAAGGTTAGCAAAAGTTATTAAATATACATAAGTCATTCTATAGTGAGATTAATCATATATGGTTCCTAAAATGGACTTATACTTCATATATCATACTGCTTAATATAATAAAACTAGTTTCTACTAAACAGGGACTTCCTGTAGGTCAGTGGTAGGCGATAAAGGTCAGTCGCACTTCGGTTGTGGGTTCGATTCCCACAGCCTTGTCCGACGCGATGGGCTGTCGCCCGTCCTGCAGGTTGTCCTTTTTCTAAAACTATAACATCCCATCAATAATATCGAAAAAACTTCTATCCTTAAACAATACTAACTTATGTCCAACATAATCCATTCCATTCTTTAGGCTTATCCATAATACTATAGTCCACTCTCATAACATAGTGAAAACGATTACCAGAGATTTAATACCATCGTTGATCCCCATATATCATAAGATATGTTTTGTTGGTCACATTCCAAACATTCAAAGTCATTAATCATGTATTCTCTTGAATACCCATTGAGCCTTAGTGAAAACATGAATGTAGTTAAAAGTTAAAACTTTCCACATACCAAAATCCTCAAAATTCTATATACTCAAACCATGATATCACTTAGTCCTTATATCAATCATGAGCTCATGAATACTGTCAAATATTTCATTTTCTCGTTTCCCTTCATTATGCGCATATCATTCTTTTTCCAAAAATATCTCAATCACTTTCCATGGTTACTGGTACCATAAAATTATTGAAAACCACAATAGACCAAAACATAAATATTCAAATATTCCACGATACTATATACAACATTATTTTGGAATAAACACTTAATCATTCCACCACATCGTTGTCATATCCAACATCGCCAACAGTGATCACATGTGACTTCCCTTTGTCCTTTGCCTTAAGTGGTTACTCATGTTGATCATCACTAACCCTTGGATTAGGGCATTTATTAGCATAATGCCCCATTTCCTTGCACTTGAAGCATTGAAGTGTTGGTGGTGCGTTCTCTGCAGTGTTTGCTTTGTTCACATCATTAGAAACCCTTTTTCAATTACTTCGACACTCAGCTGCTCGATGACCTTCTTTTCCACACTTAAAACATTTTCTAGTCCCTTTAAGACAATCTCCACCATGCTTCTTTCCACACTTTGAGCATAAGGAAACATTCATTTTCTTTTCACCATTATTCTGAGATTTCTCCTTGAACTCCATCTTTCGTTTCTTTTCAAAACCATGAGATGGATATGTAACACTAACTTCCATTTCTACCTTCATAGCACAACGCACAATTTCTTCATAGCTACTGAAGTGTCTTATAGCTAATGCCCTTCGAAGACTTGGTTTTAAGCCACTGAAAAATCGATCAACTTTACTTTCAGGTTGGATGATAATGCCAGATTCATACCTTGCAAGTCTTGTAAAATTTGCTTCGTATATACCAACAGATTCATCATCCTTCTACTTCAGCTCAATAAACTCCTTTTCCATCTTCGTTCGAAGAATACGAGGGAAGTACTTACTGAAAAACAAGTTCTTGAACTCGTCCCATTCCATGGACTCAATTTCATCTCTTGGCCTCGTATTCTTCATAAGATTCCACCATTAATCAGCTTCACCTTTCAAACGATATAATGCTAAGATGACTTTATCATGTTTAGAACATTGAACAACTGAAAATATCTTTTCAGTGGTACTGATCCATTGTTCAGCAACAAGTGGATCGGAAGACCTACTGAAAGAAGGTGGGAGTTGCCTCATGAAGGACTCAATAGAATATTGTTCCCTTCTCTGCTCATTTGGAAGTCTAGAATGATTCATAGCTTGTGTAAGTATAGTAATAAGATTTTGCACTCCATCTCCCATAACACTTGTCTGTTCAGGAGGACAATCATTGCATTGTCCATTACAGTGATCAACACGGTTCCTTCGGGTTCCATCCATCGTCTAAAACCCAAAAAGAATAGTGTGAGAGGAAAAAATAATGTTAGGGAAAACAACATAGTAAAGGGGGAGTACCATTAATATCTAACATCTTAGGTTAAATTCTAAGATCGTTACCGTAGTTCTAGGACTATATCCTATACGTATACTTATCCTTAGGGACATCCCTAGACATACCTTAGTAATATCTCTAGGGATCTCACTAACATTTTCGCATCCTAGTTTCCAAAGTTTGACTAAACCTTTACTCTGATTCCAACTGTAGAGACCCGAAGCTTGACGTACATTGACATTACATTACATTTGCGGAATACTTAGTACATAACAAAAACACACACACAAGGATCGTAATAGTTTAGTGTCTTTGGAAACTCGGAATATAATCTTCTAATCCTGGTGAAAGATCTTCAACATCTCCCATAAAGATCTTCCTTTTTTTTTACCTAAAACCTTTATTTATATCCTGGGGAAAAGAAAACATAAAAGGGTGAGCTCAAATGCTCAGTAAGGGTAAACAAAATAAATATCAATCACATCATATACATAAGCACATAACTTTTTGGAAATCTTAACCTGCAAAAGAGATCATAATTTCATAACATGGGGTAAATCATGGCAGTGAAATGTAATCACAATAATCATAACATAAAACATGAAACTTTGTGGCATTTACACATAATCATAGAGAATCATTTCTTGTTAGTCAAGACTCATTTCCAAGACTATCTTAGTGGACAAAGTCCCTTTCTAAACCGAGTCACCCTCGTTTCAGTCCTGTTTCACTGAACCGGTATAACCTACCGTTCCATCCATGTCTATCTCATGAGATATAAAATCTTTACCCAATGCATTGGAGGGAGATATAGGTCCCACCCATCTCATAATGATACCATTCTTATGTGTGCCACAAAATCATAAATCATACATCATTGCATAACCCATGTAATAAAATGGGACTCTTAAACATCATGCCATCATAATCCATAAACAATTGATATCATTTCATCATAAGAAAATTGAAACCATTTAAATCATAGAGAAATTTTACTTGAAACATACATATCAAATAACGTCATCTTATATGGAAAATAGTTTTGAAAAAAACACTTGAAATGAATTCTTGAGGAAAATATCCTTTCTTCTTTAAAAACATTTTTCCTTTCTTAACATGTCATAAAACATTAAACTAAAATAAGTTTATTAAAAATAAACTTGAAAACTTTTAAATTAAGCTTCTTGGAAATAATGTTTTAAAAATCCATTCATGCCGTATAAGTTAAAAAAACATTCTTCTCGTACTTTTGTCGGAAAAGTCAAAAAAGTACCTCGTACGAAAAACGACAAAAGATTCCTTTCATATATTTTACTAAAAACACACCGAAGGGTAAAATTGGATTTAAACCATTGTAGTTGGATGTAAATAATATGTCATATCGAGGAAACATGAATGTGGATGATAAAATGCACCCCAGTAAATGTCAATGTATAAACAATCTCGGATAAAAATGAGATTGTGATATTTCCCTTACCTTAGGTCCGACTTGATTTGTAAGTGTCCGAACCTCCTGTGTAATGATTTAAATAATGTTATTGACTTATTCCATAATCATAATTATTTTTATGATACCATATATGGTCATATTCTTAGCTTCTTAGTAGTAATATTTCATTGCTACTTGTTATTCGGGTGTTTATAACTTTTTGTTCTTATGCGTGTTTTGTCGAATAAATTCTTATTATTTTCTTTAGGTTATAGATACCTCATTTCCATAATGTTATTAGTGTAATATATATCATATTCATTCAATTTAATTCATTTATATAATCATTATGAAATGAAGATCATGTAGAACGAGTCGCATCACATCGTGGAGACGGTATTCTGTACGTACGCACGAGTGAAGATATCGTTCCTATGATCGTGGAATTATATTGGAGTATATGTATACTATTTCATAATCAATATCACTTTATAATAGTCATATATAGTCATTATTTACACCATTATACCCATCCAAGTAAGGTGGTGGTGGAAAACAGATTAAACCACGGCGTGGAGACGGTATTCCGTACGTACGCACGCACGATGATTTCTTTTTCCGTAGGATGGATAGATGGTGAAATAGGGTTGTTTCATACTTATAATAACATATAAGTATATGAGTGATACTGATGTTATTACTTCATAATGAAACAACTAAAGAAGAAGAAGTGGAAGAAGAAATAAAGATGAACGAATCGGTAACGGACATTACCTCTTCTCTGAAGTGCTTCTTTGAGACCTTCTTTTAGGGCACTAAAATTGGTCTTTGAGGAAGACCAGAACCTCTAGGATGTTGCTAGGGAATTGGAGAGGAGAATTTGTCAGTTTTTGGCTGAGCTTGGAGGCTCAAAGTTGTGTGAGGAAGAGAGGGAGGAGGTTCCCTTTTATAAGGGAGGAGAGGGGCACCTTTGGAATAACTAAAAATATTATTTTATTATAAAGTCAAGTTCGGTTTTAAATAGCTCCAAATTGATTTATTTCGAGGCTAAGGTGGTGATGGGTCGAAATCATCTCATCCAATAGAATTTAGACAAGTTTAGGTTCCTATTTTAACCTTATCATTTAGATTTAACATTATGTTAAATAATTTTACTTTTACCGTGTCTTCTTATGTTCTTACACTATAAGGTTAATAAACTTACTATAAGAAGCCAAAATAACCACAAATTGTTTATTATTAATATATATAACCTTATCTTAGTAATTTGGCCGAACCTTAGATTTTTAGGAAAAAAATAACAATTAATGATATAATATTTTTTTTAAAAACTATTTTATGTCAATTTTGACACTATTTAGTAATTGATATTTGTGAAAATCATAACAGAATGATAAGTTCGAAAAAAGTTAATTAAATCAATACTAACATGTCATATTAACCTATAAAATTAGTGTAATTCATAAAAACTCTCAAATTATATTTATTTGTGTATTTATAACATCAATTATGTCAATATTGTATTAGTAAGATAATTACTGCATCATCGTTGTGTCATAAATAAATTAAATTATTTAATGTCTAAAAATTACAAATAAAATACAATTATGTTGGAAATATTTTTATCTTTCAAATTAATATTTATAGTCGAATTTATCTTATGTATAACACCATATTAAAAATGTTTTAGTAAATAAACTTTGATTTTAACTCTTTTAACCTTTCTTTAAATAAATTAATAATAAATGTCCTAATCTAATAAAAGTGGGTCTAAATGGTCATATTGTATTCCTAAGTTTGTTTTTGGTCGAATTAAACTTGTCCAATAGAATTAGGACATGTGTTAGGGTAATAATAATATCATTTCTACCCATAATTATCCTATTTACTTTTAACTGTGGTAAAAAAAGTAAAAAGTTACTATTCACCAAAAAATTATTTTCATCTCATTGAACCACATTTTACTTACTTACATCAACCGTGTCTCTCGGATTTTTGAAATTCCACTTACATAAGCGGTAAAATTAAGTTTTATGAACAATTCAGTTTTTTTAACTACCACTTAGTGGTTTCACTATTCATCAAAAATTGAAAGTTTTCAGAAAAATACCAAAAATTAGGCCTAAGCTATATTTGATATTATGAACTCAAAAATGATTTCTATTTTACCAAATTCAAAACATATCAGTTGCATTAATTAATTTAAAAATTAATTCCTGTCGTCAAAACAAATAGCGTGTTCTTAAGAGATAATAACTATCAAAAGATTGACACTTGTTTATGTCTGGTTTAAATGTGAAATTACATCCAATGACCATAATTGTATTAAATTGTAAAAATCTATTCTAAATATACTTTAAAACCACTCAAATTAATAATTTATCACTATTAATTATTTCGATTGAAAAAGTTGTTTTTAATTAAAATTTAGTAATTTTCACTATTCATCAAAATATGAAAGTTATCCGAAAATCACCAAAATTTCACCCTAATCTAATTTCGATATTACGAATCCAAAAATGAATTCCATTTTGAAAAATAAAATTACAAAACTTCAAAAAGTGGTTATTACTATTCATAATGGTAAGTTTTAATAATATTTTAATAGCATATTGTTGTTTAGTGAAACTCGTTATTGCGTACTACACACGCTATCGAGGAAGGTCGCGATTGCGTGTAATGCAAGGAAAATCAAGGATGCATGTTGTGCAAGCTTCTTTTGGTGTAGCGTACAACACAAGACATTAGTGAAATTAAAAATAATATTTTTCATAAAATCTCGGGGTGTTACAGTAAAAACATATTTTTCTACTACTATGGTTGATGTAATCTCATCAAAAGAATTGGTAATATGTATGTTACTTGTTTATTCAAAATATTACAGTACCCCTTTTGACTTGAGAACAATGCATTATTTAATTTTTTTAAAACTCAACTAAATAGGAAATATTTCATCATGAGAGTATGATATAAATTTTGGTGATAACTACAGGTGGAAGTATTAAAGAACCAAGATTTATTAGAATATTAATATTATTACTAGTAGGATGGTATTTTCTAAAAAACTTGTGGAAATTACTATGGTATAGTTTGATATTATTTTGGGTATGTATTGGATTTTAGTTTATCATGAAAATATAGATTATAGAGCCAATAATATTTTTGTCAATGATTTATTACCATTAATAACATATCATAAAGTTGTGAAATTGATTATAAATGGATGTGAAAGTTACTTTAAACATGTTTCTAAAAAGAAAAAAACTATTCAAATTATTGATTTACTAGTAGTGAATGAATATATGGATATTTTTTCTAAGGATTTATCAGGTGTTATTACTGATAAAGAGGTTCAGTTTACTATTGACATATTGCCTAATTATAAAACTATTACAAAATACCTTTATCGAATGGTCCATGTAGATCTTTTAGAATTGAAAAGGAAATTAAATTATTTTCTAGATGAAGGTTTCATTCATCCAAGTACGTCACCATGTGCTACTATAATGTTTTTAAATAAAATATGGCTCTATGAGAATTTTCATTGATTATAGAGCTTTGAATAACATCACTATTAAGAATTACTCTCCTTTTTCTCATATCATTGATTTTTTTTATCATCTCCAAGGTGTCCAGTATTTTTCAAAGATTGATATCATATTGTGTTACCATTATTTATAGGTGAAGGAGGAAGATATCCAGAAGACTGTATTTTGAAATAGATATGGTTATTATGAGTTTATATTTATTCCCTTTACATTATCTAATGCACCAATTGTATTTATGGATATTATAAATTGAGTATTCCCTGAATATTTTTCTATGTTTTTTGTTATGTTTATTGATGATGTATTACTATATTCTTAAAGTCATGAGGACTATGAAAGACAGCTAAGGATTTTTTTGAAAACATTTAATGAATATAAACAATATGGTAAATTCAGTAAGCGTGAATTTCAGTTGTAATAAATTTATTTCCATGGAAAATTATTTCTAAATACAGATTAAATAATGACCCTACTAAAACTAAAGATTGTTAGGAGTGTCTAAGACCAATAAATGTCACATATATTTATAGTTTTCTTGTATTATTAGGATATTTATGGTGGTTTATTGAAAAAAAATCTCATTTGTCTATCACACTGACTATGTTAACTCAAAAAGGGGCTTAATTTATATGGAAAAAAGTATGTGATAATTTTTTACAACAACTAAAAAGAAAATTTTTGAATTCACTTGTTTCGGACTTTACCTCTATAAATGGATAATTTTTTATCTATAAGGATTCTTACTTAACAGAAATTTGATATGTCCTGATGCATATTGATTAAGTAGTTACTTATGATTCGTATAAACTAACTCCACATGTGTTAAATTATACTACACATGATCTAAAATTATTTTTTCAGTTTTTGTTTCAAAAATTTGTATACATAATTTATATGGATCCAAATGTGAATTATATACTGATCATTAAAGTAATAAGTATATATTCACATAGATAGAGTTGAACATGTTATAGTCAAGATAGATAGAGCTGATTAAGTGTAACGACCCAGTGTTTTGTCAATGGAAAATCCATTATTATAATTTTGTAATATAATCACATAAAATCACAACACAATGAACTAATAAGTACTATGTGATCTTTAAACATAATATTGTCACTTTTGTATTTTGAATTTTGAAAATATGACATACACAATTGTGTTCGGTAAGATATTTAGAGTCTAATATAATTAAGTTAGATTTTGATTAATTGTAACATACCCTTGTGAATAGTAACATACCCTTATGAATAGTAATAAATAGTAAGTTGACCAAAAAAATGGAAACTTCACCCATGAATGTAAAAATTCAATTTATACATCTTATAAGCTAAAAAACAATCATAGTATTAGTATGAGTGTTTTTTTATGACATAAATATTTTAATTACAATTTTATGATTAATATAATAATTTAAAATGGAAATTTATTTTCAAAAAATTTAATAATAAATTTTTATTTTGTTTTCTTATGGTTATAAGATAATTTTATGGGACCTTTATTAATTTTTCAAGGTTTTATAAATTAAGTTACAGTTTTAATATTGTTTTTTAGAATAAATTATTATTTTATTTAAACATTAAATCAATCACATTTATAAAATCAATTTTGAAAATTGGAGTTCATTTTTTATATTATATGCGTGAGTCATGCATGATGTAAATGGCCATTGGTTAGAACTCACAATAAATTATTAGTATTTTTTTTCACAAGCATCAAACACTATTTCGTGTCTTGAGTAAAATAATAAAATAATGTATTAAATATTCCAAACTCACTCTTCTCCTCAACTATAAAAACAACCCAGGCTCCTCTCTTATCTTCACTCATCTCATTCCTTGTGACTTACCTAAGTTCTAAAAAATAACTCCCCAAGATTCTCCCTCACATCCAACAGCCCTCAGTCTCCTTAGAAGACCAAATCCTCTTCCCTTAAGAGGCTCTCAAATGAAATAACCTCAAGAGGTAAATTCTTCTTTTCAATTATTTTATTTTTTTTTCAAGTTCTTTTCTTTTATTGTTTCTTTCCTCACCTCCATTCACCCAAATGGTTTGATAAATAAAGTAACATACATGTAATTTAATTATATTATGATAATGGGATAGTTTATCATAATCTCTCCCTCCCTCTCCTTTTATTCTATAAATGAAAATATTGTCTGAGATGTGTTGAATTATCACATTCAAGGATGATGAGATTTCAATTTGATTTACCATCTTCTAGACTAGTCATGAACCTATTTTAATTCTTTAACTAGATCATAATATATTTATTTTATCATATTTAATGTTCTGAAATCCTTATAAATTCATGATGTAAAATAATAATACAAAACAAGATAATTGTGAGAAAAAACGCCACATTAATCCAAGAGTTTATCATTAATGTTTTATATAATGATTCGAATTCACTCCAAGTAAGAAAAAATAAATTTACAACCACTTAATCTTTTTTATGTTCACTAATTTTATATAACTTCAATATTGGACAACCACTCTCACCATACATTCTTATCTTTTCATGTATATAAATACACTATAGATGAAACAAACGGACCCGAAAAATGAAATTAAACCTCATAACCAATCGAAAAGGATATGAATGAAACAAAAAAGTATATAATAAATAATTTACATGTAAAATAGGTTATTAAATTATCAATTAATGAGTGTAATTTTATTATTTGGGTCATTAATATAAAGGGGAGAACACCATCATACTTAAGGTAAGGGATCCTCTCTTTCTCACATTTATTCAAGAATATCCTCTATCTTATGCCCTTTTATGTAAAATTATTAATAATGGGGTATGATTCCACCCCTCCCCCATAATTCCCTCATGATTTATAAAATATGATAAATCTATTTATCTCACATTAATTCCTCCTAATTACACCTGATACCATGCCGATATGTCATAAGGGATTCTACTTGAACCGCCTTTATTTTTTTGGGTTGCTTCATCTTTATTTATACCCAAATGAATTTATCCTTTTTTTTATGTAAAATGTATGAATACTATTTATATCCTCTAAAATAATGTATCCATATACATCTCTCATTCTATTTTGGGGATATACATGCTTTTATGTGATTCCATCCTTGATACTTCACAATAAGAAAACTCATTTTAACAGAACTTCCCAAATTTTTACCCAATTTCAAGTGCACTTGACCATTTGTTTAAAGCCACCATTTTTGTTATAAAATCAATATTTTTATTATGAAATCCTTATTTTTTTACTTCTGGTTTTATATAAAATATTATTCCATTCTCCATTTTAAATTCTCTTTAGTATTTTCGTTAAAACTGCACTAAAATGTTTTAATGCGAAGAATTTCCTAAATACTCTTCTTACATGTTGTCACTTATGTTTTACATCACTTACCAATATATATGTATATTTTAACTTATTAATGTCCATTTATGTTTTAATTCCATTCCCTCATGGACACTTTTATGATACGCCCATTCATTATTCTTTATGACATGAATGTGATACCCATTTCTCTCCATGGGGTCCCTTATGTTTATGTATGATTGATTATGAATGATTATTTATGTGGAAATCATATTCATGAACATGTTAAGATTGTGTTCTCAGATAGTTCTCAAATTCATTGGGTAAATTTTAGACTCATGAGACATTATGTGCAACGGTCTTGGTGGTTATCCTTGACTCTTGCTACCATGTGAAACGGTCTTGGTGGTTAACCTTGAGTTGTTCTCCTCTATATGCAACGAACATTGAATCATGCTAAATTAGTGATTTATAAAGCTCCAAAATACTATTAATTAATTTTTACATGATCCCATGTTTATATTTTATGATTATATATTCCATTTTAGATCATAATGTCCTGATATCTAACCCTTATGTTAAAGCCTTATTCTTATGTTTAATCCCTTACTGGGATTTTAGATCATCCTTTTGTGATTGTCATCCCCAGGGTACCATATTCAAGTGTAAGGGATCAAAGGAAGTTTGGATCTCTTTATTAAGATTAAATAAAAAAGTGTTTTTTATCCCCATGTTTTATGTTTCATGTACCTAGTCTTCAAAGACACTAGACTTCATGATCCATGGATTGTACTCTGATGTTTAATTATTCTTAAAATCATGTGATGCTATATTTAAAAGGTTAGGGTCCCTATAGTTGGTATCATAGAATGGTCTAGTTATTTTTTCATATTAGGAATAGAGAACTTTAGTAAGAACCTTAAGGATGAGACTAAGTATAAAAAAACACCCCAAAATTTTGGTAATTATAGAGTAAGTGGTTTATCAAGAATATACATCCATGTCTGTATACAAATAGGTAGAGGTGGATATAGCACAGATTTATCTAAGGGTAAAACTTGAAAACATCACTTTAAGATAGACTCGAACGGGAATTGGTGCACGATAACAAGCCTTGCTATACTTTTGGTTTGACACTTCTAAGGGATATTCTTTGGTAAATTCATGATATTAGTATAAACCATTATTAAGGGAATAAAAAATAGCCCATAAAAATATAATCTAAGAAATAGATTAAGAATAACCAAGATTAAAACATAGGGAATCTCAAGTTAGGATATAATTCACCTTTACATGTTTATTCTATTATGTTCAAAGTTTCCATTTTTATGCTCAATAGATAAGTATTCAAGCCCTCTAATTGTACTTTCTTTTTCATATTTAATGGTGGGAAATAAAAGAACATGTGCCAACAATGAATGTGATAAGGAATGTGAAGATTTCCCTAATGATATGCCTGATTTGACGGGAACAGGTTCTCAGAACTTCATGATAGTACTTGCTCAACTGGCTCAAGATATAAATAATAACTTGAATCATGTGGAACACTCTCATCCTCCAAGGAAATAGAAAGTTTCCATTGAATCCTTCATGCAGAAAAGGCCTCCCACAGTTAGTGGATCATCTGATCCCATCCTCTCGAAATAGTGGATTAAATCCATTGAAAATATATTCTCTATCTTCTAGTTCTCAAAAGAATAGAAAGTCATACGGGTGGTCAAATTTTTTGATGGGGAATATGATCAATGGTGGAAACTAATCAAGAATAATAATCCCTGGGAGGAAATTTATTCCATATAATTGGAGGAATTATAGAGAATGTTTTTCAATAAATATTATCCCTAAACCCTCTATATCAATATGGAAAAGAGAGTTCCTCATACTAAAGTAGAAGAAAGATGAATCAATTAGGGCGTATGAATAAAACATTACAAGGATTACATGGTATGTCTATGTACTTATCATGAACATCGAAAGTGATTTGGATCACTTCTTTAGTGGTCTGAAGAAGATTCTACAAAAAGTGATGGTGACTCGAGACTTCAACCGCTATGAGGAGATTGTCTGTTGTTCCCTCAAGGTTGTAATAGATATTGGAGACTCTCAGTGGTATCATGGTCCTAATGATAAGAAGAGTAAAATGATGTCTCATGTGGGCGGACCTACAAAAAAATCCATGATGGGAAGAATCCTGATCATCCCATGTGTAAGAATTGTGGGAAGAAGCATCCTGGGAACGGTCTAAAGGGAACCAGGAATTGCTTCAATTGTGGAAAGTTGGGACATATGGATAAAAACTACTGACAAGATATGAAGAATTCCGATAATGTAGATGAATAAAGGATGGTTCAGATCAATACTCAATATGTAGTGTAGTGTTACAAATTCAAGGAACAAGGGCATTATGCGAACAAATGTCTTAATTTAAGGGTTGTCAGAGTCAATCTACAACAACCACCAAGGTAACAAGGAAAGACTTATGTTATCACTACTACCTACGTGGATCCAAACAACAATGTGGTGACAGGTACACTATTTATTCATTCAAGAATAGTGAATGTGTTATTTGATTCTAGTTCTACACATTCTTTCTTATCTTTCAAGTTTAGTAGAACTATTCAAACACCACCTCAAAATTTGGAGTACATATTATCTGTGAGAATAGAGAATGGGGAAATTAGTGAATCTATTGTTTATAACTCCTCCCATGTTAACTTTTATGGAATGAACCTCCCAAAAAATCTCATCATACTTACTTTAGTGGAGTTAGAGACTATCTTGGGCATTGATTGGATATCTTTACACAAATAAAACATCAACTGTTGGGAAATGGATATCACTCTTCACATCCCAAAGCATCCTAAAATTCAATACAAGTGTAAGGAAGAAGATTAATGTCCTTTAGAATCAGTGTCTCATGTGTCGATATTAATTCCTTATGAGCAAGCATGTCTAGCTCAATTGATTGAGACAAAGGAGAGAATCATGCTTGAAGACATGCCTATCATGAGGGATTACACTGATGTATCCCATGAAGATTTTCTTGTTATTCCTCTAGATAGAGAAGTTGAGTTCTCAATTGAACTTATTCCTAGATCTCTACTTGTATCTTAGACACCTTATAGAATGGACACCATAGAGATGGAAGAGCTGAAGAAACAGTTATAGGAGAATCTGGAGAAGGGTTTTATATGCTCAAGTGCTTCACCATGGGGTTCCCCGGTCATCTTCTTTAAGAAGAAGGAAGTATCAATGCACCTATACATTTATTATTATGATCTCAATAAAATTATGATAAAGAAAAATTATCCCCTGCCACAGGTAGATAAATTATTTGATCTGCTTTGTGG
Source organism: Viscum album (assembly GCA_963277665.1). Taxonomy (NCBI): domain Eukaryota; kingdom Viridiplantae; phylum Streptophyta; class Magnoliopsida; order Santalales; family Viscaceae; genus Viscum; species Viscum album. The sequence continues at coordinate 644,659,262 of OY728138.1, forward strand.
GGCCAGTTATTTCTCTATGGTGGACCTTCGGTCGGGATATCACTAATTAAAGGATAGGAAGGAATATATTCCAAATAATGCCTTTTGAACAAGGTATGGATACTATGAGTTCATATTGATTCCCTTAGGACTCACTAATTCTCCATAAATTTTCATGGATTTAATGATTAGTGTCTTTTGAGATTACCAAGAAACAATTGTGGTAGTATTTATCGATGATATTCTGATATACTCTAAGAGCAAGGAGGAACATGAGGAGAATTTGAATATGATGTTAATGACTTTGTGAAGGGATAAGTTGTATGCAAATTATAGTAAATGTGAGTTCTTGATGGAGGAAGTATCATTCTTGGGGCATGTTATCACTAGAAAAGTGATATTAGCAGACCCTTCTAAGACAAAGGTGATTGAAGAGTGTCCCATGCCAACATCTGTAATTGAGATCTGTAGCTTTCTGGGTACAGCCGAGTATTATCGATGATTTTTAAAGAACTTTTCACAATTTTAAAATCCAATGACCAAGCAGAAATAGAAGGGAGTAAAAAAAAGTTGGACTCAAGAATGTGAAGACTGTTTTAAGAAGTTGAAAAAGAGGCCAATCATTGTGATAGTACTTACACTCCCAACAAGTGGAGAACTCCTTGTGGTGTATAGTAATTCTTCAAATAAAGGCTTTGGTTGTGTGCTGATGAAAAATTATAAAGTGATAGCCTATGCCTCAAGGCAACTGAAAATCCATGAGCAAAACTGTCCTACGCATGATATGGAGTTGGCGACTGTGATATTTTCATTAAAAATTTGGCAGCATTATCTCTATGGGGAGAAGTGTGAGATATATATTGATCACAAGCGTCTCAAATATATATTCATACAAAAAGAGCTTAATATGTGCTGGTAAAGATGGATAGAGCTCATCAAGAATTATGACTACTCAATCCACTACCATCCCAGTAGGGTAAATATGGTGGCTGATTCTCTAAGTAGAAAGGATCCATCATCGTTATTAATGATGAAAATTTAAAAGGGTTTGATCTTATTAGATTTTTAGAGGATGGAAATGGGAATCATTAAGGGAAGAACATCATCTATCCTTTCTCAAAAAAAATTCTCAACCATCTCTCATGGAGAAAAAAATGATTCTCAAAGAAAAGATGTAGAAATTCTAAAAAGTTTGGATGCTATCAAAAATGGTAAATCCTCAAAGTTCATGATTGATGAGGAAGGAGTTATAATATTTATATCATGATTATGTGTATCATACAGTCTAGAGATAAAGAAGAAGCTTCTAAATAATGCACATAGCTCAACCTTCTATATCCACCCAGGGAGAACAAATATGTATTGAGATCTCCGAGATAAATTTTGGTGGGATGAAATGAAGATGGAGATTATTAAGTATACATCAAAGTGCCTGGTATGTCAACAAGTGAAGGATTAAAGACATAAGTCTAAAGGGGTGATCAAACCACTACCCATATCAACATAGAAGTGGGATAACATCACTATGGACTTTGTCATTGTGCTTCCAAGGACATCCAGAGGAAACAATGCTATATGGGTCATTATGGATCGTCTTACTAAGATAGTCACTTTATTGCATTTTGATAATACTTCTCATTGGATAAACTTGCATGCATATATATCAAAGAGTTTGTATGTTTGATTGATATACCACTATCTATTTTATTAGATTGAGATCTGAGATTCACCTCAATGTTCTGGAAAAGTATCCAAGATGCTTTAAGTGCTGAACTAAACTTCAGTACGGCCTACCATCCCTAAACTGATGGTCAATCTGAGCAAACTATTTAGACACTAGAAGATATATTAAGATCATGTTCTATGGACTTCAAAGAGGTATGGGACCAATATCTTCCATTTTTTGAATTCTCCAACAATAATAGTTTACACTCGAGTATCCAAATGGAATCATACGAAGCCCTTTAATGGAAAAGGTCTAGAACACCAGTTTGTTGGGTTGAATTCGGTGAGGAAAAGCTTCTAGGAATTGAAATGATCGAAGAAATGATGGAGAAGGTGAAACCCATTTAATATCACGTCAAGGTAGACCAAAGTTGAAAAAATAGTTATGCAGACAATCATCGATGAGACCTTGAGTTCAAAGTTGGGGACATGGTGTTTCTACACATATCTCCATGGAAGAAGGTCATGAAATTTGGGAAGAAAGTAAAGTTAAGTCATAGGTATATCAGCTCCTTTGAGATTCTTGATCGTGTTGGGGATTTGACCTATTGAATGGAAATTCCACCTACCATGACCAAAGTACATGATGTATTTCATGTATCCCTCTTAAGTAAGTACATACCAGACCCGTCATATGTACTCTCTTTAGAGGTGGTACAGTTGAATAATGGTCTTTCTTACGAGGGGAATCCATTGAAGATCTTGGATTGCAGAGATAATGTTCTTCGTAACAAGACTACTCACCTGGTCAAAGTACTATGGGGGAACCTTATGTATAAATAGGCAACATGAAAACATAAAAAAGCAATGAAGGAAAAGTACATGCACCAGTTTATAGCTCATAATTTCAAAAAATAAATTTTGAGGGAGAAATTTCATAAGGGGGAAATAATGTAATGGCCCAATGTTTTATCAAAAGAAAATTCCTTCTTATAATTATGTCATATAATCACATCAAATCACAAAACAATGAACTACTAAGTACTATGTGGCCTTTAAACATAATATTGTCACTTTTGTGTTTCGAATTTTGAAAATCTAACATAATGGTTGCGTTCAATAAGATATTTGGAGTCTGATAGAATCAACTTAGGTTTATATGAATAGTAACATACCATTGTGAATAGTAACGTACCCTTATGAATAGTAATGAATATTAAGTTCGCAAAAAAATAGAAACTTCACCCATAAATGAACAAATACAATTTATACATCTTATAAGTGAAGAAAAAATATCAAAATATATGTATTGGTATTTTTGTATGTCATAAATATTTTAATTACAATTTTATGATTATTTTAAAATTTTAAAATAGAAATTTATTTCAATAAAATGTAATACTAAAATTTTATTTTATTTTCTAATTGTTACAAAATAATTTTATGGGACCTTGATTAGTTTTTCAAAGTGTTATAAAATGAGTTATAGTTTTAATGTTATTTTTTTAATAAATTATTATTTTATTTAAAAAATTAAATTATTTATATTTAGAAAATTATTTTTGAAAATATAGTTCATCTTTTGATTCTACATGTTAAAAAATGGTTAGGGTGAATTTTTGGGATTTTTCTAACATACATGAATTCTTTATGAATAGTAAAATATAATAATTCACAATAAATGCTAAAACAAGAATTTGTGCATCATGATTGAGTAATCGATGATGTAAATGGCCATTGGTTAGAACTCATATGCACTTATTACTGTTTTTGGTCACATGAATCAAACACTATTACTTTCCTTTAGCAAAATAATTAAATAATGATTTAAATATTCAAAATTCACTCCTCTCCTCCACTATAAAAACCACCCAAACTCCCCTCTTCTCTTCAATCCTCTCAAGCCTTGTGCCTTGCCTAATTTCTTCCCAAATCACTTCCCAAGATGCTCCCCCACTTCCAACATCCCTCGGTCCCCTCAAAAGACCAAATTCTCTCTCCATAAAAGGCTCTCAAAGAGATAAACTCAAGAGGTAAATTCCTCCTTCCGATTATTTTATTTTCTTTCAAGTTCTTTTCTTTTCTTGTATTTTTCCTCCCCTAACTTAACCCAAATGGTATGATAACTCCAATAACAAACATTTAATGGAATTATATTATGATAAGGAGATATTTTATCACAATCTCTCCTTCCCCCTCCTTTTATTCTATAAATTAAAATACCTTCCGATATGTGTTGGTTTATCACATTCAAGGATGATGGGTTTTTAATTTGATTTACCATATTCTAGAAAGTTCATGAAACCATTTTAATGGCGGTAATAGATCATAATATATGTATTTTATCTTTTTTAATTTTCATTAATCCTAATAAATTCATTATGTAAAATAATAATACAAATCAAGATAATTGTGAAAAAAAATCCCCATATTAATCCAAGATTTTATCATTAATGTTTTATATAATGATTCACCTTCACTCCAAGTAAGAAAATTAAATTTACAGCCATTTATTACTATGTATGTTCAGTAATATCATATTAATTCAATTCTGGACAACCAATCTCACCATGCATGTTTATTCATTCATGTATATAAGTAAAGTGAACATGAACTAAATAGACCCGAACAATGAAAATGAACCTCATAAACAATTGGAAAGGTTATGAATGAACTCAAAAAGGTTATAATAAATAATTTAAATGTAAAATAGGTTTTTTAATTATTAATTAATGAACCTAATTTTATTATTCAGTTCATTAATATCAAGAGGAGAACACCATCGGACTTAAGGTAAGGGATCCTCTCTTTCTCACATTTATTCAGGAATCTCCTCTATATTATGCCCTTTTTTGTAAAATTAATACAGATGGGGTATGATTTAACACCTTACCCATACTTCCATAAGAATGTATAAAATATTATAAATTCTTTTCTCTCACATTAAGACTTCATAAGTACACCTGAAACCATGACGATATTTCATAAGGGATTCAACCCAAACCGCCTTTATTCCTTCGGGTTTCTCTATCATTATTTTTACCCAGATGAAGTTGTATTTTCTCTTGATACACAACTTCTACATACTATTTATATGCTCCAGAAACATTTTTCATGATCCATACCTCATTCTCTTTCAGGGATATAAATTCTTTTTAGTGATTACCACCTCGATACTTCCCAATAAGCAAACCTGTTTTAAGGGAACTTCCCAAAATTTTACCCAATTTCAAGTGAACTCAACCATTTGTTTAAAACCATATTTTTTGTTATAAATCAGTCTTTTTATTATGAAAACATTCTTTTTTTACTTATGGTTTTATAAAAAATATTATTCCCTTTTCTATTTTAAATGTTTTTTAGTATTTTCCTTAAAACCAAACTAAAATGTTTTAATGCTAAGAATTTTCTAAATACTCTTCTTACGTGTTGTCAATTTTGGTTTACATAACTTACAATGCTATATACCTATTTTAACTTATTAATATCCATGTATGTTTTAATTTCTTTCTCTCATGGGAACTTTTATGTCATTCCCATTCATTATGCTTTATGGCATGAATGTGATACCCATTCCACTCCATGGGTTCCCTTATATTTATGTATGATTGATTATGTATGATTATTTATGTGGTAATAAAATTCATGAACATTTTAAGATGGGTGTGCCCAGATAGCACTCCAATGAATTGGGTAAATTTTATTCTCATGATACGTTATGTGCAATAGTCTTGGTGGTTAGCCTTGACTCATGCTACTATGTGCAACAGTCTTAGTGGTTAACCTTGACTTGTGCTCTTCTATATGTAATGAGCCTTGACTTATGCTAAATTAGTGATTTATGTTGATTCCAAAATACTATGAATTAATGTTTATATAGTCATATTTATATATGTTATGATTCTATATTCCATTTTATATCATTATGTCATGATCTCTAACCCTTGTGCTAAATCCTTATTCTTATGTTTAATCCCTTACTGGTCTTTTATCTCATCCATTTATTCAGGTGATCCCCAGGGTACCCTATACTGATGTACGGGATCAAAGGAAGTTAGGATCTCTTTATGAAGATTAAATAAAGAAGTGTTTTTTAGTCCCACGTTTTATGTTTCATGTACCTAGTCTTTAAAGACACTAGACTTCATGATCCATGGCTTGTACTCTAATGTTAAATTATGTTTAAAATCATTTAATGATATGTTTAAAAGTATAGGGTAATAGTATTAAGTATTATGACCATATGATTCATTATTATCCTAGAAAAGAAAAAAACTATATGATGCTTTTAGTTATAAAAATAATTTTTCATTAACCATGTTACATTTGGAACATGACCCATTGGTTAATGATTTAATGAATTTTGGATTATATTTTTTCGATGCATGAACCACATCTTCTTTATTTTAGGTGTTAGTACAATAATATCTGATAGATCTAATTAAGCAGTTTCAGAAGGAAGATATTGGGTTGTAGGAAAAGGAAGAATTGGTTAATAATGGTAATTACCTGAATTTAATGTTAAAAAGGAAGGTGTTTTGAGTTTTAAAAATATATTATCTATGCCTTGTGATTCCTATTTTTAAGAGAGCATTATTTATTTAAGCTCATAATTCCCTATTTTCCACTCACCCAGGAAATAATAAGATATACAGATACCTTTAGAAGTATTACCGGTGGGATGGAATGAAAATATATATTGATGAAATTACTATGGAATATTTTACTTCTAAATAGGTTAATGTAGAATGATAATTATCAAAGGGAATTCTTCATCATTTTCCAATTACATAGTGTAAATGGTAAAATTTATCAATGGACTGCATACTGACATTTCCAAATACATCTTAGGGTAATAGTGTGATTTCAGTTATTTTGGATTGATTAAACACATTTTTGCATTTACTAATGATTTGAGATAATGTTTATTTGGATTTAATTTATTGAATGTACCCCAAGGCTATAGTCAGGTTAAAAGGAGTTAATATCTCCATTTTATTTGATCTTGATCATAGATTTTATTTTAATTCTTCAAAAGGAAATCAAAATTTTGTTGGGTACTGAATTAAATTTCCCTATAAAATTTCCTCCTCAATATGGTAGACAATATAAATGAATAATTTATACATTGGAAGATATGATTTTGGATTCTTAAATGGATTACCAGGGATTTTGGGATAAGAATATTTCATTGATTGAATTTTCATATAAAAATTGTATTCATTCAAGTATATATATTGTACTATTTGAGGAATTATATGGAAATTAGTTTCCAATGCCAAATTTTTTGGATGAAGTAGGATAAAGAAATCCAATTGGACTATAATTAGAAGAATATATTATAATAAATTTAATATTATAAAATATTACATAAATATGGAATGGATAAGGCAGATATGTTATCTAGATAACCATATAAAAACTATTTCATTCAAGGTAGGTGATGATGTTTTTATTAAATTATCCCTATGGAAAAATGTTATGCATTTTGGTAAAAAGGGGATGTTATGTCCATGGTTCATTGGACTACATCAAATGTTATAGAATATTGGACCAGTCTTATAAAAATTAGTACAGCCTCTGATTTTATCCCAGGTGAACAACATTTTTCATGCTTTGATGTTAAGGAAAAATGTGCTAGATTCAACACATGTTTTGATCCCTAAAGTAGTTTATTAAAGAAATTACATTTCTTATGAGGAATATACCATAAATATTATTGATCATAGATATAAATTATTATAGAATAAGATGGTTTTCCAAGTTTTATATTTTTTGGAAATATCATTTGGTTGAAGAAGTGGCATTGGTAATCTAAAATGTTTATGAGGGAATGGAATCCACACTTGTTTAATTAGTGAATAAAATTGTGTGTCTTCAATTTCCAAAAGGGGAAATAATTTAACATCCAAGGTTATTATATAATAAATCATTTTTATATTTAAAAAATTCATGATTTAGATATTTATATTCATTTTAAAAATATTATTTAATTTTTAATCAAAATGGAAAGGCTTGTATTAAAATCTTTTATTATAAGTGTTTATTTAAAAGATTAATTTTTAAATTAAATAAATTTAATTTGAAAAAAATTGATTTCATTATTGAAATCGTTTTCTCAAAATTATCTTAAAATGAATTTTTGAGAATTTTTTGAACTGATTGGTTTTTTAGTGAGTAGTGAAAAATATTTATTTTGTTATTAAAAAATGTATTTATTCTCACATTTTACATATTAAAAGTATATTTTTAATGATTTTTATATTTTTATTAGTTTATTTTAATTTAAATTAATCAAATTATGGTTTTTTATATTAATTTTATAGATTAATTTAGTATAAAAAAACTTTTTCATTAAAAGGGCAGTTTTCTAAAAATATATTTATCAACACATTTTTATAGTATAATTTGAAATTAAATTCTCAAAATTATGTAAACTGAATATAAAAAATGAATTCCATATTTCATTTCATTAGGTTAAAATTTATTAAATATTTCCATTTTATTTTTAATCAATATGAATATTAACCCTAGTAAGGTTTGTTACCAAGGTAAAGGGTGAATAAGGTAATTAAAGTTAAAAAAATAAAATGATAGGGAATAAAAATGATCCTAAAACATTAATTGATTTTATTGGATTATTATAACTCATCCATAATCATCCAAATTCCTAATATATTTCATTTTTTCTATTTTAATGTGATTAGGACCTTTATAGTGTTTTATGTAAAGAAAAGTAAAAAATATCACACTCTAGTTTTTTTAAATATAATATTTTAAAAATGGTGATAACCATGTTATATTTTTAGTTATAAAAATTATTTTAAAATTTTAAAGATTTATCTTAATTATTGAAATTTATTTTTATTTTTTAGTTAATAAATAATTGCATTAAATGCATAGATAATGATGCCATAGTAATTGTTCAATTAGTGGAAAAAATAAAAGAAATGATACTAAAAATATTAAAAGATGTATAATTTGAAATAATTAATGTAACCCAGGAATTTTATATATATAAATAAAATTTTAGGGATGAATTAAAATATTTTATTCTAATTTTTTTTCATGATGTTATTAAAGTAAAAAAATTAATTGTTCTAAAATTGAAATTATTGTTATTTTTATGAAAATAAACTTTTATTAAATGGTATAAAATTATTATAAATCATATCATTATCCATGTGATTATTATATAGTTTAAAATATAATAAGTGGCACATTTTTGTTACCTTTTCAATTTATAGTAATTATTATGACCCTCAAAGAGTAAAAACCCTTGTTGGCATGGTAAGTGAGAAAAGGGATAATAGAGAGCTAAAATAAGTATAAGGATAGAAATGTGTTCCAAAATTGTCTAAATTTTATAGGATGATATTATTTAAACTAAATATCATAGTAAATTCAAAACAAATGACCCATTTTTACATCAAAATTAACTTATATTAATTTTATATTTTAACAAATTCTAAGAGTTCTCCTCCCCTCTCTTATAAAAGTGAACTTATTATTATCAATTCATCTCACATAAGGAAAAAAAATTTCTCAAAACATATCCAAAAAAATTCCTTATTTACATACATATTTACATCCTATATTCTTTGGTCTGATCATAAAAACAACCTATAAAAGCATTTGGTGTAATCCTTAAGAGATTGTGTGAAGAAGAGGTATTGTTCATGACTGAGTATTTTGGTTTTATTTCTCTTTCAACTCATTAAAATATTATTTAACCATTATAAAAAAATAATTAATATATATTACATCTACTAAGGTATTTTTATGTTAATTAAAAAACTTTTTTCCTTCTCTTATTCCATCAAAATGGGAAATGAAACCATTGTTTTTGTGTACGGAGGATTATCACCTAGCGAACCGATATATTTTTTTTTCCAACATTGTCTCTCATGTCTAGTTATAATGATGTAATTAGTGTTTATATATAATATTAATGAATTTAGTTATCATTCTAGAAGTATAACATGTCTTTTAATTTGTTACATTTACATTCACAAAAAATGATAATGTCGTTCGGTTGTACGTGTGGACTACCACCTACATGATGTGATGTGATTTATTTTTCACCACCAATTCACATAGATGATATATATAAGTATGTTTAATGAAATAATATGATATTAATGATATAATTATCATTATATAAAGATAAAATAATACTTACCTTCTCTCAGTAATGATCGTTGAAAAATAGAAATGTGACTCATGTGTATGTTCGGCCGACCATCTCCATGATTGTAACATAGTTTATTTTTCATAATAATCTTATATGATTGGTATTAAAATTAAAATTTATGTATAAAATTATAATTATTTTATTATTATTATTCTATAGAAGATGTAATAATGACCACCTTGAAAATATTCAACCTATCAAAGTCATATTTGACTTATGAACTGAATATCATCAAAACATTAAACATAAAATTAAATTGTTAAGTAATTATATATTACCTGGTAATAAGAAAAATAAGGGTAATAATGAATGTGATAAAGGTTTTAAATGATTAAAATAATTAACATGACTTTATTATTTAGGAATATAAAGAACATATTTAATGATTCAGACTCGAGTTATGGGGATCATTAACTTAAAACCCCATTTTAAATATTACAATAATTTATATTAAAAATATTTCACTTTCATGTCCATGTTTTTTTAATTATTTTGAGATTTTATTTATATAGAAATTAAATAACTATAAACTTAATTTTATTTCACTTTCTTTCAAAGTTTTTAATAAAATGTTTTACATATTTTTGAATTTATTTACAAATGAAAACAATAATGTTCTATTTTAATGTATATGGTCACAATGACTTTTCACACCACCATAAACATTATTTAATGTTTATATTAATTTATTTTATTTTTTTATTTTTTGAAAGTAGAAACAATATTTCCCTTATCGTAGATATTTTGATATTGAAAATTGGTTTTTTAAGATAAAAGGGTATTTTGATATCTAAAAGTGTTTTTCACACGGGTTTAAAAGATTTTCTCAATGATTTTATTCATTATATGGTCCTTAGAAATTATTTTATGAAGGTTTAAGCCTCATTACAGCTCATAGGTGATCCCAATAAAGATTGTACGAAGGGTTTATCCCCATTATAGCTCATGGGTGAGCCCAATATAGCTTATATGATGGGTGATCCCATTATATCTTATGTGATGGGTGAACCCAGATAGCACTATAGTGCTTTGGGAAATAATTATGTTCTCTAGTTAGTTATACTTGATGTTTTCCATATGTTTATTCCAATTATAAGGGATTTAATATGATGATGTACCAAGGAACCTACATTACTTTTCTATATTTTTAAATGAGTTTTTAGGAAAACCATTTTATTTTAAAAGGTAAGATAATTATATATTAAAGAAAACATCATAAACTTTTTTGTTTAAAAGGTATGATTTTATGAAACGTTTTTCTTATCGGTTTTCATATTATTCAATGGACTAATGGAATTATCCTTTTTATATCCCTTACATATATTCTTATTCACACACCATTTTTTAAAATATTTTTCATAGAGATTTATGGATGTGTAGGGAAAATTATTATATCAATGTCAAATTTATGATGATATGTCATGAAAATAAAATATATTTCTTTTTAAAAAAAATTGGTGGGAAAATGGATACTGAGTAGAAGTTTCAAATTTTTAATGTATGATATTTTTATATAAGAGTTATGACCTTACTCTCTAAAAATCTAAACTAAAAAATTTATTTGTAAATATATGAATGTGAATTCTAGTTTAAAGTCACCAGAATATGGGATGTTTAAGGTACGGTCCTTACACTACTCCATGCTAAGCACTCATAACTATGGAGTTCAAATCAGATAGGGTCCCAAAAAAAAGTTCACCTTTTTGACATGGGTGGTAACATTTATCCTTTTAAGTATCACTTTTCCAACAGTGTTACATTAAAAGTAGAATCCAAAGAGTTATGTGGTTTGTAATATCTTCCTTGAATAAGATTGGAAGGGTAAAAAATAATTCTTATACTTAACTCATTAAATTTTTCCCTTAGAAAAACTTTTTTGAAAATATTTATAGTATAACCTGTTGTGAAAATATGTTCCAACCCAAATTCTCTATTATAATCATTCCCCTTGATAAAGTTATATTTGATATAAATATGTTTTCATCTATAGTATTTTAAAAGATTCAATAAAAGATTAATTTAAATTTGATAATCACAAGTAATTTCTAATGGTTTCTTAACATTAACCATCAAATATTCCATATTCACCTTCATCAAAAACATTTTTTATATGTATGTTTTGTAAAACAATTCCCATATTTGGTTGTAATAAATGTTATAGATCATTATTTATAACTATTCCATCTTACACTAATTTCTCCTAAAAATAATGTTTTCCCCCATGTTGATTTTATATCATTATATTTTCCATCCCAATAAGTATTAGTGAAACCCACTATGATCAATTCCTCTCTTATTTTATTAATAATACAATAAAACAAGGTTCTATTTATATACCTAATAATTCTATTTACAGAAAACATATGTAATTTCTTTGGATCACTTTGATATCCATCACAAAAATTTGCTATAAAAAAGTGTATGGTTTTGATGTGTTAACATAAATAAATCTTTTAATCAAATTCTTCAAATCATTTTGATCAATAATTTTCCTTTCTTCATCTTTTCTCATCATCAAACCAACTATAATTAAATTTTATAACACTTTAAACACCTCTCAACCATCTTTAATTAAAAATTTCCTTTTTTATTTCTCCTATGATTTCTACACATAGTTTTCCTTTTATATAACTTGTAATCCCAAAAATAAACTCAACAATATAGTCTTTGATATCTTAAAATGAAACTTAATTTTTTTTAAAACACCTCAAAATCATACACCCTATCACATAAAAAATTTATTTCATTGACATAAATAATAAAAAAATAGATTACATGTGATCATTTAATTTATATAAATTTCATTATACACCTTTATATATGATAATTCTTTTTTTCTTCATGAATTTATTAAGTTTTTAGTACCATGCTCTAGGGGCCTCTTTCAACCCGTAAAATTCATTATTCAACCTTCACACTTCAGTGACATCATTTTTATGATTAAATATTTATTTTCATCAATTAAATCTTCATCCTCATGATTTATATTTTGGAAACCATATTTCACATCCATATAATTAATGTTATAATGAATGTGTGCTAAAACTGACAAGTACATATAGATATTTGGAAGTTTTATAATGGATAAAAATCCTCTTTATTTTTTACAACTTCCACCTTTGAATTCCATTTCCACACTGATCTTGATTTGATTCTCAAAATATTACATTTATAATTAAGCGTTTTCCCAAAATCCCACTATATTCCTAAAATATTCTTTCCATTGAGTTTAGTAATGTTTTCAAAGTTTCATTCTTTTCAATTTTATTTTTATCTTTATTAATTTTGTTAAATCACTCTTTATTATCAACAAAATCACCAATAGATTTAGGTTTTACCTTTAAATAATGTGCTATTTTATTTTCAATCCTCAATGTTATTCTAGTCAAAAAAGAAATTTCATAACTCCAATGATTTTTTTAATAGAATATTTACTTTCTAAAACATTAGTTTTACACTTTTCAAAATATCCTCTCAATTTATAAATTCATTATATTTAGGAATAACAAGATTAGTTTCATCATCTTCCATTTCATTAATTCTTTAAAAAAATGGATGTGATATTCCTTGAATTTTTCAATATTTATATAATATTCTCATTAAATTTTGGTTTATTTTAAATAACTCTAACATCTTTGAAGTCTACAAAATTTTATAGTCACTTGTTTGAGAATATATATCCTTTTCTAGTGGTTTAATAACCCATTAATACAAATTCCCTATCCTTTTCATTAAACCTTCCCAAATATATATTTTTGATCATTATTGAACATGGAATTAAAATAAACTTTAAGTATACCAATGTAGGTTTATTTTTTAACCACATTTTATAAGGATACTTATTTGATTCCATCCTCAACAAACATTTATTCTAAATATGCACTCTTGTACATATATCTTCTGTCCAGAAAATATTGATTGTTTAAATTCAAAAGGCATAGTTTTCACCATTTCCACTAAACTTCTTGTCATCCTTTATGTGATTCCATTTGACTAGGCTATATAAATATCATTATATTGATGTTTAATACATTTTTTCACAATATGGGAATCTAATGAAGTTCTAGTGAACCCATTTTCATTTTTAGTTATTAACTTTATAACATATTCTCCTAACTCTCTATCAATATCCTTTTTAATTACTTTGAACATTTTCATGTTAGAGATAGTGTCCTAGGACCATCTAATTTTACTTTGATTACATGTACATTTTTTTAATTTAATATTAATAAAACTTATTATTTTATATTTTTCATTATTATACATGAATTGAATTTAATAATTTCCAAGGGTATCTAATGCATAGATAAGTTCATAACAGTTCCCCACTATGATGATAAATTTGATGTGACATGAGGATATTCTTACAAATATTTATAAAGTTAGATAATTTAATATCATAGGTTACATAGTACATATACTATCAGGTGCAAGTACTCCTAAGTGGATTATATTTATTCTCATGAATTTCATACTTGTTAATCACCAAGATGGGTAATTTTCCGAACAAACCTTCCTGTATGAATTTTTTAGGTTTTTATGTCATTAGATATTCCTATATGTGAGTATGTGAAATGTTCCTTAGACTTTAATATTTTCATTGATGCATGTCATGACTCACACAATTAATTTTTTTTAAATAGAACCACCATGCTCTATGTTGGTGGGAAGTAGGATATGTTGGGTGCATCATGAATAACATGTTATTAATGGATAAATTGATGAAGGGTTTTTAGCTTTAATATTTATGGAACCTTATATATTTCCTATAGAGACCCATTCTTGATGTACGTGTAAATTGCATTACATTTGCGGAATACTTAATACATTACACAAAAAGACACCCAAAGACCGTATTATTTTAATGTATTAGGAAACATGTCCATAATCTTCTAATCATGGTAAAAGATCTTCAACATCTACTATAAATATCTTCCCCTTTTTTCCTACCTAAAACCATTCGTTATGTCTTGTGGAAAATAAAACATAAAAAAGGGTGAGCTAAAATGCTCAGTAAGGGTAAACATGGAGAACATAAAACAAACCATAAACATTTGAATGTAAAAACATGAACCTAAAGTTTAAAAATTAAAATCTTGAGTCCTTAAATAAATCTTGGCAATACTTAAGGCATGGATCATAAAGGAACATTAACCATGATATAATAGAATAGGAATAAAACATGTAATTTTGGAAAACTAATAATCACCTAATATGATTTCCATAGTAGCCAAGGTATTGCTACCCAAACCATCATAGTGGACAAAGTCCATTACTGAACTGGGTTTACTTTCTAATCCAGCCATGTCTTGTTGAACCAAATTTCCTTGTCATTTCAGTAATATTTATCTCCTGATATATAAATCTTTACCCAATGAATTTTATTGAGATTTAGCTCTCACCCATATCATAAGAAACCATTCTTACGTGTTCCAAAAAAACATAAAATCATTCACCATAGCATAACCCATGAAATAAAATGGGTTTCTTAAAAATCATTCCATCTTAATTGATATAAAACAAATGGATTTACTCAATAAAATTCCACCATAAACACAATAAAATCATAATAATAATAGAGATATAAATATGACCCTATTTAAAAAGTTTCTTCTTATATGAAAAATAATTTTGAGATAACACATGAAATTCATTACTGAGGAAAATATCTTTTCTTCTTCAAAACTTTTTTCCTACCCCAAAATACCACAAAATTTTATATGAAATAATTTTATGTGAAAATAAACTTATAAACATATAGGGGAATCTTCAAGGAAATAAGGAATTATGAAAGTGTAAAAACCCATTCATGTCGTATAAGTTAAAATAACATTCTCCTCGTACTTGTGTGGGAAAATCCAAAAGGTACCTTGTATAGTAAACAAAAGAAAGATTCCTTCCCTACCACATAGTAAAATTCAAAAAGGGTTAAAAATGACTTTAAATATATATATAAGAATAATAAAAAAATTATAAAACATGTACATGTATGATAGATAAATTACCAGTAAATAATTACGTATAAATAATCTAGGATAAAAATGAGATTGCAAAATTATCATTTACCTTAGATTCAATTTCTTTTATATGTGTCTAAACTCCTATATAGTGGGTTTAAATATATTACTAACTTTTAGCAGAACCATAATAATATTTATGATATCCTATATGAGTCACTTAAGACGTTATATTACCTGTTCATTTGTCAATTCCATGTTAAAGCAACATTTTGGGTAATAATCATTTTATTTATCATATGTTTTTTGAATTGTTATTCTTGATATTATGAATTATATCATGATTTAATTACTTAAAATAATTTAAAAAAAATTATATATTATATATATTTAGTGTATAAATATTTATATATATATATATTATAGATAGATAAAATAAATGGAATACACTGTTCATGGAGACGGTAGGTGGTACGTACGCATGAACCTTGTTTTCGTATCCTTATTAAATTGAATGATAGTAATTAAATGACATATATATATACATAAATATAGTAGTGTTATTATTTCATATATTTCATTATTATTTATTATATATACTTTATGATCATTCTTTAATGGTTAACGTGGAGAATGAATCTCATCGCGTCGTGGAGACGGTAAGATGTACGTACGCACGAGCGATGATATCATTCCCATAATTGTTGAATGGTATTGAAGTGGATAGATAATAATATATAATTATTAGTATAATTTTATAATATTCATATATAGTTATTATTTCCACCACTATAATCATTCAAGTAAGGTGGTGATGAAAAATAGATTACACCATGGCATGGAGACGGTAATTCATAAGTACACACGCGCAGTGATTTCATTTTTCATAGGATGGATAGAAGGTGAAATAGTTTTGTTTCATATTTATAATAAAATATCAGTATATTAGTGATAATGATGTTATTACTTTATAATGAAACAGCTAATGAAGATGAAGTAGAAGTTGAATGAAATTTGAAAGAATCATTATAAGATATTACCTCTTCCTCGACGAGATTCCTTTAAATTTCCTCTAAGAGAACTAGAGTTGTTATTTTGAGAAGACCATCACATCTAGAATGTTACCAGGAAGTTTAGAAGTTAAATGGGTAGGTTGTTTCTGATATTGAAGGCAAAAAGTGGATTTAAGATGAGAGGGAGTATGTTCCCTTTTATAACAGAGGAGAGGGGAACTTTAGAAAAGTCATAAAATATTAATTTATTATAAATTCAATTTTGATTTAATATGGTCCAAAACTTATTTAATTATAAGATAAAATGATCTTGGTTCTAATACCCATCATCCAATAATTTTTAGACAAGTTTTGAAAAAACAATTATCCTTATCTTTTTGGTTTAACCCTTATTTTACTCTTTTTTAATCTTACTGTGATATCATGTTATTTACACATTATAGGTTAATTTAATTACCATATCATGAAAAAAGATCCACAAAAACTTATTTATGATATATTTGGACTTATATAAACCATTTTAAATAATATTAGATTTTTAAGAATTTAATATCATTTAAAAAACTATTTTATTTTTTAAGTTATGAATTATGTCAATTTTGGATACTATTCATACTTGACTTTTTAAAAAAATAATAACAACCTTATTACTTATAAAAAAAATATCTCATCCCAAATATGGAAATTTTATCCATAAAGTTCATGGATGGAATCAAAATATTCAAATTAAATTTATATTAATATTTATAAGTTCATTTATTTGAATCTTTCATTAATGAGGTATTCACTACATCATAATTATGTCATAAATAAATATATTTATCTAATTTCTAAAAATTATAAATAAAATAACATGTTGTAGGAAATATTTTTAGATTTATAATGAATATTTATATACTTATATATCAGTTATAAAAACCCATATTAAAATCGATTTAGTAAAAGATATATGTTTAGGTTATAATTATCTTAACATTAAATCAATTCTTATAAAATGTCATTTTCATATCCAAGTGAGTCCCTAGGGTCCCAAAATCGACCGAAGGATAAAACTGGATGGAAATATCTCATCAAATAATATTATGAAATGTGTTAGTGTAGTTTAATATTATTATAATATTATTTTTTTACCCTTATTTACTAGATTTACCCTTTAACCATTGTAAATAAAATAATTACTGAAGTTACTATTCATAATGTATAAAAATAAAAGGTACCTATTTACACAATTTTTACATCTTGATTCCAAATATGGAATCCCTTTTTCTATATTCCAAACATAGAAGTTTCAGTAATTAATTTAAAATTAATTCCCATTATCAAAACCAAAAAATCATTTTTAATAAGTAATAGATATCAAATGATTTACAAATGTTTATCTTCAATTTGAAAGTGAAAATACATCCAATGAACAAAATTGGATTAAATGATAAAAATATAATCCAAATATACTTTAAACCCAATTAAAAATACAATCTAACAATATAAATAAATTCGATTAAAAGGCATCTTTGAATTAAAATATAGTATTTTTCACTATTCAAAAAAATATGAATTTTATCCGAAAAATAACAAAATTTCATCTAAAGTAACCTTTTATGTTCCTATTCTAAAAAAGAAATTTATTTTTAAAATTGAATATATAAAAGTGAACAAAACTATATTTAAAATGGTTATGCCATCAAAAGGCAGTAGAACTGCATTTTTTGAAAAATATTTCTTTTATCCAAAAAATTTATTTTGTTCTCATATAATGTACTAAAAAATGTGTACGATGAATGATAATGTTATATAAAATTAAAAATTTGGATAATAATATTAATAATTGCAAGTTTATATCCCATTAAATAATAATATTTTAATAATAAATCATTGTTTAGTGAAACTAGTATCACGTACAATGCAAGCTATCAAGGAAGGTCTCTCTTGCGTGTAACGCAAGACAAGTCAGTGTTTAATGTATTGAAATCCTCCTTTACTGTTGAGTATAAAATAATCCAAACTTAGTTCATTTTTACATTGAACAAAATCTATACTCAGTGTTGAATTCTATCAAAAGAACTTGAAATTGTGTGCAACACAAGCTAAGAATAGTATTGTGTATGTTTCAAGCTAATATAGTGTTGTGTATAGTGCAAGATAATCTTCGTGTAGAATATAACACAAGACATAAAATAAATTAAAAATAATATATCTCATAAAATTTCAGGGTGTTACATTCCACCCCCCTAAAAATTAATTTCTCCCTTGGAATTTTTCGGGGTTATAAATGGTTTACTACATGAAAGTTTCTTTCATAGAAACCCATATTGTAAAAAGGAATACTAAAACATAATTTTAAAATGTAATTTTAGAAACATAATGGCTACCCAAATTAACTCATCACTGGGTTTCCACATAGGAGAACATAGGTGGTAAGTGAAAACATAGATATGGAAGAGAAATATAACCATCAAGTTCTGATGGATATTGATAAATAACAAGGTTGTAGAAAGTTAACTACCAAAAAGCCATAAATATATGATGATTTAAGGGACCATATTATTCATCATATAAGAAGGTACTAGGATAAAAAATTTATTTTCAAGATTTTTTTCCTAAATTTTATGAATTTTTATATGAGGATAAATACTTAATTGATTTAAGTACCGTTGATTGTTCCCTGAACAATTTCCACTTAATCTATTATTTAAAGAAATGAAGTATAATTTGTCATTCTTGGAGTGTTAGCAGAACATGAGATAGAATAATAGTTCATTCCACCTATCTCAACAAAAAGGTTAGAACAGGTTATCAAATATGTATAAGTCCACATATAGTGAGATAATACATTAATCTAACAAACATAAAATGGAAAATAACTTATATTATTAATAAATGGATAGCATTACAATCCTTCCAAAAACTAAAAATATAAAACTTTAGAAAGAGGTGAACTAAATCAACATAACATTTATATCCCATATCTTATAGGGTAGTTATTTGTTGTCACATTCCAAATATGTGAATACCTTAATCATTTATTTTCTTGAAACATGATAATAACCTGAATTACCAAAGAACCTTAGTGAAAACATGAATTCTATCAAAAGTTAGCACTTTCCACATACCAAAATCCCAAAAAAATCTATATACTCAAACCATGATATCACTTTGTCCTTATATAGTTCATGAGCTCATTAATAATATCAAACACCTCATTATCACCTTATCCTTTCATTATGCACAAATCATGTGCTTTCAAAAAATATTTCAATCACTTTTCATGGTTACCAGTACCATATAATTATTTAAAACTATAATAAACCAATACATAAATATTCCAATATTCCATAATACTATAACTAATATTCCACAACACTATTTTGGAATCCCAATACATAAACACTTAATCATTCCACCAATTCGTTGTCATACTCAACAACACTAATAGAGATCACATGTGAATTACCATATTATTTTCCTTAAGAGGTTTCTAACGTCAATCATTATTAACCCTTGGATTAGGGCATTGGTTAGTATAATTCCACATTTACTTGCACTTGTAGCATTGAAGTGTTTATGGTGAATTCTCTGTAGTTTTTCTTTATTAAAATCATTAGAAACCTTTTTCCCTTTTTTCGGCACTCAACTTCTTAATAACCTTTTTTCCACACATGAAACATTTTCTAGTCCCTTTAGGAAAATCTCCATCATGATTCTTTCCACACTTTGTGCATAATGAAACATTCATCTTCTTTTCACCGTTGTTTTTGAGATTTTCCCTTGAACTCCAAATTTTGTTTCTGGTCAAAACCAGCAGATGGATATGCAACATGAACTTATAGTTCTACCATGATAACACAACACACAATATCTTTATAACTACTGAAGTATCTTATATCTAATTCCCTTAGAATACTTTGTTTTTATCCACTAAATAATCGATCAACATTACTTTGAGGTTGGATGATACAGCCAAAATCATACCTTTCAAGCCATGTAAAATTCACATTGTATGTACCAACAGATTCATTGTCCTTTTTCATAATATCAAGTAACTCCTTTTCCATATTTTCTCGAAGAATATGAGGGAAATACATATTAAAAAATAAGTTCTTGAACTCATCCCATTACATGTATTCAATTTCATTTTGTTTTCTTTTATTCTTAATTAGAGTCCCCCACTGGTCTACTTCACCTTCTAAATGATAGACAGCCAAAACGACTTTTTCATGCACCGAACAGAAAAGGATGGAAAATATCTTTTCAATGGTACTGATCCATTGTTCAGAAACAAGTGGATTAGAAGACCCACTAAAATAAGGTAGATGTTTCCTCATGAAAGACTCAATAGAATGTCGATCCCTTCTATGCTCATTTGGAAGTCCAGAATGATTAATAACTTGTGTAAGTATAGTAAAAAAAAATTTCACTCCATCTCCCATAACATTTAGTTTATTAAGAGGACAATCATTGAATTTCCCAGCGCATTGATCATTAACACGGTTCCATCGGGTTCTAGCCATTGTCTAAAACCTAAAAAGAATAGTGTGAGAGGAAAAAATCATACTAGGAAAACAACATTATCACGGGCGAGTACTTTCAATCTCAAACATCTTAGGTATAATACTAGGTTATTCATGATCATTACCACAATTCTAGGACCATAACCTATACTTATACTTAACCATAGGGACATCCCTATACATAACTTATAAAAATCTCTAGGGATCTCACTAAAGTCTTTGTATCCTAGTTTCCAAAGGTTGACAAAACCTTCACTCTGATACTAACAGTAGAGACCCATGCTTAACATAAAGGGACATTATATTTCTTTTCCATAATACTTAATACATGACACAAACAGATTCCCAAATACTATAATATTTTAGTGCCTTTGTAAACTCAGAACATAATCTTCTAATCATGGGGAAAGATCTTCAACAACTTCTATAAAGATCTTCCCCTTTTGTTTTCCAACCTAAAACCATTCTTTTTTCCAGGGGAAAATAAAACAAAAAAGGTTGAGCTCAAATTCTCAGTAATGTTAAACATGGAGAACATAAAACAAACCATAAACATTTGAACCTAAAAACATGAACTTAAAGTTTAAACATTAAAATCTTGAGTCATGAAATAAATCTTGCCAATACGAAAGGCATGGATCATAAAGGAACATCAACCATGATAGAAAAACATTTTCATAAAACATGTAATTATGTAAAACTAATAAGCACATAATATGATTTCCATATTATCCAAGGTATTGCTTCCAAGACCATCATAGTGGACCAAGTCCATTACTGAACCGGACTTACTTGTCGTTCCATCCATGTCTTACTAAACTGGATTTACTTGTCATTTCATTAATGCCTATCTCATGAGATATAAATATTTATCAAATTAATTGGAGGGAGATATAGGTCCCACCCATGTCAAAATGAAACCATTATTATGTGTGCCACAAAAATATAAAAACATTCCCCATAGCATAACCCATGAAATAAAATGGGTTTCTTAAACATCATTCCATCATAATTGATATAAAACAACTGGATTTTTTCAATAACATTACACCATAAATACAATAAAATCATATTAAGAATAGACATATAAATATAACACTATTTAAAGAGATTCCTCATAGAAGGAAAATAATTTTTGGAAAACACATGAAATTCATTCCTGAGAAAAATATCTTTTCTTCTTCAAAAATGTTTTCCTTCCTCAAAATGCCACACAATTTTAGAAGAAATCGTTTTTTGTGAAAATAAAAATGTAAAATTATAGGGGAAGCTTCAAGGAAATAAGGCATTATGAAACCATAAACATTAGTTCATGTTGTATAAGATAAAAAAACATTCTCCCCATACTTGTGTCGAAAAATTCCAAAAGTACCTCGTATGGTAAACAAAAGACAGATTCCTTCCATACCACATAGTAAAATTCAAAAAGGGATAAAAATGAATTTAAATATATATATATATATATAATATTAAACATTTTATAAAATAATTTTTAGAAAACATGGACATGTATGATAGATAAATTCCTATTAATACTTATGTATAAACATTCTTGGATAAAAATGAGATTACAAAATTATCCCTTACCTTAGATTCAAATTCTTCTCTATGTGTTTGAAACTCATGTATAGTGGGTTTAAACATATTAATAATTTATAACATAACCATAAAAATATTTATGATATCATATATGATTCACTTATGACTTTATATTACCCTTTCATTGGTCAATTCCTTGTTAAAGCAACATTTTGGGTAAAAATTGTTTTATTTATCGTATGTGTTTTGAATTGTTATTCTTGATATTATGACTTATATCATGATTTAATTACTTCCAGAATGTAAAAAATGATTTATATATTATATATATTCAGTGTGTAAATATATATATTTCATGATTATTCATTATATATACTTTATAATCATTCTTTAATGGTTAACGTGGAGAATGGATCTCATCATGTCATGGAACTGATAAGCCGTACGTACGCACGAGCGATGATATCGTTCCCATAATTGTTGAATGGTATTGAATATAATGATTAATAATATCTTAGAATTAGTATAATGTTATAATAATCATATACAGTTATTATTTCCACCATTATAATCATCCAAGTTAGGTGGTGGTGAAAACATATTATACCACGGCGTAGAGACGGTAAGCCGTACGTATGCACACGAAATGATTTCGTTTTTCATAGTATGGATAGAAGGTGAAATAGTTTTGTTTCATATTTATAATAACAAATCATTATATGAGTGATAATGATGTTATTACTTTATAATGAAACAACTAATTTAGAGGAAGTATAAGAAGAAAGAAATTTGAAAGAATCGGTAGAAGATATTACCTCTTTCTCGACGTGCTTACGTTAAATTTCCTCTTAGGGAACTAGAGTTGGTATTTGGAGAATACCAAAACCTATATAATGTAACCATGCAAGTTTAGAAGAGAAATGTTCCGTGTTTTTTTGATATTTAGGGCTCAAAATGGAGTGAAGAGGAGAGGGAAGGGGTGTCCTTTTATAAAAGAGGAGAGGGGAACTTTAAGAAAGTCTTAAAATATTAATTTATTATAAATTTAATTTCCATTTAATATGGTCCAAAACTTATTTAATTAGAATATAATAGGATTTTGGTTCGAATACCCATCATCCAATAATTTTTAGACAAGTTTTTAATATTTTTTTTATCCTTATCTTTTTGGTTTACCCCTTATTTTACCCTTTTTAATCTTACCATGATATCATGTTATTTACACATTGTGGGTTAATTTAATTACCATATCATGTCAAATGACCCTAAAAATTTATTTATGGAATATTTGAACTTATATTAACCATTTTTTTGAATCTTATATTTTTAGTAATTTTATATTATTTAATAAAATATTTTATGTTTTAAGTTATGAATTATGTCAATTTTGGATAATATTCATACTCAACTTTTTTAAAAATTAATAACAAGCTTATTACTTAGAAACTAATGAATTAAATCATCCCTAATCTATCAATGGTTTCCATAAAATTCATGGATGTCATAAAAATATTTAAATTAAATATATTTTAATATTTATAAATTCATTTATTTGAATATTTCATTAATGAGGTAATCACTACATCATAATTGTGTCATAAATAAATATATTTATCTAATGTATAAATATTATAAATAAACTACCATGATATAGTAAATCCTTTTATATTTTTAATGACTATTTATAGACATATATATTCATTATATAACTCCATATTAAAATCGATTTAGTGAAAGATATATGTTTAGGTTATAATTATATATACTTTAAATTAATTCTTATAAAATGTCATTTTCACATCCAAGTGAGTCCATGGGGTCCCTAAATCGACCCAAGGATGACCATGGTCGGATATAACTCATCCAATAAGATTATGAAATGTGTTAGGGTAGTTTAATATTATTATAATATTATTTTTTTTATCCTTATTTACCAGATTTACCCTTTTACCATGGTAAATAAAATAATTACTGAAGATACTATTCATAATGTCTAAAAATTAAAGGTACCTATTTCACAATTGGAAATTCGGGCTATAGCCACGGTTCTAAACCGTGGCTATAGGCCCTAAAACCGTGGCTATAGGTAATAGCCACAGTTCCTCAAACTGTGGCTAAGTTTGGCGTGGCTATAGGCCTAGACCTTTAGCCACGGTTCCAAACCGTGGCTTTAACACTATAGCCACGGTTGAAACCGTGGATATAGGTATATAGCCACGGTTCAAACCGTGGTTGTATACCTAATGCCACGGTTTTAACCGTGGCTATACTAAAGGCCGGACAGACTTAATTTACACGGTTTTAAACCGTGGAATTATGTCTATAGCCACAGTTTAAATCGTGGGTATAGGGTGTCCAAATCCATAAAAAATACCCCCCAACCCCCTCGACATCCCCTGGACACCCCCTAGACACCCCCTCGACATCCCCTGGACACCCCCCTGGACACCCCCCTGCCACCCCCCTACCACCCCCCTGCCAGTCCCCCCTGCCCCCTGCCACCCCCCCCCCTGCTAGTCCCCCCTGCCCCCTGCTAGTCCCCCCTGCCAGTCCCCCCCTGCCCCCTGTTAGTCCTTCTAGTCCCCCCACCCCCACCAGCCCCCCCCTGCCAGCCCCCCCCCCCCCCCACCCCCTGCCAGTCCCCCCTGCCATCCCCCCCCCTACCCAAGGATGTGTTCATGATGAAACTGGTAAAGCACAATTCTGTTGGATATATTTTATAAGCAGATCCTCAACTCGTACTCCCAACTTGAGGACCTTATCAAAGAGGGTTCTCTACCGCAACTATAATTAAGAGGAAACATCCTATCAACATGGGGTACCAAAAACCAACATACATGAATCAAGAAATAGAAAATAGAGAGTTCCCAAAATTTTTTACACAACCAGAACATGTCTAGGAGCATCATTACAGACCTCACCCTATAGGTTACACATGACATATACTTATAGGGCTTCCACATTTTACTCTACCTGCTGTTACACCCATTCATACTCGTTCTCAGCTAGACATTCATCAAGGACAGCCCCTCCCCCTCTACTGGACAGCCCCTCCCCCCTACTGGACACCCCTCCCCCCTGCTGGACACCCCTCCCCCCTGCTGGACACCCCTCCCCCCTGCTGGACACCCCTCCCCCCTGCTGGACACCCCTCCCCCTTGCAGGACAGCCCCTCCCCCCTGCTGGATAGCCCCTCCCCCTTCCTGGACACCCTCCCCCCTGCTGGACACCCCTCCCCCTTGCCTGGACACCCCTCCCCCTGCTGGACACCCCTCCCCCTGCTGGACAGCCCTCCCCCTGCTGGAAAGACCTCCCCCCCGTGCTGGACAGCCCCTCCCCCCTGCTGGACAGCCCCTCCCCCTGCCTGGACACCCCTCCCCACCTTCTGGACAGCCCCTCCCCCTGCCTGGACACCCCTCCCCCCTTTTTGGACACCCCTCCCCCCTGCCACCCCCCCTGCTTGTCCCCCTGCCTTTCCCCCCTGCCCCATGCTAGTCCCCCTTCCACCCCCTGCCAGCCCCCCCTTCCCCCTGCCCCCTGCTAGTTCCCCCCCCCCCCCCCTGCCACCCCCTGCTTTCCCCCCTGCCAGTCCCCCCTGCCACCCCCTGCCAGTCCCCCCTGCTAGTCCCCCTGCCAGCCCCCCCTGCCCCCTGCCAGCCCCCCTGCCCCCTGCTAGTCCCCCTTCCCCCTTCTAGGCCCCCTACCCCTGCTAGGCCCCCTGCTAGGCCCCCTGCCCCCTGCTAGGCCCCCTACTAGGCCCCCTGCTAGGCCCCCTGTATATTTACCCCTGCTAGACACTGGACCCCTGCTAGACACTGGACCCATACTCCCCCCACCCCTACCAGCCCCCTTGTACCCCTGCTGGACACAGGACTCCCCCCTGGAAACTAGTTCTTGGGATGCCCAAATCATATTTACCCCTATTGGACACTGGACTCCCCCTGGATACTGGACTCCCCCTGCATATTTACCCCTACTGGACACTGGACCCCTACTGGACACTGGCCCCATACTATAGGTTATTAGTAGGACCACCCCATACTATAGGTTCTTAGTATGACTTGGGAAATAGTTGAAACAAAATTCAGAAGTAGCTATATATGAGTAATCTAGGAAAACATACATATAATCAGTCTGGAAAATAAAACAGAATAAACTATAAAATGTTTATGGAAATAAAATAAAACATATTTGAAATTGGAAAACATTACCAGAAAAACTGTTTATCAACTAAACAAACTACTTGGTGAAATCATGGTCACACATGCACATCCTCAGATAAAATCTGCTTGCATTTCATGTAGTGTTGCATTGAACAAAACATTGGAATTATGATTTGAAATAGAGTTACCAGATTTTATAGCACCGTGATCACTATCTATAGGTGGTGAAATAGTTATACCTGGTTCCTGTGAAGTATCTGTGGGATGTTTTATGATATTTTCCAGATCTGGACAGCACTGCATTTTCTCTATAGAGACATTCATAACATGCATGGGCTTAGGTTCCTGGACATCCCTCTTTTACCCCCTTGCAACCCCCTGGACAGCCCACTTGAACACCCCCATGCACCCCCCATGCCCCCCTTGGTCCCCCATGCCCCCCTGCACCCCACTGGACAGCCCCCATGCCCCAACTGGACATCCCCACTAGACAGCCCCACTAGACACCCCATGCACCCCCTGGACAGCCCTCCCCCCTGCTGGACACCCCTCCCCCTGCTTGGATAGCCCCTCCCCCTGCTGGACACCCCTCCCCCTGATGGACACCCCTGCCCCCTGCCCCCTGCCCCCTGGCCCCTGCACCCCACTGGACAGCCCCCATGCCCCAACTGGACAGCCCCACTGGATACCCCCTACACCCCCTGGACACCCCTCCCCCCTGCTGGACACACCCCCTGTCGGACACCCCTCCCCCTACCCCTTTCTACACCCACTGGAATGTGTTTCTATTGATATAAATGATCATCTTATTGAGGTATGTTTTGTATTATAAAACATACCAAAGTATAAAGAGCATTGTAGGATGATAGGCCATGCCACTAATAAGTGCAGAATTGTACAGAAATTCTGCAAGCCATCCTCTATTAATACTTTGTTGAAAGATGCTCTGAAAGGGAAAAATATTAATACCAAACACTATGTTAGAAAAAAATACAAAGAAGGTTAAAAAGAGGTCACCTGGGATAACAATTCTATTACTAGTAAATCCTAGGAAGACTTAATAAAGGAATAAGAATCCCAAGGATGTGTTCATGCTGAAACTGGTAAAGCACAATTCTGCTAGATATATTCTATAAACAGATCGTCAACTTGTACTCCCAACTTGAGAACCTTATCAAAGAGGGTTCTCTACCGCAACTAGAATTAAGATGAAAAATCCTATCAACATGGGGTACCAACAACCAACATACATGAATCATGAAATAGAAAATAGAGAGTTCCCAACATTTTTTACACAACCAGAACAAGTCTAGGAGCATCATTATAGACCTCACCCTATAGGTTACACATGACATATACTAATAGGGTTGCCACATTTTACTCTACCTGATGTTACACCTATTCATGCTCGTTCTCAGCTAGACATTCCTCAAGGACAGCCCCTCCCCCTCTGCTGGACAGCCCCTCCCCCTACCTGGACACCCCTCCCCCCTACTGGACACCCCTCCCCCCTGCAGGACAGCCCCTCCCCCTGCTGGACAACCCCTCCCCCTACCTGGACACCCCTCCCCCCCCCCCTGCCTGGACACCCCCACCCCCTGCCTGGACACCCCTCCCCCTGCCTGGACACCCCGCCCCCTGCTGGACAGCCCTCCCCCCCTGCTGGAAAGCCCCTCCCCCTGCCTGGACACCCCTCCCCCCTGCTGGACAGCACCTCCCCTGCCTGGACACCCCTCCCCCCTGCCTGGACACCCCTCCCCCCTACTAGACACCCCTCCCCCCTGCTGGACACCCCTCCCCCTGCTGGACAGCCCTCCCCCTGCTGGACAGCCCTCCCCCCGTGCTGGAGAGCCCTCCCCCCTGCGGGACATCCCTCCCCCCCTGCGGTACATCCCTCCCCCCCTGCGGGACATCCCTCCCCCCTGCCGGACAGCCCCTCCCTCCTTCCAGACACCCCTCCCCCCTGCTGGACACCCCTCCCCCCTGCCTGGACACCCCTCCCCCCTACTGGACACCCCTCCCCCCTGCAGGACAGCCCCTCCCCCCTGCTGGACAGCCCCTCCCCCTACCTGGTCACCCCTCCCCCTGCTGGACAGCCCTCCCCCCTGCTGGAAAGCCCCTCCCCCTGCCTGGACACCCCTCCCCCCTGCCTGGACACCCCTCCCCCCTCCTGGACACCCCTCCCCCCTGCTGGACAGCCCTCCCCCCTGCTGGACACCCCTCCCCCCTGCTGGACAGCCCTCCCCCTGCTGGACAGCCCTCCCCCCGTGCTGGATAGCCCTCCCCCCCTGCGGGACATCCCTCCCCCCTACGGGACATCCCCCCCCCCCCTGCGGGACATCCCTCCCCCCTGCCGGATAGCCCCTCCCTCCTTCCAGACACCCCTCCCCCCTGCTGGACACCCCTCCCCCCTGCAGGACACCCCTCCCCCCTGCCAGACACCCCTCCCCCCTGAATGGAAATATTTCAATAACAAGTAGAATTGAATTAAATGTATACAAATTAAACAGAGATATAAATGAGAGAAATAAGTAATAAAACCGGAATTAAAAATGTTGGATTCAGTAATTAATAAAAAGAAAAGTCCATAGTAAGATAAAGAGGCTATGCTAGTCCCCCTGCCCCCTACCAGTCCCCCCTG
This sequence comes from Viscum album, assembly GCA_963277665.1. Classification (NCBI taxonomy): domain Eukaryota; kingdom Viridiplantae; phylum Streptophyta; class Magnoliopsida; order Santalales; family Viscaceae; genus Viscum; species Viscum album. Next base: position 644,688,921 of record OY728138.1, read on the forward strand.
CCAGTCCCCCCCTGCACCCTGCCAGTCCCCTGCTAGTCCCCCTACCCCCTGGACACCACCTGGACCCCCTAATAGAGTTAGATTCCCAAATGAAGGGTACGTGGTAGATTTCTAATCTACACATGGATTTTCCATTCATTGATCCCACTATAAGGCACATAGATTACCTCTTGATTTAGGAGGCATTAACACGTGATAATGTAGAGTTTACCTCTACTCCAATTGAAGCCCCTTCCACCATTATAGCCTCCACTACTACGATGCCAACTAATTCAATGGTACTAAGATAATAATTGTGATAACCATTAAGATGTAATCTATTTTAGAGACTCTTATATATGTTTCCCTCCCAAACGAGATACTTAGATCATCATTAAATAGGTCTTATTTCAATGCTGCCGGCCCACATGAATACATACACTCAGATTTTTGGGGGATAGCCAGGACTAGTTCTTGTGTTGGAGGATCCAATATCATCATCTTCATAACTAAAATCTCTAAGAATGTTTGGATTTAGATAATAAAAAGAATATGATGCATTCCAAACCATTTAAACCTAAAAAGATTCAATGTAAAATCACACTGTAAAAGAATATGATTCATTCCAAATCATTATTCTATGGTAAAAATGTGGATACTACTTAAATTATTTGTGGTTTGGTTGATGTTGACTATACAGGTTAGTAGTCATTCTCATTCCCAATAAGATATGGTAAATATTAATGATACTGATCAAAAAATCAATGTAATCGGATGCATGGAACTCGTCATACATTACCAATCCAAAAATACAATTTACATCAAAAGTGAGTCTCAATATCAGTATCATCAGAATCATGATAACCCTCATCCACACATCCTACAGAAACACCATCACCACCTCTCACACCACCAACATCATCATCGGCATCGGCATCTGCATCCGAACCGGCACCAGCACCGGGTCCAGCACTAGGTCTGGCTCCGGCTCCAACAGAAGAATCTACATTAGCAGAACGCATCGACATCAAAAATGCATCAACCGTTGTAGCTGCTTCTGGTGGAAGTGTAGAAGAAAGGGCAGACATAAACTTCATCATATTTTCAGTTATCATCTGTTCTAATTTTTGACTTGCTTCTTTGATTGCGGAATTCATTTGTTCTACTGTGACAAAACCAGAACCGGTACTCGAAGAAACGTTAGTAGACCAGTATCGAGATGGTACAATCTTATTCCCAGGTCGACAACGCACTCTACCCTGATGCTCATCTCCTAATACCTGATGTAGATGATCGTTTGGGCCCAAATTGTCAGGTTATTTTTCTGCCAATGACTCTAAAGAATTCTGTTGATTGATATATAACATAAATTAAAATGATAAAATATTATAAGGAATTAAATTCAGTAAAAATCAAAAAAATTGAAATATACTTACAATCGCCTTCTCGGTGTCGGGATTTGGCACAGTACCATCTTTCTTTTTCCGGCTTGTATAAAACAAAGTTGAGCGAGGAACACGACCCTCAATATTCGATGCCTTTTTCTGGAAAAAATAAAAGAAATAAATCAAAATTAGAAGTTAAAAAAATTACACAAAACAAAGATAAATATTTTAAATGTTAAATTACCTGCGTCTGCTCATGATCTGGTAATGAAGTGTGTCCGCGAGTATAAATGTGTTTCATTGCACTCTTGTTTTTTTTATTTCTATTTGATTTCTCATATAAACAAATAATTATATAAATTCATTAACATAAATAAAACAAGTAATTTAAAATCGTTTTTAAATAAATAAATGAATATATATATAATTTTAACAAACACCTTAAATGCTGAACTCTTCCAATAGTTGATCATCTCTTTATATTGTGATATTGGGAAATCTTGAATCACTAGTACTTCTTCAAGCTCTGTACCAACTCTCTTTTTCCACCCAAGATATAAATCATACTTGTAGGCTCGCCACATTTCACCTAAATCCATTATCCTTGCAGCCTTTGCATTTTGTCCATCGGGAAAATTATATCGAAGCTGCAATGGACGTAATATTTGTTAAGAAAATATTATAAATTTATATATATATATATATATAAAAGGTGATTAACATTACTTACCCAAATCTTTGCCCAGGATTTGTCCTTTATTTGTTGTCCAACTGCATTACAACTTATTGGTTGAACCGGAATGATATTGCTGTGTCTAGCAAGTGTTCCCATAAAACTTTTACATTCCATGCCATTTTTATTAATTATAGCATTGTCCTCATTGTAATAAACTATGATTTGCGTGTTCCGATTCCAAACCTCATGCATTTTTGTGCAGCCTCGTCGTCTAGTAGAGGCTGGAGCTAATCATGAAACCAAAATAAAAGAAAATAATATGTATGAATTTATCATTAATCAGTAACAGTAATGTTTAAACAAATACCAATAGATGGGGGATCTTCTGACCCCTGAAGTGCTGCATCTGGAGGGGGGGCAGCCTCCATGGTAAGTGAGATATTCCATTTCCCACTCTTCCCTGCTTAAAGTACACAACGAGTACGATCCAGATATCCCCCCTGTTTAGGGCATTAAAAGAAATGTAGGCTCAATGGGATCATATTGCTCATCTTTAGTTCTCATTAGTCAATTAGACCTCGTAGTGACGTTAGCTAGGTACAATGAACAGAAATCCATGCATTCTTGTGCTAAATAGCATTTCACAATAGAGCCTTCAGGATGATATTTATTTCTCACATAATATTTCAATGTAAACATCATTCTTTCGGTAGGATACATCCACCGACTCGAAACAGGACCACCAAAGAGAACTTCCTTGGGAAGATGCACAGTCAAATGTAACATAATTGTGAAAAAAGACGGTGGGAAAGTTTTCTCCAAGTCGCAAAGAATAATCGGTGCATCTCTCTGCAATTTCTGAACAACACTTCTGCTCAATCTTTTGGCACAAATATCTCATAAAATTGAGATAAATTAATCACCGCAACTCTAAAATTATGTGAAAGTAAATGATGAATGGAAATGGGAACCAACTCATGTAACAAGACATGGTAATCATGGGTTTTAAGAGATTTGAGTTTCACATCTTGTGTATTCACCCTTTTCGAAATATTAATTGAATAACCATCCGGAACCTTCAAACTTTCCAAGACTTTAAGAAATTGTTTCTCTCCACATTTGTCATCGAATAACAGGCAACAGGGACTTTCCACTTATTTTGACCAATTAACTCAGGATGAAGTCTTGCTCTTATACCCCAATCCATCAAATCAAGACGACACCGCAAATCGTCTTTTGTTTTGCCTTTGACAATTAAAATAGTAGCAAGTAACATCTCACAAATGTTTTTCTTGATATGCATTACATCCAAACAATGACGTAATAAATTCGATGACCAATACGGCAACTCAAATAATATGCTTTTCTTTCTCCAATTTCTGTTGGAATTCGAATTAGCATGCTTTCGCTTTCTGATATTTGATTGACTTTTGCCAAGAACATAATTCAAATCATCAAGTTCTTTAACAATATCAGTCCCTAACATTCGTTGAGGTGTCTCATCTGTCTCGATGGCATTATCGAACTGTCTCTGATTTTTCCTGTATGGATGATCCATTGGTAGAAAACGTCGATGCCCTATGAAGCTGAAAGTTCGTCGAAACTTTAATCTTCAGAAACGTGTATTTTTCATACAAATAGGATAGGATAATTTCCCTTTAGTACTCCAACCAGACATCATTCCATAGGCAGGGAAATCATTTATCGTCCATAATAAAGCTGCACGAAACATAAAGTACTCCTTTTTGAATGTATCATACGCTTGTGCACCAACAATCCAAAGCTCATTTAACTCCTATATTAATGGTTGCAAGTATATATCAATATCATTTCCAGGATCACTGGGTCCAGATATCAATATACTCAGGATAGTGCACGGATTCTTCATACACATCCCTGAAGGAAAGTTATAAATGTGAATGAAAACAGGACAAGTACTGTGTGCAGTATGCATTTGGTGAAATGGGTTGAAACCATCACAGGATAATCCCAATCTAACATTTCGTGGGTCGGCTGCAAAATCAGGATGTAACCTATCAAATTTCGTCCAAGACAACCCATATGCAGGATGCACTATTTCATCATTATCCTTATTTCTTTCATCTGCATTCCAACTCATATTCTTTGCCATTTGTTCTGACATAAAAAATTTTTGAATCCTGGGAATTAAAGGGAAGTGCCACATCACTTTCTGTGGTATGCGAGATTGAGATCCGCCTTTATTAGTCTTCCACCTTGATGTGCCACACTGTTTGCACTGACTCAAGTCTGCATTCTCCTTCCAGAACAAACAACAGTCTTTGAGACAAGAATGAATCTTACTAGATGAAAATCCAAATTTGTCAGCCAACTTTGATGTCAGGTAATCATTTTCTGGAATACATGCATCATCAGGCAGTAAATCCTTAATAAATGTAAGTAGATAGTCGACCGCAGTATTACTAAATCCATACATTGTTTTCCCATGATATAATCGCATTAAAAACTCAAGTTTGCTCATTTTTTCACATGCTTGATATACTGGGGTATTTGCATGTTCCATCAACTTTCTAACACTCTCAACATCATCATCCTGATTAATAGATGAGAACTGTGTTCCAGTATTCATTTCCTCTTTCACTGGTCTACATGAGGAGCTAGCTTCAAAAATAAAAGGAAACCGATCAGAAATCAAATTTTTCATACCAATCTTTTCTGCTGAATCGATGGCATTCAACACTTGAGCTTTTTCTCCATTGTGATACCACACATGATAATTTTTTTGGAAACCACTTTTAGTGATATGGTAACTCACTTCCTCGTGAGTTAACGAAGGTCTTCTAACACAATCAAAACACGGGCATCGAATCAACCCGCCATCTGAATCATTAGTGAATGCAAAGTCCAAAAAATATTGTAACTCCTTTTGAAATTCATCAGTGATCCGATCAATGTTGTACATCCAGTATCTATCCATCCTAAGGCAGATAAACATACATTAGATAAATAATCTAGAAAATGAATTAACATTATATGTATTGTTTCAAAAGATATTAAGTAATCATCAATATTGACTTTTTATAACTCAACCACCATTATCTAAAGTATTGTTTTTCCCTTCCAATGAAAAATCTATTAATCAATGCTATAACAGGGTTCCAGGCCCTATCTTGTATGGATGGATACTCCAGGTATAATCAGACATGGATGGCCCCCAAGGATGTAGAGTCTCCCATAATTATGGTTCCATAGGGGAATTTCTACTTTTAATTGATTCTCATGGGATAGAATAAGGCATAATACACTTATCAACTGTCCATGCACCACATCTTCAAGACAATTATCATGAAATTTGTGGAATACTACTAGGATTATTTGGTGGAAAAATCCTACCATATTTGTACCATCTCAAGGATCTTGAGAAAATGTTTATCTTCCTATATTTCATACACTTTAAGATAAACTCCCTGAAGTTCACATTCAGGGTTACCTCTATTAGGTTTCTCCACTTTACTACAAGATATATGGTCATCGAGATTGACCCAGAGATGATCAAGTCCATAAATCAGATTCCTCCCCCATGGAATCTCTAAGAGTTTTGGGGCCTCTAAGGTCTATTCACCTATATAAACTGATTTAATGTGAATCTAGTTGGATAGTGTAAGATCCTCTAGTGTCTAATGAATAAAGTACCTATTAAAAAATTGGATGAGGAGTTCCATATTTATTATTGATAACATTAAGCATTATCTTTTACAACTGTTAGTTTTGATTTCTTCCATTTTAGGAAAGACATTGTTCATTAATGGGACTTCCTTGGAATGATCCCTTGTAACCCATCTAACCCAAAAAAAAAAGAGGTAATAGAAAATTGTTTATAATATCATAGTCGGATGCTCCTCGATATATAGAATTGATACCCCCCCTATAGATAAGAGTTTCCTCGCAATAGTTTTTACAGTGTAGAAGTTGTGATATTATATATAGAATCATGAGACACAATTGGTTACACAAGTAAAAATCCTAAAGTATATCTTCAATTACCCTCTGTTTATTGGATGAATGTTGTTTTGGGAGGTGATCCTCTAGTATTTCAACATTTGGTTCATCCCATATATGGTTGTCAAATTCTAGGCAATAGAAGACTTCATGGACACACATCCACCCCTGAAGAACTACCCCTGAATGTTGATTTCCCAAATGAGGCTACCCTCTTAGTGGATCATGTCAAAGAGTATTAGAAAACATATTTTGATGGTGATTTTCAAAGATCGACTGAAATAATGCTTAATAATTCCAATATTAATTGAGTAGGCCAGGTGGTTGTCTTTATCACACTAACACAAGACGTCAAATCATACTTTTTCTTATTTTTATAAGGTTTCACTAATGATGAGGCAAATTATTAGGCTCTCATTATTGGTCATAAGTTATCAGATGATATTTATTTCCCCCAAATGGATATGAAGGGAGAATCCAAGTTCGCCCTCAAATATATTAATGGTGACCGCATTGTTATGATGAAAGAGCTCATGTACCTACTGGATCATACCCACCAACTAATGGTACAATTCCCTTCTATGATGGAGGTGAATAAAATTCCCATGATATAGAATAGTTGAGCTGAGCACTTGAAAAGTTTAGCCACATTCTTATATGATCCTGAAAATGATGACTTGATCATCCATGTGGCCTATCCAAGGGTCATTTTCCCCATTCCATTTGAGATGATGATAACAAGAACCTAAACCAACTTTACTTTAGTGATTATATTCTATGACCCTAAAGTCACCCCATAGTAGAGGAAATAAACTATTAGATCCCTCCCTATATTGAGTATCCCTAGCATGGTACTCTCCATCGCGACTGAGCTGAGCATAAGTGAATCCACCGGTAAGCCTTGCCGTTTACACTCCAGAGTATGAATAAATTAATGCCACCCTCAAAAGATCTAGGTTTAATGAAATTATCGTATATTACAACCAAATATATGGGATGCCTCAGGTTATTTTGGAGGTCAATATTGGGTCCAAATTCACCCATCATGTGGGACTGAAGAACTCTCAACAGATACTATTATTGGGATACATTTATCCCTCCATGCTCCATAACTACACCATTTTTTCTCAGAGTTTTCATGGGTGTTAGAGACATTCAATTATTTTCCATCAACCATTATAGATCCTCCACACCACCATGTAATATTTTCCTTTTGCACTATGGGGTCTCATATCATAGGGCCATACCCACTAGAAAAATATATCATGTTACAGTTTATTCTAACCGAAATTGTATTATTCTCCAAGTGGGAAGAAGTAGTTATCGTCAATGATGTTATATCTATGTTTTTGATCATGTTTTTGATCTACCACACCATATATCAATTTGGATTTCTTCATTCCATTCTCAAATAATAAGGCACTAACTTTTAGGATTAGTATTTAATGAAATTTTACACGAAGTACAAAATCTGGTCCAACATTACTACTTACTAGAATTCATAAGAAAATGTGTAGATTGAAGAATTAAATAAGAAACAATCTATTTTCCTATAGAAAACACTGGGTTATAAAAAATAAGAGTTGGCCTGATAATCTCTTGAATTTCCTCTATACCTATTGGATGATGACTCTTAATTCCACCCCAGTGACCTTATATGCCTAGTATGTGAAACCAAGTAAGTCATTCCCATCGAGGATTAGATACCATAGATCTAAATAGATTTATACAACAAAAATAGTCTAGAAAGAATGAAAGAAGATCACTTGGATGATTTGGAATCCCTCATAGAGAACAACTTCCAAGCATTTCCCAATCTAGAGAGAAACCAAAACTAGATGAAAATATAATTCAAAAATATGGTTTCCTCTGCTCCATACAATACGGTGACATGGTACTGGATCTCAGAACAAGGATGATACCCAAATAAATAAACCAAAGTTGGTGCCCAAGTGGGAATGACCTTACCTCATTCGTAAGGTCTATTCCAACGGGGTATACTCTTTGATCACCATATATAGAGATCGTATCACACCTCCCACCAATGTGATGTTTCTGAAGTAGTACTTCACATGAGGATACCCATGGTCCAAGAAAGAAAACCTAAAAATATTTTCATGGTTCCAAGAATTATGAATATAAAATATTCACAAATGTTCCAAGATTTATGACCCTAAACTACCAGAAACCCCATGGTCAAGCTATTATGAACTTAAAATATTCATAACTGGTCAAAGCAACAAGACCTTAAAAATATCCTTAATCTAAAATCTTTGAACATAAACAAGGAGTAATATTCCATGAATTATGAAAATAACTATTTTCTACCAATATTGTTTGAGTTTAATGACTTTAAACTATAGATATTGACATCCTAGGCACACAAAATTAAATAATGATCTTACTCGATATAAAATTAAGATGACTCATATGATAACTATGGGATGATATGAAAGGTCTTACAATTTTTATAACCATGGTGCCTCATAATATATGTATTATATTGTCTAAAAAATCACCCCACTTGGAATAAATATGAATCATATGATATGAGACGAACTAAACCATCATCTATATAACACGATGCTAAACTCTAGCATTACCCATGTCATAAATTTGGGAATCCCTCACGAGAGAGGATTTCCCCCAATTTTGGAATTGAAATCCTACTATTACATAATTTTGAACCATGTGTGGATTGACTACCATTTTCATGGGATATGTTGTAATTCCTATACCTCTCATTTATAGGTCTAGATAAATATATTTCAACCCTACATCCCCTTAGTCCCATTTACACACACAACATTATGACTTTAACTTGTGTGTAGTCCATCTCAAGGTATGAACATGGTATATAAGACTATTTGGGTCCATTTACAGTAGGTTTTACCACTTCTATGACACATATATTTCTGTGAAACCAAATTACACATATTCCAAGCATCATGAATTTAAAATATCATCTACATTCATCTCGGTCTGATCATTATAACATTATACGATATGGAATTTTTTTTCTGAGGTATTTGTGTGGTGCGTGGGATGTCCTTCCCTCAATTCAAATCAAATTCAACCTCATTCATGAATTGAATTTTTTTTCAAAATATACCTATTTTAGTAGCCCATGAATCATGAATGTTAATTGTTTTCTGTCATCCAAGAGGTATGACATTAAACATTGATCAACCGTCTTCAAGATCACTTCATTTGTTATAGGACATCCTGGTATCCGTTCACATGGGTTTTAAGCATTTTTCACTGCTTTATCATCATTAAAGATCCTATGTATACTCAAATCATCAAGAATATAAACTATTTTCATTTTCACTAAGCTCCCTGAACTCAAACAAGAAGACTAGATCAAGGCATTGTGAACCTAAACTATATGCATGCACCCATTATTCACATGGTTTCCACCATCTCTGGTGTTGCATAAATCTAACAACTCAACCATACAAAACTATATAAGGCTTGATTCCTATCCTTATCGGATGTGCAATGATGGATAGACCATCTATCTCTATGAACAACCATAGATTAATTGTAAAATCATATGTTACATATGGTTATATAACCATGATATTCTCATATTTTCCTCCTTTTTGGGAATAAGCCCCATTCATTTCTCTTGAACAACTAGAAATCTAGTATTCCCTCAAAAATAGATATATATGGTAGAAAATAATTGGAAAATGAAGGCATATCCTACACTAATGTTCCTTGTTCTTGATGTTAATCTACAGCATTACCCTATACAAAACCACGATGCCTCATACGATATTTAAGGGATGGAAATCAAACCAAAATCCATGGAACACAATTATAAAATGTTGACATACCCTATATAATTTCTGGATGCCTCATATTCGAAAATGGTATGATTTAGTATCCTTATTCATGAGGATCGACCCGAGTAGCAGAAATATCTTACATAAAAGAGTGGAAATATTCTTGAGAAGAATCTAATTACTACTGATATGGATTTTGAAAAAACTATTGTTAAAGATAAAGATATTGGAAATGACAAAAAAATGGAATGATAAAGATACCGGCAATGAGGTCGTCCGGAGGAGGCCGTTGGGAGGAGGAGAGTTCGTTGGAGGAGGAGATTCCATCGAGATCAGGGGAGTTGCGGTCGTCCTGAGGAGGGGAGTCCGTCGGGAGGAGGGGAGTCCGTCGGGGGAGGAGGGGAGTCCGTCGGGGGAGGAGGGGAGTTCGTCGGGGTCGTCTGGAGGAGGGGAGTCCGTCGGGGGAGGCGCGGTCGTCTGGGGAGGAGAGGTCGTCGGGAGGAGGGGAGTGCGTTGGGGGAGGAGGGGAGTCCGTCGGCGTCGGGGGAGGCGCTGTTTTCCGGGGAGGGGGGAGGCGCGGTCGTCCGGGGAGGGGAGTGCGTCGGGGGAGGGTAGTGAGTCGGGGAGGGTTCTGTAGGAGGAGCCCGAGAGAATATTGGCCAAATCGCACATATATCCACGGATGAATTATAATCTGTTGGTATAACCATGCTATAGACACGGACTTATAAAACCGTGGCTATAGGTCCGTGGCTATAGCTTCATTTTGTAGTTGTGTTTACACCATTTATACCTCATAATTCCAAATATGGAATCCATTTTTCCAAGGGTTTCTTCCCCAATCTGGTGGGGATGGAGTCTGATCCAACCCCTCTTCGAAGCATGATTTGTGTTCCTTCTGACTATTTGAAGCTCGATTTCCTGTGCGAAGCCCGATTTTTCCAGAGATTGGCGCTTCCGCAGTGGTTTTCCGTCGATATTTACCTATCCTACTCGGGTGATCCAGCCCTGTTCGGTATGAACGGCGTCCGGTGCCGATCTCTATGGATCCTGTCTTAGGCGAACTGAAGAAAACCCCCTTATCCGGCATTTGAGGCCTATTTTGGCGAAGCTACGGTGACGTCTGAATTTGTTTTGGTGAATCTGCGGTGATGATTATGGTTTGTTCTTCTGCACAGCGACGAACCTGGTCCGGGAAGGCCTGGCGCAAGGAGTGTGGGCGTTGACTCGACAGGTCCGTGGAAGACGCATCAACGTGTGCGACGGCGCGGTGAATCTCCTCGGTTTGAGAAGGACTGGACTGGAGGGACAGGTTCTCCCGGACAGCGAAGCAGGTGCGTTGCCTTGTCGCGAAGCCTGACCGACAGTGGTGTGTGACAAAATCCCACCACGAAGCTTGACTGAGCTGTGAGTCTCTTCTGGTTGAGTGCTGATTTGCGGATCACACATCCAAGTCTCGATGACATCCTGCGAAGCCCCTGTGTGAAGCTCCGAAGTGAAGTGAGTTTTCAACACCGCAAATCCCCTGGGCGAAGACACTTCGCGAAGCCCCTGAGAGAATATACCTCGTGAAGCTCCTGTGCGAATCTTCTGTGCGAAGCCCGGCAGCGAAGGCTCTTCACGAACTCCCGCGGTGAAGCCTGGCATGAAGGTTGGTCGCAAAGCCCCTGCACATTGACACCTTGAGCGCTGGTTTGCGGCACACGAGGTCTCTTCGCGAAGACACTTCACGAAGTCCTTGTGCGAAGCCCTTGCGCGAAGTCCCAGCGCGAAGGCCGGTTTGGCGCTTCTTGTGTTGGGCCAGAAGCCCCACATGGGTTGGGGATCCCTGTTGGGCCGGATGCCCCATCGTGTCGAAGATAGTATTTTGGAGACGACCCCTCCTGTGCCATGCAAGGAAGAACATAGAGGATGTGTTTCTTCAAAGACCGGATCCTATAAGGGAGTTTGGAAACTATCCGGACATAACATTGAGGACCTGTTTTTTTCTTCAAATTTCGTGGTGTGCACTATGGAGGCAGACTTGGTGAACCAATGGAATAACCTTGCCTTGATAGATAAAGAAAAAGCCCCAATTGAAACAGGGAGAAATGAAGATACTACTTTGACAAAATGTTTGGATCTGCTTGTTGTCGGAAGATTTGTGACCAAGGTATCGTTCAACCAAAAGGCCCTCAGGAACACCCTACAAAAGATATGGAAATTGGAAGCTGGAGTGGCTATTCGAGAAGTCGAGAACAACCTACTAGTATTTGAGTTTTTCAGAAACAAAGACAAAGACAAATTTCTCAAAGGTCGACCCTGGTCCTTTGATAATCAGCTCATCCTGATGGAAGAATGTAAAGGGGGAGATGAGATCTAGAACTGTAAACTTACCCGATCCCCCTTTTGGGTAAGAATTAAAGGAATACCGTTTCATGGGAGAACACGTGTGATGATAGAAATTGGAAACCGAATCGGTCACTTCTTGGAGTGGGACTGCTCAGATCCAATCCAATGGGGCCCCCTGGTTCGGATAAAAGCTGAGGTCGATGTGTCAGAACCTCTGATGAGAGGCATGTTCCTGAAAATTGATGACTCCAACATCTAGATATCGTTCGAATTCAAAAAAATCCCAATATTTTGCTTCTATTGCGAGCGCATTGGCCACCTTGAGAAAGCGTGTGATTCAAAGACAGAGAATAACGTTGGCAATATTATCTTACAATACAGCTCGTGGCTCCAGGACAAATCACTAACAGAGGCCTATATTCCTGAGGCGGAGAGACAAATGGATCGTGACTGCCTCTTGACAGCCCACCTAAGGCGGCCGGAAGCTAGAAAACCTACGGTCATTATTATGGGACCACCATATTTCCCTAAAGAGTACCCAGCTGATCTTTGGGGAGCTGGAAGCACCTCCCAGGATATTATTGCCAATTGCAATGATGGGATCCGGCAGGAAAGTCGCTTGATTCAGGGTCACACCAACCCAGCTATTGATTCCACTCCAATGGTTGTCACGAGCTTTACTGCAATAGAGCCCTTACCAAAACCAAAAGAACCACCAGAGAAAAGTCTGATGCCAAAACAGGTGCCCTTCGAACCGCCTGTTGCTGAGCAGACATCAGATATGGTCATGACTGGAGTCGTTTTACAAACTGATTATGGGAGGATAGAGGCTACATCTTCATGGCCTGTGACTCGACGAACGTGGAAAAGGGCACACGGTGTTGGTAGAAGCAGATTTTCGGTGAACCCTAATCCAAGGGATCTGAAATGACAAATTGAGCCTAGTGGCTCGATTACAAACTCCCCCAAAAGGAGGAAAGCATCAGGTACTTTAATGACCCTAGATGAATCAAAGGCAGAGGAGGGTAAGGCCCAGCCCCTCCTAGAGCTATGATTTCATTGTGATGGAACTGTCGTGGGCTTGGCAACCCACGTACAGTTCATATGCTTCAGCGTCAATGCGCTCAAAGTCGCCCTGATATGGTTTTCTTGTCCAAAACCATATTAGAAAACAAGGACACCATAAGTCTTGCTCTAAAATACGGCTTCTAGGGATGCCTCTTGGTTCCCCGACAGGGTCATTCAGGGGGTCTATGTCTCCTTTGGAAGGAAAATGTTGATGTCATGATATTATCTTTCTCCCAGCGACACGTGGCAGCAGCCATTCATGATTCCCACAACCCCCCCATGGACTTTTGTGGGCTTTTATGGTTGGCCTTCCCAGACTAAAAAGTGGAAATCGTGGGACCTTCTTTGTAAGCTCCGTCGTGATCTGTGAAGCTCTATTCTGTTTGGAGGGGATTTTAACGAGATCCTTTTTCAGAAGGAGAAAAGAGGTGGAGCCGTGCGATCCTCCACTTCAATGTAAGATTTTAAAGAAGCAATTATTAAGGCGGAGATGGTGGACCTGGGATACACAGGTAATCCATTCACATGGTTCCAAGGCAGTTCAGATGTGAACCGTATCGCCGAACGTCTTGATAGATTCCTTGGCTCAACGGATTGGATAAACCTTTTCAAAATGTACCACATTAGACACCTCACTCTTAACTGCTCGGATCACTGTCTGATTGTCATCAATTGCACCCATGACGAGCGCACTACAAAAACCAAGAAACCATTCAGATTTTAAAGCTTCTGGTCAAAAGATCGCGAGTGCGAAGAGGTTATCCGATCAGGCTGGAAGAGTGGGCAAGCAGAATTTAGAACCAATCTCCACTAAGTGGCGTCTGATCTGAAGACATGGAGCTCCACTAAATTCCATCACCCTGATCGGCAATGCAATTTTCTTGAAAGGAAACTATGCTCTCTGCTCAGCAAACCCCCAAATAGCAGTATACTATCCAAAATCAGCAAAACCCAATGAGATATGGATGCTGTCCTGCGCATCAAGGAAGGTTTCTGGGCTATGCGAGCGCACGATACCCATATTGCAGAAGGGGATGCTAATACCCAGTATTTCCACCTTTTAGCTTCAGCTATACGCCGAAAAAACTTTATTTCTTGCATATTAAAACCAGATGGAAGTAAAGTGTCAGATGCAGGGGGAATCCAAGAAGTGTTCTTGAGATAGTTTCAGGATATCTTCTCCATAGGACACTCCAACATTTCTGCGGAGATAGAGGATTGCATTACACCTGTGATTTATGATGAGATTAACAGACATCTTTTCAAAGATGTGACGGATGACGAGACACTCCAGGCATTAAAACAAATCCACCCTACGAAGGCCCCGAGTCCGGACGGTTTCCATGCCCTCTTCTTCAAGAATTATTGGCACATCATTGGCCCAGACATCTGTAATCTGATGAGGAAGATTTGGGCGGGTAAAATGGACCTGTCTGATATTAATGAAACAGTCCTTACCCTCATTACCAAGATGAAAAAACCGCTTATCGTCGCAGACTTTCGACCTATCAGTCTGTGCAATGTCTCGTATAAGATCTTCTCAAAGATCCTTACTAATCAGCTGCGTCCATGGTTACCCGACATCATCTCAGAGAACCAAAGTGATTTTGTGGAAAAGAGAATAATCACTGATAAAGTCGTTATTGCTCATGAAGTCTTTCATTCCATGAAAACACGCTCACAAGAGAAGAGAGGTATCATGGATTGGAAATTGGATATGGCTAAGGCATATGATAAAGTGGAGTGGAACTTCCTCAGATTCGTGATGCTAAAGATGGGTTTCTGCACCAAATGGATTGACATGATCATGCATTGTGTCTCATATATGTCTTTCCGTATTAATGTCAACGGGGTGCTCACCCGAAGCTTCTCCCCATCCCGTGGCCTTCACCAGGGAGACCCTCTTTCACCCTTCCTTTTTATTTTGGTGGCTGATGTGTTCTCTAACCTTCTTTCCAGGGTAGCCTCCTCTAATAGAATTCATGGGGAGGAAGTGTGCCTCAATAGTCCTCCGGTCTCCCACCTCTTCTTCGCTGATGATTTCCTTCAATTTTCTAGAGCTACCCACAATGAGTGTACCGCCATATGCCAGGTGATTCAACAGTATGAGCGGGCATCTAGAAAAACGATCAACCATGGAAAATCAGAAATTTCTTTCAACTCTGGAGTCCCTCAGCCAAAAAGAGAAGAACTATGTTCTACAGCTGGCATCTCGATGGTTGAAAAGCATCAGAAGTATCTTGGGCTCCCTACAGTGGTTGGTCGTTCCAAGAAAGAAATTTGTACAGCTATTGTGGATCAAATTGAGAAAAAAATCCAAGGATGGGCCCCCAAAAAAATCTCCAAATCCGGCAAGGAAACTCTCATTAAGGCGTCTCTTCAATCCTTTCCCAGCTATTTTATGTCTATATTTAAGCTTCCTGTCGCGGTTATTACCCAGATTCACTCCAGCACAGCCAAATTCTGGTGGGGTCGAAATGATGGCAGAAATAAATTCCACTGGATCGCCTGGCCTACACTTTGCCAACCAAAATCCGAAGGCGGAATGGGATTCCGGGACCTTTCTCTCCTTAATGATGCACTGCTGGCTAAACAAGGATGGCTCCTTATTAATCATCCATCATCTCTATGCACGCGAGTTCTCCGGGCTAAATATTTCCCACATAAGGATTTCCTGGAATCCCATCTTGGCTACCGACCTAGTTTTCTCTGGAGAAGTATTTGGGGTGCTCGAAATCTTTTGAGCAAAGGACTTGGATGGCGGATTAGAAATGGGTTAAAGTTTAACATTTGGTCTGATCCCTGGCTCATTGATTCGGAAGGCATGAATGCATCATCTCCTATCCATCCAGGTTCTGAACACGCCACAGTCCGATGCCTTTTTGCTGATAAGGGGGCGGGGTGGTGCATGGAAAAACTCTAATCTTGGTTCAATGAGAGGGACAGAAGGATCATTCTGAGTATCCCATGTGTCCCAGATTCAGGCCCAGACCATCTCTACTGGACCAATGACACCTCGGGAGCTTACACAGTGAAATCCGGTTACCGGATCGCTCTCGGTGCTCGGATAACTGAAGGGGATGTGAAGCCCTGGAAATCAATTTGGAAGCTCAATGTTCCCCCTAAAATCCTCTTTTTCTGGTGGAAGGTATGCACTGGTGTCCTTCCTACCAAGATCCTACTAGCCATCCGACATTTTTCAAATGAAAATTCATGCCCCTTCTGCCCTTCTGTCCCTGAATCCCCTCTTCATGCTCTCATTCAATGCCCCGGGGCTCAGGAGGTTTGGAATTACTGGGGATCTTCCACAGATCTTTACCTGGACGCTGCCTCAGATCTTACTTCTCTCATGATGTGATGGTGATTCTCCTTTTCACCGGTTAAAACATGCTCCCTGTACATTTTGGCCTGGATTATCTGGGATCGGCGTAACGAAGCCATTTTCAATCTTTTTCTTAGGCCCCCCAGATTTTGGATTGATCGGGCATCATCTTGGATTGCGGGTTGGCAGCACCGCACTGAGAAGCAAAGATTTGTCACCCCCTTTACTCACTCCCAACATTGTCACCCCCCACCGAAAGGGACTATTAAGATTATTGTGGATGCCTCTCACCCTAAGGATGGACCTGTTGGATTAGGTATTTTGGCCTAGGACAACTATGGACATCTTATTGCAGCCAAACCTGAATCTCGCCAAGCACTTTGGGAGCCCTCAGTCGCGGAGGCTGCCGCCATCCTTGCTAGGTTAAATTTTTCAAAAGACCATGGATGGGACTCAATCCACATAGAATTTGATAGTCTCACCATCATCAATGCCATAAATCTCAACAACGGTGGGTTACAATCTTTTGGATCCATCACTCGGAGTATTCACTCTCTCAGGCAAAGCTTTATATCCTACATTTTCTCATTCATCAAAAGGGAAGGGAACGAGGCCGCTCACCAGCTGGAAACCGTTGGCTCTCCTTACGATGATCTACTCTGGCTTGACCACTTCCCACCTTGGTTATGTGCTTGTATTTCTACTGATCACCGTCTTTAATTAATTTCGTCTTTAGTCAAAAAAAACTATCAAATGATTGACATTTGTTTATATCCAATTTAAAAATAAAATTACATCCAAGGACCAAAATTGGATTAAATGATAAAAATATAATTCAATTATACTTTAAAATAATTGAAAGTACAATCTAACTATATAAATAAATTAGATTAAAAGGCAGTTTTGAATTAAAATATGGTATTTTTCATTATTCATAAAAATATGAATTTTATCATAAAAATACTAAAATTTCATCCAAAGTGAATTTTTATGATTATATTCTAAATAATATATTTATTTTTTCAAGTTGAACATATAAAATTGAAAAAAAACTATCTTTAAAATGGGTTCACCATTAAAAGGCGGTAAAACATCATTTTTTGAAAAATAATTTTTTTATCCAAAAAAATTGATTTTGTTCTCATATCATGTTTTATAAAATGTGTAAGATGAATTCTAATGTTATATAAAATTAAAAATTTGGTTAATAATATTCATAATGTCTAGTTTATATCCCATTAAAAAATAATATATTAATAATATATCATTTTTTAGTAAAATTCAGTATTGCGTACAACACAAGATATCACGAAAGATCTCTCTTGTGTTTAACACAATACAAGTCAGTGTTTCATGTAGTGAAATATTCATTTGGTGTTGCGTATAACATAATCCAAACATATTTCATCTTTACATTGAAAAAAATCTATACTCAGTGTTGAATTCTATCAAAATAACATGAAATTGTGTGCAACACAAGCCAAGAATAGTGTTGTGTATACTGTAAGCTAATATGGTGTTGCGTCTATTGTAAGATAATCTTGGTGTAGCGTACAACACAAGACATCAAGGAAATTAAAAAGGATTTATCTCATAAAATTGTATGGTGTTACATTTCCCATTTGATTCGAATAGAACCATCACATTAAATTATATATCCATGGTGTAAGGATGTGTTTATTTCTGATAGTGAAAGAAAGATTTATCGAGCACATAGGTTGATGACATGAATGTGAAACCTGATTGATGAGATATTGATACAAATTGATTGTATTACATAGTGAGTGTTAATAAATTGTTTTAAATGTTGTGATATTATGTTCATTCATTTGGGTTCCTTTACCCATTGTTAGATTGTAATCATGGACTTTAGGGAAGTTCATCTAATTATAATGAGAATGAAACCTAGAAGGTTACTCACTAAGTGTTTATATTAATCTCAATTAAATTATAATAAATTTAATTATGAAAATAAATATTATTCTTAATACTGAGTAATAATTATATTCAAGTTTTATCAATCACAAATATTAATTGATGAATGAAATATTTAATTAAATATTTATTCAGGTATTCAATATATATCGAGAAGTTCTAATGATCTAATAACACATATGATGATAAATACTAACTTTTAAACCAGTAATATAAAATTATTTATTGTGAAGTTAGCACATGTTCTATATAATGATATTATTATTATTATTATTATTATTATTATTATTATTATTATATGGAATGTGTTTGAATAAAAATTATAATATTATATAAGGACTTTTATGTAGTTAAATAATATTTTAACCAAACCCCTAGATCTATACATTTATGTTTATGTTTATTGTGTATGGTTAAAAAAATTGAGAATAGATAATCATTAAGAATAATCAACTTTTCTATTTCTCTTAAATTCCTCTTTTATTCCTATTAAGAATTAGAAAAACTCTATGAGGCCTAAATGATATTGAAGAAAACAATTAAAACCATGAAAGATAATTGATTCACCATTCTAGAACCTAGAAATCAATTGGAATTAGTCATATATCAAAGGAGAAAATATGAATCAGTGCTAAAGGGATTCTACACTTGAATCCTTGCATATTAATAAAGTTGATCTAAAAGGGTTTTGGAAGATCAATAACAATGCTGAAGAAAGAAACCTAAAATAAGGTAATTATTTCTATAGATCTAAATAAATTAACTATAAATTTAACATGCATGGTCCTCTATTAAGGTTTTGGTACACTATAAAGTAAAATAAATTTTAATTTATCACCCACTACCAGTACTTCCACTCTACACAAAACATTTAATTATTATCAGATAAGTCTTGTTTCAATTTTATAATTATTTATTTTAATATTGATCCATATTCAAAACAGTAATTATATTCTCATTTCAGTATTTATTTATTGTTTAATATTATTATTTAAAATATAATTCCTTTTAAATTTAAATTTATTTGATCAAGATTCATAGTTTCATCATAATCATTTACTTAGTTATAACTAAAAATGAATGGATACAATTCATACCATGGGAGGTGTTGAGGAATCTGGCTGGATAGCATAGAATTAAACATCGTGTAGATAGAGTACACACCATGTACCCTGGTGCATTCCACCTCAATGTTTAATAGAATACACGACACACTGAGATGTAGTTAAATTCAATGCATTTACATCACACTACAAATAGATCGGAACAACTTGGAACAGAACACACCACATTACATGGCATGTGGAAAGCATACATGAAGTGTTGTGAACATGGTTTAGTGATGAAATTAATGAAAATAGTGTGGTCATATACATGGTTAAAAGCATATTATACAACCATCTTGGAGCATTAATTAAGTACAAGATATATAGAAAACTTACATGGTGTGTAGTTAATTATTTCCCTTGTTTGAAATACATGTTGAGTTCCTTGATGAGTTATGTGGACACACAGTTTGTAGCTAGATTGTATACATCATGTAGCCTCACATCTGATGAACACATTGAGACCTTCAATGTATTTCAAAGACACTTGTGAATTAGAACTAATTTCATGTAGTTAGTTAGTACATATTGTATAGTCTGGCCAAGGAAAATTTCAAATCCCCAAGCGTGTATCTCAGGTTCATGGAAACTGAGATAAACTGTGTGTAACCCAAAATTATATGTTTTTTAGTCTCACAATAAATAGAAATATTAAAATTACATTAAATATCTAATTTTATAATTAAAACCTTATTATATTGATTATAACCTATTTTGTTTGACAATTTAATAATGGTTTTATAGAATTTTAAATTATCAATAAATTTATTTTAAAAATCTATAATTATTGGTTCATCCATTAATTTTTCTTGAATGAATTTATAATGGATATGTCCAAGGATATTCATATGTCCTTTAAGATGAAATATAATTAATTAATTAATTAATTAAAGTGTTTTTATCTTAATAATAAATAATGAATAATAAATGAACGTTAACTAGATTTTTTTTTACATATTCGTTGTATTGTATGAATGTTCATGAACATTACCAAGACCTGTGTATGTGTTGAATTTATTTAATTTAATTTATTACATGGGTTTTTAATTATTTATTATTAAATGAAAATTATGGCATGTGTTTCTTCCCACCCTATATTGTTATGTAAGAATAGTGTTCCCATGGTTATTTATGTAATTCCCCTTAAATAATACCTTGGTTATCCTCATATATGTGTCAGACATAAATAAATGTAATTAATAAAGTATACCAAGGTGTGTGGAGGAAGTTCACAATATAGCCATAATGATTCAAACCTAGGTGATACACAAGTGAATAGGTGGGATACTACAACTCATGCCAAGACTAAAACAAGGAGTTATTCCTCTATGTCATAGGTGGATTTTTTTGTCCACTCAATAAACCAATAGTTAGTTAAGCTCATAATCCATTAATTTATTCATTTATTTATTTCTATTTATGCATTATTTGAATTAAGGAATCAATACCATGATCACATAAATAAATGTATTAATGTGTAAGGAAGAAAACAAATATATTAAGTATAAATGTTTTATCTAACATGGTTAATTAATTAAGTAAGATAGACTTACTATTGAAATGTTATGTATAAAATAAAATAAGATAACAATTATGCATAATGAATTAAAATACCTCAATTAAATATTATGTCAAACATGAATTTTCAATACATTATTAGAAATGAAATCCTTAGAAATAAGTGCTTGACCAACCCTCATTGGGACCCTTACTATTAACATGGAGTTCTTATGATGTTTATGGGTTTACTTAACCATATTACATCAAGATAAGTATCCCTTTGAAGACATGATGTATTTTGGAGGAAAGTGTTGAGTAAATCCAAGTCAGGATTTCAAGATAGAGGATTCCACTCAATAAAACAATGATCTGCAAGCTTATGGGTGGAAAAGACCTTCCTACAATAATACCATCAACTTGCTTGACAAACCCTCTTAAGGGTTATGTGAATGTGTATATGGATCCATACAAATAAAATGTTCTAGAAACTAGACATTCTGATGAAAATGGTGAGGGGTATTTCTACTTTATAAAATAGTGAGAGACTTAATAAACATAATTTTATTATCTCTCACAAAAAATTTAATAAATAAAATTAATAATATTATTATAATATTTCATAATTTTAGAAATTGGAAAGTTTTTAATCCACACTAACCCTAAAATCATTATTATAGAAATACTATCTCCACACTGCTAGTAAAATCCAGAAGTGGTTCAAACTCCTTCTGATTGAACAGCACCATGAAAAAAAATATTACATTCTAGAATGCTCAATGACTAATCCATTTACCAAGGAGTAAATTGATGAATAGTTATTTGTATATGAAAAACATATGAACTAAACAGTAAATATTTAATGTTTAATGATTTCGTTTATTTCTAGTGAACTCATGAATTCTCAAAAAAACGTGGATTTTTATAGAATGCTTGAGCATATCCATGGTCTATACCATGAGAGGGAAATATAGTAATGGTTTGAGATGTATAAATAAAACCTTCAAAGTAATACTTTTAAGGGTACTCTAGACGAGCCTCACATATTCAAGATTATTAGATGTATTGAGCATATAGAGGTTCTAGGGTTTAAAATCCCTAACGAACTATGTGTCGATCTCATTCTGGCATCTATCCCTCAAAGATTCTCTATATTTGATATAAATTTTAATATGAAAAACATTGAGAAGTATCTATCATATAACCCTACTCTTATTAACTATGTATAAAGGAGAATAAGCATGAAAAAACTTTTGTCCTTATGGTGAATAAATGTAAATGGATAATAAAGATCTCTAATATAAAAAATTATTTGTGCCCTATTAGGAAGAGAAAGATAAATTGGTAATCAAGGGAGAAGGATGTTGTTTATTTTTCATGTGGAAATAAGGACCACTTTCACGAACCAGGCCGGGTCGCCATCTGACCCGGCGCCCGACCCAGTCCGTGACATGGCCTGAAGGGCGTTCCCGATCCCCACGGGCTGGCACAAGTGCTCGGGTATCAAGAGTAACCTGTGGGAACGGTTTACCCGAAATAGTATAAACAAACACTAACAAGATAAATAAAAATGAAACTAGGAATCGACAACCAAAGAGGCCATTAAACTAAAATCAAATTTAAAGGTTTACAACTAGAACCAACGTCCAAAAATAAACGACAACAAAAGAGACTAAAACTATAACTCAAAACTCCAACTGAAAAGAGTGGTGTAGAATCCACATTCCACAACACCAACCTGCACGAGACGACCATCAATGACCAAAAACAGCATTTCTGAGCATGACGCACAACCTGGAATACACAAGAAACAAGGTCTACATACACATGAAGGTGTATGCAGGGTGTGAGCGAAAGGCCCAGTAGGACGTCACCCAATCAAAAGGTTCCATGCCACAACATCAAAAGGACAATTTAATGTGCTTATTCAAGTTATACTTTTGAAATGCTTTTAAAGAAAACATTTACAAGCCAAATGCTAAAGGAAAAGACTAAAAAAAGAACTCATTTCACAAACACGATTTTAAAGAGGAAGAGAAAAGTTCATTATGGGCACGCACACACACACACACTCACACCCACCCACACCCACCCACACATACTCACACACACACACACACACACCCAAGTGTCCCTCCATATGCCGATGGAAGGCACCACGCCGTAGATGGTATAGCACTATGGGAAAATCCCATAAGGTTCATCTACCTCGAGTGGGACCCTAGAACCTCGTGTCTCAGTGAAACGTGGCATAGATGGCCACGACCCTCAGATAACGTGTCTTAAAATGCCACGACCCTCAGAACACGTGTCTTAGAAGGTCATGACCCTCATATATCATATGTTTAGTTAGTGTTGCAATCGTCAATCTAGCTAAGTGAAACAGGGATGATACCCATCTGGTTCACTAGCGCACTAGTTCTAGTCCTCCCACCTAGATACCCAGGGTTTTCCCTTGTGCTCAATCAAGTTTCACATTCACATAATGTATATCACTTTCACATATCCCAAACCAAAAAAAACATTACACATACAAGTCACCGCTTTCATACCCAAACACCATTTAAAAAAAACACACGCACACCAAAACCATTTTATAACATAGTTCAGATCACTTGCATGACTTAATAATCTATTTAAACAATTTGAAGAACATTTCAAAATAGCATAATAAGAGTTTACACATGAGACATGCCGAGTTTCACATGTAAGAATCCCTTTAAAAACACTTAATGCACACGTAATTCTATCAAACACAACTTCCTCACTCCACACATAATTTAATATGTGCAATTAAAAATTTATAAAACACTTTAAATTAGAAAGCAAAGGTTTACACAAGAAATACGAACTCGATTTCATATAGGAACATTTCTTTAAAACCAAAAGTACAGCATATACAAACCAAAACATGTTTTTCCATTGTTCAAAAAAATTCCAATTTAATTCCAAAAGTGCGCAACACGGTAAACACACCCAAAGTGACTCATTTTCATTGAAAATATCCCTTTAATTACACATACACATCAAAGAACTTGAAAACACATTTTTCACCTACCAAACAACCCCAAAAACCTTCCTAACCATGATTTTCATATCAAACGCCACTTAAATAAACAATTTCTCAATTAATAAAACGTCACACATGCATACTACAAGGCCTTAGTTTAAAACACACAAATTTTAGATGTCGTAACCATTTAAAAATCAATTGTACATCCCAACCCTTCTAAAACCTCATTCACACCCCTAAAACATACTCAAGGTTCATAATAAAAATTAACACGTCAAAATAGTTTACCTTAATTTGAAAAAATCAGTTTAATAACATCCGTACCTCAAGCATTCTTGAAAACACAATTTTCACACCATAAACAATTAACTAAAACACATCTGAAAATTTCAACAACACTACACACATGGAAAACATTTGAATTTACTTAAAAATAACTCAAATTCATCAATATGTATATCGAAGCACGTCCAAAATAAAATTCGAATCACGCAATTTATCACTAGAACACATTATAATTTAATTAAGGAGTAATTTAAGTCATCTAAAGATGGTATGGCATGGAACCACCTACCTCAGGTGTCGAAGATTCCACAAAATTTAGTGTGCGACTCCAATTTCTCATCCAATGCACCACAACAAACACGAAAAGAACCTTGCATGAAGAAAACCCCAAATTTTGGTGGGAGTTCCACTTGCGCACCGAATGCACCCCAATCAAACCCTAAGGATTCAAGCTCCATCCAAAACAAAGAAAAACAAAACATGACGCCATCCTAAAACTAATACACAAACCAGATGAAAAATAAATAAATAAATAAACCTCAAGAACAAGGGTCAAAAACCTAGAAAAGGGGAGAAAAGTTATACCGTAGGGGAGAGGGTGCGGAGGCGTGGAAAAGGCTCGTCAAAGGGGGGGTCCAGCAGCCGGTGAAAGGAGGTTGGAGGGTCAAGGAGGGCCGGCCAGGGCAAGGTGGGGGTCCGCGCGGTGGCTCGAGGCGGAGCAAGGGGAGCCGGGTCGATGGCTCAAGGTCGTCGGAGGGGGGGTGGTGCAGGAGTAGTGTGAGGCGCCAGAGGGAGCCGCTTCGGAACAGGAGTGCGCCGGAAGGGGGTGTTTCGGGCGATGACAACAGGTCGGTCAGGAGGCGCCGGAGGAGAAACCAGAGCAGGGGGCAGCGGGTCGCAGCGCTGGCCGAGAGGGAGTGCGAGGCACCGGAGGGTGCTAGTACGGCTGACGGTGCGGAAGGAGGTAGGGTTCTGGGCAGGGGTTCAGCGCGATGCACAGGAGGTGCAATGGGAAAAAGGGGGAGGAAAAAAGAGAGGAGGGAAAAGAAAGGAAAGAGAAGAAAAAAAGAGGGGAAAATAAAATAAAATAATAATAGAAATAGATTAAAAATAAAAAAAAAATAGAACCTAAAAATAATAATAAGAAAATGAAAAATAATAATATTATTATTGATAACATGTTAATAATTTTATTATAATCATAATTTAATTAACAATTATAACCAAATTAAAATATTAATGAAAACAATAATAAAAATAAATATTACCATTTTTATTGTCATTAAATATATATATATATATATATATATTAAAGAATCAGGTAGCCGCACAGTTACCCCGCGTGGCCAATAAAATTTTAATAAAAAGATAATGATGAAAATAAAAAGAAGTTTTTATTATTATCATTAAAATAATTCCTTAAATTTTCATTACACTTATTTTTTTTTCATTTCCATTTCATTATTCATTTCGTTTTATATGCTTGCCTTGAACACCAAGCAGGCCATGCGGTTAACCGGGTGAGGTTGCGTGGTGACTCGGACGAGGCCGTGCAGCTTCGACCGCGGTGCGCAGGATTCTGTCAAGGACAAAACACGCGTTAAAAAAAGAACATGAAAATTTTAAGTTGGGCTTCAACCCGAACAACCTTATACCTAGAAAATTAATAAAATAAAAAAACTAGAAACAACTGGTGTGACAATTCTCCCCACCATAAAGATTTCTGTCCCTGGAAAGCCACAACTAGGACCAAACCCCAAAACAAAAAACCACACTCCCTTAAGGTTCAAAGGGGATCCTCACAAACACCAAGCAAATAGAGGAAAAAGTATCATGCTCAGAGAATGTGATTAAAATACAACTTCGAGGAACTCATATAAAAAACATTCTAATATGTGTCTCCTGCCCAGAAGAGCTAGAACGCCTCTAGTTGACTGACCAAGGAAGGGAACCCTCATACCCACGGAAACCAACTTCACAAGCCGAAACATCTCAAACATCATTAAATGAAAACCACACCATTTGGATAGAAAGAACAACAAGGTCAAACCACGTCCATGGAACACTCTTATCACTTGCCACCAATCCATATTTAAAAACAGAACCAATAGATCAACATTGGGAGGGCCGAGGGGCTCCCCACCATTTGGAACTCACTGACGCTCGAGACGAGACTGGAAAACTGACATAGGGATGTTCGAGCGGACTCCCTACCATTAAAGAAAAGTCCAACACTGATTCATTATAGAGATATTCTTGTGAGACCCAATGTGGGTCTCCCCACTATTAAAAACCTACCAACGCCCAGGACGAGATAGGAAAACCAATATGGGGAGGTCTGGGCGGACTCCCCACCATTAAGGAAAGGCCAACACCGATTTATTCTAGAGACGTTTGTGTGAGACCCGTCATGGGTCTCATCGTCATTAGAATGAACAGAGGATACATAACATTGAAAAATTCTTGATGGTGACCAAACACCCCACCACAAGGGGCGGGGAGGGAGGGGGCCGACTACCGGGGCGTCAAAATCATGACCCAAGACAAAATATCATTTCCACATTCCTGGATGAGCATTATTCAAATTTGAGACAGATTTATCCAACAGACTCCCATAAGAACCACTAAAGTGATTGCATCCAGTGGGACGCAACCCCCCAAGACTTTAAGGAATCAAGGCGAACATGCCTCCACATAGACACAAAATCCTTACGCAACCAGATGGCTCATTCGGAGCGGAACAAACATAGAAACAATTTAAACTGCCTCTACTTTTAACACTGATGACAGAAATAAGGTCGGGGTCTCATACACTCTTGGGGTTCTTGACCATGCGTCAGCTTCACTCTGAGGCCTATGGCTGGAGCCCTGATGTTTGAAGCATCTTCTGCCTCGCAGTTAGGCATTGAAGACTCCTGAACAGAGCTTCTCCTTTTGGTGTCACATGCAACCACACTGCAATTGAGGTGACACCAGCAAACACAACATATTACAACATCCAACTGATCATACATGGAACATTCACCAACACAAGAGCTGAAATGGTGCATGCGCATCACCCTTTGTCACACTGGATGAGAACACGACACCACAAATCGTCACCTGAACATGACCATTAGTTTTGAGAGGAACATTATACGGAGAGGGACTTCAAACTGAGTCTTAAACAACACGTGACACCTACAATGGATCATAGAATCCCCATGTGACTATTCCTGCCACACCAGTGGTCTAATGCAGACCCTTTCTTAAACGAAACCAATAAAGGACCAAAGGTCATTTAGAACAGTGGCCCGCACTAACCACTCTAGCCTGCTTCCACCTTTTCTGCACTGGAATCACCGTTACCATTTCCAAACAGAACTTTCAAATTAATGAGGTCAAACTTCACCCTTGACAATCAAAGAGAACTTACACAGCAAGACGTCACCGAACATGACCCTTTCAACTGATGAAAATACCACATAGCCCTTCAAGACACTGGTCAACACCGAAAATTCTGAACCGCCTTCAACTTTTCCCGCTGGAATTTCGTTCACCGCTTCCAGGGGACCTTTAGACACAACGATGTCAACTTCATACCCGACAAGTCAGAAAACTCAAAAAGACCAAAACTCCCTTCAGCTCCCCTCGCATCTGTTATTCCGCTGCGAGAGGATCCGCTTAACTGAAGGAAAAAGTAATAGACTTAGCAATGTCACTAAAACGGAAGAGTCCTTACTTTAGTCAACTAGAGGGTCGGCCAACGGCGAACCATCTGTGTTCGCACGTCATTCTCACATTAACTCTTTATTGGTGGTGTACACTAGCCAAGAAAGAAAACCATAGACACAACTGAACTGGTGCAATGTTCAGGACATGCCACAAGAAAACACCAAACATGCAGGGGAATCCACTGCAAGGGCTCCCCAATGTACTCTTCAAAAGAATTTACTAACCACATGATTGCATACAAACTTTCAAATAAGAATTTAAACTCAATACACAAATCAGTCAAAAGGATTCTCGACACGAAACGCCTCATGTCCAACCTTTCAAAAATACAAGTACACACCACACAATCACCGGTTATTTAAATACACCAAGTTTTCCTTTAACAAAACATTTTGAAAATAAGCAAATTCAGTGGGTCACACAAACACCAATGGTGCCCCATGGGCCTCGCACATGCATGTTCCCGTGCCTCATTGGCATCCACCTCATGTCCATCCATGCACTCATCTGCCCGTTCCATTAACCATTTCCCTTTTAGCATACACTCATGCATGTGGATTCCCATTAGAGCGCTAAGGATCAAAACCAAATCTTTCCATTTTTCAAAACCAAAACATCTGACGGACACTTTTCAGACCTCACAGACCATTTCATTTTTAAAGCGCTTCATTTG
This sequence comes from Viscum album, assembly GCA_963277665.1. Classification (NCBI taxonomy): domain Eukaryota; kingdom Viridiplantae; phylum Streptophyta; class Magnoliopsida; order Santalales; family Viscaceae; genus Viscum; species Viscum album. Next base: position 644,717,674 of record OY728138.1, read on the forward strand.
AAAACATTTTCCAAGTCCAAAACATTTTTTCATAAAAACCAAATCCTCACAATTCCAAAACAAAGAGACGAGAAGCAAAGTAGGAGGAAACTAGGGATAGTGGGTGATTAGAAAATATGGTTGGCGGCCATACCCCGATCACGCCACTGGACACAGAGAGTATTTTAGGACAGTGTCCCCGGCTCCACAAGGCTTGCCAGACCCTGCGAGCCCACTAAGACCACTGACCCCACTCCCTTTTCATTTCCCCTTAGACAAGATTATCTGCAAGGACCAAAAACTCAGACAAACCTCAACATACTTTGGTAACTCGAGTCCCGCCACGAGGTGTGCCAGCCAGGCACATTGCTCGTAGTCGGGACGTCGAGTCCCGACAACCTTAACTCAAGTCTATCGTGACTCTATCCTAAAATAAAACGGCCCAAGAGAGAAAACCTTGCCCTCTGATACCATTTTTTCATGAACCAGGCCGGGTCGCCATCTGACCCGGTGCCCAACCCAGTCCGCGACATGGACCGAAGGGCGTTCCCGATCCCCACGGGCTGGCACAAGTGCCCAGGTATCAAGAGTAACCTGTGGGAACGGTTTACCCGAAATAGTATACACAAACACTAACAAGATAAATAAAAATGAAACTAGGAATTGACAACCAAAGAGGCCATTAAACTGAAATCAAATTTAAAGGTTTACAACTAGAACCAACCTCCAAAAATAAACGACAACAAAAGAGCCTAAAACTATAACTCAAACCTCCAACCGAAAAGAGTGGTGTAGCATCCGCACGCCACAACACCAACCTGCACAAGACGACCATCAATGACCAAAACCACCATCGCTGAGCACGACGCACAACCTGGAATACACAAGAAACAAGGTCTACATATACCTGAAGGTGTATGCAGGGTGTGAGCGAAAGGCCTAGTAGGACGTCACCCAATAAAAAGGTTCCATGCCACAACATCAAAAGGACAATTTAATGTGCTTATTCAAGTTATACTTTCGAAATGATTTTAAAGAAAACATTTACAAGCCAAATGATAAAGGAAAACACTAAAAAAAGAACCCATTTCACAAACACGATTTTAAAGGGGAAGAGAAAAGTTCATTATGGGCACGCACACACACACACACTCACACCCACCCACACACACACACATACTCAGACACACAAACACACACACCCAAGTGGCCCTCCATATGCTGATGGAAGGAACTACGCCATAGATGGTAGAGCACTATGGGAAAATCCCATAAGGTTCATCTAGCTCGAGTGGGACCCTAGAACCTCGTGTCTCGGTGAAACGTGGCTTAGATGGCCACAACCCTCAGATAACATGTCTTAAAAGGCAACGACCCTCAGAACACATGTCTTCAAAGGCCACGACCCTTAGATATCATATGTTTAGTTATTGTTGCAATCATCAATCCAGCTAAATGAAACAGGAATGATACCCATTCAGTTCACTAGCGCACTAGTTCTAGTCCGCCCACCAAGATACTCAGGGTTTTCCCTTGTGCTCAATCAAGTTTCACATTCACATAATGTATATCACTTTCACATATCCCGAACCAAACAAAACATTACACATACAAGTCACCGCTTGCATACACAGACACCATTTAAAAAAAACACACGCACACCAAAACCATTTTATAACATAGTTTGCATCACTTTCATGACTTGATAATCTATTTAAATAATTTGAAGAACATTTCAAAATAGCACAATAAGAGTTTTCACATGAGACATTCCGAGTTTCACATGTAAGAATCCCTTTAAAAAAACTTAATGCACGTGTAATTCTATCAAACACAACTTCCGCACTCCACATATAATTTAATAAGTGCAATTAAAAATTTATAAAACACTTAAAATTAAAAATAAAAGGTTTACACAAGAAAGAATAACTCTATTTCATATAGGAACGTTGCTTTAAAACCAAAAGTATAGCATATACAAACCAAAACATGTTTTTCCATTGTTCAAATAATTTCAAATTTAATTCCAAAAGTGCGCAACATGGAAAACACACCCAAAGTGACTCATTTTCATTGAAAATCTCCCTTTAATAACACAGACACATCAAAGAACTTGAAAACACATTTCGCACCTACCAAACAACCCCAAAAACCTTCCCAACCATGATTCTCATATCTAACGCCACTTAAATAAACAATTTCTCAATTAATAAAACATCATACATGTATACTACAAGGTCTTAGTTTAAAACACAAAAAGTTTAGATGTCATAACCATTTGAAAATCAATTGTACATCCCAACCTTTCTAAAACCTCATTCACACCCCTAAAACATACTCAAGGTTCATAATAAAAATTAACATGTCAAAATATTTTACCTTCATTTGAAAAACTCAGTTTAATAACATCTATACCTCAAGCGTTCTTGAAAACACAATTCGCACACCTTAAACAATTATCTAAAAGACGAATGAAAATTTCAACAACACTACGCACATGGAAAACAATGGAATTTACTTGCAAACAACTCAAATTCATTAATATGCATATCGAAGCACGTCCAAAATAAAATTTGCATCACGCAATTTATCACTAGAACACATTATAATTTAATTAAGGAGTAATTTAAATCATCTAAAGATGGTATGGCATGTAACCACCTACCTCAGGTGTCGAAGATTCCACAACATTTAGTGTGCAACTCCAATTACTCATCCAACGCACCATAACAAACGCAAAAATAAACTTACATGAAGAAAACCACAAATTTTGGTGCGAGTTCCACTTGCGCGTCGAACGCACCCCAATCAAACCCTAAGGAGTCAAGCTCCATCCAAAACAAAGAAAAACAAAACATTACACCATCCTAAAACTAATACACAAACCAGCTAAAAATAAATAAATAAATAAACCTCAAGAACAAGGGGGAAAAACCTAGCAAAGGGGGGGGAAAGTTATACCGTAGGGGAGAGGGTGCGGAGGCGCGGCAAAGGCTCGTCCAAGGGGGGGTCCAGCCGCCGGTGAAAGGAGGTTGGCGGGTCGAGGAGGGCCGGCTAGGGCATGTTGGGGGTCCGCGAGGTGGCTCGAGGCAGAGCAAGGGGAGCTGGGTCGACGGATCAAGGTCTCAGGAGGGGGAGTGCAGGAGGAGTGTGGGGCGCCGGTGGGAGCCGCTTCGGAACAGGAGTGCGCCGGCAGGGGGTATTTTGAGCGACGATAGCAGGTCGGCCGGGAGGTGCCAGAGGAGAAACCAGAGCAGGGGGTAGTGGGTCGCAGCACCGGTCGAGAGAGAGTGTGGGGCGTCAAAGGTTGCTAGTCTGGCTGACGGCGTGGAAGGAGGTAGGGTTCGGGGTAGTGGTTCAGCGCAACGCACAGGAGGTGCGACGGGAGAGAGGGGGAGGAAAAAGAGAGGAGGGAAAAGAAAGTAAAGCGAAGAAAAAAAGAGGGGAAAATAAAATAAAATAATAATAAAAATATATTAAAAATAAAAATGAAATAGAACCTAAAAATATTAATAAGAAAATGAAAAATAATAATAATATTATTGATAACATGTTAATAATTTTATTCTAATCATAACTTAATTAACAATTATAACCAAATTAAAATGTTAATTAAAAAAATAATAAAAATAAATATTACCATTCTTATTATCATTATATATATATATATATATATATTAAAGAATCAGGCAGCAGCGCAGTTACCCTGCGCGGCCAATAAAATTTCAATAAAAAGATAATGATGAAAATAAAAAAAAAGTTTTTATTATTATCATTAAAATAATTCCTTAAATTTTCATTACACTTATTATTTTTTTTTCATTTCCATTTCATTATTCATTTCATTTTATATGCTTTCCTTGAACACCAATCAGGCCATGCGGTTAACCGGGTGAGGTTGCATGGTGACTCGGACGAGGCCGTGCAGCTTTGACCGCGGTGCGCAGGATGCTGTCAAGGCCAGAACACACTTTAATAAAATAACTTGAAAATTTTAAGTCGGGATTCAACCCGAACAACCTTATACCTAGAAAATTAATAAAATAAACAAACTAGAAACAACGGGTGTGACAACCACTGGAAGAAAAAAAATCATGCAACCTAAGAAGCAATGGGAAGCTTCATTTATTTTTTTTATCAAGTTCAATTTATATCATTCTAAAAAATATGTATTTTATAGATATTTGTTCTAAAATTTGTATTCAAAATATAAGATACAAGTACATTAAGAAATATTTTACAAGGGGGGTTGATATATGAGCATTCAACTGAGCTAGAATCATTTTTTTGGTGATCGGTGACTACAAACTTACGTTTCCTATGGGAATGATCTTGGTTTTGAAAGGTTGTTATTATGCATCATTTTTTCCTCAAAATATTATATTTTTATCTAGACTTGATAACTATTGATTTATTTTCATGATTTGAATTAAAATTTTATTCTTTATAAAGATGAAATTTGTTATGGTAAATCGCATTTAATTAAGGTATTTTTGTGTTATACTTTTCAAATTAAGTAATGGTAGTCGATAAAGAAACTTCTTCACATCACTCATGTTACTCCCAACTTTGGAATCACCTTTTAGGTCATGTAAATGAATAATTTTTTTTATAAATTTTACCAATATGGATATTTAGATAGTTTTTAAATAAAACAACTTCATATATTTCATGAATTTTTACAAGGTAAAATGACTAAATCCCTATTTATTGGGAATGGTGAAAGTACCAAAGTGATTCTTGAATTAGCTCAAAAAGATGTGTGTGGACCATTTCGTGTTGATTTAAGGGGTGTGTGACCATAATTTGTAACTTTTACTAATGCTTTTAATATATATGGATATGTCAACTTGAGGAGTTATAAGAAGTATTCCATTGATAGATTCAAGTAATAGGTGAATGGAGTTGAGACCCAACATAGTAGGAAGATTAAGAAACTTTTCTCAGACCATGGTGGAAAATATCATAATCAAGACTTCATTGATTATTTATTGGAATTTGGTATCCTATCCTAATTCACTCCTCCCTATGCACATCGATGGAATTCTATAATAGAAATTAGGAATATCACCTTGTTGGACATATTGAGATCAATGATGAGTCATGCGAGTCTTATATTATCCTTTTAGGGATACACATTATAAATTGTAGATAAAATACCTAACCTAGTGCTAACTATATCAGAAGATTCTATCCCATACCAATTATGCAAAGGAATGAAACTCATGATGTCATACTTACATGTGTGTGGTTTTGAAGAATTTTTTATGGAATATTCAAGTAACAAACTTTCACCCCATGGAAAAAAGTGTACATTTATATGTTACCCTAGAGAAACAAATTAATATTGACTATAAGACCCCTCATAAAAAAATATGGTACTCGAAATACATTCCATATTCCTTGAGAGGGAGAAAATTTATAATATATAGAGTTGGAATAAGATATATTTTGATGAAGTTGAGACTCTAGGTATATAAGAGTTGGTGCAGGAACAGATTCCACAAATCCATGTGGGAGAAGAAGAAGTTCGGGAGATGCAAGTAATATATAGGAGTATAAGAGATGATTGAGAACTATAATAGTATGGTTTTCTATTCACCTAGGATACTGACTCATTATTAGTTTATAATAAGGATAATCTAACCTTAAATAAATCATTAAGTGTCACATATAAAGTGCTAGGTGGAAAGAAGACATGAATTCATAAATGGATTCCATGTTCCAAAACCAAGTTCGAATATTGGTAGATCCTCTAGTAGACCTAAAGAACATTGGGTGAAAATGGTTATTGAAGAAGAAAATATACATAGATATGAAATTCAATACCCATAATGGGTTACTGGTTGAAATTTTTTTAAACAAAATCAATGGATTGAATATGATGAAACATTTTCCCAATTTCAATTATGAAATTCATCAAAATTCTACTTGCTATTATGGCCTTCCATGATTATGAGATTTGGAAAATGGATTATAAAATATCCTTCCTTTTGGGTAACCATTTGGAATATTTCTATATGACACAACCTTCAGGTTTAAGGACTCCAAGGGATGTTATTAATGTTTTCAAATTATAATGATCTTTTTAATGGTTGAATAAGGCATAAAAATCATCGAACATTAATTTTTATGAGACCATAATGGAATATGGTTTCGTTAAGAATAAATGTGATATTTTTTCCATAAAACATTTAGTGTGCAAGCAGTCATTTTCATAATATTTTATGTTTATGACATATTACTTATTGTAAATGAAATTCTAGTCTTATAGTCTTTCAAGTTGTGGTTGAATAAATGTTTCTCCATGAAGGAATTTTATGTCGCGGCATACATTCTTTGGATCATGATCTATCATGATAGATCCAAATAAATACTTGGCCTAATTCAAGGTACATACATTTAAAATATACTAAAAATATTCAATATGGATAAATCTAAGAGGGGATTGTATCTAATCTCACATGGCATTCATACTTCAAGTAAAATGTTCCCTCAGACACATTAGGTAACAAAAATAATGGAACGGATCTTATACACATCATTGATTGGGCCAGGAATTTATTATATTATATCTACTATGATAGATATTTATTATGTCTTAAGTGATGTAGGAAGATATCAATTTGGACAAGGTGACAACCATTGGATGATATTCAAGATTGTCCTTAAGTATATGAGTCTTATTAAGGACATTTTATTGGTCTATGGAGAATGTGAGGAACTATTTGTTAGATTATATATAGATTATAGTTTCTAGATAGATAAATATGATATGAAATCATGTGCAGTATATATATTCTCTTTGAATGGTGGTTATTTGAGTTAGAAGAGCTCAAACTAGTTTGTGGCCATAGATAATAAAGAAGAATCTATGTATATTACGGCTTCTGAGGAAACTAAAGAAGTAGCATGGATACACAACATAATCTATGATCATGAAATAGTTCTGATCATTAAATATCATATAACACTCAATTGTGATATTATTATATTGGTGGATCTTGCAAATGAGACAATATCACATTAGTAGATGAAGCACATACTTTGGAAGAATCATATCTTGGGGGATTTTTCTATAGCGGTGAGGTTTCAATGAGTAGTGTTTCAATAGAAGGAATTGTTTTGGACCCCTTGACTAAATATATTACTTAAAAAAAACATGATTTTCATGTGATTTATGGTGGAATAAAAGTCATACGTAGTATGATCTAGTCCTAGTGGATGTTTTTTGGAATTATTATCCTGTGAAAAACTAATTTTACTTTCATTTCATGTATATTTTATGAATTTAATATTAATAAAAAAATCTTATTATTTATTTTTCATTGTTCTATATGAATTTAGTCTAATAATTTCCTAGGGTATTTTTCTCATAGATAAGTTCATCGTATTTACCAGCTATGATGATAACCTTGATGTGATATGATGATATTCTTAAATATAGTTCAATGGTTGGATAATGTACTATGATTGGAAACATAGTATATAGAAAATCATGTTTGAGTACTCATAGTGGATGAGACTTATTCTCATGAATTACACACTTGGTAATCTCAAATATGGGATATTATGAGAACATTACCACCATTGATAATTCCATATGTGTTGGTGTCATCGGATAGTCCTACTTATGAGCATTTATAATGGTCTTTAGACTTTTTGACTATAATTGATTCATGTCATGAGTCACTCTAATATATTTAGGGACCAAAACCATATTTACAAGTTTTGGTAAGAAGTATGGTATGTTGGGTATGTCAAAAACGATATGTTATTAATGGATAAGTCAGGAAATGATGTGCCCCTTACATCTTTATAGAAGCTCATATATCATCCCTCTAATTGGAATATAATCACCACATTTAATTTAATGTTCATCCTATAACAATTCTTTTATTTTAGATAGTCAAAGAAAGTTCTATCAAGCACATAGGTTGATGAAATAGACATAAAACCTTCTTTAAGAGATATTGAGACAAGGTGATTATATTATATAGTGGTTGTTCATATGTGGTTGTTGACGTTGTGACATTTATTTATTTATCTTGATTTCCTTGGCCCATTACCATATAGTAATATTAGATTTTTGGGAGTCTCACATAATTATAATGATGAATAATACTAAAGGTTCATGCACTGAGTTTTTTTGTTGATCTCAGTTAAATTATATTTGAAATTAATTATTATAATAAATATTATTCTCAATATAAAGGAAAAAAATTTGTAATTCTTTTTTATGACAAATATTTATAGATGAATGAAATATTTTATTCAATATTTATTCATGTATTTAATAAAGTATTAGGATTTTTAATGGACCAAGATCGCATTTGGTGATAAATATTAATTTACAAGATGATAAAATAATATTTTTTATTGTGCAAGTTATCATGCACACCATAAAATAAAGTAAAATTATTATCATTATGTGTCATGGGTTTTAACAAATATTATATTTTTTTTAAGGTATGGTGCACAATTATATAATATTCTAAACTAAAACATACCTCCATAAATAGATGGTTATTTAAATTTTTTTAGGTTTAATCATGAATTAAGAATATATAATTGTTGTGCACAATAGACTTCTCTATTTCTCTCAAATTACTCCTCTCTTCCTCTCAAGAGTGAGAAGAACTCCTTCAAGTCTGAAGGATCTTGGAGCGATTATGGGAAATAATGCAATACAATTGATTCATCGTAGTAGCACTAGAAAATAAATTGAAATTTCTTAAAGATCAATCATGTATGTATGGATCACAGCTAGAGGTATTCTACAAATTAATCCTTATAGCATGAAGAAGATAATATAATAGGGTTTTAGATGATCAACAATGTAATTGTGGAAAGGATCCAAAAATGAGGTAATCATTTCTTTAGATATAAATAAATTAATTATAAATTTAATGTAAAAGATCATCTATTGGGCTTTTAATAAACTCTAAATTCAAATAAATTTTAATTTATCTCCCACCACTGGTGCTTCTGTTGTTCCCAAAACCTTCACTTCATAGATTCATATTTATTCTTTATGAGCATCAAATTTAAAATCTTAGTAAAATTATCAATGAAATTGATAAAATAAAGATCTCTTTTAGTGAATTAATGTCATATAAGTCCATAAAAATTAGAGTGTATTTGTCCAAGTGGCCTGGTGGATTGAGTCTCCACCATTTTGTGATATATGTGTATCATCTTCTAATTTTGACATGTATCAACTATAACATACGCTTCTCTATTTAGGTATGGTAAGTTTCTCACAATATCTTCCTTCAGTATTATTCACATGCTACTTTTTCCATGATGGAAAAATATTGTATTCCATAACATAAATTTTCCATTGTACATTGATAATATGAGTTATTAGGGTCACCAATTTTAAACAAATTTCTACTATTTATTTCTCCCTTAGTGATGATTCTTCTATCTTTTAGGAACATTATAAAAAATTATTCATTGCTGAAGGTAACATAATTATCATCATCTCAAAGTTATATTACACTCAAAAAGTTATTTTTACACCCTTACATGTGTAAGAAATTATTGGATTTCAATTTATGGCCCCCAATATTAGATATAATAATTATTTTAATTTTCAAGGAACTTGTATTCCAAAAGAAAATTAAACCTTTATCATGATCATAAAAATTATTCAATAATTTTGTGTCACCATTCATTTGGTTTTAATATCCACTATCCAAAAATCCATGACTTGTTCCTTTTGTATGAATTTAAGGATAACTCAACAGAAGTTATTTCATATCCCTTTCATCCTTTAGGAAAATAATCAAATTTTTAAGATTTTAATGTTTTTCTAGGTAGGGTTCTCATAGAATATTTGAAAAATATTTCTTTGTTGATCATATATTCCACAAATATCTTCATGGGAATCATACCTATTTTGAGTGGTCATATTTGATAGATTTTTTTTAGAACTATCATATTATTATTGTTCTTTTTACTCTTCATAGAGTACCTTCATTCTATTCTATTGTTTATCCCTATTAATTCATGGACAAAAAAGGATGTTACATAATATACGTATAGTTTTATTCTTTTTCTAAATGTTTACAAAGAACCCAAAATAACCTTTTATATTTCATCTTCTTTAATGAAGTGATACTAATTCTTGAAAGTTATCTTAATTTCTAAGAACATCATGAGAATTATTTTTACTCTAATTAAGAGTATATTCCCTACTAATGTTTCTTGAAAGTCCTATATACATATTAGTGGCATTCTAAAAAATAATCATATCCCATATAATCCTAGTTTTAGTTTGATGACCATCAATATTGGTTGAAATGTATTTTGTAAAATTTGAAAAAATGTTCAATTTGTACTTTTTCTCTAAGATAAATTTATCAAAAGTTTTATATTATTCATCTTCAACAAATATAAATTTTTTAAAATCCTTAATCATATTATTTAAATTATTTTTTACTTTAGTACTCCTTGATTGTGTGTCACTTAACTCTTCATCCTTTTTAGAAATTTTTTCATCATGATGATTAAATATCTTATCCTTTTATGAAATTCTCTACTTGATATTGTTAATTTCTATAATGTAATCATACTCCCTTTTGAAAAAAATTCAATAATATTCTTTTATCTTATCAATATTCATCTTTAATAGCCTAATTTATCTCATTTATTGAGTGTTTTGATCAATACATACTTTTAGTTCTAATTTAAACATGTGTTCAGTATATTCTTCTTCACCTTCCTTGGAATCTTCACCAATACTTGATGTTTTTCCTATTTTTCCACATGATCCATAATGTTCATAAATTTTTCAATAACCACTTCCTCCTATCTAAAACATTATTTGGATAAGCCTCTACCTTTTTTTCTTATTAGGGATCTTATTTACCATCTAGTGAAACTTGTCTTTCATTATATAGATTCCTTCTCTTTCTTATAATTTTTAAAACATGTAATTTTCTTAAACATTCTTCCTTTTAAAATCCATTATAATAAAAAACAATTCTTATTTTTGTAGTCAATCAAAAAGGTAAAATTTTGTTTCATTTAAAACATTTTAGTTAGAGTTATATTTATACTTAAAAATTCCTTCTTTGAAGCTCTTTGTGATACAATTCATTATTCTCTTATACTCTTCATCCTTTTCTTCTTCATCAGGAAATTAACTTAAGTACTCATCTTCCACTTCCTTTATTTTAATCTTTCTCATGGATTTAAATTCTATCTCATCTTTGAAATTATTCTTAAATAGTAGATCCTTCATCTTCTAAAATATAATATGAGTATTATTTAACTCGTAAATAGAAAAAAACATTATTCCAACATAGAAATTTTAAGATCAAACTGATCTAAGGAAGATTCTCATGTAATTATTAATAATAGTATAATATAAAATTGTATTTATGAACCCTATAATGTCTCCAAAAATTTAATTCACTCTTCTGAAGTTTTCACTAATATATTCTCGATCATCTAACCTCACATCAGCAAACATTCCTCTTCATATTTGTAGCTTATCCTTAGTTATTTTGGAATTACCTTTAAAAATATTCTCATGTCTAGATAAGATCTATTTTTTGTATTATGTTCCATAACATTTGTAAATAATATTTCTGTTATGGACCAAATAATTATATTTCATGCATTTTAATCAAAATTCATGTTTTTATTATCAAAATAAAGTCATGGGGGAATCTATCTCAAAAGTTGAAAATCCAAATGCTTCCTCTAAAATAACATCCAATCCATGTGATTTTAGATTAAAAATCAATTATTATTTCATCTATTATAGTTCATTCCAAAAAATATGGGTATACATCAACTATTGAAATAATTTAGATTCTCTATCTGCAGCATCAAAATAAGGATCCTTTATAAGAAACCTATATTTTATATGATTCCAATTATGTGCTCAAAAATATAATATAACATTGATAAGGGGTATTGAATAAATGTTAATATTAAAATTTTCTAAATAAATTAACTTATCTAATTTTTTAGAATCAATATTCACTCAAACATTAAATCACACCCACACTAATATGTAAAAAAAGTAAAATATAGACAAAAAAACCAACTAGGTTATATAAATGGTTTTATCTTAATGTGGGTATATACTTCAAGATGTGTTTGAGTTCATTCTAAGAAAAAAAATTCAAGAGATATCTAAACTAGTTACAACAAGCTAGGTATCATCATGAACTAAGGACTATCTCTTAAATGACTAATAATATCTTCTAATAGAAAGATATCCCCTGATAGTTTATTTATACTAGCTCCTAAAAAATTAGAAGTGTCGCAAAAAATAACTAATAGGATAAATTTATCTCTAGATTTATTCTGTAACAAAAGTATCTCTTCCTATGAGCCATCTAAATTTTTAGGTATCATCACTAGATCCTTTCCAAAGGAAATAATATTTTAGACCTTATAAAGTATTAAATTATTTTTATTTCTCTCATCATTAAGTTCTTTATTATTAAAAACATGTGAAGGATTTAAACATTGTACTTACTCAATATTTCCATAACTCATTGTTTTTGTAGACTCTCAAGTTTTTTCAAATATTAACAATGTAATAAACATTTTAGATATTAGATACATTTTGAATATCCTCTATGACTCAAATTATTTTTATAACCTGAATGTAGGAATAACTCTATATTCAAGATTTATCTACTAAAATTATAAATAAAAATATTCAACTAATAAATATTTCATTTATATATGTTGGTTTAGTTTGAAAGCATCAAAAAACAAAAAAAAATCAAACATTGAATTATGAATATCCCTTTATTATCAATTCATAGATAACCACCCTTAATTTTTCTAAAAATATTGTATTCTAACATAATTAGTTATTTAATAAAACTAAACATCAACAATAAACAAAGATTCCAAAAATATAACTTTAAATCAAAAAAAATAATTCATGAAATTTACTCTGATGAAAAAAAAACTCAGTATCCTCGTAATCAATATTCCAAACTAATAAATAGTTCAGACTACACAAAATTATCTTCATCCATTACATATTATCTTTTTCACCTTAACATAAATTACAACATATGGTTTCCCAAAATTCCATGGTTTCCATGAATCATTCTTTCTAACACTTAATGGTTTTCCTAACTTCAACATCATCCATATCATTCATTGGCACATAAATCATTTTGAAATTTTTCAAATTTATATCAATCGATTTTATCAATATTTTTAAAATATATAACATCTAGAACTACTAAATATTTTATTTAATCTTTTTTAGAACTCACAATTTTAGCATTCCATCTTGTGGAACATCATTCCCTCTAGCTACAGACAACTAACTTCTATAACAATACTTTTTTTCTTATCTTTGGTCTTATCATGGAGTTAGTTTCACATGGAAAATTTCAAAAAATAATCTCTATAATATCTTCATGTATGATCACATGCCTCTAACAATTAACTCATGATCAAAACTTATTCATAATAATCCATCTTCAAAATAAATTACATTAATTATTATAAAAACACTATCTTTATAACAAATCATGAGCCCAAAAAAATATTCTCAAACATCTATGATGTATAATACTATGAATATCATCATCACATCGTCTAACAAAAAAATATATATTCACCTTGAGAAATATTATCAACTTATAAAATAATCACTCTTTATATAAGTTTATAGATATACTTTTCATGGTATTTGACAACTTTTTAACTCATATATACATGTATTAATCATGTATTAACTAAGGTAGATTTCATATTCTAAAATACCTTTATAACATTAAAAAATTCTTGACTCATCGACCCATGGTGAATCATTCTCCATAGACTTTCCTATTGGTTTTAGAACATGGGTAACATCTTGATGTAAAATAAATCCATATGTAACACTCGTGTATGTCTTCCATATCGATCAACATATTCCACCTCAAAAAAATCATCTAGATTCAATCCCTTGAAATCAATAACATATATTCAATTAATTCTCATAAACATTCTCAAATATAGTTAAAATAATAAATTAAACACCTTTAACAATTATATAGATTCTTTAGACCTATGAAACAACCTAGAACCTCATACCATATTTTGGTCACCCAATTACCAACCCAAACCATGAAACATCATGGAAAAATTATCATAACTCAAAAATTTATAGAAGCACCCATGACATCACCATCATATACGGTTCTCCAAACCAAGACATAAACCCTATAAAACTATAAAAATAGTCATTTCCAAGATCTTCATATTAGATAAAGCTTCAAACAAACTCAACCTAGAACCAGAACTTTCAAAATATGGTCTATTTCTTCATGGTATATAGACCATGGCATAATAATTCTATAAAAATGATAAAATCATCTCTATATCACTATTAAAATAAAATGATAAATCCACCATGGTTTCAATCCAACCACAACTAAACTCATACTCTCCATGGAATAGTGATAAAAACAACACACAATGCTCTCCATTGTAATTAAAAAAAACATATCTTCTCTCTTGAACCATGTCAAAACACTCCACCAACACCACTAACAACTATAAATCAAAATTGAAAGTCTTATTAAAACTTTTAATCAATATATTTACCCTTGAAAGATTATAAAAAATATTTTTGATCAAGAGGTGTTTTCTAATTATTAAAAAATGTATTTGAGTTTATTTTATTCATTTCCTTATTTTTTATATAGATGGTCCCATTAAGTTCATAAAAATGGATTCAACATCAATTTTTTATGGGTGATACATCCTTATATTCCCAATATATTTCAAAATTAAATTTTTCTTCAGTTTTTTAGAAAAATTATGATGATGGTTCTTTATTATGTTCAAAATATTATTATATGTAAATTTACTTATTATGGAAGGATATAGATCCAAGTTAAAGCAAGGGGACCACTCCATGATTTTTATAAGTATTGAGGGGATAGTGTATATATGTTTAAATTAATAATTTTCTATGAATAAAATATTAAGTACCATATAAATAGAAAGCTTCAAGTTTATTTTGTTTCAATGTGTTATATAATGATGATGACAATATAAGAAGATGAAAAATCTAAAAAACATCATTATGATTTAATGTTTCATAATATGATGATAAAATAATTGAATGATAATGTTAATATAAAATTAGAGTATGTAATGGATAATCAATAAGTGTTATATAATTTTCCTTCTCTTGCTTCAAACAAACTATGACGTGGACTATGTTTTGGTAATCCTATATGTTTTATTGTTGTTTATTTATCTTCATTTTAAGGGTCAATATGGTGTTTTGATATGGTTATTGAGGAATTTTACCAAAGTTTTGAGATACATGGGATGACCGTGGCAATTTTCACCATACTACTTTCTCCCGACATACAAAAAGAAGAGTTAAAGCTACATTCTCATGGGATTTAGATAGCATAGTGCTGAATCGTATTCTTTTTTATTAGGATATTGATATAAAAGAATGAGGATAATAGGATTCATTATGTTTTTAGGGTCTAATATAGTATAATTCAACCTAATATGGAAATCGTCAATTTGTTAAAGATCATTTTACCAATTTATGGATGGAAGTGGGTGGGGAATATATTGATATTCCTTATATAGTATAAAAGTGGAAGACATCCATTAATGAATGTTTTAGTGTTCAAAGACTAGTGGTTACATTTTATTCAATTAAAAAATATTTCATAGTTTTATGTAATGTTTTTGTAACCAATAAGATCAATTTTGAAGAGTTTTAGATGAATTCTTGGATAAAAATTTTCATAGGTATGATTAGTTGGGCCCTATAATAGTACTCAAAACAAACCTAAATAGTCTAACTTATTTATAGACTTCAAAAGTTTCTTGATATATTATAATATTCAAAATAAATTGGGATTTTTTCTTACTAATATTTGTTACAAATACTCCTCTTATTTTATAAGATGTTATATTTTATTAAAAAAATAGTAATAATAATTTTAATATTTCATTAATTAAATTTTCCTACAGATTCACCTTTAAAAATATGAAATTACAAACCTATACATAATTCCAATAGCATAAAGAAATCTTCAACTATAGAATATGAATAGTTGAAATAAATCTCAACTATAGGAATCCCATGTCATCAAAAAGAAAGTCTTAATAATAGAAATCCAATAAAACCAAAAAAAACTAAACAATAAAAATATGTATCTATTAATCCATTTATAGAAAGTTATCATGGTGAATCAAAACTACATAATACTAGAGAAAAATTTATATTCCATATATATATTTATATTCAAGAAAAATGAATCCATCAGTTAAATGAATTTTTTAATTGTTAATCCCATAAAGAACAATCATTTATTCAATATTAGATTCCTAAAAACCTACCATAAATTCATTCTTCCTTAAAAAATATAAAATTTAAATATAATGATGATATAGAATCTGCTAAAAGATATAAAAAAATCTGGATGAAATGTAACGAATATAATCACACAATAACATATCAATATTTTTATCATAAATTTTTAAAACAATGAAACAAAACTATTAGAAACGTCAATTTTTCTTCAAACAATAATTTTACAATTTATATTAATAGGAAGGGGTCATTGATAAGTTTATCCAGTGGGGATTATTTAAAAGAGTGCATATATAACATTTCAAATTAGTATTTATGGAGGTTTTCATTCATTAATATTATTCATCCTCACAAATTGGGAAATATTTACAAAAATAAAAGGTTGTATTTTGGGGTAAAGGAAATAGAAGTTGAATTCATATTCTAAGTCAAATTTTAAATTCCACAATAACTCCAAATCAAATAAAAAAAGAAAAATATAAGATTATAATGAATAATAGAAAGTAAAATAAAATTTTCAACCTACTAAAATTACATTTTATTAGAAAATGAATCCCATGTCATTATTAACATTAATAAAAATTGAACTAATAAAATTTACCCATATAAATTCATGTACAAACTATAATGAAAAATATGTATTAAACTTGAATATATAAATCAACAAATTCTTAAATTGTATATTAGATACCATATAGTTCTAATGAATATTTCATTCGTAATTTTTGTATTAATATATTGAGAGAAATAAACTATTAAATCATTCTAGAAAAATATAATTTTCCATAATTAATATTTAGCCTTATAAATTTTGAATCAAAATATAGATAATATTTATAAACAGTAATTATATAATTTTATGTTAATAAAATAAACATAAAAGTATTTTGAACTCATATTTTTATGTATATTTCCAAATAAAAGTGTAGGAGATATGGATTAAAAATAGAATTATATGAAATTGAAATTAAATAATTTTAGTGATTAGAAAAAAAATATTTTTCTTGATATATTATTTTATAAATTCCAAATCTCTAAAACATTAGAATATATATAATTTCCTATACAATTATAACAATTATATTTTAAAATATTTTTATATAAAATGAAAAAACTATAATTAAAAGTGTGTATATTTCATTGTAATTTCATAATGGAAGGGTACAACATCATATATTTATTTCTAATTATCAATTATACCTGAAATTAATGAAATTGAAAATAATTATTTAACTATCATTATAGTCTAATAAATATTATTTTCTCATGATTTTATTATAGTAAAAGGAATCAAAATTGGATTTTAAAAAGTATAGTAATCCTAATGGAACTAATGGTCAGTAAAACTAAATGGAAAAATGAAATTGGTGGTATCATGAAAACAAATATTTTTTAGAAAGAAAAATAAATAAATAATTATTTTTATTTATCAAGAAGTCACATTTATCATTTTTCTGTAATATAGATTTCATAAGGATTGTTTTCAACAATAATTATGAAGAAATATAATATGTATTGTTCATTATAAACTAAAGATGAGGTAAGGAGACTTATCTTTAAAAAATAACCATGGGATAAGAAAATTTGTACAAGTTTTTCATAGGCTATTTGGATGGATTATTTTGTATGAAATATATCACACCAAGTTGAAGAAACTTTTAGGAAATTTAAAAGTACAATACTTTCTTATTATTTTATTCCTTGAGGTTGTGTTTTTTAATTTGACTTATAATAGCATTTAACAACAATTGATTTTATAAATAATTATAGTGAGTTTTGTGTGATTAATGTTCAATGAAAATTGTATCTATCATGATAAATAGTTTATAAAAAAGGATAGAACAACAAATAACCCAGTAAAGATATACTAAATGAAGAAGTGATTCAAATACTAATAAACCAGAGGGAAAAAAATATTTTCATCATAGATGATATAAAGGAATAAGTTTACAACAATACATTACATATAGGATTTATAAGATTATGTATAGTTTTTAGGATACACTAGTTTAGTTGTGAAACCTTCTATCAGGTAACCTGATCTTTAATAAAGGAATCACTAGACCAAAGAACCATACAAATTATTATAGGAAATATCACATACATAACCAATATCATATAATAAGGCTATATATATATAAGTTTCATAAAAAATTGACATATTTTTTTTTCACGTTGAGAAATGTTAGAAGAAATTGAAAAATATATATTATAGAATTCATAATATATTAATGAAGCTATAGAATAACTACCTTGAAAAGAGTTCATTGCATATAATATTGAAAATGGAAAATGAGTAAAAAATTGCATATGGGGGAATTTTTTTTACTATAATGGGGGGTGGGTTTAGTTTTTAGGGGAAATATGTGTGGCTAGTTCCAAATGAAGTGGTGGTGGCCTGGAAAATTGTGAGCACCCACTGATTTGGGTCTCTCCACCCCCCATACAGTAATAAATATATAATTATATTCATAAAATTATAAATATATATATATATATAATTTAAATATATAAATAATTATTTATTTATTTATTTATATATTTATAAATATTTTTATATATTTATAAATAAAATTATTTATAAATTTATTTATTTATAAATTTATTTATTTATAAATTTATTTATTTATAAATTTATTTATCTATTTATATATTTATATATATATATAATGATATATTTTTTTATATAGTTTTATATACTTTATAAATATATATATATATAACAAAATTAAATTTAAAATTATTACCAGTTTATTAATCTGGGTGGGTTTGGGTAATATTTTTAAAATTAAAACCCTATCTAAACCAGATTATAGGGTTTCCAAACACAAAACATATTTTGAAATATTTATTTATCAATATAATTATAAAAAGAATATTTTGCAACTTCAATAGTCTGATTCTAATCTGAATGTTGAAGAGGAACCTCAAACGGACCTTATTAAGGGTAGTGATGTTGTATCTATACCTTAATAAATTTTTCCAGGTATACTAGAATGGAAGAATGTGGTTGTCGTTTCTTCAGCTATATCTGTTGATGATGCAGTTGATGTTGTTGTAAAAGAGGTTCCTTTGGAGGTAGTTAAAATGGAGGGGGCTTCTAGAAGTGCTATCGGACATAGGACTGAACATTAAACATAGTGGAAGCTTTATAGGGTGATATCCAGTGACATGGGTGCTATGAACACCATTGAAACATCTTCAGATAAAGACCAGGAGCCTTAGAAGATAACAAAGACTTGGAAGTGTGGCCAATATCCGCTGGTAAGAGCCCCTCGAAGGATGGCTTGGCGGGGTCCAAACCTTATCCATGTCATTGAATTTGACTTTTATTTTCTTTTTTCTGAGAGTTGTTTTCCATTTATGACTCCCTCTTGTGCTTTATTTATTTTTATTTTAATAAAAGGGATTAGGCCTTTGTGACTAATCCTAGAGTCATCAAAAAATATATCTGTATTTATAAAAATATATTTGTAAATAAATATTTATAAATAAATATTTTTATTTATATATATATATATTTATAAATGTATGTTTACAGTATTTATAAAAATATATATTTATATATTTATACATAAATATTTAAAAATATTTTTGCAAATATATTTAAATAAATATATATATGTGAATAATAATTATTTAAAATTATATTTAAAATTATATTTATATATATATTATTATTAATAAATATATTTATAAATATATTTATAATTATATAATTATAAATTTATCTTTACAAATAAATATTAATAATTATATAAATATTAATATATATATATATAAGTACATAATTATTAAAATATATTTATATATAAATTTAAAATATATTTTTAAATATATTTAATATTTATATTATATATTAGGTTCTTAGGGATATAATTATATTCAAACAGAGACACACACAGCCCTGAAAGGTAGGTCATGCCCCCCCCCCAAGGGATAACCCACCCAACCAACCGCTTTTATTACATCATGTATGTTTTACCCAACGATCTGGCATGAAACTCATTACATGGTCCGTAGGCCCCAAATTTTGGCCCAAAGGCCCGTTCTGGGAATAGTACCCAGTTACTACGTACCACCATTGCTATAGTTCTTGCTATAGTACCCACTACAGCTATAGTTCATGTCGGTGCTATGACTCCCATTGTTGCTACAGTACTGCTACAGTACCTACCCTCAATGAGTTTTTATCCCCCCAACCTCGTGTAGTATTACGGGGTTTCTTTGCCACTAAATAAATAAATTCATAGAATTGTTAATATGTAATTATAAATATATATTAATAAATATAGTTATAAATAAATATTTTTACATAATTACATAAATTTATATAATAATATGCATATCAAATATAATTATTATTTATATATATAATTATAAAATTATATTTTAAAATATATAATTGTTTAATTATATTTATATTTATATATAAATATATATATAATTGATATGGATAGTTTATCTCTCAACACTAGAGAGCCTCTCTCTCTTATTCATGGAGGTTGCTCTGGGAACAAAGGGATTTATGATCACATCATTGGTCATTATGAATTATCTTTAGCTTGTCGCGTTGGACGTCATCGATATGATTTATCATCTGAGGTTGAATAGGATGTCTTGAAGGGGAATTTTGATAATGGGGGCTTGATGGCAGTGTGTAGTGATTGCAACTGGACAGTAGCGGTGGATGCTTTAGTCTGTGATGCCTTGAAGGTGATGGTTGTTTATAGAACACCAATGTTATGGGATCTATGATCATGCAGGTTCTTCGCATATGAGGGACTGGATCCCAGTGTAGGAATATAAATAGAGGGCATAGTTTGCAGATTTGGGATCCTGGTGGGCTATGGTGCCAAGATGAGGATGAAGGTTACCTGGAGTGGCAATGTAGGATGGATCTGTCATGATACGGGGATAGGCTGGCGGATCTGATGAGGGGATGGCCGGAAGATCTGAGATCCTGGTGGGCTCGGCATTGGATGATGGGATCTCAGTGGGTGAGGCTGGATCTGATGTGTGGGTGAGGAACTGGTTGGAGCATATGGTGGGATCGAGTACTGCTTGGGTGAGCATCGTTGATGTTGGTAGAATGGTTAGATCGACCTCACACGTATGATGGTATTTCTAGGTTTTTTTAGGTCCGGAAGGGGATTCCTGACTTCAATGGGGGTAGGATTTTGGATGCGTGTGTGAGGCGATGGGGAGTTTCGGTGAGGCTGGTGGTGATTTTTGCAGGTCAGGGGGCATCAGAACGGTTGTTGGTGCTCCATTGGTTTTTTATCATCGGTGATGTTGGACCCAATGCCAATAATGCGGGCTACAGAAAGGATTGACTTAGAGTTACAGGTTGTCGACAATAGGCATCAATGGCGATGAGGCTTGATATGTGTTCTTTTTTCAGGAGGTAGTTTGGAAGTCATGTGATTTGCGCTAGAAGAGATCTTGGGGATGGGTCTTGACCCTGTGATGGTGACGTTGTGGCATGTGTGATGGGTTTGGTTGCCTCTTTATAGGTGAAGACTTATGGAAACGGGCTGGTCGTGCAAATTAGGACTGGATTTGGGTGGTGTCCAATATATTATGTTGGGTCTTTTGGTCTATTTGTGTTATGAGCGGACTTAGTTATATTTATTATCTCTTATATCACACTCATTGATGTTTCTGTACTTTTATTTTAATTAATTAATTTTTAGGACCAAGTACCCTCAGATCCAGAACCTTTTTGATATAATTATATATATATATAATTTCATTTATATATTTATTTATTTTTAAATATATTTTAATAATTATATAATTATAAATATATTTAAATTTATATAGTTATAAATATTTATTTATAGATAAATTTAAAATATATTTAAAAATATAATACATTGTTATTGATAGTATTATTATTAACAATTATATTTTCTATATTATTAATTAAATTATGATTTATTTTTTATTATATTATTAACTACTTTTTTAGTATCATTTCCATTACTATGCATATTTATTAATGTAATTATTATAAATATTTAGTAATATAAATAATATTTTTAATAATTTAATTAGTAAAATTAAAATATAATAACATAATTAATAATATTTAAAAATAATGTAATTTATAATATAACACTTAATATGAAATATACCCATATGTTTTTTAAAGTATAAATGTGTCTTTTTCAAACAATAAAGTTTTTGTCATGTAAATTAGTTTATGTGTACTATATTTTTTAATTTATACTTATTTTTACTATAATTTAATATATGTTTAGTGAGTATGAAAACTTTCATTTTGATTGTATGTATATTTTATAATGTATAAACTTTCAATGTCACGTAAATGAAACATACTAATATTAAAATTATGTGACTTTGATAGCCTATAAATTATAAAGTATAAATAAAATCTAAATGAAATTTTAAACATTGCATAAACATATAAAAATAATTGAAAATATAAATAAATTTTCAAAAATAGTTAATGTAAAATAATTTTAAGGGAACAAAACATCATTATTTCAAAACATAACATCTATAATTATAAATATTATTTCAATTCCTTTCACTACTAGAAATGAGATCTACACCAATAGAATAAATCAACATTGATTCCCCTTAATACCACAACCTGGTTTATGAACCTCAAGCCCACTCCACATTTGACATCAATGTCTCTCTCGTGTCCTGGCAATAGGTGTGGGTTCTTCCACATGTGGTGTTTTGGGTGCCTCCTCATGCAATTATGTATAGGATTTCCTAACATAATATGTGGATTATGGACCAATATCATATGTAGAGGACTTACCAACATCATATGTAGTTCATATGGCCACTACTGTCTTAAATATGTCAGAAGAGTGATATCAAAAAAATTCATCACCATTAGAATTGTCATCTGATGCCACCACAAGTTGTGTTACCATACCTGGGTCCCATTCCATCAAAACCATCTGAGATAGAGATGATATATCATATATATGAGTAGTCATATATGGAAAATAAATGTCTCCTGGATGTGAAAGATCATCTACCTTTTGTGTAGGATCCTCTCTATGCAGAGTAGCATCATCTATTAAAGACTCTATCAGATATCTCTCAATCTATTCTCGCCTCTTCCCTCACCTTATTCCATGTATCTATACTACATTTTGAGGTGGCGGTGGTAGTGCATCATCCTTAATAAGCACATCAGGAACATCATCATCCCCAGGTCTGTCAACTAGAGCATGTGGATCGGGATATAATGGTGGCTCCTCATCATAGATGCTCTCATGTCTAAAATGGATAGGATTTATGAGAGAAAACAGATCTGGGTAAACTAAATCCCACTTAATAAAATCCACCTCCTAAGGGTATGTGATATGTACAAGTCGATAAGTTCTGTCAGACAATTAATGAAATAACAACCAACTTAACATGACACATGAGATAAATAAACACAATAAATGATATTAAACACGTCAATTTTTAAATTCTTATCTCTTATAATGTAAGTTACCTGATTTTTTTCTTCGGTACCAATATTCCTAATATCCTTAATCATCTAAATAAATGTTCGTTGACAGATATTTTTTCTGAAAAATACTGTATTGGGAAAATTTTATCGATAATCAATGTAATGTACATGAAACTACGATTAATATATCGTCTATCTACCTATAAGAGTAATTTAATGTAACCCATAAACCTATCATAGTGAAATGTGGATATACTATATATATCCAAACTCACACATGACTTAGTCTAGCCAGTGCGACTCAGTGATGTGAAAGTGGATGACTAGCACCACTACACCATGATATCCTACCATAGTTGTGCAGTATACTGGAAGGGAAGTATTGAAAAATACTATATATAGGGTCCATGAAACCAAAATTCCAACTCAAATAAGAATTCATAAATTATCATGATAATGTTAGTACAAAAATATTCCAATATCATAAAAAAGTTAGAGAAAAATTTAGTTTTATATAAAAACATTTATGTTTAATTTACATTAGTGGGATTTATAATATCAAATATCTATTGAAATATATGCCCACTATATCTCAAAGTATGTTAATAACATTGACCATGAATCCACTTAGTAAAAAATAAAATATATTATGTTTATAAAGTTAATAAAATTTCAAAATGACACAAATTATTGACATAAACATACTAGAGTCTTCATGGAAAGTCCCAAAATAGGTGTTATAGAAGTGGGGAGATAACTCTACAAGTGATGTGTGGAAAATTCTACCCAAGCCACATCTCTACCAAATCAATACACCATAAAATTGTATGCACATTATATAGATAGATGATACAGATACATCTATACAGATGTGATAATACAGTATACCCCCAACTGTATCTACATGTCTAGTTAAGATCCTCAAGAAATGGTAGGTACATCATGTGTAACAAGGTAGTGGAGTGATCCATAAACAATATGCCTCTGTCCAATTGTACAATGTAATAAGGTGTGTGCATAATAAGTATCTTCTCATCTACATCATTGTTCATGATGGAGAAATTCTTATCAATCCACCCCATGCGCAATTGGTAACCCTTTAAGACATGTGGTTTTATAATTCCATTAATTTTTAATAGAAGGTGTATGACCAGACACCAGTCACTCATAATGGCACCTGTAACCACCTGTTCGTGGCTGAATTGACCAATCATGTAGGCCACACCCTCTAAAGTAATGTTCATTCCCCCTCTAGGAGATGAAATGTGTGTGTCTTTGGCCAACATATCTCAATCAGTGTAGCAATCAAATTGTGATCAATAATCTTAATGACGCATATGTAGACTCTATAAAATATAGCATGTCTTATGTATGGATAAATGGCCACTGGAGGTACATCATGGTGAAAGCGATTGTCTCTTTGAATAACAAGATGTCTAAAAGTTCATCATGCCAACATTTCATAAAACAAATGTGACTATTGGGTAGATAAAAGAGGTTTATCTATCTGAATGCATGAATAATAATACATTAATATAGATAGTTATTTAACTCATACCCAGTTTTATTATTTGGTATAACTTTTTTTAATATTATAATAGGTTTTTCATAAAAATAAAGTATGTTATTTCAAGTGACCACATATGAACTTTTTGATGGATTTATTTTTAAAAGAAAGATGTTATTTTTGACAATAGAATATATACTATCACATAGAACAATATAGAAACATAGTATTGTTCCAATAATACATAGAGGATTCATTCATAACTCTTTATAATACTTTATTTTCCTAAACCTTCAATGAAACTCATTACATCTCTCATATCTTTCATAAAATTGTCACATCACTCA
Organism: Viscum album; assembly: GCA_963277665.1. Classification (NCBI taxonomy): domain Eukaryota; kingdom Viridiplantae; phylum Streptophyta; class Magnoliopsida; order Santalales; family Viscaceae; genus Viscum; species Viscum album. Next base: position 644,743,284 of record OY728138.1, read on the forward strand.
TCTATTTCAATTTATATTTTAGTTTATCTTCTAATATATGCTTTAGTTTAATCTATTTTTATTTTTTTAACTTGTTTTTAAACCAAGATAGTTTCTTTTTTCAAATTAATAACAAAACATTACATTAATAGTTCGATTTAATTTGGGTCGTATATATAGTGTTTGATATATGTAAATTAGTTTCAAAAGTTAGAAATAGTTTTCAAATTTTTTTGTAAAGGGGTTAGAACAAAGATATTCAAAAAAAAATTGAAAGATCAAATTATATAAGCCGATGGTTTTAGATAACTATGTGTTTTTAAAAATTACGGATTTTAGCTGTATATTGTTTTACAAAACTTTTTTATTTTGAAACTAAATTCACCCATCTACCTGGTGTTCCACTCTAAACAAAAAAATGATGATAATTAAAAAAAAAATTATATAAAAAACTTTTACATTAATTGATAGAGTACATCATTCATTTTAACTTTTATATGACTTCCCTATATGTCTATAGAAACATGTCCATGTTTGACCTTCCTGACTGCATAAGACGTATCTTTGTTTATGTTAATATTTTTTGGGCCAATCCATCTCATTTAAAATATTGGTTAATGTTGGAATCCCTTTTTATCATAGCCTAGTCATGTTTGGTAGAAGCATGGGTGCACCTTTAGACAGACCTAAATTCTGATATTCCCCCATAGGGATCCATAAAGAATTGTACCAGTTGTTAATACTCTCTAGTTGTAAAACTAGATCAATGAAATGCTCCCAAGATAAGCATAAATAATCACATGTTGTGATCACATGTCTATATGGATAACATAATTATTTAATGTTACCACAATTATAGCAAGAATACTCTTGTAAAATAGGAAACACATGAACACTACTACCAGTCATGGGATAACGGGGCTCAGTAACCTCAAATCTTTGCTATGTCGATCAAATGAATAGTCATGAAATGTTGTAGCCTCCTAAAGAACTATATGAATCTCTCACTAAAAATGGTGACCATACTGTATCCCTCTATTTATACCCTCTTCATACTTCTTTCCTCATTCCACAAAATACATTACAGTGCCATATAAGGTCCCTTGTACTAAACCTATAGTCACAATCTTCTATATTAGCTCTATGAATATCTCTCATATGTTCCTCCATCATTTTTATTGGGGATTATATTCTAAAAAAAAGAAATAATCTTAACATAAATTAAAATAACTATGAAAAATATTTTTCAAATAATAAAGTATATTCATACCAGTTTTTATGATTTATTTATTTATGGACTCATCCATGAACTTCTTTTTCACATTTCTGGCAATGTTTTTAATGCATTATCAATGATGATAATAGTTTGGTCACCATGAAAAACCCTAAGACTGTAATTCATCCTTGATTACTCAATGGTGATTTTAAATAAGTCAAATCCTTTTTGTGTTGGCCAAAAACTCTATAACATAATCTATGAACCAACTCCATGATGAGAAGTTATCATTTTTTATAATAGATTATGCCAAAGGTACGGTGGATCGATTACCATATTGTGTGGTCAAAATTAATAATGTTCTAGTATAATTTACATATAAAAATGTTCCATAAATATGCATAAACTTTTTACAATGTCTTAAAGAATTTATACATGGTGAAAATGTCCAAGATGATCTAATAAGCACAACCTTTCACTACTAGAAATTTAAGCTATAGCCACTGACCTATAGCCACAGTTTTATAGTTCCATGGCTATAGCTTCTCTATATCCATGATTGAGTGAACCCATGTGGCTAAAATGTGTCGTCTCTTTTATTTCTCTAAAATTTGTCGGGGTCCTCCTCCCTCCCCTCCCCGATAAATTCTGCTTGCGACCCTCGGATATCCTCTGGAACCCTCTTCCTTGATACTCCTAGACCTTCATGGTAGTGCCCTCCTCCCCGATACCCTCTGTGCACGACCCTCTGAACCCTCAACCTTCACGGCGGTTACCTACTCCCCGATACCCTCTACACGCGACCCTTTGAACCCTCGACCTTCACGTCGGCACCCTCCTCCACAATACCCTCTGCGTGCGACCCTCCTTCCCCGACGGTGCCCATCGTGACTTCTCCTCTCCCGATCCTCCTCCACCAACGGTGCCCCTCACGACAGCGACCCTCACAATGGTACCCCTCGATGTCACCGAATGAGGCAACCCCACCGGGATCTCTCATCTCTGATTCTCCTCCCTAGACGCTGCCACCAAATTTGGGACACCTCAACTCTCCCCGCCGACACTACTCCTAGGTGGCCTACCCACCTCCTCCTATGTGGCCAACCCACTCCTGGTGATCCTCCTCCTCCTTGTTATGAACAATTATTGGTTCATTATTTTGTTATCAGTTATTCATAGCTATGTTGTATCAAATATATACAATTTTTTTGACATTTCATGAAATTCTACCTTCAATATCTCTTGCTGAACCAGTTATTCTTGGATTGAGGTAGGTATTTTTGTGTATTTTCTTTAATTAGAATGTCATTTTTTGCTTGGTGTTTTCTAAAAAAATTATCAAAGTAAATCAATAATTAATAGATATTATGGGTTTAAAAAGTTTTATAAATTTTTTTCCCTCTTGGAATAAAGGTTTAATAATGGTTTTATAAATTTTAATTAATTGTTTTAAATGACAATCATTTGTGGGAATGCCTATATGGATTCTTTTAAAACAATTTATATAACACAAGGTATTTGAACCCATTTGGGTATTGGTATGATTTTCAAGGATTTTTTGAAATAAAATTGGTTTAATAGATTTTAAATTGACTTGAATGAAAAGGTAGTTAGTTTTACAAATGTTTTTAAGTGTGGTTTCACATAGAATAGTTATAAAGAAGGTGATAAAGTCGGTTTTTAAATGGTTGAAATGACTTGGCATTCCTAGTTGGTTTCTGAAAAGGCATATTTTCACTTTATATAAGATATTTTTATAATGAGTATTAGACCATTGGTTATTCCCCTTGTTTTTATTATTCCTGATTTGAATTTTGGATCTCTAAGAGGGATTTTTTGTTCTATTTTTTATATGGATGAAGTGAAAGGAGTTATTTCTTATGAGGGAGTTGATGTTTGAGGTAAGATGAGATTTATTTAAAATAATTTTTTATCGATTCTTGTGATTCTTTTGATTTTCTACCTCCACTAGATTGATTTATCATGGGAACTTAGGTAAATAATGGAAGGTCTAGTGGAATGTGATGCTATCTTAGTGTATGTTAGCTTGATAGTGCCCTAGGAGATTATCACCCTACTAGGGGTCTATTTTATATCTGGAGAGACCTAAAAGGGGAAGCTGAATGGGATAATCTGATTTCACATAGGGTCCCAATGAGTAATATGATGAACTAGGTCTAGTATCACCCATTCTAGAGCCTAATGATTTTCCCATAATGTCTATAATTCTTTGAATATTGATTAGAGTATCTCATTCCATGCCTTATTTTTATCCCCACTATTACTTCAATTATTTCTTATTATCAATTTCCCATTGATATCTTAGTGCATGTTATGTTTCTATATTCCATTTTAGTTATGGTTTTGGTTTATATTCAAACTGAATTAAAAAATAGTTTTGGAATCATATTATTAGAGAAAAGAATGTTTGATTTAAAGGTGTGGTTTTGAGATATGGATTTTCAAAAAATGGAAAAGGATTATTTTTCTTTTAATGGATTTGAAACTCCTTTTTTCCTTAGTTTGAAAACATTTCCTTTTAAAATGAAAATGGAAGTTTTTTTATGAAAGAAGTTGTGGCATGTTACACTTTTTCTTTACACCATCTTTTGAAAAACCTATTCACTACTTATATTTTAAACTATCATTAATAAAACGTCTTTTCAAAGGAATTATACAAACTCCTTAGTGAAATCCTACTAGGCACAGTTTGGTTCACATCGTGCATGCACCAATGGGTGTATGAAAATTTCATGTTTAATTTCAAGAGCCCAGATTATGTTCTTTTAACTTGGTTAATGTTTGAGTTGGTCTGATGATAGATGGTATAGGATGGTATGGGGGATTGTGGATTATAAAGAGGTATTTATTAGTGATCCAGGTTTGGTCATATTTTTGGATGTTTATATATAATCCTTATTAGGCCAGATATTTCTTTTAGTTTATTATATACTTGTGATTATTCTTATTACTTTATTATGTGATGATGTGATTTACCTTTTATTATTTCTAAAATATTATACTATGTTTGATTGTTTCGTTTATATTGAAACTATTTATTTTGTTCATGAGTGACCGATGTATAGATGAGTGATGTTGGATTTATGGGTGGAGTCCTTGATGTGGTTATTCATATTTAAAGGGTGAAACCATTACCAATGGTTATTATTTGATAACTTGACACTTTTCACCATCCAACAACAATCAGAGAGATTATTTGGGCCTTGTGGAGATCCGGGTTGGGTGACATGTCAGGTTGATCTGGGCCAGTTCATTACAAAATGGTATTAGAGGATTCTCTTATTATTTGAAGTGCGTATTAGTATAAAGAAGATATGATCATCATCGGGACTCAATAGGTAGGTCATGAGTAGTTTATTGATCACCACTTTTCATAACAAAACTTGAGTTTCCATGGGTAGTTGTTATTTCAATCTTTGATTTGGATTCTAGTTTTAATTATTTTGATAATGATGATTAGATCCCCATTGAATTATATCAGATACTTTGGGGGATTTATTTAAGATTTGGGATGAAATTATGAAGGAACCAAAGTGTCATCATTATCTCACTTGGTCTGAAAAAATATATAGAGCCTATGTGTGTGGTCTAATAAATTTTTCAGATGCTATTTTATGATTGGTATATGGTCAGTTAAACCATGTGGCCAAGTCATGCACATATTTTCATCAATTTTGGATTTATTTTGTAAACCTATTTTGATTTCCAATGGATCCTAAGGAAATTTAAACCCTGGGAGATAGATCAAATGAAGTTTTAGTGATTTTTTGGTGTTATTGTAATGGATTTTGTATGTTGTGCCACATTATGGTTTGATTTTGTTTGTTGCTTCAATTTTCTATATAGAAGTACATTTATTGAAATTTTTTGATTCCAAAACCGGTTTTGGGGGCTTATTTGTATAGTATTTTGAATATCATGTATAATTTTTTCAAGATTAGTAAGGTTTAAAAAGAAATTGGGAAATAATTTAAAATGAAAATACATTTCATGAAGTATTTTAATTTAAAACATAATCCGTGATTAATTTAAAAATGGGACTCACAGATGTTTTGGATTAAAAAAAATAGGTTTTATGATTTGTTTTGACTTTCACATGATGCTTTGAAAGTGTTTGACTATATTATATAATTTGGGAAATGATTTAAAATGAAATTGGATTTTAGGAAAAATTTTGGTCTTATGATGAAATTCATGAGGTGTTTTGAAAATATAGGAGAACTTTATGAAGTTTGAGTGACATTTTATTTTAAATAAGTTCATGATTATCAAATCTAGTGTTAATATTTTTTAAAATTCTATACTTGGGAAGTTGTAATTTTACCCTATGAAATGGATTTTGTATTATTTTAAGGAAGTGAGATTCTTTTCAATGTTATTTTCTTTTTGAAATGAGTTTTCATACTTCTTTTTAAAATGTGGGGATTTTTAAGAAAGATATTTTTAGGCAGGTGGGTGAAAGGGGGAGGGGGTGGGGCAGGGGGCTGCTGGTGCAGGGGCAGGGGGTGCTGGTGCAGGGTGGGTGGTGCAGGGGGGCTGGGGATGTGAAGGGGGGATGGGGATGTGCAGGGGGGCTGGGGATGTGCAGGGGGTGGTGCTGGGGAAGGGTCAGGGGGTGTGAAAGCCTTCCTGATTCTTTGGAGGGAGTTATAGAATTTGGTATTTATTTCACCGTCAGTTAACCATATAACTTTATAAGCTTGTTTTCTCATGTTGTCCTTAAAAGTGAGAAAGGAATTGAGATTGACCGCAATGTTTATTTCTTGTTTGGGATCAGTGTGGATGTCAGAGTTGGGGTTTCTATTTTGGATATCATCGAGTTATTTCTCAAGAAGAGTAATTTCATAGTTAACATGTTTGGATTTTGTGTTACGCCATGATTTGAGAGTCTATTTGAGGTGTTTTAGTTTTAGGTTGCAAGTAAAGGCATTATTGGTATGAGATATTGAGGACTACAAGTTTTGGATGACATGATTTCATTATTCATCAGAGAGCTTCACATTATTGAAGAGAAAGGGTAACCAAGGTTTCATGTCTTTGGAGGAAATGTTTACCATGATAGGATGATGATCAGATTTCAATCTATGAAGAGTGATGCTAGAGATAGTGTCCTATTTATCTAGAGCCAGGACATTCGTAAAGGCTCTGTCCAATTTGGAAGCAACCACTTTATTGTAATTTCTTCTATACCAGGTGTATTTTGCACTAGTGAGATTAATTTCAATAAGATTTTTTCCCTCGATCAAGGCTTTAAATTCTCTCGTGGAGATAGTGGTGTGAGATGGGCCAATTTTTTCACTAGAATTAAGAATAGAAGTAATGTCTCCCATAAGAAACCTTGGGGCATTCATGTTAGTTCCTAAATAAGAGAGGTCATTACAAAGAATTATTCATTCTTGGTATTTATTCTTAGCATAAACAAAGGAGTAGTAAATACGAGTACCATCAATAGTAAAGGTAAAAGTGATAATATGATCTGAGATACTAAAAACATTAAAATCCTGTAAAGATGAATACACAAAAATCAATAAAGAATCATCATTTAGATTATAATTTATTTAACCAGAAAATATATAATTGTGTTGACACAAGTGAGAATATTTATAGGAGAAAGATATTTTTTGTTCTGCAATATCAAAAAGAATAAGGTGATTCATGTTAACCATTATTTTCAAAACATTGAGGGTGTCAGAGTTGGAGATACCCTAAAATTTCCAAAAAAAGATCTTCATTTAAACCTGTGTTTGGAGTTAGAACTCCATTTTTCTTTTTTCCAGATACTTTATTTCTATTAGACCTTCTAACCTCTTGAGTAATGGTGGTCTTTTATTGTTCTTTGTGAGAAATGACATTGTTCTTATTTGTGGGTTCTTTTATTTGTGTAGTCATATCTGAATCTGTGGTATCATTTGAGACTGGTGACAGGTCATTGGTACTTTGAGATACTAGGATTTCAGACATTGCAGCACAGTTTGCATTTAATAAAGGGGATTGGAATTACCTTGAGCCTTTGTATCCACTATTGATAGCGGCTTGACAAAGTTAGATGAGAGTCTTTGTTTCTGTTCCAGGGAGTTATTATTTTCCTGCATATGGATCGGTTCCAGCACAACAGGTAGACAATCATGTAGAACAGGTTCTAATGGCATGTTAACATATGCAGTAAAATCAGTATATAGGGTCTGTGTCTCAGGTTGAACAGCCCTATTGAGAGAGACAGTGTGAGCAGAGGGAGTTGAAAAATCATGCGTTTTGGTTTCATTCCTCTTTTTGATAGCGGTAGCACTTGGTGTTAAAATTGGGTCATTGTTTCTATTGTTTTATACAGCATTAAGGGTTGGATCAGTGGTTTTCAGATCACATAAGTGTAATGAAGCAGAATCATCAGAGAAAACATTAGTGCATGAGTCTATAGAACACTTGGAACTAAGCAGTAAATTGCTGATGTTTTGACCATAGAGTATATTTTCAGACTTCATAGAATAATATCCACCAGCAATAGTGGGAGAAGTAGGTGTACCTACGAAGGTGGATCCAAAGTAGACTTATGTTTGACAGAGTTCAGATGACTCTGCTTCTGCTCCTGGGGGTCTTTAAAAATCTGCATATGTTTGGGTACAAGAACTGAAGGTGTATTATTATGTAGGACAGGTTCCATGTTCTTTATCATGTCTACTTTAGTGCATGCTTTTTCCTGCTCAATGGATATCCTAATAGTGTCTAGGACCATATTTTTAATTTCAATTAAGATTCTTTGATCATTAATCAAATTGTCCTGTTCTTCAACATCATCTTCCCAGCTAAGAACAATGTCTAATCCCTATTTCTCGCTTTTAAGTGATGATGGGGGTTTACTTTATTCTCATATTTTGGTGATTTTTGATTTTTGAATAGGCAATTGAAGGTGATGTTTGAAAAATAAAGAGCTTTATTAATGATCATGTTATTTAGTATTGGGATGTAAATATCAATTTGAATATTATTTTTTCATTGTTGGTTATGGATTCATGTATCATTTATCATGTATAGTTGACACACTGATCACATATATATATGAAGTTGTTATATCTCATTTCTTTTCCCACTATTTTCTTATAGGTGGTTTCTTATGATAAGACTGGTTCTATCCACCACCTTCGAAGACAATGAGTTCAATATTTGGGTAAGGTTTATTCCGTTTTTATTCTTTGGCCTAATTTTAATTAGAGATTTTTTGATTTTTGGGTTCCTTATATTTTTTTGTGTGTTTTGGATTTCATTGAGGTGGATTCGAGTCATCGTTGATGAAGGCTTACATGTGTATGCATAGGTAGGCATATGCATATATAAGTTCCCCCTTTATATATATTCACTCATGGCAATATGAATATATATATATTGGGGCTAGGTGTGCTTATATATAGATAAGAAAAATTCATACGCATGTAAGTGTAAAAGGGTATATGCAAGTATAAACATATATCTAAGGACCCCCTTGTGCATATTTTGCCATGAAAATATGTACATAGGGGCTAGGTTTCCTTATATATATGTTAAGTTGCATATTCTTTCAAGTGGAAAAAAGGCATATTCGAGTTATCGTCGTCAAAAGCAAACGCGCCTTGAGGTTGAGGTAGGGTCCCTCTCCTAGCCTATTTAATTCAAGAATGTTTTAAATTGAATTTAGTTGCCTTCTTAATTCTGCATGTTTATATTAAATTTCAATTCTTTAATAATTGTTAGTTAATATAATTGTTTCCTTTGATAAATAAGTCATGGTTTTGTAATAAAACCCCTCCAACGGAGGTGCGCTGTCTGCGAAAACTCACAGTGGTATACCTTGCTTAACATTATTGCATTGATGTTTTTCTTATACATGATGTTGTTGTTAGTCATAAAGCACACATCGTACTTGACCCTTTTTATATCCCTTTAGGGGGTTTCCCTCTTTTTATTAAAACAGTTGTTTGAACCAAGACTCTCTTTAAGTGTCGTTAGACTTTTAAAATGGGTCCCATGTTGTGTGACTATGTCATATGTTCATGGTTCTTTATAATAGCTAACCAGTGGCCCCATATACTGCTTTTTAGGAACACCACATACTTATTCCCCCCTTTACTAAATCCATCCACCCTAAACATAAAATTTCAATTAAAACATAATCATTTTAATTAGAAATCACCAAAATTAAATTTTAAGAACCCAAAAAAGAAATCCATAGTCATTACACACTATCCACTATATGATTTCTCATCCACGAGAAACATTACTAAGAATCACTGGTGACTTGAGGTTTCAAGGGTTTGGAGCTGCCTTCAGACCTACTCCTTCCCTTCATAGTTTCCCATCCTTCACCTTATCTATTATTTGATTCCTTGAAGTCTCATTTACCTTCTTCTTCTATGTCTTTTTTCCTGGGGTTCGACATGAATCAATTTTGAAATCACTTCTTTCAAGATCGATCACTAGTATTTAGTTTAACCAGAATGTTTCAGTATTTTTCAAATGTTTTCCAGCATTCGAGCATTATTCCCTCAAATTTTCTAATTCTTTACTTCCCTAATAGACGAATTGATCCACCATAGGTGTACTGAACTGAGTTATCATTGATTCTTTCTCTGGTTGAAAGAAGTGGGGGATCCGGCTTTGTCTTTGTCCAAATATTCATCTTATTTCAACTATTAACCATGTTTCCTCTACTAGTGGAACCTAATTTTTCACTCTAGGAGAGACTCTCGGTTTTCATCCCAATGGATTTAGATTATCAAATTGCATCTGTATTTTTAAAATACTTCTTTTCTTACTATTTGTAGCAACATTCTTGGAAATATTTTAGGTCGATCAGAAGATGCTTAAAGGGAAAAATATCATTATTTATTTTTTGTTTGTAGAGCTTGAGCTGTCTAAGAAACATCTAGAGTTTATTTGTCTCACCTCCTCCCGCTCCCTTCACTCCTGGCCAGAAGATGCTGCCCCGCGGATGTCGCTGGATCGGGCCAACACGCTACTATCATGCCGCAGTCATGCCGTGATTTGGCCCTGCTCCAGGACGACACCCTGCAGTGGTTCAAAGTGATATTATTCCATGAGTCTTGTGATCAATGTTGAGACTGACTAATCACAATTTCTACTGGTGGGGCGATGACTGGAAAGTTTCTCCACCTCCTCTCGCTCCCTTCGCTCCTGGACGGAAGATACTGCCCCTTGGATGTCGCTGGACCGGGCCAACACACCGCGGTCAAGCCGCGGTCAGGCCACAGTCATGTCGTGGTCACTCCACAGTCACGCCGCGGTCACGCCTCGGTCACGCCGCGGTCACGCCGCAGTTATGCCATGGTCACACCACGGTCACGCCGCGGTCATGCCACGGTCACACCGTGGTCACGCCATGATTTGGCCCTGCTCCAGGACGACGCCCCAGGGTAGTTCGCAGTGATAATATTCCATTAGTCTTGTGATCAATGTTGACACTGACTAATCACAATTTCTGCCAGCGGGGCGACAACCGGAATGTTTCCCTGCCTCCTCCTGCTCCCTTCACTCCTGACCGGAAGATGCTGCCCCGCGGATGTCACTGGATCGGGCCAACACTCTGCGGTCATGTCGTAGTCATGCTGCAGTCACGCCGCGGTCACACCGCAGTCACGCCGCGGTCATGCCGCGGTCACGCCGCGGTCACGCCGTGATTTAGCCCTGCTCTAGGATGACACCCAAGGGCAGTTCGCATTGATAATATTCCATTAGTCTTGTGATCAATGTTGATACTGACTAATCACAATTTCTGTCAGCGGGGTGACAACCAGAATGTTTCCCCACCTCCTCCCACTCCCTTCGCTCCTGACCGGAAGATGCTGCCCTGCGGATGTCGCTGGACCGGGCCAACACTCCGCGGTCATGCCATAGTCACACTGCGGTCATGTCGTGATTTGGCCCTACTCTAGGACGACACCCTGCGGCGGTTCTCAGTGATGGTATTCCATGAGTCTTGTGATCAATGTTGAGACTAACTAATCACAATTTCTACCGGTGGGGTGACGACCAGAATGTTGCCCCGCCTCCTCTCGCTCTCTTCGCTCCTGGCAGGAGGATGCTGCCCCGCGGATGTCACTAGACCGAGCCAACACGCTGCGGTCACACCGCGGTCATGCCGTGCTCATGCCGTGATTTGGCCTTGCTCCATCCCCCTTCCACCTGTATTCGAGCTCGCACCAGCCCCCATCCACCTGCAATCCAGCCCGCACCAGCCACCACACCAGCCACCACCCCCCCCCCCCCCCCAGCCTCCTGCAAGACACTCATGTCATCCCTCTGCCACCTGCAAAACAGCCCCAGCCACCAGTTCCATCCCTCATCCACCTGCAAAATAGCCACACCTGCAATAATTTTGCTAATGATTTTTGGAAAGGTATTCCCAATAGCAATAGGACTGAAATCCTTTACATCCACAAAATTTTCCTTCTTTGGGATCATGGAAATAAAATTGGAGTCAATTCCATAGGGAATTGAGGCATGGTTAAAGAACTCCCTCATAGAGTTTAAAAGCTCATCATGAACTATGTCCCAGTAGAACGTAAAGAATTAATTTGTGAACCCATCAGGACCAGCCACACTCTCAAGATTTAGAGAGAAAAGGGCACTCTTAACCTCTTTCTAAAGCATGTATATTCGTGAAGGCTCTATCTAATTTGGAAGTGACCACTCTATTGTACTGTTTTTTGTACCAAGTGTATTTCGCACCAGTGAGATTAATTTCAATAAGATTTTTGTCTTAAATTGAGGCTTTAAATTCTCTTGTGGAAATAGAGTCATGAGAAGGACCAGTTTTCTCACTTGAGTTGAGAATGGCATTTAAGTCTCCAAGAATAAAGCAAGGGTCATTAAGATTAGTGCTTAGGTAAGAAAGGTCATTCCAAAGAGTTCTCCTTTCTTGGTATCTATTTTTTTCATAGAAAAAAGAGTAGAAGAGGTGTATCCCATCAGTATTAAAATTGAAAGTAAATATTTGATCAGAGACATTAAAGGTGTTAACATTTTGTAAGAGTGCAAAAAAAATCCATAGAGATTCAGCATTGTAGGTATTTGAGATTTCACCAGTAAAGATATAATTGTGTTGACACAGGTAAGAGTATTTAGGAGAATATGCAATTTTTGGTTTAGAAATGTAAAATAACATGGTATGGTGAGTGTTAACAATTCTTTTTAGAACATTGAATGTGTCAGAGTTGACAGTGCCCTGACAATTCCAAAAAAGAATCTTCATTTAAACCTATTTTTGGAGTTATAACTCCCTTTTTTCTTCTTTCCAGAGCCTTTATTTCTATAATACCTTCTAATTTTTTGAGCATTATTATTGTTAGGGGTATGTTCTTGTTCGTTGTTTGTAGTGACAGGGTTCTTCTTTGTAGTTTCATTTCATGAAGCATTCATAATTGAGTCTATTATGTTTGTATTACATAGCATCAAACAAGTGGTGTTTTGGTTATTTAACAGAATACCAGGCTGTTCAGAACAGTTCTTATTATCTACATATTGAACACCATCAGAAGGTAAATTAATAGAATGAGGATTAGGAGTACCTGGGTCCTTTGAAGCATCTATATCCTGCTGTTTGACATCATCCAGAACTGATGTAAGGTGCCTCTGCCTGGTGGATTTAGGAAGTGCCTGCATAAGCAAGGGACCCTATACCAAGGGAGTGCTTTTGTATGTTTTACAAGTTATGGTGTTATGGAATCTTGTTTATCAGTTTTAGTATGTTTGGTTTGTGTATTAGCCTGAACAGACTTTGGACTAATATTAGGACTCCTGGAATTTATAGGACAACCAGTGGTCTCCATCTCATTAGGACTGTTGAATGATTTAATGTGATTAGGGTGAGAAGTATTTAGAGTTGATTCTATAGAGGTAAAATTACATGGAATAAAGGTATTAGTACAGTCTTTTCCTACATCTTTAGTAGCTGAATGAAGAAAAGTGGGAAGCAGCGTACCTGGAATCACTTCCACAGCAGAAGCAGTTGTTACATAGGGTGCCTGGACAGTGTCCAAAGCATCTGTGGGACACTGTTTCTGATCACCGGAGTCATTGTTATCCTGCATTTGTAGAGGAACTTGCACCGCAGGTGTGTTTTAATTTACAGATTTAAAAGATTCTAAGGCTTTAGTACCAGAATTAACCTTGGATATATTTGATTGTGTCATTGTTTGAACAGAGGGAAGGGAACTTAAGCCATTTTTCTGATTGTTGGTCCCATTTATTATCTCTTGAGTAGCAGTAGAAGTCAGTAGGGAGGGTTTTTGGTTCTATCCAAAAATCATATCTGAGCAGCTGGGTTCATCCACATCTTGTAGAAAATGATCAAAATTGTGCTTAGTTGCATTTCTTAAACAGTAATCATTGCCTTTTATGTGAACAGGTGGAGATATTGTATCCCTCTTACCCAGTGTGGGTTCAGAATTTTTGGTGAGGTTAGAGTTGGGTACCTGATTGGATGGACAAGTACTGAGTTTTTCTTTCTCATGCTCATTATTGGATAGTCTAACAGTTTCTAGAACCAGATTTTGAGTCTCTTCTGTAAGAGTTTTTTCCTTCGTGGAGTTTTCTTCCTCTTCAACTATGTCTGCCCAGGTTTTACCCGAATCATCCCATATGTGTGTCAGACTGTGTGATTTTTTCACCCAGATTTCAGGTTTCTTTTTGGAGGATTCCGGTATGTCCACTGTGTGAGTTATGTATTTTTTTGTTTCTCCTTATTTCTTGCCAGTCATTTTCAATTGGCTGAATTACTTGTTTTCTAACCACCCTGCAATTGGAGATTGTATGTCCAATTATTTTATAAAGTTCACAAAAGGGAGGGGACTGGTTGGGTCTACTGTTAACAGAGTTTCTGTTTTCCTTGATGTCATCAAGGGATGCTATTGGTTCTTCAATGTATAAATCTGCTTTTCTGTTAGGTTGGTCTCTCGAAGGACTGGCAGGGCGAGGGGGGTAACTGGCAAGGGGGTTGCAAAGGGTGGGGTGTCCAGGTTCTTGGGGGTCCATGGGGATTTGTCCAGGGTCTGGGGAGGGTGTCCAGGTTCTGGGGGGTGTCCAGGGTCTGGGGGGTCTGTCCAGGGTCTTTCTAGGGGGGTTTGTCTAGGGATTCTGAGGGTGTCTAGGTTTGGGGGGGCAGGACTGGTAGGGGGAACTAGCAGGGGGAGGGGGAAACTAGCAGGGGGAGGGGGTAACTGGAAAGGGGGTGAAAGGGGTGGGGTATCCTGGTTTTGGGGGGTGTCCAGGTTCTGGGGGGGTCTGTCCTGGGGGGTCTGTCTAGGGTCTATCTGGGGGGATCTTTCCAGGGGGTCTGGGGGGTGTCCAGGTTTTTTTTGGGGGGGGGTGGGGGGGGTAGGACTGGCAGGGGGAGGGGGGACTGGTAGGGGGAGGGGGGAACTGGAAGGGGGAGGGGGGAATTAGTAGGGGTAGGGGACTGGCAGGGGGAGGGGGTAACTGGTAGGGGGTGCAAGGGGTGGGGTGTCTAGGTTCTGGGGGGTTGTCTAGGGGGATTTGTCTAGGTTCTGGGGGGTGTCTAGGTTTGGGGGGGTTCAGGGTCTGTCCAGGAGGGTGGGATGGGGGTCTGTCCAGGGGAGTGGGGGTCTGGGGGGTGTCTAGGTTCTGGGGGGGTTCTAGGGTCTGTTCAGGAGGGTGGGGGTGGCTGTATAGGGGAGTGGAGGTCTGGGCTATCCAGGGGGATCTGTCCAGGTTCTGGGGGGGTCCAGGGTCTGGGTGGTGTCATGGGTCTGTCTGGGGGGTGTCCAAGGTCTGGCGGTGTCCTGGGTCTATCTGGGGGGGTGTCCAGGGTCTGGGGGGTGTCTTAGGTCTATCAGGGGGGTGTCCAGGGTCTGTCCGGGGGGTGTCCAGGGTCTGCCCGGGGGGTGTCCAAGGTCTGTCTGGGAGGGTGTCCAGGGTCTGGGGGGAGGAGTCTAGGGTCTGTCTGGGGGGTGTCTAGGGTCTTTCCAAGAGGGGGCTTTGCAGGGGGGCTGTCCAAGGGGGGTTTATGTAGGGTGGGGGTGTTCAGTGTCCAGGAGGGAGGGTTCTGTAGGGGGTGGGCTACTTTAGGGGGGTGAAGGGGGTGGGGGCTATTTTTTATGGTTTTCCAGACCATATATCCACGGTTTTTAACCGTGGATATAGGTCTGTTTCCATGGTTACAAACTGTGGCTATAGGGTCTAAGGCCATGGTTTCTAACCGTGACAATAAAATGTATCCCTCCTCCAGTATAGCCATGGTTCTAAACCGTGGATATAGAGATATTACCACGGTTTGAACCGTGGCTGTATACCTATAGTCATGGTTTGAACCATGGATGTAGACTTATAGTCACGGTTCCAAATCATGGCTATAATTCTAAGCCTATATCCACACCAAACTTAGCCACTGTTTCTCAAACTGTGGCTATTACCTATAGCCACGGTTTGAGGACCTATATCCATCGTTTTAAACTGTGGCTATAGCCTGAATTTCCAGTAGTGATTGACCGATCAACTTTCTTTTGTTGGATAACATATTCAACATTTTTTAACTGATAGATGACTTGATTTTTATGGCATAAAATCACCATAAGTTGTAGTCAAAATAGATAAGAGTTATCCTAGTCAATATATATATTAATAATATCATTATTTCCATTTAGATTATGCCTTCCAGTAATAGATATGATATGTGAAAATCTATTTGATTCTCTTCACCATCGGAACAATATGAATGACTTGACATGAGCTTATAACTTCAACCAAAATAGTATAAATGAATTCATTATATAATGATGAGTGATCATGTGACATACTTGGGTTTACACATGTGTGCGGAGTAAATCAAGTAATGTTACAATAGTGAAAATTGTTATCAATTATAGATTTCAAATGAGTCTAACAGTCTAAATCGTATTTATCACACCAAATCAAATAATTATATCTCTTTGAATGTTCTTCAAGATTACTCATATGTATTTAAATTTGATATTGTTTTGTCAAATTTTTCATTTCTTCTTTTCTTTCATACTTTCTTCCAATATACAGAACACCTTTATATGATAATAAGTTTGTTCCACAAATAATTCTTGGAAAATATGTATTGAGATAAATAACAGACCAATCAAACTGTGTAAAGAGTTTCATTCCTTTAGTTGACGATACTGCCTATGGTAAAGGATAATTCAAGGATTAGTGGAACCACATAAGGGGGATAAGAATATTCTTTGGAATCTTATTCTTATTCAACTTCCTCATCATCATGTTCTTGTTCTGAATTTTCATCATCTAAAAAATTATCCCCTAGTAAATCTAAATTATGTGAATGACTATCCATGGAAACATAACTTCCTCTATGAGACATCATTACTTGAGGATATGAAACTATGATATGAGTATATGATGGAACAACTACCATTACAAGTGGAACTTCATGAGCTGTTATTGCTTGAGGATGTGAGATTTTATCTTAAAGTTGTGATGGACCAAATTCCAATGTCAATGGAACTTTCATTATGGTTATAGTGACATACATATACGTCATTTTATTTTCAGGTTGATTCTTTTCCAATGATAATATGTTTCCTCGCTCATCATCATCGTATACTGGATAGGCTATATGTTAAAACATATCTTTTAATTATAAATGATTGTATATCACGGACTCTATCACTTGATTTCCTGTAATTTTTAACCTACGATGAATTTTTCTTTTAACGGATTCCAAAGTTGTACACTATCTAATCATCACAACTCTTTCTAGTTGTATACTATAAATATATCCTTGTTTAGTACCAATTATTTGATTGTTGAAATAAATATAAGTAGCCATATTTTTTATCTAAAATAAAAAATTGTTATTATTTAAATATGACCAAAGAAACATAATATTATTTTTAAATATTTGAACATTTAAAGGGAATATCACACTTATTATTTGAGAGGGATTTAAGCTCACTATCTTATCTCATGTTACTCTTTTTTATGTATGTATGCTTCAAGTAATTTAGGTTGGAAACAAATTCTCTCCCATAAATCAATATGTTCAAATGATATTGATGAGTGACTCTTTACACAACCCAAAAGTTTTTGTTACCCAAAAATAGAAGTTAAACATATTATTAGATATCCACATGCATATATACATGAGTTACATGAACGTATCATGTGAAATCATGGAGTTTTATGGGATTGAAAAACTCTACATGTGTGATTCTAGAGCAACAAATATCTAACCCCATTCCCACTTTCCCCTCTAAAAAATTTAAGTCTATGTGTGGACAACCCCATTCCCTTTCCTAGCTAAGGAAAGCCTCCAAGAAAGTAGGTGGTCCGACCCAAAGTCCCTCTACCTGGGGAGACTTTAATCAAGAGAGAATTTGATTCATGAGAAATATAACACTTAATATTCATAAAATATATTCAAAAACTAAATTGAAGTTCATAAATTAAATTGAAAACCAAGGTCAAGGTAGATGAAAAACTAAATTCATTATTATATCTAGCATGTAATGCAAGGCTCCATTCTACAAGAAATTTATCAAGTATACTCTTGAATACAATAATTCATGTAATAAACAATTTCTGAATATGAATAAAAATTTATTAATAAATTATTTTAGTAATTAGAATTCCTTAACATTTTTTAATTAGTAATTATAATTAAATAATTAATACTTAATAATTATAAATAATTAGTAATTATATTTAGTAATTACAATATATTATTAATTATATTTAGTGGTAAAGAAACTTTGTAACACTACATGAGTTTGGGGGTTCAAAACTAATTGGGCATAGGGTAATCTGACAATACTGTAGTAGCACTATAGCAGTACAGTAGCGGTGATGGTACTATAACATCAGTGGCACTATAGCAGTGGTGGGTACTATAGTAGCCCAGATACTATAGTAGAACAATTCACCGGTGGGCCTTCAGGTCAAAAAAATTGGGCCTTCAGGACCATGTAATGGGCTTTCATGCTCATTGGGCATACGGGGCATGTATTAAATAAATAAGGTTTGATGGGTAGACTATCCCTTGGGGGGTTGTGGTCTTCCTTTAAAGCTTATGTGTGTGGTGTGTGTGTGTGTGTGTTTATTGTAATTGTACACCCAAGAACCAAATATATAATTAATTAGTACTCGTGGGTGAGGGATTACTTGAGTGGTAAAGGCTCCCTATAATCCTTCATTAAACCCAGGTTTAAATCTGGGTGGAAGTGAATTTCCACATGCAGCCAGTGACACGGGCATGATGCATGATGCAAGAAAGCAGTGACCTAGGCAGTATGATGTAGGCATGGCAGTGCACTGGGCATTTGGGCTATGTAATGAGCTTCATGCCCACCAGGTGTTCGGGCTATGTATTGAATAAATAAGGCTTGATGGGTGGAATATCCCTTGGGGGGCTATGGTCTGTCTTTCCGACCTGTGTGTGGGGTGTGTGTGTATTTAATGTAATTATACCCCCAAACACCTA
This sequence comes from Viscum album, assembly GCA_963277665.1. Lineage (NCBI taxonomy): Eukaryota > Viridiplantae > Streptophyta > Magnoliopsida > Santalales > Viscaceae > Viscum > Viscum album. The sequence continues at coordinate 644,761,967 of OY728138.1, forward strand.
ATATATATAATTAATTAGTAATTCATTAAAAATTAGTAATTATAAATAATTAGTTATTAGTTATTTAATTATTTATTAATTAATAATTTATTATTAATCAATTATTCAATAGTTAACTTGCCATATTTTAAATTGTTAATTATTATAGATATTAATTGTAACTGATAATTATTATTTATTTATTAACTATTAATTAATTACCATATAATTATTAATTATTAATGTTAATTATTTTTCACATTAATAATAATATTAACTGGAAATCATATTATTTAATTATTCATTTATTATTCATTTATTAATTATTCATATTAAGTTAATTGCTAATTGTAATTAATTATCAATTTATTCGAAATTATTACTAATTTATTATTATTTATTTAGTACATATAATTAATTAAATATTTGTTAGTTAGTAATTATAATTAATTAATATTTAAATTATTTTTTACTTCTAAAGAATCAGTATTTAGTATATAGAGTTAATCAAATTTGTATTAGTCTCTAATTATAATTAATTAATAATTAATTTAGTTGCCACTTATAGTTAATTTGTAATTATAAATTATTATTGATTTATTATAACTTATTTAGTAATTAAATTTATATAATTATGAGTTAGTTAGTAACTATAATTAATAAATAATTATTTATTTACTAATTATATTTACTTAATAATTAATTGTTAATCATATTTACTTAATAATTAATTACGAATTATGAAATTATAAATAATTAATAATTAAAAAATCATATTTACTTAACAATTAATTAATATTTATTATTACTTAATAAGTAATTAATAATTATAATTACTTAATAATTATTTATAAATTATAATTACTTAATAATTAATTACTAATTATAATCACTTAATAATTAATTAATATTTACAATTACATAATTATACTACACAATTAAATAAAAGTAAAAGTTGTAAACTTATATTACAATAAAGTCACTATTTGACAATTGAATAAATTAATTAAATTTTTTTAAAAAAAATATAATATAAATAGATATACCAAAAAACTCGAAATAATGGAAAACTTCAAAAAAAATGTAGAAGGCGGGTGAAGATTCTTGACAATTGGAGTGGGGGATTGAGAGCTTGTGGGGGGCTTGAGAGTTTGGGAGTGATGAGAGTAGGGGTATTTCCCCTTTTATAGGGGTGAAAGTAAGGGACCCACTTGAAGTGGTGCCCTTCAGGTAAACATTTAAAAGAAGGACACAACTTCAAGTGTCACCCTTAGGGTAAAAACTTAAAGGAGAATGCCACAAGAAGTGGAATTATTAAAATTGGTTAAAAGTTCCAAAAAAAGTGAAACTTTTATTATTCGCACAACTAGCACCACATCATTTGGTACTGGCCACACCTAGTTCCTTGATAAATACTAACCTACTCCAAATAATTTTAAAAAAAAATTACCTAGGTGGAAAATTATGCTAAATAAATATATACATGTATTGTAAGGATATAAATAAACATTTATATGATGGATATTACATGTTTAATATTTAACATATGTCAATAATAATAATTTTTTTATAAAAAAATTATTATAATTTCAATTAGAAATGTATCTCGGCCATAGGTCGATCTATCTAAATTGCCTATTAGATACCAACATAAGTTCTACATCGTCTCGAGTTCCCAAAATGACTATATTATCCTGTGATGGCGTGAGATAAAAATATGTGGGGAATTATACACATGTCCAAATTATAGGATGAGAGAAGCTATAGGGTTTTTTTCTACTAAGAATATAGGGAAATGATCAATAATTTCATTTATTTGATTTTTTATATTTATAAAAAATAACATAAATTTTGGGTGATTAAAAACTTAAATGTGTTAAATAAATTTTAATAATTATAAAAAATAACAATTTTTAGATTTATTAATGAAAAATTAGTTTTTAATATTATTTTTAAAAATTTTAATCATTTCATAAAAAATAATAATTATTAATTTAATAAAAAAAGGTAGATGAATCTTTTTAAAGTTGTAAATTTTTTTAACATTTTATAATAAAATTCATCTTTGTTTGATGAAATTATTTTTTAAGGTCATAAAATTTACAATTCTTTGACAAACCTGAAAATTTATTATTTCTTTCAAAACCATCTAATATAACTTAAAAAATTTATTATTATTTAACTAATCATCTTAAAAAAATTATTTTTATAGAAGCATAAAAATTATTTTTTCATGAAATGATATATAAGATTTTTTTAAGAACATACCACGTTATTATTTTTTAAAAAATAAATAAAATGTAAGTTTTAAATTTAAAGAAAAATTATTATTCATTATAGAAAATAATATTTGTAAAAATTTATTAATAATAGATCATATTGAAAATTTATGAATAATTTGAAAATTACTTTATTAATTTTTCATATTTACAAAGAAAAATTATTTTATGTCATAATTTTTTAAATTTTTAACCATTTTATAAAAAAAAATTAATTTTTCTGAAAATGGTATATGAATGGTTATAAATTTATAAAAAAATTGTTACAGTTTATAATAAAATTATTCTGAAAATTATCTAGTAATAATCTTTTTTTTAATACAAATAAAATTATTTTTTAATGTCATAAAAAATAACAATTCTTTTGAAAACATAGAAATTTATTATTTCAAATAAAATCATTATAATAAATTTGAAAATTTATTACAATTTCAATAATATTCTTAAAAAATATTGTTTTTACTGAATCATGAGAAATAATGTTTTCAGGGAAGGATATAGAAGATATTTTTTATAAATATATAACATTATTATATCTTTAAAAATCATTAAAATTTACTTTTTAACTTTATAAAAGAATTATTATTCATCTTAGAAAATATTATTTGTACAAATTTATCAATAATAGATTAAATTGTAGAAGGATAAAAATTATGTTTTTATGAAAGTATATAGATTTTTTTATAAACATACAACATTATTATTTCTTTAAAATTTCCATAGGATGATTACATCTCATTTTTTCACTAAAATTTACAATGGAATTTATAGTGGAATTTCTAGTCAAAAATTCATTGAAATATTACAGTGGATGTTTCACTAGAATTTCTAGAGAAAGTTCCACTAGAATCTTCAAGTAGAAGTTGAAGTTACCATTATAATTTTTGAGTGTGATTTTCTACTTGAATGTTGCAGTGGAAGTGTCTGTGAAATTTTCAATTTATGTTTCATTATATTTTCCAAGTGGAAGATGACGTTTTCACTAGAATATTCCCATGGAAGTTGCACTGGAATTTCGAGTGAAATATTCATTAAATTTTCCAATGAAATTTTCAACTTATATTTTCAAGTGGAAGTTTATGTTTTCACTAGAAGTTTCTAGTGAAAGTTTCCATTGGAATTTTCCATTGGAATGTTCCATTGGAAGTTTTACTAGAATTTCTAGTAAATGTTTCAACTGAAATTTTTATATGGAAGTTGAAGTTTTCACTAGAATTTTCTTGTGGAGGTTTCCATTAGAATTTTCTAGTATAAGTTTCATAAGAATTTATAGTGAAAGATACATTAAAATTTCATGTTTAATTTTCACTAAAAGTTCGAGTGGAAGCTTCACTTGAAGATATAGTGAAATTTTTAATTGGAATTTCCAAGTGAAAGTTTAATTTTCCATTAGAATTTGGTTGGATTTTCTATTTGACATTTCACCTGGGAGTTCCCACTATAATTTTCCAGTGGGATTTTCCACTAGAATTTTCCAGTGAAAGCTTCCACTACAATTTTCCATCGAAAGTTGCACTATAATTTCCAATGGAAGTTTCACTAAAATTCTCACCAAAATTTTCAACTGGAATTTTCAAATAGATTTTAAAGTTACCATATGAATTTTCCAGAAGTTTTTTTACAATAATTTATGATGGATGTTTCACTAGAATATTCATTGGAAGTTTTACTTGAATTTCGTGTGGAAGTTTCACTTGAATTTCCATTGCATGTTTTCACTAAAAAAATTAATTTAGATTTTTTCACTACATTTTTTAATAAAAGTTTCTAACATAATTAGTAACTTCTCTTTTAAAATTTTCCAATGAAACTTTATTTTGGAATTTTTCTTTGAAATTTTCCAATAAAATTTCATTTGAAATTTTCAATGAATGTTCCACCAGAACATCCAGTGAAATTCCACTTGAAGTTTCAGTATAAATTCTAATGGAAATTCTAGGGAAATTTATAATACTTAAAATTATTTTACCAATACATTACTTTGTTTTAACCTTACTTAACATTAGTTTTATCCTTACTTATCTTTATCTTTACCCTTACATAATTTTCTCTTAACTTTACATAACTTTAATTTACCCTTATATAAAATTTTTTCCATTAACTTTAGTTGACTCTAACTTAACTTTAGTTTACCCTTTCCTAAGTGTAATTTACAATTACAATACTTTTTTTGTTCTTACTTAACACTACTGAAGATATGGACTATAAAAGAACAAGAAAATGCCATTTATAGTTCTAAAAAAGTGATGTTAATATGGGTGAAGATAAATGAGGGTCCCTTTTATCAGTGCTAAAAAATGCTGATAAAGACCCCTTTTATTAGCCCTAAAAAAAGAGGTGATAAAGGGGGTCTTTAATAAACATTAAAAAAAGCACTGATAAAAGGTTCCTTTATCAATGCTTCTTTTTAGCACTGTTAAATGACCACTTTTCTGAGCGCTTTTTTAAAAGCACTGAGAAAAGTTTAAAAAATTAAAAAAATCTGTAGATTGGAGGGGGTTTAACAATGCTTGCTCCCCCCTTCAACAGTGTTATGAAGCACCCCCTCTTGCTCCTACCACCCCAGCACGCCCCAACCCCATCCCCCCATCCCTTTAACAGCACTAGTACCCCCCTTTAATAGTGCTAGCACATCCCTTCACCACCATGCGCGCCCTTGCCTCCCCCAAGATTCGAACTCAAGACCTCCCACTGTGCGCCAGCACCCTTTATCACTCCTCTATATTGGTTTGTTGTCCATTTAATGATATATATATAGATATATTTATTCATATATTAATATTGATTTATATTAACATATATATATTTATATTAAAATATATATTTAGTTATATATATATATTTATTTTTTTTTATTTTTTTTTATTTATTTATTTATTTATTTATTCATATATTAATATATATATATATACATGTATATTTATTTTTATATTATTATATATTTATATATTTATATATTTATATATTTATATATTTATATATTTATATATTTATATATTTATATATTTGTATATTTATATATTTATATATTTATATATTTATATATTTATATATTTATATATTTGTATATTTATATATTTATATATTTATATATTTATATATTTATATATTTATATATTTATATATTTATATATTTATATATTTATATATGTATATATTTATATATTTATATATTTATATATTTATATATTTATATATTTATATATTTATATATTTATATATTTATATATTTATATATTTATATATTTATATATTTATATATTTATATATTTATATATTTAAATATATATATATATTTATATATTTATATATCTATATATTTATTCGTATATTAATATATATTTATATCTATCTATTTATTTATATTTAGTTATGTTTTTTTATCCATATATCTATTTATATATTAATATATATTAGTTGTTAATACATACACACACAAATATATATACACAGACACACACACACATTATATAGGTATATAAATATTCATATATTTGTATTTTTAATAAAACAGATATTAGTTTTTTATTTAGATGAATCTTATATATTGAGAAATATATTTTATATTAACATATATATATATATTAACATATATATAGTTATATTAAATATATATATTTAGTTATATTAATATATATATATTTATTTATTTACTCATATATTAATATACATATATACATGTATAGTTATATTTATATATTTATATATTTATATATTTATATATTTATATATTTATATATTTATATATTTATATATTTATATATTTATATATTTATATATTTATATATTTATATATTTATATATTTATATATTTATATATTTATATATTTATATATTTATATATTTATATATTTATATATTTATATATTTATATATTTATATATTTATATATTTATATATTAATATATCTATATATTTATTCGTATATTAATATATATTTATATCTATCTATTTATATATATTTAGTTACATTTCTTTATTTGTATATTTATTCGTATATTAATATATATCAGCTGTTAATACAGACACGCACAAATACACACACACACACATTATATAGGTATAGGAATATTCATATATTTATATTTTAAATAAATTGATATTAGTTTTTTATTTAAATAAAGCTTATATATTGAGAAATATTTATTATTTTAACATATATATATATTTATATTAACATATATATATATATTTATATTAAAATATATATTTTGTTATATTAATATACATATTTATTCATATATTAATATATATATACATGTATAGTTATATTTATATATTTATATATTTATATATCTATATATTTATTCATATATTAATATATATTTATATCTATCTATTTATATATATTTAGTTATATTCTTTATCCGTATATTTATTTATATATTAATATTTATCAGTTGTTCATACAGACACACACAAATATATACATACACACACAAATTATATAGGTATATAAATATTCATATATTTCTATTTTAAATAAAATGGATATTAGATTTCTATTTAGATAAAGGTTATATATTGAGAAATATATTTTATATGTAAATAAGTTTAATTATTTATTTATAAATTTAAATTTTGTATGTGTGAATATATAAAAAATATGTATATATTGTTATATATTTGATTATAAATAATAGTACATTTTGAAAAATGATAAAATTTTAAATTCATAATATCAATATAAATTTAATACCTTGGAAGAAATTTATTCCCACTGCAAAGGGCCAAAAGCCCCTAAAACGAGGTTGAAATTCCATCAAATATTTAAAATTTTGGTTATCCAAACTAAAAAATCTGTTTTGGAGGCCTTTTAGGCCTTTTTTGACCTCAAAAATGCTATAGAAGGTTCTCTTATGTCGCCAGAACATAGTCCTCATCAAAGTCTTCGATTTTATATGTTTTAGAGCTCAAACGGACACCCAAATCAAAAGTTATAGTTGTTTGAAGTTCGGGTTATGGTTTTAACTTATTTTAGACCTTTTATTAATTTTTTGGTTTTTTTGTTTTAACATTGTAATTAAATGAATATTACTCAATGATAATTAGAAAATTATTAATTAATAATATTTTTTTAATTTTTTTAAGCCATTTTCACTTCATATCTTATATAAAAAGTATAAATGTCAATTTATACTTATCTAAAATATATTTAAAAAATATATATTATATTTATATCAATAGAAATATATTTGTATATTTATATATTTATATTATATATTTAATGAAATATAATTTTTTAAATATACCCTTTATCAGCGCTAGTAAAAAAACGATGATAAAGGCCACCCTTTATCAGTGCTTCTAAAGCGCTGATAAAACGAGGCACTTCCCTTGCCCAGTTTTGTAGTAGTTTAACTTTATTTTACCCTTATTTAACATTGTTTTAATCTTAATTAACTTTAGTTTTACACTTACATAACTTTTTAGTACCCTTACATAACTTTATATTACCCTTCCTTAACTTCATTTTACCCTAACTTAACTTCAGTTTACCCTTACTTATATTCAGTTTATTATCACTTCGCTTCAATTTAATCTTAAATTTCCTAATGATACTTTATTTTGGAAATGTTCATTGAAAATTTCCACTGATTATTCCACTGTAACAAAAAATTAATTTTCCAAAGTAACATCCAGTGAATGTTCCACTCAAACTTATAGTGAATGTTTCCCAGGAACTTCTAGTAAAAGTTACACAGAAACTTCTAGTGAAGGTTTCCACTAAAAATTTTCAATGGATATTTCCAATATAATTTGAATGAACTTTTTAAATGAAATTTTCCACTAGAATGTTGAGTAAATTATTACACTATAACTTTGAGTGGAACTTCTCATATGAATTTTCTAGTGGATTTTTCACTAGAATTTTTCAATGAAATTTTCATTGTAATTTTCTAAGACACATTGACAGTGGAATTTTTTAGTAAAATATTATTCTAAAAATTTCTATTAGAAGTTTCATGTGGTTTTTAATGGAATTATCAACTCTAATTTCCTAGTAAGAGTTTCTAATTAAATTTTGGAGTGGATGTTTTAACAATAATATTTAGTGGAAGGTGACACTAGAATTTCCTTCTACTTGAATTATCTATCAAAAGTTTCAATTGGAATTTTCTAGTTGATGTTTACACTTGAACTTTCAGGTAGAAATTCCACTAGAATTATCCATTGGAACTTCAACATAATGGAATCATATTTTTTATTAATAAATATATTGTAAAAATTATATTAATCATATCTTATAGGTGCATTTATTATATATTTACTTTTAGTTATAATTTCATATTTTATTTACTTTGTTATTCATATAGAATATACATTCTTAAATGGTAAATTATATTATATTTATAAAAATTATGTAAAAAATATAAAAACTATTTATATAATTTCATTAAATATAAATTTATTTATTAAAATTTAACTTTTATTTATATATTCTCTAGTTTTATAAATATATACATTTTTTGTGTTGTGAAAATTTCACTCGAACATCCATTGCAACTTCCATTGAGACTTCCACTATAATGTCCACTATAAATTCTATTGAAACTTCCACTTAATCTATTTTTCATTTTTACAAATAAAAATTTTGTAAATAATATATTAAATATATCTTATAAGTTAATTTATTATAAATTTAGTTTTAGTTAAAATTCCATATTTTATTTACATTTTTATTTTTATAGTATATAAATTTTTAAACGGTGAATTATATTATATTTAAAAAAATTATGTAACAAATATAATAAATATTCTATGAAATTGTTTTTATTATAAATATATTCATTAAATTTTTATTTTTATTTATATATTCTTTAGATTTGTATAATTTTTTGATATTCTAAAACTTTCTTTCGAAGTTCCAGTTGAACTTCCACTAGAATTGCTACCAGAACTTCCTGTAGAACATCCACCCCAAATTCCACTGAAATGAAGTTGAACATTCCATTGAAATTTTCTATTACAAATATTATGCCTTACACTATAATATTCCTTTAAAAAGTTTACATATAGAGTTTTCTTAAGTGTAAATATTCAAGTGAATATTTAGTTGAAAAACTAGTAGGATTATTTAATGTAAATTTCAAAGGAATTTTTCAACTAGAATATTGTGATGGAATTTTAAAGTGGAATTGTTTAAATATTGTTTTATAATGGAACTTAAGACTATAAAATTAGATTGAATGATTATAATATATTTTTTTGAATATATTTATTTTAATTTTTATAAACACCTTTTGAATGTAATTTTTTTGTATATTTTCAATAAAAATTTTCTTTATAATTTTTATTTATGTTGATGTTTCTAATTTAAATTATTTTTAATATTTGAGTTTTATTTTTAAAATATACATAAATGATTTTCTTAATAAGTGTATAAATTATTAATTATTTTTAAATATAAAAAATATTTTTTTTAAATGAAAATTTTTTAATTGTTTTATTTTTTATAACAATTTCAAAATTCTTATTTTTAAGAATATTTTTTCCCTTATTTTTGAATTGTGTTTCAAATTATTATTTTCAAAATATAAATAAAAATTAATGTTTTTATTTGGTTTTAAAAAAAATTATAATGTTATGCGAGTTAGTAAAAAGTTTTTCTTACATTAATAAAAAGATAATTAATTTTTTAAACAATTTATAATTTTTTAACTTTTTGAAAATAATTATCCCCATTTTCCTACCAACTAGTACATACCTATTCATGCCCATGCTTCCATAAATCAAATATGAATTTCAAAATGAATTAATTATTTGAGAAGTGATCAATGAAAATTAATAATAAATATGTTGAAATTACAATTCTGGTCATAGTTCTCAAATATTAATAAGTAACAATAAATAATGAATTATGAAAAATTATTTTAAACTGAAACAAAAAATGGAAACCAAAATTATAGATAATTTATGTAGCTGAAACATTGAAATAGAAACATGGAATCTTAACTTCAAAATGTAAAGAACACCATGGTTCATTGTCAGCAAGGAAACGTAACTCTGGACTGTTCTGTCCCCATGGAAATAGAACTATGGAATATTCTATCACCATGGTAATAAAACTTAAATATAGTATTAGTATCATATACATTAATGATAACAATACTAGGAACCATAGTTTTCAATAGTAGTAGGTCTGGCTATTAGAGTCTAACTCGTGTCATCAAAATGTGCATTCAATAGCCTCCTAGTACTGCCAGGATTTGTTGATTCATAGGAGCAGTCGTTCATCAAGTTTGTAGATAGTTATATTGATCCCTGCAATAGGTAATTAAACTTGAATGTGAGTAAATGACACATGTAAGTATGAAAAAACAACCGGTGACATGCAATAGAAGAACATAATAGTAGGTACAATTAGAATAATGCCATTGGGGAAAAAAAGCTGGCATATCTATCTTCATATGTATATCTATGAATTATAAGAAGATAAAAATATATCATAATTGGAATGTGTATTAGTTCCATGTAAACTTGTATAGTGAAACAGCAATTAAAAAATAACTACTACTGAAACTTATAGATAGAACAACATGTTTTCATTACCTTGTAAATGCACGAAAAATAGTCAGTCTTGTTTGTCTTTTTTTTGTTTCTGTTATCCATTATATGGAGATGAAGTTCATTGGCATGAGTTGATGTTGGCTTGGAGTCTAGAGAAATTGAGTCCTTCCGTTCGACCGCATATTCAACATTGAAGTCAGTCAATAATTTTTTCTACATGAAGATATCATTATAACGAATGAGCAGCAGTCAACACTTATAAGTCACACCATTGAAGCAACAATGTAATATTTAACAGTTGGAAAATCCGAATAATATATATAGTGGTTTTGTAATGAAAGGTAAAAATATATCAAAATGAAGTAAAACCCAATAGTGTCTATGACATGTACACAATGACAGTAAGAGATAATGAAGATATAGAAATTATACCTAAGTTGAAGATATAGTTTTACTTGTTGTATCGAATCCAGCTTCAATGTTGCAGCTGACTCCTGAAGATCCATCGCAGTGATGTTCCTAAAACAAATGGTTCAAATGAATATTATAGGTATGTGGTGATTGTTTTTTAAATAATTAGAATTCTAAAGAAAAAAAATAAATTACGACATCGTAATAACATTACAAAGAATATTGTAATGTGAAATTCATAAGGCTGCCAATAAAATGTTTTGGAAGAATTACTCTATTTACCTGGTTGTCTAAAATACATTGATGATAGGTACTAATATAATATTCATTATATCTGATGAAGATAATGTTGTAAGTGTTTTTTTCTGAAGAACTCTTTCGATTCTTAATGTTGTAACTTGTGACATATGGTGATAGAAAAACTTTTTTGATTTGAAAATGTTAAGATTTGGGGGGAAACCAAACTCATCCTTGTCCAATAATGTAATAAAAAAAACTGTGAGTTTAAAAATAACATCAATTACATGAAAATTAATACATAATTCAAGAAGCTTTCTTGTATCAAAGAATCTCTCAACTGATAAGTTATTTTGCTTATGAACTGCAAGACATGCTTGTCGAAGAGAACGACAGATAGCGAGTCCTTTTCATCTTTCACCAGCAGTTGAACTCTAAACATGTGGTACTTATAGTTGTTAGAATCCATGGGTTTGTATCAATACTATTAAATTCATATACTAAGCATATACCCAAGTAATATTTTCAATAAATTAAGGAAGTTAATGAATACCTTGGAGTAGTGCATCTTGGTGATTTTTTACAGTTCTGGCACCAAATGTTCCCATCCGTAGTTTTTACTTTTTTCATGAAAGAGTTTCATGTTTCAAAATACCAGTTATGAGTACTTTTAAGTTTTACTATGGTAGCATAAATAAAACACCATGCCAGCTATGATATAATTAGTAATATTAATATATTCATGAATATAGGTCTTACATGTAATAGTGTTGTAGACAACATTGTCAAATAAAAAATTCAGGATATTGTACTTGGCTCCAGAAACATTTTAACATCAAAAATAATTTTTTTTATTCCAATAATGTAAAGGTGTAACAAAACTGTTTGAATGTGTTGATGGAGGACTTTGAAATTGTTAATGACTGATGAACCCAGATCTGTTAATTCAAAAAAATGCAATATTGAAGAGAACATTTTATGTAAAATTCATTCATGTAGTTGGTATTTGTAGATAGAATAGTTGGAAAAATAATATCAGTTAACATTTTACCTACTTCTAAAGTTTTCGACTACTAGTATGTCCAATTTGATTAGTATTTTTTATGTATTAATTGAAGTGGTGATAATAATAGATATTGGGACATATTGAAGACATAAGCAGATTTTGAAGTGACTAATTTGTAAACAATATAGTGAAACATTGGAACATGTTGGAGATAATAAGCATAATTTCTAAACATTAAAATTTGAAATAAGGCATAACATATGCTGGAACATTATAGTTTTCAACAGGGCATAACAAATTATAGAACGTAAAAGCTGCTGGAACATTAGAGTTTTCAGTTTGTAATAACAAATAGAAAATACTGGAACGTAACATATACTGGAAGTGACTAATATGTAAACAATATAGTGAAACTATGGAACATGTTGTACATAATATTCATAATTTATAAACATTATAGTTTTCAATAAGGTATAATAGATGATGGAACATTACAGTTTGAAAAAAGGCATTACAGATGATGGAACGTAACAGATTCTAGAACATGACAGTTTCCAATTTACAATAAGGCATAACAGATGTTGGAACTATATAGTTTTCTTACATTACAGTTTTCAATAAGATATTAAATATTATAGTGTTGTTAATAACATATTTTGGAACATGATGAACATCATAATCATAATTTAAAGTGACTAATTAGTAAACATTATAGTTTTCAATATGGAATATTTTGTAATCTATAGCTAGATTTTGTACAGGTCAATCACTTTTCCCTGATTAGCTGCAAGATCATTACTTTAGAGAAGTTGATGTTTTCCTTGTACTCTGACATTATGTTGAAAAACTCCCCCCACAAGCTACAGTTTATTCGCAATCCTCTGAAATAAATCATAGTAGTTGTGTTGGTAATTGAAATATTTTATGTCAATTGTTGTGAGAATACAAGGATGCTAACCTATCATCCCCTAAAACAATTTGGATCTTTTGGTTGGAAGTAATGATATAATGTATAGGATATGATTGATGTAGATGTCTAATAATTTCTATAACAGGTAAAAGTGATGTAAAACTAAGAGTTATTTATAAAAGGAGTATCACTCTTAACTGTGTGTGACTAATACAAAAGTTGAGAAAACTTAATAGTATACTCTGTCAAATCTGTATTTAAAGACTATATTTATTAAAAACATGTAGTAAAGATTCATTTAAAAATCATAGAATACCAAAAAAAATGTACTGAAATGTACCTATTAATTGTTGTTCTGGAACACTTTTGTTAATAATGTCAGTAAAATAAGTGAAGTCAAAACTAAACAGTGTTAGTTGAACATCGATCGATCGAACATACATTGTTGTTGTAAAAAACAGTTGTCAAGAATGTCTTGCTCCCAAGTATCTCCCTTGATTAGAAGAAATTTGGAAGGTTTGTATAATGTACCATAGGCCTTCATGCATGAGTTGTTTGTACTTGGTGATTAGCTGGCGGTTAGTAATGGTACACTGAATTTTGGTCTCCTGCATCAACTAATTTTCAAAGTAAACCTTTAAAAAGAAAATGTCACATATCATTTACATAAAAAACTGTCCTGCAATAGAATTACACAGTATCAGTGTTATGAAAATAGTACAGAAACTGTAACTTCTGGACAGGATAAATTCACTTGTGCATCACAGAGAATTAGACCGATAGCAGCAACATCGAAGTTGGGTGGTTAATTACACCACAGATTCAATACACAGACTTGTATCTTCAATGTTTCATCGGCATCAAGATAAATCTCATTCAAAGGAAAAAATCATTGTGACATGTTTTCAGTTCTGTATGTTTTTAATTAGTGTACAGTTATAACATAGTAAGTGGAAATGTAAGTCACGTGTTTCTATATATATGAAATTGATAAAAGCATTGAAATGTATATATTTGAAATAAAATATACCTAGGAAAGTTTATCAAAAATTTCTCTATAGACAATGTTTTGTGTATAGTCAGAGCTTGGGTTATCTCTCTCATCAAAAACAATTTTTGAACATCTTGGAGACATCAATCTAGATATGGAAACATAATTTTATCCATGACAGAACACAGGCTTGAGAAGATATAAACAAATGGAAGATGGATATTGGCCTTGACCCTTATTATTAGTCATTTCATAAGAAATAATCAACGGAAATTGTCTTCTTTGTAATTTGAAAGGCCATCTATCATCATTTTGGGTTATATTTATTCTTGGGATGAATGCAAGATACCGATAATGACAACCAGTTAAAATTTCAACTCCAATGACATGGTCACAAAAGTGTGTAATAATCAGATAAATATTATTTCATAACCCCACTAATTGGTTTACATTTCTAATCAACATAATGGGTACTCTGATCTTAAAAGTAATTTTGTGTGCAAGAAGCCCAGAGACATTGATACCATTTAAAACGTTAGTTGTATATATTTTCTCAGGACGATCTGTATCAAAACTAGCATTGAAAATAGAATTATAACTGAAGTAATCTTTTCCTTTTGAAGTACTAATAGTTAACATGTAGTCATTGACTACCTAAAAAACTTCACCGGCTAGTGCTAATATAGCACGACCTTTCAAATATGATACATCTCCAAATTTATCATTGAAATATGGGTAATAAAATTAAACAAATGATGTCAATGCCGATTTCTTTGTTTTCAGAAGATATTTTGATGGTATTTGAATGCACCTGTCTCAATCGCTGACCTCACCAATGCATCCCTCACCAATATCCAAAATCTACTAAGACAGTTTTCAAACTTCATTAGAACCATCATTTGAATCTGTGGATTGAAATATCATGTTTTAGGTCAATTTCAAAACCTCATAATGTTTCCATAGATATGATGACCTTATACTTTCAAATACAATTTCACTTCTATCACCACCAGGGATTATCAGAAGTATTTGTCTGAAATCTCCACCTAAGACAACCGTTAAACCTCCAAATGTTAAATTAGAATAATTTTCATGATTTACTGATAGTATATCTCATAATTTACGATCAAGACATTCAAAATAGTTTTTATGAAGCATTGCAGCCTCATCCCAGATAATCAATTTTGTTGATTGTAGCAGTTCTACAACATCACTCCCTTGCTGAATATTTCAGGCCAAGTTGTCGTTTATATAAATTGGAATTTGAAATTTATAATGGGCTATCCTCCCACCTAGAAAGAGTAATAATTATATTCCACTAGAAGCAATTGTAAGAACAATTTTACCTTCTAACCTTAGTAGACATGTTAAGACTCTCCAAATGAAAGTCTTACCCATCCCTCTAAATCCATGTAAGAAAAAAAACACCCCAGTAGGAGAACATAAAACAGACAAAATTCTCCCCATAACTTGTTTTTGTTCAATAGTAAGAATATTGTGTAATTATTTGTAATAATTAAAAAGGTTCTCCTTATTGTAATTGGGCTCTTCTACAATCAACTGATTTGGTTGAGAAGCTATTGAATAATCTGGAATGGGAATTAGAGGATAACATTGCATAGATTTACCATTATTGTGGAGAATTTTGTCTATTTCAATCAAACCAAACATTTTTCTTTGATGATTGATGTTATTAATATTTTCATGACTCATTATATTCCTTCTTTACTGATTTTATATGAAATGTGCATAATTTGTGTGAAATATTAATGTTTTAATATTAAGTATAATTTTTGAGCATTTTTAGAAGTAGTCCAATTGAGTCAGTTTAATGTTTTAATAATAACTATCACTATACTGATCTAAATTGTGTGATTCGTGTTTTTTAGGATTATAATTTCAATATAAAACATTTCATTAGAAGGTACCATGAGCCAATTCTGCCATTTGAAGGGTCATATGGTCCTCACAAACAAGACCAAAGAATCTGTGAACAAACTAGACCAGTCTTGAAGATTTATTTACTGGGCTCAATCCAGAATTCCAAAAACATTAAATCTACACCATAATTCGTGGGACACTACATTTCATCTTGGATAAAAATTTCAAGTCCCAAATCCAAGTACAAGGGTCCCAAATGAATCTTTGAAGTCCAAACCACCATTCTGGACGATAAATAAAATCAGTATAGTATTCATGACATATCTCATGATGTAAGCATCAAATCTAGCTGCTATTTTTCAGTGTGAAATCGGAGATATAGGTGGCCAACTTTGTTTAAGAATTCATTTGGATTTGAAGGCATCTTCCTGTTCCAAAATCCATTCACATTTTGGCCATCGAAAAAGCATGGATAGAAATGGATAGTTTACCTTTGTTTAATAAAACCGCCATAATTTTTCCTCCACTTGTCCAAATGACTCAAAATTTTTACAGTAGTCGGAAAACTTTATTATCTACAACTTTTAAGAAGGATATATATGGAGATTAGTCTGTCTGAATATCCAAATTGTCAATGCAAGTGGAGGGATATATTGGGAATGCAAATAGTCCACTCCTTGGGCTATAAATACTCTCCCCTTCTCTCCTTGAGAGGGGTTGGCACTTCAGCACTTAAGGAGAAGGTTTGGAATTACTCGAGCCTTGACAAGGTTCCGGGAGGATATTCTTTGATCTTTTTTCAACAAGAGAGACCTCTCCTTCACTTCTCTTTCACGTTTTTTTATGTTTGCGTTCAATTGTAATTGTGTAACTTTGTTTTCATTTCAATCAAATTTTAGTGCTTGTTTCTTCTTCAATACCTCTTATTCTTCTCCACCTTCTGTAGTATAATTTTCATGGTCTTAAAATGGTTTTAATCATTTTAAATTACAGTCCCTTATTTTTCTTCCTCATTCAATCGAAATTCCATTTTTGATTCTCAAAATATTTCATGTGTGTGTTCGACACACTACTCTTATCTTATCCCTTTCTTTTTCTTATCTTTACAATTCATCACCATAAAAATATATTACCAGATTAATAAACATCATAATGGATGAGTAAATCTCTCATTGGGGTGAGTTTTAATTTAGTTATGTTAAGTGATTGAGAGCTTTTGCTCGATGAGTATTTGTTGAATTAACATTGTGTATGTTGGACTTAGCATGTCATAGATTAATGACTTGTTTTGTTTAACGTGTGGTTTCCATGGATTATTGGAACCATAAATATACTAACATAAACAATATATGATCAATATTAGAACCTTAAGTTAATTTAAGGCTTGGATTAAAGCCTTAACACTTGGGAATTCAAATCAACGTCAACTTGTGACATGGGTGTTAATTTAAATGCAATATAAAGCAAAGCTCAAGGATATCACAAGCTTAAATAACATAATGATGAACTCACCCCAATCTTTATCAACTTGTTAAATTAAACATCATCCATTAAACATTTCAATTAAGCTCTACAAATAACCCCCCCCCCCCCCAATCAAAATACAATCAACTAAAAACAATCGACTATTACAAAGTACCATCGTCGAGGATTCGACTCGAGTGCTGCTATACACAATAGCAAACCACCGAAACCTTGACCGGTCGATAGGAGAAAATCGTCCGTGAATTTCAAATGGTTCCATTTCCAGGGATGGTGCTTTATGTAGTCATTAGTTTCTGGTTATTGTAAAAAAAACCAAAAAAAGAAAATTTAAAAAAAAATTGAAAAAAACACAAAGAAAAACCCATCTTCCTCTTAAAAATCATAAACTGAAAAAAATACAAAGAAAAACTTGTCTTCCTATTTCTTAAAAAATCTCTCTGAATTCCCCGTAGTCTTCCAAAAAATCCCTCTGATTTATTTGACCCTGAAATTGAGCGAACACTTCGCCAACTTAGGAGGAACATAAGAGATACTCAAATAATTCAAGAACCAGTCCTCATCCAACCAGTTGAAATTGAAATGGCCAATCCTAGGGAACAAACCCTAAAAGAACTCACTACCCCTGATATGAATTACCAACCTCTTGGTATTCAATATCCAAACATAGAATCTGACTTCGAACTCAAATCGGGTTTGATTCATCTTCTCCCTCATTTTCATGGTCTAGCCGGTGAGGATCCACATCTTCACCTTCAAGAGTTCCAAGTAGTGTGCTCTACCATGAAGCCTCAAGGGGTTTCTGAAGAACAAATCAAACTCCGAGCATTCCCTTTTTCCCTAGCTGACACTACTAAGTCATGGCTCTACTACCTTCCTCTTGGTTCTATAACTATATGGAATGACATGAAGCGACTCTTCTTAGAGAAATTCTTTCCTGCTTCTCGTACTACTTCTATCCGAAAGGAAATAAGTGGTATCCATCAATTCCCATGTGAATCACACCATGAGTACTAGGAGAGGTTCAAAAAGCTTGTTGAAACATGCCCAAACCACCAAATTCCTGACCAACTCTTGATCCAATACTTCTATGAGGGGTTATTGGCTATGGAGATAACTCTCATAGATGCCGCAAGTGGCGGTGCTCTTGTTGATAAAACTCCTGCAGCAGCAA
The DNA here is from genome assembly GCA_963277665.1 of Viscum album. Classification (NCBI taxonomy): domain Eukaryota; kingdom Viridiplantae; phylum Streptophyta; class Magnoliopsida; order Santalales; family Viscaceae; genus Viscum; species Viscum album. Next base: position 644,780,828 of record OY728138.1, read on the forward strand.
GAGATCTTATAAGTAACATGGCTGCAAATACACAACAATTCCATACACGAGCACATGATCAAGTCAAGCAAGCCCAAGATAATCAAACAATTGAGCCGAACAAGATGACCGAGTGGATGAGTGACCTTACAGGTCTTGTGCGACAGCTAGCTGTGGCTACCAAATCCACAACCTCGTCTTCTCCATAATCAATGTTTCCTAGACCTGTCAAAAACTGTGGAATCTGCAACTCTCCATCTCATCCAACTGACACATGTCCAAAACTTCAAGAGGATCGATCCGATTCATCTGGACCAATGGAGCTCAATGCAGCATATGTTTAGTGGAACACCAATCCTCAACTATCAGGTCAGTTTGTTAGAAACTTCAACCATCCTCACTCTGATCCCTTCTCTTCTTCCTATAACCAAGGCCTTAGGTATGGTAATCCCATATCTCACCCCCTCAATTCCCTCCTCAAAACCCAAACCAATTCCAATATGGTCAAGGTGGTGGTAACTTCCATCAACCTTATCCTTTTGTTCCTCAACCTCAAAGGAATAATCCTCCTCCTGGATTCTATTATCCTAGTGAGCCTTCCCAATTCCAAAACCAATACAATCGATTTTTGAAGAACCAAAATCAAGGCAATCCCAACTAGGGACAAACCGCTTATTCTAAGAAACCATGGGAAAGTGCAGTAGAAGATCTTGCCTCCTTCACCCGTTCTAGCCTTAAAAACATTGAAACTCAAATAGGTCAACTTGCATCCCACCTGAGCCAGCAACAACAATCAAATTCTTCCCAACTCCCAGCTCAACCATTACCTAACCCCAAGGGTAATGTAAGTGCAATTTCACTTAGATCAGGAAAGAAACTTTCTATGCCTCAAGATAAATCCTCAAACCCTCCTTTGAATGTTGACCTAGAAAATGAAAAGAAAAAGAAAATTTAAAAGGAATCTGAATCCATTCCATCACCTCCTTCCATTCCACTTAGGAACCCAATTCCTTTTCCTCAAGATATTTATAAGACAAGGAAGTCCTTTGAACCTGATCCTGGAATGCTTGACATGTTTAGACGTGTTGAAGTCAATATTCCCCTCTTAGATGCCATAAAACAAATTCCTAAGTATGCCAAGTTTCTCAAGGAGTTGTTTACCCACAAGAGGCAACTTAGGACCTTCGAGAATGTTTCCACCCAGCAGTCTATTCCCATAAAGTGCAAAGATCTAGGGACCTTTACGGTTCCATGCCAAATTGGATGTTCGAACTTTGATGATGCACTCATAGACCTAGGAGCCTCAATTAATTTCATTCCCAAATAAATATTCTCCAACCTTGGTCTAGGTCCCTTACATCCAACGGGTGTTGTCATTCAGTTAGCCAATCGAAGCACAGCCATTCCTGAGGGAATAATTGAGGATGTCCTCGTCCAAGTCAATGATCTTATCTTCCCTGATAATTTCTTTGTCCTTGACATGAAAGGTGAGACAAACTATTCTCGATCTCCCTTAATTCTAGTAAGACCTTTCCTCATGACATCTAAAATCAAAATTGATGTCCATGCTGGCATCTTATCCATGGAATTTGGTGACCAACTGGTCAAGTTCAACATTTTCCAAGCCATGCAATACCCATATGAGGATCACTCTGCATTCTCAATCCATACTTCTGAGGACACTTCTAAGAGTCAATCAAACCCCAATCTACCATGTTCTTTATGTTCTAATGACAAAGGATCTTGTGAAATCTACACCATGATTAACAAAGTCATAAATGTTGAAATTGATGTCGATATTACAAATGAAAACTCCATTGATCTAAAGGATCTTGAAAACTCTTTGGAATCTCATCTCACCTCTGACCTCCAATGCTCCAACATGGATGGTAATAAAGAAAATGAACTAGAATGCTCATTTGTTGATTCAAATCTGATTATCCCACATTTATCATTTCCTATCCAGGATTCTGAAAATTCTGTTATATGTGAGGTGAACCCCAAAACAATTTTTTTACATTGTCCTGATGGGAGAGAAGGTTGTGACATTTGTTCCCTAATTAATAAAGTGATCACTGGTGAGGTTGAAATTGTCAATTCTTTGGCGAACAACATTGACATAAAGGAAATTGAAAATTTTATTAAGTATTATGACTCCACTGATCCTCATTACTCTACATCAGTAAGTGATGAAATAAATGAGTTAAAAACAATTGGGATCTCATACAGTGGTTCTGTGTTATCTGATCCTTACAAAAATGAACTATCAGAATTGATCCATCTTCCTGAATTTCCAAGCATAGAAAACCAGAACATTGTGGATAACATCATTCCTCGGGTTGAAGACCAAAGTGAGGATAGAAATATTCTCTTTCCAACCCCATTGAATTGCATGCACACCAACAAGGATGGGAAGAAATTATCCAATGAATCATCAGGCCTCCCAAAGAAAAAGTTTTTCTGGAACCACACTAGAGTTGAGAAGATACAATGGCCACCGTTAGACTATGGGCAGCCCACTGCAACTGTCCAGCTGTAGACAAATAAATGCAGTGCTTCTTGGGAGGCAACTCATGTTTTCTTTTAATTTTATGAAATTTTAATTTCTTTTTAGTTTTTCATTATATGAATAATGAATTTTCTTTTTCAAGTAACTTCCCACGGTCCTGGATCATCATCGACTTCCACTAGATCCCGCAAAATCCAAACCAGGGGGCACATATTTACCTTTAACTCTCTCTCTCTCTATCTCTTTCTCTCTTTACCTCTTTTTTCTTCTTCCTCTCTCTTTCAATTTTTTACCACATTCTTCATCAAACCCTTTCTTTTTCTCTTTCTCTTTTTTGTGGGTGTGTATTTTAAATAACACTAAAAAACTAAAAAAATAAAAAAAAATGTAAAAAAACAAAAAGAGTCATACTTACTCACCTTCAATTTTCAAATTTTGTCCAACCATTTTGGGGAGTCAAAAGACATGGTTTAATCTCAAAAATTTTGTGTTTTCATCATATATTTGGATAAGGAATTTTGTGTCAAGAATAATACATTTTTAATGCTCAGTTATTGATTTGGAAAATGCTTTTCCCAAACCATGAGGAACAACATTTGCTTTCATGCCAAGGCCACCTATGGCCATATTTTCAAAATGTGTGTTTTCACCCCCATTTGTGAGTCTTGAGTTTGTGGACCTTCAAGCTGAATTTCCTACCTTATTGTGCATTAATATGATAGAGGCATTTTCTGAACCACATGAGAATCACAATAGCCAAATAGCCTCTCATTTACCTTACATTAATCCTCCTTTTGAAAGAACCTTCAATCCTATGAAAACCTTTTCTTTGATAGCCACATTACAAGCCCAATACCTTATCCCACCCAATATCAACATGGATTTTCATTGCATAAGTTTTTGAAATGTAAGTGTGGGGGGGGGGGAATGGATTTCATTTTTGGGTATCATTTTTTTACTTTCCGGTGTGTTATCATATGCTTGAGGGAAAGCATCCATTTTAGTGTGGGGGGAAGGTTGTCATTCAGTGGGATTTGGGAATGTATTGTACAAATTATATTGAAAAGTGTTAAAAAAATCAAAAAAAAATCAAAATCAAAAAAATAAGAAAAAAAATGAAAAAAATGGGTTGTGTCTTGGGTAGGTCAAAAATCATCTTCCTCAACCTTTGATCTTGTTATAACTATTACAATTAGTGTTGTGAGGAGATCAAACATGGGTTGGGATATGAGTGTGAGATCTGTTTCAAGGTCAACTTTCGAAAAAACAAAGAAAAAAAGGAAAAGAAAAAAAAAAGAACACTTGCATTATATTATTATTGGGAGAAGTTTTTTGTTTTTTAAATATTCCATATTCTCATTACCTTCATATTTTATTCTTCTATTGTGTTTTTCTCCACACAATCATTCCCTTGTAAATATGTGTTTTCATTTCCTTCCATTTTCATTTCAAAAAAATGTGCATTGATTTTTCTATGTTGGTATTTTAACCCTCTTCTTCTCTCTCTTGGACATTATATTCCTACCGTCCCATAGCCACAGAAAAACCCATTAAAAAGACCTCTTGATTCGTGTTCACTTTTTATAGGGATTGGAATCTGAGAGCTCTTTTCAAACTCTAAGATTTTCACTTTTGGTTGGTGAAAGAGTGAACCTCCACAAATGAATTTTATCATCTTGAGAGGTCTGAGTTTTGAGTGTCCACATTTTCCATTTCTAAATTTGAGCATGAAAAAATGAATTGGTTTTGGAACATTGTTTCTGTAACAACTTGTGGTGGAATTCAAAATGGATGAGTGAAATAGTCAAAACCTCCCCTGATTGGAGAAAACGAAATTTTAAAATCTGTTGGTGAGTAAAAATGATTTTGTCATGCTTTTATATTTGTTGCACATGAGGACATGCACAAAACTATGCATGGGGGAGTTGATGTTATTAATATTTTCATGACTTATTATATTCCCTCTTTACTGATTTTATATGAAATGTGCATAATTTGTGTGAAATATTAATGTTTTAATATTAAGTATAATTTTTGAGCATTTTTAGAAGTATTCCAATTGAGTCAGTTTAATGTTTTAATAATAACTGTCACTATACTGATCTAAATTGTATGGTTCTTGTTTTTTAGGATTCTAATTTCAATATAGAACATTTCATTAGAAGGTACCATGAGCCAATTCTGCCATTTGAAGGGTCATATGGTCCTCACAAACAAGACCAAAGAATCTGTGAACAAACTGGACCGGACTTGAAGATTGATTTACTGGGCTCAATCCAGAAGTCCAAAAACATTAACCCTCCACCATAATTCGGGGGACACTACATTTCATCTTGGATAAAAATTTAAAGGCCCAAATCTAACTACAACGGGCCCAAATGAAGCTTTGTAGTCCATACCACCATTCTGGCCGAGAAATAAAATCAGTATAGTATTAATGACATATCTCATGATGTAAGAATCAACTCGAGATGATATTTTTTAGTGTAAAAGAGGAGATATATGTGGCCTACTTTGTTGAATAATTCATTCGGATTTTAAGGCATCTTCCTGTTCCAAAATCCATTCACATTTTGGCCATCTAAAAAGCATGGATAGAAATGGACATTTTACCTTTGTTTAATAAAACCGCCATAACTTTGGCTCCACTTGTCCAAATGCCTCCAAATGTTTACAGTAGTCTTAAAATTTTATTATCTACAACATTTAATAAGGAGATATATGGAGATTCAACTGTCTGAATAGCCAAATTTTCGATGCAAGTGGAGGGACATATTGGGAATGCAAACAGTCTACTCCTTGGGCTATAAATACTCTCCCATTCTCTCCTTGAGAGGGGTTGGCACTTCAGCACTTAAGGAGAAGGTTTGGAATTAATATATCCTTGACAAGGTTTTGGGAGGATATGATTTGATCTTGTTTCAACAAGAGATACCTCTCCTCCACTTCTCTTTCACGTTTGTTTATGTTTGTGTTCAATTGTAATTGTGTAACTTTGTTTTCATTTCAATCAAATTTTAGTGCTTGTTTCTTCTTCAATACCTCTTATTCTTCTCCACCTTATATAGTATAATATTCATGGTCTTAAAATAGTTTGAATCATTTTAAATTACATTCCCTTATTTTGCTTCCTCATTCAATCGAAATTCCATTTTTGATTCTCAAAATATTTCGTGTGTGTGTTCGGCACACTACTCTTATCTTGTCCCTTTATTTTTCTTCTCTTTATAATTCATCACCATAAACATATATTACCAAATTAATAAACATAATAATGTATGAGTAAATATCTAATTTGGGTGAGTTTTAATTTAGGTATGTTAAGCGATTGAGAGCTTTTACTAGATGAGTATTCGTTGAATTAACATTGTGTATGTTGGACTTAGCATGTCATGGATTAATGACTTGTTTTGTTTAACGTGTGGTTTCCATGGATTATTGGAACCATAAATACACTACCATAAACAATATATGATCAATATTATAACCTTATGTTAAGTTAAGGCTTGGATTAAAGCCTTAACACTTGGGAATTCAAATCAACGTCAACTTGTGACATGGGTGTTAATTTAAATGCAATATAAAGCAAAGCTCAAGGATATCACAAGCTTAAATAACCTAATGATGAACTCACCCCAATATTTATAAACTTTTTAAATTAAACATCATCCATTAAAAATTTCAATTAATCTCTACAAACAAACCCCCCCAATCAAAATACAATCAACTAAAAACAATCGACTATTACAAAGTACCATCGCTGAGGATTCGACCCGAGTGCTGCTATACACATTAGCAGAGCACCGGAACCTTGACCAGTCGATAGGCGACAATCGGCCGTGTGTTTCAATGATCTATCAATGTCAAGTCTACATGAGAGGCAGATAGTATTATAAAGAAATATAGTAGCATAGATATATGGTGACAAAGATAGTAAGTTGTTTGTACCTTGTACTTTGAAGAGTTTTTGTTGGGAATATATAATATATTTAGTTAGAATCTTATAGGTTTGAAGCAAAAAAAAATTCAGATCTAGAAATTTTATTTGAGAATAACATTATGGAAAATAGTATTCGCAAAGAGTGTCCCATTCCCTAAGATGAGACATATTTTAGTGCTTGAATAAACTCATTTTCATCAGCTAACAGTCCCATGGCTGAACATGTTTCTTAGAATGTATGATGAGTAATTTTGTTCACCATTATAATAGAATCATATGAATTCACACCTCTGACCTTTATAAGTAGAATTCTTAAGTAATATAGTTCTCCAGAAGGGGGAGGCACATAGAATAGTCAGCTAATACTGAATCCTTGTTTACACGGATACCATTTCATTTCAAGATAGTGGTAGGCAAATCTTGTTAGGAATTCTGGATATATTAGACTTCCGCCCTCTGGGTACAACATATTCGCTTCAAACCAATATGTGAAAATGGTATTAGAAATTTTTCTATTATTTAAGATGTCTTCAATATTGTCATATTCTACATATATCACACTATTTTGTCCTAGTAAATGAAACTGTATTCTATCAGTTGGAGGATATATATAATGGATACCATAAGAAAATATCCTCCAAGAAGCTTCACAAAGTGAGATGTACTGACAATCGTAGTACATTTTAATCTCATCGACACTATTTTCGAATAGATGTTTGTTGTTGTTGTCATAGATTGTCATGATTACATGATCATGACCCTTTCTTATATACTTAAAATGGTATTTGATAAAGGATGAATGATTATAAATTAAGATATTTAGATGATATTTATATTTTAACAGCATAATTTGATTGTATGGCACAACAAACCAATTGTCCAATGCTATACCATTTTTGACAACAGTACATCTAGAATTTCTTCTCTGATAAACAATATAATTGTCATCATTTTTTGTTGTCTGTTCAAAAAAAATTGGATAATATTTTGAGCATTTTCAATTCCACATACAAGGTGAGGGACGATTCACATCACCACAAGGCCCATGGATCATAAAATTTGCAACTGCTTTATGAAGTTGTGGGAAGGTACCTTTATTTGGAATTTTGGACGAAATAATTCTGTTAATTTCTATTAGAGTGACAACTTTTTCTACATGACTAAGAAATAATATAATGTGCACTTGTGGCAGTCCTCTTACCTGAAACTCCACAGTACGAACAACTATATTGGAGATTGAAGGGTAGATGAAAAAACATGTGAAAAACATGTGACATCTGCTGGTAAAATCAATCATTATAAAAGTAGATTATATTAGTGATGAAGTTCTATACCTTATCTTGACTTTCTGAAGACACATCCTTCTTATAAATCTTTCATGAGTTGTTCAACCATAATATTGAAAATTTGTGATAGTATATGAGGACAGTTCGATGGGAGAAGGTTGTTTACTTTAACAAATCTCAAAACTTCAAGACACATCAGATTAAATGTAAATGTTTAAAAAAATATCCGGATACCCCACCCAATTACATATTGACATAGTATCTTGGTAATTTTTAATCAAATACCTCGGACCGCCCATAAATGTGGAAGGTAAAATGATACGCTTCCCACATAAAGACCTATCTTGATCACCTCTAAGGAAAGCATCTTGTAGCCCATAGTATAATTATGCCCTCAATCACTTTTGATTAAAGCGAATAAAAGATAGTCTTTGAGACTCAATCATTGTATATGCATCTACAATAAACTGTTGCATAAGCCTCCAAGTATAAAATATACTTGATGAATCATTGTAACAAAATTGAAGGTTAAAGGATAAATATTATCTCATTGTTACTTTTTAGTGTTTTTCACTTCTAATGAAGGGTGTCGCATGATGGAATATGTTGTCGAAATATCAGTCCTCTCCATCCATGAAAACAAATAGATATTGCAGAGAAAGGTATAGCGGTTGAAGCTCATATATGCGTTGAAAGTCATCACTTTTTCATTGATTGGTGATATCTCTCTCGTGATTTAGATCTTCAATATCGCCGACAATGAGTATTGAAATCTCAGGAGTAGTTGGTAAGTTGTATTTTTGTGCATATCTTCCTCAAATTATAAGAAGTCACAACTTTAAATTTTTAGTTCCATTACTCTCAATAACATCCCTAGCTGTTTTGAATTGATGTGATAAAGAATTGTTTTTGTGAAGCATATCTTGTAGTTTTTGAACAAAACTTAAATCAATAACAAAGTTTTGATTTCTTTCATCAAATCTTCATAAGAAAGTGTTAATAAGTTAAAATCACAAGAGACAATATTTAGATATTACCACTTAATGTAGTAGTCACCTGATGGCCCGTACTTTGTTGTGAGCTTTATTTGTAGTGTCATATACATAGAGCTGAGAAACCTTTGGTGGTTTTCCATCAGGAGGACATAAACTTCCAATGAGATGGTATTATTTTCCATTTAATCTAAAAATATCTAGAGACCCACCACAATTCACATATATGTCTAATTTTCCTCCTAATGATGTGAATGAAAACATAGAGTTGTAAATGTGCATGTGGTCTTGGAATTTTTTTGAATGTGTAGAGGTTGTATTGAAAGCTATTGTTCTAAGATATTTAGGACATGCATGAAACAACTGTAACGCAATTTTTCCCAGTGATCAACATAAAGATAACCGTGAGATATGTATGTGGCTTTATTTTTTATTCCTCTCTTCATACTAGAAGGTTAAACTGCAGTACTCACAAATGTTAATAGGGTCTCCACAATCTGAATATTCTGAAGGAGAAAAGTGTTAGAATATTTGATATTAATTGGGAAATAAATAGTAGTCTAATTATATTTTATACACAGTCAGTGTAGTAATATAAATTTTTATTAAATGTAAATAACCTATTTGTTCAGTACTTTGAAGTTGTAGTGACTTATCTGCAGCATTCTACTTCATGTTATTTGTTATTGATGTCAATTTAGTAATAGAAAATATACAATAAAACAGTTGAATGTTGAAAATATAATGCCCACTTGGACAGACCTCTGAATTTGAATGTAGGATCTATGTTAGAGTTTGTTGTAGGGGTAGTTTTGTGGTCTTCTGATTCATTAAATGTTGTTCCATGGGCAGTTGTGTAGAATCTGCATGCTTATTACTCCCTTGTTAAAATAACATCATAGGTGAAAATGTTATTAAATATTATAAAGTGTAACTATATATAGAGATATATAGACGAGAAACCCAAAATGAAATTTTTATTATATAACAGACCCATGGATGAAAACGGAATGCAGTTTCCGATAGAAGTATAAGTAGTTCTATTACTTATGTAAAAATCAATATTGCGTTGATAGAGAATAAATTATGTAGTTGACTGATTTGTGCTTATAGTGAAGAGGAGGAATTAGCTGGCTCCCTAAAAGTATGACCATTTGTATTCGTACCTTCAAATAGTAATATTGGGACATGAAGTTGTTAAATAGAAATGTGACATATTGACTATATACTTAAAAAAGTTCATTGAAAACATGCTTACAGAATGAAAGACTGTGTTGTATCATGGTATTCGATCGTTGTTTTTTCTTGTTTGATCTAGCGTATATCATTGATAGATTTGAATAGTCTTGAGAGGCTGTGAAACATGGAGATGAAAAATTGTAGCAAGACATGGTTACCTGTTTCGTAGTATGAAATCAATGTAATTAAATTGGGGATAGTAAACTGAAATCACCATTGCTGTATATAGGTGATAATGGAATTCATTGACGTATTTCTTTGTTATTAGCGGGTGTGACCACTTTAGCTGTAAAACATTGTCTAATAGTTATTATTATCGTAAAATTATCAATACTGTTAGAATATACATTGTCAGGTAGTAAGATAATATATTAAAGAGGTATGATATTTCAATTTTGCAATATGATAACTAAAAAAAGTAATGGACTTTGTAAATTGAACTTACCATTACTGGGTATCGATGAGAAAGGAAAACATATTCCTATTTGCGTACTTCATGTTGGTGTTATGGGTTCAGTTGCATTAATGTTTTCAAGGTACATTTTTTCTATGGAATTGCAATTATCATTAACATATAAGCTACTGATTGATAAATAATGTAACAGTATCAGGAGTGCAGAAAAAAAAAAGACAACCTGATTGACGTTGTGGTCGGAGTAGTCTTCTTTGAAGCTGTGCGTCTCTATATCTCGATGGGGAGTGCATGTTTATATGGTGTATCTTTTTATTTGATTGTAAAGGAATTTAATAGAACCTTAAAACCATGAAATTCATTATTGTGATCATATCATAGGCAATGTATATTCTAAAGGCAATTGATCCTTAGAAAGTGCTTGTAGTCACATTCTAAGGGTTGTATGTCTAGAATGCTACCAGTCGCAATTTTTTACTGTGATAAATCTAATATAAACCCTGCTATTAATTATTGGTCAATGATAAATGGTCGATCAATTAAACAAGTCTACTTGGAGGCGGTGCTATGATCATAGTATAGAGAATGTAAATGCTAAAGACAAATAATACTTAGAATGTTCATGTAGTCAGTGTTATGGTTGGTTGTCAAGTTACAGTTTAAGGTAAATGTTGAAGACAAATAATACTTGGAGTATAGAATTATGGTAATGTATTATGAAAGTTTCATTACCATATATGAGCCTGCAAATAATATAATGAAGAACAGAAGGGATAGGTATCACAATATAGTAGGCTAACATACCTGTTTCGGAAGGGATTGTTGGAGCTGAACCAAGGAGAACCTGAGTGAATTTCCTTAGTAGAATACTGTGTATTTTAGAGAAAATTGGTGGTTCAGTTGGCGGTGGATGATTTTGGAGTGATAGTATCAGAGGTACATGAAGGAATTGAAGGCATTCCACGATGATGTAGGCCTGTTAGCCGACTAAGAAGGACTTGAAACCCTATATTTGGGAGACCGAATGGAGTAGCTTACCAAACCCTAAATTGTGGATATCTAAGGAGGTGAAGATGGTGTGAAGACAATCAGTGGCAACCGTATATTTGGGAGAGCGATCTTGGTGATGTTTTCAGACAATGGTGAAGCGAAAATGGTGGTGGTTTTCAAATCGGTGATTTGGAATATCGAAGTCACAATGGGGAGGAGATCGGTATACGTGAAGTTGATATAGCGAAGTCGCGATGGGGTGGAGATTGGAAGAGGGGAAGATGGAGTAGCGAGTTGCGGTGTTATCTGATGATTTGAGATGCCGATTTTGGTGAAATCGTTAGATGATGCAGAAGGTAGATCAACAGAGGTTTTGAAATAGTGGTAAGTGAAGAGGATAGTTGTGATGGGGATAGAGGGTAATGCGATGGAATTAGGTAAGGGGGTTACGGGATATTGGAGTGAATTGTTGTGGTAGTGACACGTGGCACAAAAAATTCCAACTTTAGTAAATACTAGTACTCCGCTTGTGTGATGCACGACACTATAAAATAATTCTTATTATTAACTATAGATTACTATTTATAAAATATAATAGTTTATATTAATATTGAATATATTTGAAAAGAAAATGAAATACATAATGAGGAATAAAAGTTACAGAAATTGAGGAACAAAATTTAGATACTCACCAGCCTTCTGTATAAAATTAACAACGAAGGAACCGACGGTGAAACTAAATGAAAATTAATAAATAATATATTGAAATTATAAATTTATTCATAGAAACAAAGTATGAAAATCTAATTTACAGATACTTGAAATAGGTCAACAGTGAAACAGAATCATGGTAAGAGAACATCAATACAGTTTCACCTTTGACATAGAACTATGGAATGTAATTTAACAATGATAGGAGAACATCAATACTGTTTCAGTAGCAGATACATGTTTGAAAACATAAATAGGAACCATAATCTTCAACAACAGCGGGTGTGCAGATCAGATTACAATTCATGTCATCAAAATGTGCAGTCAAAATCCTCCCAGTACCACCATGCATCATTGATGTAGAGTAGCAGTTTGTCATGTTTTTTGACAGTTATATTGATCCCTGCAATCTATAATTAGAAATTAATGTGAGTAAATGATACATACTACTATGAAAAAATAACTGGTTAATCCAGTTAAGTCAAAAAAAATCATGTCATGATCAAATGGATTATTTGTTTAAAATATTCATCTATGAAAAAAAACTATACAAAAATTCAATGAAAACAATTATATTATATGAAAATGAGAAATCACTACTAATTGAAATAAATAATAGAAAATGGTAACCAGGTAGACTCTATCAGAATACAATCATGACATATTTGAAAAACTGAAAGTGCGCCACCTTCATCTCTTCGGAGTGCAAATTTCATAGACTCCTCAAAGTGCACCGCCTTCATCTCTGCCACCTCATCCGCATCATCCTCTTCCATGGATTTCAGGTTCTCCACCCTCTTCCTCTCCTACTCTATATCCTATCATTACAAAAATAACTGATAACACTCGTTACTTGTATAATAAAATATCATTCCTTCTTTACCTTCTCGATGTTCTCTCGAATGGAATACTTGCAAGCACGCTGACAAATCTCTGTTATATCAACACCACTGAAACCATGATTATAGTGCGCAAGAGCAGACAAGTCAACCTCCATCGATACAGGTGACTTCCTTAGACTCACCCTGAAAATCTGAAGATGGGATGACTCATCGGGAAGTGAAATATAGATGAGCTGGTCAAGACAGCCCGGCCTGAGAAGCACGGGATCGGTGATGTCTGGACTATTGGTAGTCCCGTTGATAAACATGGTTTTCTTGGCAGTCATCCCATCCATTTCTGTCAGAAGATGATTCAACACCCTGTCTTCCGCACCACCAACATCTCCCACTGAGTTTCCTCTTTGAGGAGAAAAAGGATAAAACAGTATCACAACAAAATAGAGAACCTAATTGATTTCCAATACTTCACGTAATCGTTTTCTTTTTATATGATAAGTGTGATAATGTGGTTTGTGTTATAAACTTTTTTTTAAGTGGAGTCATGAATGTCATGTAAAATGGAAAATTAAGCTTAAAAACTAATGTTGTGCTCGTTACTATGCCAAGAGGGATGTTCATGGCGATAAATTTGATTCTCTATGAATGGAAAATCAATCATTTTGGAGTCTAAAATTAGTGGTCATGGCTAAATTTTACTTTGATTCTCCTATAGTGTGGTAAATCATCCTGGCTGTCTTCACTGCGGTGTCAAAACTTACCAATCAGGTCTTCTAATTCTAAGCAGATGAACAATACAATGCAATAAGCATTAAAACAGAACAAATTGTTGTCATAAAAGACAATCCTTTATGTGGGCACATGTACATGGGTCAGGGGACCTGCCCGGCCCAATTATGCTATATTATAATGATATTTTTTAAAAACTAATATTAAGGATTTATTATTTCAAATTACTGATTATTATATATATTTTTATTTTATTTAATAATATTTTAAAACCATATTAATTAACGGACCAAAAAAATAGTGGGCCTTTAATTGGGCTTTTGTTCAAGAACCAACTAATAAATGCTAGTCTCGGGCCGGTACAGCCAAGCCTAATTAATAAATGGGTAGGTTTTTCCTGGCCCCAACCCTACAGGCCTAGCCCATGTGAGCAATAAATCCCTAAAGAAGAATGGTAGGCTAATGGTAGCTTAAATAAAAATCCATTAGGCATTTGAACAATTAGAATAATCAGAAATATCAATTTTTATCCTTACAATAAATGCCCTATAGAGGAGGAAACAAATTAAAAGTCTCATCTGTAATAGGTTGTGGAGGAACCCAAAATCAGAATCTCTTTAAACTATAGAAAAAGATTGGATTCTAGGGATCATTTCCACGCATCACTTCCTCCAACAGAATCCTCAATTTCTCCATCAACGCAACCTAGAAAGAATTATCATTCATTTGAACAGTTTGGATCAATTTCAAAGTACAAATCATCTCCCTCGTCACTAACATAGTGATTGTACTAGAATATTTTGATCATAGATTCAAGAACGTACCTTTGGGGGTACCTTGTTTCTTACAATTGTGGTAGTATTTCATGAGTACAGAACATCACCCTCATGGTGCATGATATTGATCCAACCATAGTCACGATCAAGCATTATGAAATCCTTATACGCTTCCCTATTCCATAATGTCAAGTGTATCTTCAAAATCCAGTTATAGGAAACCCTATCACATTGAATGCATGAAAAAAACAATGAATTAATATTGACTATAATGAAAGGAACTCTCTTAATCAAATATTAAATGTTTATACTTATGCAATGAAGAGATATAGAAAATGCTATAACTATAAAAACTGAACATGAACTTTCATTAAGTTCCTCCCCACTCTGTGAACCCCTGCCCCAATTCAATCCACAAAAGTTGAAAAAGGAAAAAGCAGCACAGGCTCACAAGTGATCATGCATATTTTTATATGAACTGAAATATAACAATATAGATAGAGAGACAATTCCTAGACATATACAGCTCTCATGTTGCTGGGACTGTGGAGGATAATGTGGAGATCTAAGGTTGATTGCTATAACAAATCGGGTATGATCAGTCAATCTGCTCTTACAAAACGGAATCCAATCATAAAAAAATTATAAACATCGTGAAAGGAAAAAAAATTAAAAGGGTCCAAATTACAAAATATACTCCTTAATAACACATAAATGCATGGTGCACCTTTGACTCACCAGATTGAGTTCAGAAAACAATAGCAATTTGATTGCATACGTAAATACCCTCATCAATATCTATATTGATGCTCCTTTAATATCCATACCATATAGACTAATATCATAGCCTAAAGAATATACCCATAGAAATGTTGTTTACTCTGTTGCATAATGCATGATGAATGATTATAGGCAACAGGGATACACACATTTTATCTTTTAAAAAACGCACCACCAAAGGAGATCCAAATAAACGAATACGAATCAGATCTGCATAGAAAATGACCATTAACCTTCAATTTAAATCGTCTAAACTGTATAAGGGAGTGGTTGTAGGGAAGGCAATATGAGAATGAATCCTGGATAGTAGATTAGTTGTACAAAAAAAGGTGGGGAATGGGGAGACATAGAATACTCACCTCGTAGAAAATGATTCAAATACAATAGCGGGATTTGGATTCAATTTAAATTTCATAAAACGATCACAGGGTGGAGACGGAGAAGGGGAGGAAGCAATGAGTCAAATAATGGTGGCGGTAGTAGCCTAGGATTATTAAAAATCACTTACTGAATTCTAGGAATCATCTGATGGAGTCTATCGTTGTAATAGATGGTTGAACTTTTTCATGAAAATACTCTAACCAGCTTGCGGAATCAACACCAATTCTCACCCATTGCATCTAGCCCAGGTACAGCTTGTGCTTCTTAAACACCCTTATGACTATGGAGGATGTCATGCAGTGACCCCATGGCAGAAGACTCATATAGAAACACACAATGATTCCCCCTCTACACACAACAATTGGTTTGAAAAAGGATTTTAAACCAACCTAAATAAAGAGAATAAAAATGTAATATAGAAATTTTAATAAACCTACTATACTATAATAATTGAAATAAAAGATTGTGGGTTTATTAAAATTGAAAGATTTAAACATCCTAAATAAACCTGTGAAAGGAACCTGAGATTGAGTGGATAATATTCATGCAGATAGGATGGAGGTACCCATCTTCCACATGAATATATAGATGGTACTTCCATAATGATCATCTCTGTGCATATGTTGTTTTTCTTGATTTCACTATTCAACAACTTTTGGTATGAGAGAAGCCTTTCTGATAGAAATTGAAAAGGTGTGAGGGAATGTATGGAAAGTAATTCACATAGTGACAATTTAAACCAGTGATACTAAAATAGTACTTTTTCACAATGTGAAGTATTTTTTCAATGATTGTGAATAATGTAAACCAATAAGATACCTCACGTTAGGTTTTTTTTAGCAAATAATTCACATTGTGATATATTAAAACATTAATATGATTTCCGGTGTTTTTTCAGCTAATACTTTATATAATATCACTGTATAAAAACACCAGTAATCATATTATATGCATACCAATAACAATATAACATCACATTGTTTAAAAATAAACTACAGTCAAATATCATTAACATTTTGTACGTAGATATGATTAATATTAAAAAATCAGATATTACAGTACATTAAATCATTAAATGGGATCTTGAAAATAATAATAATAAACCACTTATCTTCAAGGTATATGGATATGAAATAAACAAACTAATTTCTAACAATTGTGTCTTTAAGAAGCACAGTGTTGATGTAAATGTGGGAAAACAGTCTAAAAAATAGGGAGGTGAAGGGTGAAAACATAAAAAAATGAGAAGGATATAACAGTTGGGAGAGGGGAAATTAAACCACCATAAAAGGAGATTAATGATCTTTTTATCAAAAAATATTGGGAAGTATTCAGTGGATTAATTTGAGAATGCCACTATATTTTTTATGGAAGACATGTAATGGCCTAACATATAGTCATGGATGTTTCCCACCAACCAAAACATTCCAGTTGATCTTCCATATCATTTCTTGTGAGGGGTACATGTTTAACCTCCACAATTTTATCCTACATTTCATTATGTAAAACCTAGATCTTTTTATATTAGGTAAACCAATCAATTGAGGAATAAAAACCTCCAAAACTAATAATATGGTCAGGTTGAGGATTGATGTTAATGAGATTACATCAAGGTATGTGATGTTTGACACAACTAAGTACTTAGGCAGTCCATATGTTTAGCAGAGTTGTACTGATAGATATAAATATAATGAAATGTTTAATAAAAAAACCTTGAATTCTCTCACAGCAGCAATCAAATTAGCTCTTTCGAAATACATGTTTTAGCATAGATAATGAATTTACCTATACATTATTTGGGAATTAGAATCCTTCATAGTTTTGAATTTATCACAATTGAGATCACCATCTTGAACATTACATTGTTGTAGATATTTTTGTTTTATTCGAGACTAGTTTAATAAATATTTCTTATTGTCACCACCCTGTCACTAATTTTACGTTTTTAAGACAGTTAGGTTCTAAGGTAGATAGTAGATGCACTTATAAGATAAATATGTTTATTTATGTCACCAGAATATCAAATTTTAGTAAAAAAATCATTCATCATAAAATAAAATGAATGTTTAAGAATTAATGTTAGGAGGGAAAATAATCAAAAAGATTAGGTTATCCTGGAATCATGTATACTATTTCTGGGTTGAAAATCCACAAAAATGACTTTAGTGAAAATCAACTAAAAACATCAAATGGATTTGTTTTCCTTAACAGGGACTGTATATATCATGAGTGTTTTGGTTTGAAAATTTTCCATCATTAAAATTTTGAGTGTATCGCAGACTTAAATCAATACATTAAACATTAAACGATTGGAGTTCTTCATGTCTACTTAGTGTAAGGTTTAATGCATTTTTCTCAATTCCACTAACCTATCACTGATTTTTTTATAATCTGGTTTTGATATAAATAATATATGTGGTTTAATGATAAATATGCTTGGTTTTGATATAAATAATATATGTGGTTTAATGATAAATATGCTTCTTTGTAATCTCACCGAAATATCAAATTTGAGTAGAAAAAAATCATCATTTTTATAAATGGGATGTATAAGAATTAAAAGGTACCTTAGAAAATTGGGTTACAAAGAAAGGAGATGTAATTATTTGGTGTTGAATCCGATAAATTGTTTTCGTCAGTCACAATAGCTAACGAAATTATCAAGGAATATATTAGACGATGAATAGCTCAGTTGTACAACATAAATTTCAGTCAGAATAGAACAAGGACATAATACTTACAGAATGAAAGCGGAGATTGTCTAAAGGCATTCGGTCTTTGATTTCGCCTGTTTGATCCTGCAGAAATTGTTGTCCGAGTCGTAGATTGTTGAGGCATTGTAGATGAAGAAGTTAAAAACGACTAATTTGTGTTAGTCTGTAATGTAGTTAGTAGTATAGGGCTTTAGACATGTAAATTTAAACAGAACTAACCATTGATAGAAATAGGTGTCCATGGCATGCATGTAACTCCATCTGTGATGTCATTGAAGAATGATAACAAATAATATATTTTGAACTGAACATAATAGAAAACTCACAATTGTTTTGTCGCTCCTTCATTAGTAGTCTCATTTGAAACATTGAATCTCTATAGGTTGAAATGAGAGAGTAAATGAATCAAAAAATATAGTATGGATTTGCACATAGAAGAAAGAATAAATCGAACAATGTAGTGATAGTCCCACCACAATCCGTTACCAACTTCATCTGAACCTACACTTTTTCATGACAAAATATTTTATTCAATTCGGTCTCATATCCTGAAATGAATAGAAGCCACACAATGCAAACCAGACAAAGTAAAAAACAAAATTAAGTTAACATTAGGGAACAAATGAATCAAAAAATCTAGTATGTATTTACATATAATACCAGGAAGAAATTAGAAACATAATTAATCTCATACCTGAAGTGCGAAGATGATGTGGAAGGGAATAGGAGTGGTAGGAAGCAAGCCGAGAAGATAAAATGACATACCTAAAACTAACCTTAGTATAAGTTTGTTATTTTGAAACATAACATGAAAAATCAGACAACTAAATTTGCACCTAAAGTGATATACAAGTGAAATGATATGAGAAATGCAGAAGCAAGAAATTCTGTTTTTTGAATAGGTAATTAATCTGATACATGAACTCCAAAGCAGATGCAGGAGGGAATGGGAGAAATAAATTCTGGAACATAGAAACACTGAATTCCGTGTATTGAATAAAATAAGGTACGTGTACCAGTGTTAGACAATATGATATGGAGTTGGTAGTTGCAATCCTTTGGCACGAATAGTGTGTCTTGATATAGTTAACTGTTGTTGGAGTAGTAACTATAGTGATAAAATAGTAGCAGATTTGTGTCGTTCCTTCATTAGTAATATCATTTGAAACATTGCATCTCTAGAGGTTGACATGATAGCGTAAATGAATCAAATAATATAGTATGAATTTACACATAAAAGTAAGAATAAATCGAACAATGTAGTGATAGTCACAACACAATCTGTTACCAACTTCATTAGAACCTACACTTTCTCATGAAAAAAATTGTTCTTCGATTCGATCTCATCTCTTGAAATCAATATCCACACAACACAAATCATACAAAGTAAAAAATTCCATTATGTTGACATCAGAGAACAAATGAATCAAAAATTTTAGTATGTATTTACACATAATACCAGGAAGAAATTAGAAACATAATTAATATCATACCTGAAGTGTGAAGATGTTGCGGGAGGGAATAGCAGATGCACAAAGCAAGCTGAGAAGATATAATCACAGACCTAAAACTAACCATAGTATAATCATAAGAAATATTGTTGAATAAACAATGGCCGAGATGACATATGGAAGGAGTAGTTGGAGTATCCGAATAGGAGATTTATACTATGAATCTATTAGTAAATAATGTTTTACTACAAATAAATCAAGATGTATAGAAGGTTGACAATTTCTATGAGATTAGGATAAGATACCTGTTGCAGAGATGTGGAGTCATACGCTTTCGATCCAGCAAGGGTCGCGGGGGTTCAACGTAAAGTGCAACGCAGAAGGTTAGGGGGGTGGGGAAGGGGGCGGGGAGTGAGGCGGTGTCGAGAGGGGTCGAGGAGGGCGGCAGTTTCCGAGAGGGGGAGTCGAGGATGGACAGAGTTAGGGAGGAGGAGGGAAATCGAGGTGTCGGAAGTGCAGAGGTGAAGGTGGAGGCATGGGCGTGGTTGGAGAGGTGAGTTGGAGAGGAAGACGAGGATATTCATAAACCCTAATCGGAACGGAGGAAAATCGGTAGCGCGAGGAGAAGAACGAACCTCGCTGCGGGAAACCGTTTCTGGAGGGAGGTAGCGGAAGGGGGTTTCAGATGAAACCGTAGGATGAACATGCGTAGGTAGAGGCAGGGCGATCGGTAGAGGCGGTAGGCGGGCGAGGATGAACAGGTGGAGGCGATGTAAAAATGGTCTGAACCCTAATCGCAGCGAAGGGTAATCCCGAGCGAGGAATCCCGGGGGAAATGGGTACTTGGACGAGAGACACACGATTTTGGAGGGAGGATTTTTTTTTTTAGGTGATGTGGATTCTTCTTGTGGTGACACATAAGCAGGAGAAAGCCTGTTTTAGTATAGATAGTAGATATAGATAACAGATTTAATAATTTTTTAAATGATTTACAACCTGTTAATATTTTCAAAATAATTTTTTTCTTGTTATCTTGAATTCAGTTTTAAAATATTTTTTCAAAATATAATTACAAATTATTTAAATTTTAAATTTTCCATAAATGAATATATAACTATAAATATTGAAAAAAAAATTAACGTTATAAAATATTGTGAGAAATAAATACTTAATTTTTATGAATTTTTTTACAAGTTTTATAATTTGTTTTATTTTTTTTTAAATCATTTTCTTCCTATATTTTTATGCGGCGTAATTGCCTGCCCAGTTGAATCGAGCCCGTTTGCCTGCCCAGTTGAATCAAAACTCTCCGGTCCGCCACCGCGCGCAGATCTCCCTCCCTTTTCTATCGAAAAGTCTTTTTTATTTGGCAGCGCTGGGCTGACGTGGTCGGGATTGGTATCAAAATGCCGGTCAAAGCTCCCGGCTGGTCCTTCAACACCCACTCAATATCTGTCCTGCGTATATTCAAACGTCAAAAGCTTACAGCGATTGCCTAAACAGAATTCTTCATCGTTTCCATGTACTGTCGCTCCTGTAAGCAACATGCCTGTTCCCACGTTCGGTGCATGAGATTTAGATACTTGTTTTATTTGGGTTTTTTTCCCTCATGCCTGCACAATGAAATCGACCTGGATTTACATTTTGAACAAACCCATTTGAAAAACATGTGCCAGTCAATTCCTTTTATTTTGGGTCCTCAAAAGGCCAAGTCAAACCCATCGAAAAGTATCATCTTGCACCAACCAACATACTGAAAACGATCTTCTGCACTGTTATATATATCTCCATCTCCAGACATGCAATCCCAACCAATACAATATTTTGATCTCCCAATCTGTCCACTCCTCACAGAGAGCGTTTTGGATTCATAAATGGGGTTTGGGTCCATAAGTTTCCTAGCAAAGGCAATCGTCATGACGACCCTTTTATTACTCGTCGCACATCTCCCATGTGTGGCCGTAGCTGCGAGACCTGTGGTGGGGGAGGGGTGGGGATGGACCAAGGGCATTCCGGCGGTGCTCCAGAATCTGCAGCAGGCGTCCGGCAGATCGCCTTGCACTTATATTCCCGGACAAGGTAGCGGTCACTGCACTCTCAACGGAAAGAACTTCGCCGCCGGCCACCTCCGCAGCCGTGCCATTCCGGCGAAGTCTCTTAATGCTGCGGCGACAATGGCGAACCAGCGATCTGCAACGTCCGGAAGATAAAGGCTACTGATGTGTGAATGTCATCTCTTCGTGCACCTTAATTATTAAACTGTAATACAGATACAAAACAATGGAATAACGTCCTCTTCAGGACCGTGATGGCTGGTGTAGGGTTTTGAGGCAGAAGACGCTGTGTAAAACAACGCCACCCTTGAAAACAATGGAAGAAGGCACTAAATGGAATAACGTCCTCTTCAGGACAATTCTACTGAAGACGTCTTCGGAAAAGGCTTCCTCCGATATTATTTTTTTAATGTTTTTTTTAAATTTTATACTTTTGTTTTGTGTGTCCATATCTATATCTATCTATATATATATATAAACAAAAAAAAAACATAACAATTATGCGGTATAGAATTATTTTTAAATAATTCGAAGAATAATTTAATTAATAATAAAAATTTAATTACTAAGAATTTCTAATAGTGAATATAAATAAAGTAATTAATAATATATTTAATTTGATATTTAAAAACAATTAGTAATGATTAATCATTTGATCAATATTAATTATTATTTTTTATTTGTTTAGTTAAGAATAATAATAATATTATTATTGTTAATCATTACTAAATAATAATATTTTGTATCTTGTAATTTATTTTCTATTTATTATATTTATGACTAATAATACTATTAATAATAACGATGATGATCATGTAAATAATAGTATTAGAATTAATTATTATTATTATTATTATTATTATTATTATTAAGTAATAGATTAATTAATGATTTAATAATAATAATAATATATTAATTATATTTACTATTATTAATAAGTAGAAAATGTTAATTATTTTTATTTAACTAATTAATTATAGTATTATTATTATTAAGTCATATATTATTAATAATACTTATTATTTTCTATTTATTTTTTATGAAATTATTTCCATTTTAAGTTATTTTATAAGTTTCAAGTGCATGTCTCATTTAGAATCTAACTATAATTAATATTTTATAAGAATTTAGAGTTTCCAACTTTTAATGTCCAAATGTTAGGTTTTTAAACAACTTTGGTTTGTATCAAATATATTATTCTTTGCTTATTATTTTGATGAAGATCTTCTTATTTTTAATTATTCCTTATGTGTTTAGTCAATGTTTTAAATTTCATTTTTATTGTATTTATTGTTTATTTTTAATAAGGTTTCAATGTCGACTACTTGAAACAAAAGAAAACTTATTATGCATCATGTAAGTAACATTGAAAGCCTATAAAATTTAAGCTGTATGTACAATCACAATGAAACTTAAAATATGGATTAAACATATAAAAAATAGTTGAAAATAAAATAAAAATTCATATATATAAAAACCCAAACTAATTTACATGACACAAACATTATTGATTAAAAACATAACATTTACACTTCAAAAAATTTATGCGCATAAAATTGAAATTAAATAACATATAAATAAAATTTAAAACATTGACTATACAAAGAAATATAAAATTGAGAATAAAAGAAACTAAGAAAATAATTTTTCAAAAATGGAAAAAAATGTATGGTGCAAAAATAATCTATAAGTACAAATGTTATGTTTTGAAACAACAATACTTTGTGCAATTGAAATTATTTTTCATCAATTATTTTTAAGAAATTCATTTCATTTTCAGTTATTTTTTATATATCCATTCATTGTTACTTATTTTATTTATACTAAATTTATACTTTATATTTTATAGGTGCTCAAAATCACATACTTGAAAAATTATTGCGTTTTGAGTTGGTCACTTTTGAGGCCTGTAAAATATAAACTATAAGTACATTCTAAATGAATCATAACACAAGGATTAAACCAATTAAAAATAAAAAAATGTAAAATAAATTCATAAATATAACAAAACAAAATTAATTTACACAAATGATATATAGATCATTTTCCTAAAGTATCAAAATAATCTGAATATGTTTGCTCGGTTTGGAGTACGTCACTCATGTTTTTTAATAAAATATCATTTCAAAATGAAAACACTACTTTGGTTTATACCAGTCACATCGTGTGTCGGTTTGACATGAGACTAATTCCTACACGTCACAAATGGCTTATGAATTGTTGTCATATATTATCAAGATAATAAGAGCATGTTTTCTTGGGTTTTTAGTGAGTGACACGCGTTTTGAACTAAAATGTCAATTTTAAACTGACAATAGACACTTTGAGTCATACTGAGAACACCATGTATTGGATTGAGGTGCAACTAATTCTTATATGTCAAAAATGACTTATGGATCCTTTTCCAAGAGTATCTAAACAATCCGAATGTATTTGCTTAGTTTTTAGTATGTCACTTTTCCTTTTTACTAAAAATAATGTTGATTTAAAAAAAACAGATACACATTAGGTCATACCGGTGACACCGTGTATTGGATTGAGGTGTGGTTGATTCCTACAAGTCATAAATGACTCCTGGATCATTTTCCTAAAGTATTAAAATAATACGAATTTTTTTTCTTAGTTTTGAGTATGTCACTTTTCCTTTTTACTAAAGTTAATGTTGATTAAAAAAAGGACATATTTAGAGTCATATCGGTCACACAGTGTGTCCAATTGAGGTGCAGATGATTCCTACACGTCAAAAATGACATATGGATCCTTTCCCTAAAGTATCAAAATAATTTGAATGTGTTTGTTCAGTTTTATGTGTGTCACTTGACCTTTTTACTAAAATTAATGTCGATTTTCAATTAAAAGACACACTTATAATCATACCGGTCATACCATGTGTCCGATTGTGGTGCAGCTAATTCCTACAATTCAAAATGAATTACAGACCATTTTCCTAAAACAATTTGAATGACTTTTCTGGGTTTTGAGTATGTCACTTTTCCTTTTTAATAAAATTAATATCCATTTAAATAAAAAGAAACGCTTGGATTCATATCGGTCACACCATGCACCAGATTGAGGTTAGGATGACTCCTACATGTCGCAAATAATTCTAAGACATCTTTCATAAGATTTCACATCAAGAAGACATCATTT
Source organism: Viscum album (assembly GCA_963277665.1). Classification (NCBI taxonomy): domain Eukaryota; kingdom Viridiplantae; phylum Streptophyta; class Magnoliopsida; order Santalales; family Viscaceae; genus Viscum; species Viscum album. The sequence continues at coordinate 644,805,760 of OY728138.1, forward strand.
TCTATGGTTTTAACTGTCAAATGCATGTTTTAGCGTTTTAAATTACTAAAACCGCGTTTTCGATCATCTCGTCCAAACAACACATCTGATTGACATGCATTCGATTCCAAAAATTTAAAAATCAATCTATGGTTGTTTTAATGTGATTTCATAGTAATCCGAGCTCATTTGGAAGCCTCACCCACTATGGTGCACCTTTTTTAAAGACATTTATTTTCTAAAAACACATTATTTTGTCTGTTCTAAGAACATTAATTGTCAGATTGACACACCGTCCTCTCACACATGTCAAAAAAAATTCTTGGCCAGCTGTTATAATATTTCACATCAATTGGCCATTTTTCTCTATGTTTTTAACAATAAAGCACATGTTTTTGCGTTTTAAATTACTCAAATTGAATTTTCAGTCGTCTCAGGAAAATGACTCCCCGACTTCCTGAACCATTTGTTCCTAAAATTCAAAAATCAATCTTTGGTTATTTTACTATGATTTCATAGAAATCCTAGATCATTGGGCCATCTCTCCCTATGTGGAACATGTTTTTAAAAACTACCATTTTCTAAAAACACTCTATTTAGTCCGTTCGAGCACATCACTTTTCGGATTGACGTTACATCTACTCGCACACGTCAGAAATAATTCTAAGATAGCTATCATAAGATTTAATTTCATTTGGACATCGTTTTCATTGATTTTAATATTCAATTCACATTTTATCATTTTAAATTACTGAAACAGTGTTTTGGGTCGTCTTGGGAAAATAACACCTCAGTTTGACGCGTCGTTGGTTCCAAAAATTCAAAAATAAATCTATGGTTTTTGTTTTGTGATTTCACAGTAATCCAAGCTCATTTGGCCAACTCTCCCACTATAACACATGTTTTTAAAGGCCGATATTTTCTAAAAATACCTTATTTGTTCAGTATGATCACATCACACGTCGAGTTGATATGTCGTCTACTCATATATGTCGAAAATAATTACAAGATACATGTTATAAGAGTTCATGTTAATTGGAATTCATTTTCTTTGTTTCTAATTGTCAAATTTATGTTTTAGAATTTTAAATTACCAAGTTTGTTTTTTTATTTAAAATTGAAATTAATTTAAGTAAAAAAGACATGTAACATACTCAAACCCGATCAAATACATACATATTGTTCTTATGACTCAAGAAAATGATCCATAAATCATTTCTAACATATAGGAATCATTCTCAGCTTAATCTGATACACGGTGTGTCCGGTATGACTCAAAGTGTCCGTTATCAATTTAAAATTGACATTTTAGTTCAAAATGTGTGTCACTCGCTGAAAAATGATCAAAAAAATTCATATTCTCTTGATTTATACTAAATTTTTGATGTGCAGGAAGTACTCTTATGTTAAACTGACATACTATGTGACCAGTATGAATCAAAGTGCGTGTTTTTAGTTTAAAAGGACATTTTAGTTAAAGACACAATTGACATACTCAAAACTAAGAAAATGGATTTGAATTGTTTTGATACTTTATGAAAAAAATAAACAAGTCATTTTTGACATGTAGGAGTTAACTGCACCTCAATCTGAAACACAGTGTGCTTGATATGACTCAAAGTGGCTGTTGTCACATTAGAATTGACATTTTAGTTCTAAATGTTTATAACTCACTGCAAACTGAGAAAACATGCTCGAATTCTCTTGATAAATTAGGACAATAATTCATAAGGGATTTTTGACATATAGGAATCATTCTCACATCAAATTGACAAATGATGTGACCATTTTTACTCAAAGTGTGTGTTTTCAGTTTAAAATGATGTTTTAGTAAAAAAACACAAATGACATACTCAAAATCGAGAAAACACATTCAAATTGTATTGAAACATTAGAAAAATTATCTATAAGTTATTTTTTGACATATAAGAATCATCCGCACCTTAATTTGATACACTAAAATGCCCGAGCCCGCTCTTCCAGACCCAGTGCTTGAAAAATGATGTGATTTTTTTTATAAAAAGAAATAAAAATTACTTACCAGTCTAGGTTCTGGAGGATTAGACAAAACCTTAAATTTATCAAAGTTAAACAAAAATAAAACAATTGCATACTATGCTTCCGTGCGAGCTAACACCAAAAGCATCGAAGTCCAATTTAGAAACTTCTATGATTCTTGGGAAAAATATTTAAAACAAAGGAGTGGGCATTCAATCTCCCTTTAAGGAGTTAGTGAAAAATCATTTTGAAAAAAAATACTTTTATGTTTAGAAGACAATGCTTTTGGAAATACCTTTGAAAGATATTTTGGTAGAGCATTGAAAATTACCTTCGATAAATACTTACTACTTTGAAACATATAATTAAACCCTTTTGAATATAACTATGCTTTTGGTAATGGTATAAATCCTCTTAAAGTAGTTATGCCTTTTAAAAATACTTACGCTTGAGAGTAATTTAAAATAAACCAGTGCCTCTTTAGAAAATACTAAGCAAGCCTCTGAAAAAAATGTTTGGTCCAATTAAACATTGAAGGTTGTATGGGCCTACCCACATAACGAACAAGGGTTCACACCCCATTAACCTTCCATATTTACAATGTTTAAGTTACTGGATTTTCTAAAAACATTTTAGACTTTCTTTACATATATATATTTTCACTAGAGTTTTTTGTTTGTTGAAAACATGTCAATGCATTATGATACACTTACATTTATATATAAGCCAATATATATAAATATATATAAAAATTCATGTGATCTTGGTTACAACCAAACCTCATGGAATAAGACTTTTCATGCAATATATTCAAACTTTTTTTTTCATGGAATAAATTTATTATTATTATATATAATTTATCATAACAAATGTTTATATCTTGCACATAAAGTTCTTAAATATTTCAAAGCATGAATAAATCCATGTTTATAATAATCTCAGATAGTAAATAATAAAATTAAATTGAAAAACATGAATGAAATAAGTAAGCAAGAAATGTCGATATTATGCATAACACATGACCATTGCTAAATGAAATTGCGACGTCCTTAATATTACATAAAACCATGCTTAATTATCTTTGCGCAATGAGAATATAATTATAGGCATGTCGATAAACACCTGTTATATATATATAACACGACGTCTATAATTTTAAATCCAAACTTCGATAAATGTAAATATCACTTGGCAAGATTGATCTAGAATTATATTAAAACATATATACACAAGTGAAACAATGGTTTTAGAATCCCACATAGATTGAAAAAATAAATTAAATTTTGACAAAGTAAATATACACTCTTACTTTATTAGTTTCAATGTAATTATACACATATATGTATATATATTTTTAAGATCAAACATAGACTAATTAAATAAAATAAACAATTCAGGAATCAAAGTTGTAAAATAATTGAATAAAACCATAATAGAAAATTATCCCTTACCTCAAATAAAATGGAAATCAAAGTATCCTAAAATAATTAATCCCTTGAAATTAGACATTAAAGAAGAGAATTATTTGAAAATAACATTAAACTATCTCTTGAAATTAATGGACACAAATCAGAAAAATAAATATTATGAAACAAAGAGTCCCCTAAAAATAAACAATCTATGAATAAAGATAACCCCTAACTAAAACCCATTAAAATTAAAAAATAAATTTTAAAAACATCACTCCCTTCAAATTCATTTATACCACTTATATTTACTTGAAAATTAAATAATAAAAAAATAGATTGAAATTTCCTTAACAAAGAATAAAATCTAAAAAACTTAAAATGCCATCAAAATAAACTTCAAACATAAAATTCATTCATGAAATAAAACCAACTATTTTCCCTTACAAAAATAATAATATCAAATTGTATAAAAATTATTTGAAAATATATGATCCCTTACCTTATATACTCTGAAAACTAAAGTCATGTATGTATATGCACATCTTAAAACAAAAATAATTTTTTAGAAAAAATAGGTCTTTATCTTCAGAAAAGTAAAGAATAATTTAAATAAACAAAAACCCTTACTATAAGAATCTTAATGTTCAAAATAAATCACAAAATTATAATTCTATTAATATATGATTTTCATCCATTATGAAAAATAATAAATTATATATCGTAAGATTAAAAACAAAAGATAGTATATCCCTTACTTGTTAGTAGCAGAAGATTTGTCCAAATGGCATGCACCTATTGACGATTGAAGGAATAACTATAATTCCTTACTCAATATAAAAAAATCACAAAAGAAAGAAGAAAATAAGAAAAAAAGGATTCATTACTTCTATTTCTCCCCTTCACACGTCCTGCATACCTTTATTTATACCCAAAAATATGTTTATTTTATTGCAACTTCTAGAGAGTTCAATTGCCTAAATAATTTTCTAATGCAAGTTAATCAATTGATATTTTTTAGTTTTGACAATAATGGTAATGCAATTTGATCAGTTGAGATTGTTTAGTTTTGACAATAATGGTAATGGTTATATGCAAATGGATTATCTGAAGAAATGTATTGACGAATGAAAATGAAGTCTGTGTCCATATTAAATCCAAAACTATTGTTTTATAAATAGGAAAAATTGAAAATTGGTTCATACATCATTTTCATATCTTAATTCTATCATTTTAAATTACCACAAAATCGAAATCCACCGAATGACAAACGAAGGATAGAAAAATACAACAATAAGACAAATTTGTATTTAGGAACAAATCAAGAATGAAATTAAGTAATAAAAACCATTCAATGCACTACAAGTCTAAAAAAATATGGAATATGAGGATGTTGACATCAAATATGAAAAAACTCAGATGAAAGGGATGACATATGTCAACTTCAAGAAGAAAATGAAGAAATCGACAAAATTTTTCATAGTTAAATAGATTACAATGGATTTGGTCATTAAATGCATACGTACTCATCGATCTAGAAAAAATAATAAAAAATAAACCTACCTCACGAATATCGAAACCCTAACCATGAATTAGATCTGGTTTTCCTTTGATCCGAGTTCGAACCTTCGTATTCGGCTTTGTGACGACTTGCTCGATCTTCGACTAAATGCCATACAACCGAGCTCACTGTTATCGATTGCGACTTACTCTAGGTTTACTCTCTGGACAAACTCGATCTTAAAGATCCCTCCATCCTCTCAGTCATGATTTCTTCTAGCCGACCTTCAGATCGCATTTCTCCCCCCACTCGAAAACCTGATTTCTTCTTATTTCTTTTATCCGTTTGTTTTTCTATCATTTATCATCATTTTATTATTATTTATTAGATAAAACAATTATCTTATTTCATATATATATATATATATATCAATATATATATATATAACACTTTTAATAAATTTAAATTTAAATTATGTTAATCATATAATTTTTTTCTATAAAAAATATATATTTTAGTTAAAATAAAATTAAAAACATAATTTATCAAATTAAATTAATAAATACATAATATTAAGTCTATTTTTAAATGAAATGTATTTATTTTAATAATAATAATAATTATTTTTACCTTTATTTCAAATATTTATTTGTTATAAATATAATGTATGTCATTTTGAATCAAAACTTTAAAAATAATATATTACTTTTATTATTACCTTTAATTTTTTTATTTATTAAAAAACTTGTTAAATAATGTTATTTCACAAAAACTATATAAAATTATAATTAATTTATATTATTTCAATATAGAGTGACATGGTGAAAAATAATTAAAGTAACAAATTTCATTTTGATTAAATGAAATCACATAATTTTATAAAAAAATAACATTATTTAATTAAATTATAATTCATTTCTTAATTACTTATTATTTGTTGGGATGTTAAATTGTTACCCTCTTAAATGAATTTCACCCTCACAATTCATTTTGTCAGACTAAAAATAATTCTGAATTTCCGTCTTCAGAATTAAGAAAAAAACACTAAGACCATTAAACTTCTAGACTCGACAACATCTAATCTCCAAAGTTGTCAAGACCATTCCTCTGATACTAATTATAACGCCCTGAGCCAGCTCTTCAAGACTCTTCTTGAAAAATGTTGTGAATTTTTTTATAAAAAGAAATAACAATTACACAAAACTTTATCACAAAAGAGGACCTTTTACCAATCTAGGTTCTGGAGGATTAGACAAAACCTTTCATTTATTAGAGTTAAAAAAAAATAAAAAAATTTCCTCCTATGCTTCCACACATGCTAACATCAAAAGCATCGAAGTCCAATTTAGAAACTTCTATGATTCATGTGAAAAAATATTTAAAAAAAGGGGTGATCATTCAATCGCCTAGTATGGAGTGAGTGAAAAATATTTTTGAAAAAAAACACTTTTATGTTTTAAAATGAAAGCTTTTGGAAATACCTTTGAAAGATATTTTGGTAAAGAACATTGAAAGTTACCTTCGATAAATAATTACTGATTTGAAACATATAATTAAACCCTTTTGAAGATAACTATGCTTTTGGTAATGGTATAAAGCATTTCAAAGTAGTTATGCCTTTTGAAAATACTTACTCTTGAGAATACTTTAAAATAATCCAGTTATTCTTCAGAAAAAACCAAGAAAGCCTTTGAAAACAAAATATTTGGGCTACTTAAACATTGAAGACTGTCTAGGCCTACCAACATAGCGAAGTATGGGTTCACTCCCCATTAACCTTCCATATTTACAAAGTTTAAGTTACCAGATTTTCTGAAAACATTTTAGACTTTCTTTACATATATATATTTTCACTGGAGTTTTTTGATTGTTAAAACATGTCAATGCATTATGATACACTTACATTTATATATAAGCATATATATATATAAATATATAAACATTCATGTGATATTGTTTAAAACCAACCCTCATGCCATACTAATTTTCATGAAATATATTCAAAATTTTCTTTCACAGAATACATTTATTATTCTTACAGATAATTTATCATAACAAATGTTTATATCTTACACATAAAGTTCTAAAACATTTCAAATCATAAATAAATCCATGTCTATAATAATCTTAGATACTAAATCATAAAATTAAATTGAAAAACATGAATGATATAAGCAAGGAATGTCGATATTATGCGTAACACATTGACATGGATAAATGCAATTGTTATGTCCTTAATATAACATAAAACCATGCTTAATTATCTTTTCACAATGAAAATAAAATTATAAACATGTTGATAAAAATATTATATATATATATAACATGAAGTCCATAATTTGAAATCCAAACATCGATAAATGTAAATGTCCCTTGGAAATATTGATATGTAATTAGATTAAAACATATATACACAAGTGAAACAATGGTTTTTGAATCCAACATAGATTGGAAAAATAAATTAAATTTTGACAAAGTAAATATACACCCTTACTTTATTAGTTCCAATGTAATTATAAACATATAAGTATATATATTTTTAAGATCAAACACAGACTAATCAAATAAAATATACAATTTAAGAATCAAAGTTGTAAAATAATTGAATAACACCATAATAGAAAAATATCCCCTACCTAAAATAAAATGGAAATCAAAGTATCCTAATGTCACGAACCGAATCTAGCTGCCACTAATACTGGAACCAAATCCATCCCATGAAAAGGCCCAATGGGAATTCCAAATCCCCACGGGCTGGTACAAGTTCCCGGGTATCAATAAATTTTGTTTGAGAATGATTTATCTAAGTATGAAAGATTAAAACATTAAAAACAATCAATAATATGAATATGAAATTTTCATGACAAACAAGCCTTAAAAAAACATGATATGAATACATGGTTTTAAATAAAGTACAATAGGTCCAAACATAAATAAAAATAATATAAAATCATCCACAAAGACTCCACACGATAAGGGGTCATCACCCTCGAGCCGTCTCCAAAACACCTCACTATAGGAGGGGACCAACAACCCGAACCGCCATCAACTGATGCTTTACCTTTACCTGTGTCAAACATAATCAAGTGCAATTACACAAAATGGGTGTAATTATTGTGTGACACTAATCCCAATAGGATACAACCTAAATATTACAATGATTATGCAATACAAGTTGAAAAATCATGTAGATTTAATATGTACGGAAAAGCGGTGATAAATTCCAAGAAATGCAACTTTCAATTGAAAACAGTTTTCAAAATAATAAATTCAGAATGTTAAAACATTTGAATAATAAATGTTATATACTGTAATGTACATCCAAAAACACTATAATACAATGGTAAGTACCACAAATCCAATGAGCACCAAAACCGGGAACACCCCTAGACACTATATGGTCTCGAACCCTATGTATCTCAAACCTTGATGTGAAATATCCATGTCACAATCATTTCCCATGCATGATACCCCAGTAGGGAATGTAACCATAACCTAGTGGTCCCTAAAAACCATCTATATAGTTTATCTGGAGTTTTTTTTATCCACAATGCTAAGTGAAACAGGGACAAAACCCATCCCGATCACTAGCGTACTAGTACATATCCGACCCCCTAGGTACACAAGATTTCCGCTTTGTGATCAAACAATTTAAGCATTCTATATACATCAATTTGAATATAAAAACACCACTAATGGTCACATACAAACAATATAGTATATATACATACTTTATACCACTTAAAACACACAACAATACATTTTGATTTTCAATAAAATAACTTCTCAAATGTTGCATTGTTTTCCCCCAAAACTCCATGAAATCCCCAATTTGAACACTATGTGCACAATTATAAGTCACCAAAACAAAAATTTCAGCCCAATAAATTTCAATGAAACCAAAAAATCAGTTATAGGGTAGCCCCATATGAACCAAGAAGTGATATCTTTGTAAAACCCCCATTTTTCACACGAACATGGCATTTAAAATTCATATGCTTCAAAAACACCATTAAAACAAAATTTCTCATAAAAAAACAAAGGATATAAACATTAAAAACATTATTTTCATCCCTAATAAATTTCAATAAAACTAAGTAGTTATAGGGAAATCCCAAATGAACCAATAAAATATTTCTATGAAAAAACCCCAATTTCACATAAAAATGGAACTTAAACTTCATTTGCTTTAAAAATACCACTAAAACAAATTTTTGCATCAATAATAAAATTATATAAACATAAAAATATTATAAACACATTAATCTAAGTCACAAATATTTCATACATATGGATTCACCTACCAAAATTGTTAAAATGTTGAATCCTTTGTGTGAAAATTCAATCGCACCACCACCGCACCTCGAGGAAGGTCAATTGAGCCTAAAATCAACATATTGGACCAAGAAAAACCAAATTTATACCCTAGGTTCGAAACCTTGTCCTATGGTAATTTGGGACTTGAAGGAAATTTGAATAAACTCTAAGAAAATTGAATGAAATCCTAAGGAAATTGAAAGAAGAAGGATGAAGTCCCACTTACTTGAGGAATCTTGATGAAATCGCCCAAAATACACTAGTATCTAAATTTTAAAATAGAAAAAATGAAATTGATGTTCAAATAAGGAAGGGAAGGTCAATTTAGAACTTAAATGGGGGAAAAGGAGTAAAAATTGAGGGAGTTATGAAGGAAATAAATTACCTTTTTAAATCCGGATGAATTGAGAAAGGTTGAGAAGTTTTGACCTAAAATACAAAATAATGAGCTCCAAAGAGGGAGAAACAAATATGGGGGCGTGCCTAGGTTGTTTTAATTATATTGGGAGTAGAAATAACAAAATAATAATAATAATTGAAAAATATATTAAATAAACAATTTTTTAAAAAAAACTGGAAATGGGATTCCGCGCTGGCCCAATTCCTTAATTAAAAATCCAAATACACCAAGATTATAGATTAATAAAGGATCAAAATGGATATTTTGGTGTTAATAGGTCAAGGGATTCCATTTTGTAAGAGGAATGGGTGAAAAATGTTGAAAAATTAAAGAGTTATAAAAAAACAAAATTGGTTTTTAAATCTGGAAATGAGCTCATGGTTTGGCCCAAATTTTGAAAACCCACCATTTCCACCAAAATGCATGGGAAACCCCCAAATTAAAGAAATAATGGAAATTAAATGAAATTTACCTTTAAAATAAGTCATGGATGTGAAAATTTTTCACACCATGAAAGACTTTCCACCCCAGAAAGTCAACTTGAAGCTTGATCAAAAAACAGGAATAAGTACTCCTTCTCAACCCACAACTTCTGCTCTTAAGTATCATGTGTATCATTCCCATGATGCCAAAGAACCCAGACCAGTGGAATAGACTTTCCACAAAGCTCTTTTTCTGGTATGCCCACTATTTGCACTAGTCGCTCAAAAACAGACAAATCAGGCTCTATATCCAACTCCTCCCAATTCAGTACATGGGATGGGCCTGGGTTGTATTTATTCAACCGAGAGACATGGAAGATGTCATAGATGGATGTAAACTGAGAAGGTAAGGCCAAACTATATTCCACCTTTCCAATATGCTCGATGATCTCAAAAGGTCCGACATACCACGACATCATCTTCCTTTGATTTCCCAATCGACGATGACCCAGAAGAGGGGCCACTTTCAAGAATACCCTGTCACCAACAGAAAACTCCAGGTCTCGAAGTCTCTGGTCATCATATGATTTATTAAGATGATGATATGTTAATAAGTGCTACATAATCAACTTGACCTTCTCAGATGTCTCCTGCACCAGACTCAGCCCCCGCAGTGAGGTCTCACCTACCTCATCCCAACATAGGGGTGACCGACAAGGCTGACCATAGAGAACCTCAAAATAATCCAATCAAATATAGGAATAGTAACTGTTATTATAAGAAAACTCAAACAATCCCAAATGGCTATACCAGGAACCTCCAAAATCCAGAACACATGCACAAAGTATGTTCTCCAAAATCTGGTTCACCCGTTCTGTCTGGCCATCTGTTTGAGGATGGTACACCATGCTCATCTTGATCTGTGACCCCAAGCCCTTCTGTAGGCCTCCCCAAAACTAATAAGTGGAACGATGGTCTCTATATGAGACAACTGCTTATGGAAAACCCTGGATCCTTACCACATCCTGAAGATACAAACGGCCCAACTCATCCACTTTAGCTGTATCTCTGATCAGAATGAAGTGGGCTCATTTGGTAAAATGATCAATGACCACCCAAATAGAATTATTACCCCGAGGTGTAGAGACCCAATATTGACATACATGGACATTACATTACTTTTGCGGAATACCTAATACATAACAAAAATAGACACCAAAGGACCATAATAGTTTAGTGTTTTTGGAAACTCAGAATATAATCTTCTAATCATGGTGAAAGATCTTCAACATCTCCCATAAAGATCTTCCCCTTTTGATTTCTTACCTAAAACCTTTATTTATATCCTGGGGAAAAGAAAACATATAAAGGGTGAGCTCAAATTCTCAGTAAGGGTAAGCATGGATAAAATAAAACAAACCATATACATTTGAACTTCAAAACATGAACATTAAATTTACACATCAAAATCTTGAGTTGTGAAATAAATCTTGGAAGTAGGTAAGGCATAGGTCATAAAGGAAAATCAATCATGATAAAATAGCATGGATATAAAAAATTTAATTATAGAGAATCATTAATCACATGATATGATTTCCATAGTAGCCAAGACATTACTTCCAAGACCATCTTAGTGGAGAAAGTCCCTTTCTGAATCGAGTTCACTCCTCTTTCCAGTCCTGTATCACTGAACCGGATTAACTTACCGTTCTAGCCTTGTATATATCATGAGATATAAATATTTACCCAATTAATTGGAGGTAGATATAGGTACCACCCATCTCATAATGAAATCATTCTTACTTGTGTCATAACATAAACATAAATCATTCATCATAACCCAAAGAATAAAAATGGGTTTCATAAACATCATCCCATCATAACATAATCCATATAAAATAAATGGATATCATTTCATCATAAGAAAAGTGAAATCATGTAAATCATAGATATATTATACTTGAAACATACACATATGAAATAATGTCATCTTATATGGACAATGGTTTTGATAAAACACTTGAAATGAATTATTGAGGAAAATATCCTTTCTTCTTCAAAATAATTTTCTTTTCACAAAATGCCATGAAATTTTAAAAGAAAAGGATTTTGTTGAAAATAGTAATGAAATATTATAGAGGAACCTTCATGAAAATTATCCATTATAAAACCGTAAAAATCCGTTCATTCTGTATAAGTTAAAAAAATAATCTCCTCGTACTTTTTCTGGAAAAGTCAAAAAGTTCCTCGTATGGTAAACAAAAGAAATAATCCTTCCATAACACAATGTAAAAGTCAAAGAGGAGTAAAAATTACTTTAAACATACATGTAAGAAAATTAAACATTTTATGAAAACATTTTGAGAACATATGGACATGGATGATAAACATAACCCCAGTGAATACTTACGGATAAACAATCTCGGATAAGAATGAGATTGGAATAATTATCCCTTACCTTAGGTCCGATATGCTTCGTACGTATCCGAAACTACTGTATAATGATTTAAATAATGTCATTGACTTATTAAAGAATCATATTCATTGTTATTATATCATATATGGTTCACTTATGACTTTATATTACACGTTCTTTTGTAAATTCAATGTTAAAGTAGTGTTTTGGGTAAAATCGTTTTATTTATCGTACGTGTTTGGTCTTGTTGTTATAGATTTTATTATTACTTATATCATGATTTAATTACTCCCAGAGTATAAATAGTTATTTATATATCATATATATTCAGTATATATATATATATATAATATAGATAAATGAAATGAAATACACCGTTCATGGAGATGGTAGGTTGTATGTATGCATGAACGATGTTTTCCTTTCCTTATTGACTTGAATGGAAGTAAGTAGATTAAATATATATATACATAAATATAGTAGCTTTATCATGTCATATATTTTATTATTATTCATTATATATACTTTATAATCATTCTTGAATGGTTAACATGGAGAATGAATCTCATCGCGTCGTGGAGACGGTAATCCGTACGTACGCACGAGCGATGATATCGTTCCCATAATTATTGAATTGAATTGGAGTGGATGATATAATATTTAAGAATAATTATTATGTTATAATAACTATATATAGTTATTCTTTACACTATTATACCCATCCAAGTAAGGTGGTGGTGGAAGAAAAGATTACACCACGGTGTGGAGACGGTATTCCGTGCGTACGCACGCGTGGTGATTTCGTTTTCTGTAGGATGGATAGAAGGTGAAATAAGGTTGTTTAATATTTATAATAACATATTAGTATATGAGTTATACTTATGATATTAATTTATGATGAAACAAATAAATAAGAATAAGTTTAAGAGGAAAGAAAATTGAAAGAATCGGTAGAAGAGATTACCTCTTCTTCGACGCACCTCTTTTAAGCTTCCCCTTAAGGAACTAGAGTTGGTCTTTTGAGGAGACCAAAACCTATATAATTTATATAGGGAATTTGAGAATGTAAATGGGCAGGTTTTGGATGAGCTTGAAGGCTCAAAATTGTGTAAAGAGAAGAGGGAGGAGGTACCCTTTTATAAGGGAGGAGAAGGGCACCTTTGGAAAAACTTAAAATATTATTTTATAATAAAGTCATATTCGGTTTATAATATCTCTAAATTGATATATTTCGAAGATAAGTGGGGATGGGCCGAACTCATCTCAACCAATAGGTTTTAAAAAAGTTTAGGTTACTATTTTAACCTTATCATTTAGATTTAACTCTATGTTAAATAATTTAACTTTTACCATGTCTTCTTGTTTTCTTACACTATATGGTTAATAAACTTACGATAACAAGACAAAAGAATCCCAAGTGGTTAATTATTAATATATATAACCTTATCTAAGTCATTTGGCCGAACCATTGATTTTTAGGAATAAAATAACAATTAATAATATAATATTTGTTTAAAAACTATTTTATGTCAATATTGACACTATTTGGTAAGTGATTTTTGTGAAAATCATAAAAGCATGATTAGTTAGAAAAAAATTAATTGAATAAATAATAACATGTCATATTAACCTAAAAAAATTATTGTAATTTATAAAAAGTCACAAATAACATTTATTTGGGTATTTATAACATCAATTATGTTAATATTTCATTAATAAGGTAATTACTCCATCATCATTGTGTCATAAATAAATTAAATTATTTAATGTATAAAAATTATAAATAAAATAACATTATGTATAAAATCTTTTTATATTTCTAATGAATTTTTATAATCGAATTTATCTTATGTATAACCCTATATTAAAAATGTTTTAGTTATTAAACATTGATTTTAACTATTTTAACTCTTCTTTAAATAAAATAATAATAAGTGTCCTAATCTAATCCAAGTGGAACTAAAGGGTAATATTTTATTCCTAAGGTTGTTTTTGGTCTAATTACACTTATCCAATAGAATTAGGACATGTTTTAGGGTAATAATAATATCATTTTTACCCTTAATTACCCTATTTACTTTTAACCGTGGTAAATAAAAGGAAAAAGTTACTATTCACCAAAAATTATTTTTAACTTATTGAACCACATTTTACTCATTTATATTAATCTTGTCTCTAGTATTTTCTAAATTCTACTCACAAAAGCAGTAAAATTAAGTTTTATGTAAATTTTCAAATTCTCCTAGGAGGTGGGTAAAAGATGGTGAAAAGTTCAATAAAATTTTTATATATCTAAAATTATTATAAGATGACTCAAATTAATTACATTGAACTTATATAGGTATTATGTATCAATTTTGACCTAAAATAAATTTAATTAAAATAAATAATTATTTAAATAAAAAGTCGGTTTTTAAATAGTAACCCAGTGTTTTCACTATTCATCAAAAATTGAAAGTTTTCAGAAAAATACCAAAAATTCACCCTCGGCTAATTTTGATATTCCGAATCCAAAAATGAAGTCCATTTTGAAAGATAAAATTTATTAAATTTCAAAAAGTGGGTATTAATATTCATAACGGCTTGTTCATAAAAATATTATAATAATATCTCATTTAGTGAAACTCGATATTGCGTACTACACACGCTATCGAGGAAGATATTGATTGCGTGTAATGCAAGCCAAGTCAGGGCTGCGTGTAGTGAAATATCTGTTTGGTGTTACGTATAACATAATCAAAACTTATTTCATTTATACATTAAACAAAATCTATTCTTAATGTTGCGTAGAATAATTTCCACAAAACGAACTTGAAATTGTGGGTAACATAAGCCAAGAATAGTGTTGTGTATACTGCAAGCTAATACGGTATTGCGTATAGTACAAGATAATCTTGGTGTAGTGTATAATAGAAGACATAAATGAAATTAAAAATAATATATTTCATAAAATCTCAGGGTGTTACACGTGGTGTACGAGGTAATCCAATAATGAAGTCCATTGAATCCTTATCCCACTTCCAGGTAGGAATGGGTAATGTCTAGAGCAAACCAGAGGTCCTTTGATGCTCTACTTTCACCTGATGGCATGTGTAGAATCTCGACACGAAGTCCACGATAACTCGTCTCATACCAGGTCACCAAAACTACCGATGGACATCATAATACATCTTGGTGGCACTCGGATGGATAGCCCACTGAGACTGGTGGCTATTCTCCATCACCACCTTTCACAGAGACAACAACACTACTGAATGGCCTTTGAAGCACAAGATGACCTCAGGAGATGATGACCAATCAAAGGAAATCTCCCATTCATGAAGAAACTACTTCAACCACTAAAAAAGATCATCATTAGGCTGCTCCCACTGAATTAAATCCATTAGATAAGGAGTCAACAAAAAGATTTCTAAGAACGCACCCCCATTTTGCTTCCTGGTCTCCACATGAATCTAAGCCAAGAGCCCCATCAAAGTCCACTCATCACTGGAATTACACAAAGCCTTCACTAGAACTCTTCTACTCAAGGAATCATCCACTAAGTTACCCTTGCCAAGGGTATAAACAATTTCAAAGTCGAACCCCTGAAAGTACTCAATCTAACGATGCTTCTTCAAGTTGAGGTCCTTCTACGAGAAGATATAGGCCAAGATTTTGTGATCAGAGTAGACCAAAAACTACAACCCAAAGAGATAGTGATGCCAAGTATTCAAATAATTCATCACAACTTCCAACTCCAAGTCATGGGTCAGGTAATTATTTTCATGTGGTCAGAGTTGACGAGAGCCATACGCCACCATGTGATCATCCGACATAAGCATGCACCCAAGACCCAAACCTGAAGCATCAAAATACGCCATATACCCCTTTCCAGCCACTGGAAAAATTAGAACGGGGGTGGTAGTCAAAAAACTCTTCAAATCCTCGAATGATTCCTGATATTATAGGACTGATACAAACTTCACACCTTTTTGGGTGAGCGTGGTCATCAGTGATGCAATCTGAGAGAAATCCTGAACAAATCGCATGTAATAACCATCTAGACCAAAGAAACTCTTGATCTAAAACACGTTCTTTGGATTACCCCATGACATTAATGCACCGATCTTCTTTGGGTTCACTAAAACCCCCTGCTCTGAGATCACATGCCCCAGAAATTTCACTTCTTTGATCTAGAAGGTGCATTTGGACAACTTTTTATAAAGGCGATGCTCTCACAAGGTGCCCAGAACGATCCGCAAGTGATGCTCATGTTCCTCCTCGAATACCAAATAAACTAGGATGTCATCCAAAAATACCATGAAAAAAGAATCGAGATACTGGTGGAACACCCTGTTCATGAGTTCCATAAAGACCGCTGTAGCATTTTTCAATCCAAAGGGCATGACCAAGTACTCGAAGCGGCCATACCTACTTCGAAAGGGTGTTTTTGGGATATCTGATTCTTTCACCCCGAGTTGATGATATCCTAAACCCAATTCTATTTTTGATAACCACTTTTACTCCTTCAATAGATCGAACAAATCATCTATATTGGAAAAATGGTATTTGTTCTTAATTGTTACCTTATTCAGATTCTGGTAGTCAATGCACAACCGGAGGGATCTGTTAGCCTTTTTCGCAAAAAACACAGGATCAGAACAAGGATAGACACTCGGGTGAATGAATCCTTTGGATTCTAAGTAATACAGATGTATATTTAATTCTCTAAACTTTTTGGGGGCCATACAATATGAGGGAAGAGATATCAACTATGTTCCCGACGCTAGATCAATTAAGAACTCCACATCCCGCTCTAGGGGCAGACCTGAAAAATCTTCTGGGAATACCTCTGAAAACTCATTCAATACATGAGGTAGTGCACCTTCAAGTGAAATACCATCATCCTATAGCATGAGTGATGACAACTGGTAGATAATACTTCCCAACTCGGGGAGTGGAGGTCCTATGCGACTTGGCCGAGGATCCCATTCTCCATGAAAAACCTGATGATGCCCATCAGGTGCAGTAAAACAGAACTACCGCCTATAGAAATAGATGTGTGCTTGAAAGTCCACCATCCAATCCATTACAAGTATTATGTCAAATAGTTCTATATCTAAGAACAAGATGTCCAACTCCATCTCAATCCCTGACATGGAGAGCACACACGACTGGCACCTAAGACCCTGCTCCTTCTTCTTTCCCAACGACGTCACCAACTCCATCATAAGAGAAAACAAATAGATTGGAAAATTTAGAGTGTCCAAAAAATGGGCATAAATTAATGAAATAAAGGCACCAGTGTCAAAAAGAGCAGCAACTATAGAATATGTGATCAAAACAGTAACTTGAACTGTCGACGGCCCCACCTCTAATCCTGCTGGTGCCTAATCCACCGCATGGAGATGTCTGGTCCCTACCTGAGGACAAACTATAGTCTGTGGATGTGCCCTAAATTGGATATGACCATAAAATAACCTAGCCCTACCACCATGACCACCAAATCGAGATCCCCCCGTCCTCGACAGCTCTAACTGTACTGTCACTCCTCTTGAATCCACTATCCCTTCCCCACTCTAAAGTGGGCATGCCACCCCGTAAAAGCACTGAAAGTGATCCATATCTCTACATTAGTAACATGGATTTGGAGGAAGTGGGAATGATGGTTGGATGTTCCCCGATCTCCCACACTGGTGGAACATGACCGATCTCACATTAGAAGCCATAGATAAAAACTGCCTGGAGGAGTGGCCTGAACTACCACACCCCTTCTTAACCTGTTCCTCCTGCTTCCTCATCTTCTCCAAAGAGCTTCCACTTCCCACTACTGATAAAGTTCCAAAAATGTCAGCCCTGCCTTTATGTTCAATCTCCACCATACATGCCTGGTCAATGACCTCAGCATAGGTCCTCAGCTTGATCAAGAAAACCTAAGAGTATATCTCTGGTCGCAAGCCTTTCTCAAACCTATGAGACTTCCCTTGTTCATTCAAGATGATTTCAGGGGCATACCAAACCAGATCAGTGAAATGGTTGGTGTAATCCATCACAGAAATATTCCCCTAAACAAGGTCCATGAACTCTCGGGACCTAGCATATGCTAATACCTCAGGGAAGTACTTTTCATTGAGGAAAACCTTGAAGTCTCCCCAGCACATCTACTCATTCTTCCCATTCATAAGTACTTACTCCCACCACTTGAAGCTGGGACCCTACAACAGAAAAGAGGCACACTTCACCCTGAGCTCCTCGGGTGTTTCCACAAACTTGAACTGCACTTGATCATTTTGATCCATTCCTCTGCTTCTTGGGGTTCTATGCTACCTCAAAAAGAAGGAGGCTTGTTTTTCAGAAACTCCTAAGATTTATCTTTTCTAGGACCCATATCTTCTTCCCTAATAGAAATTGAAATAGAATTTGATCCTTTTCCTAGATCATGGATATCCCGGGCCATAGACTCGAATAGCCTCTGATCAATCGGTGAGGGAGAACTCTCTCCGGCTTCCTCCCGTGGGTGCATGGGAGCTTTTTGGGGAGGCATGTTGCTACAAAATGAAACAGTCACAAAAAAATATTCAATACCAAAATTATGAAAATTTTAATCAAATACATCAAATATATATCATCTAAACACATTATAGTAATAAAATAAACAACGAATCCACCCCCTCCCTATATCCACATGTGGTCTGTAGCCCACACGTCTCACTTGGAAGTGAAGTCGATCAAACAATTCCAATGTCCCTTGGTTACTCATGTTCTTCCATGAGAGGAGTGGTCCAAGAACCCTAATCATGACCAAAGCCCTAAGCCCTGATAGTCCTAGCTCCTATCTATTTTGACTCATCCCAAAATATTAATATAACCCAAAAACATTAACCTCCCTTTGATACCATTTTGTAACGAACCGAATCTGGTGTCTACTAATACTTGAAACAAATACAGCCCATGACAAGGACCAAAGGGAATTATTTATCCCCATGGTCTGGAACAAGTGTCTGGGTATCAATAAATATGGTTTGGGAATGATTTACCTGAGTATGAAAGCTTAAAACATTAAAAACAATCAATAATATAAATCTGAAATTTTCATGCCAAACAAGCCTTAATAGAAACCAGATCTGAATACATGTTTTTTAAATAAAGTAAAAGAGGTCCAAAAATAAATAAAAACAGAAGAAAATCAGCCACAAAGACTCCACACGACAAGGGGTCATCACCCCCGAGTCGTCTCCACAACACTGCACCGTAGGAGGGGACTAACAACCTGAAGCACCTTCACCTAAGGCTTTTCCTTTAACTATGTCTAACATAATCAAGTATACATACACACAAGGAGTGTAATTAGGGTTTGATCCAAATACCAATAGTATTCCACCAAAATATTCCAAAGAGTATGCAATACATGGTGAAAAAGCATGCAGTTTTAATATGTAATGAAAATCAGCGATAAATTCCTTGAAATGCAACTTTCAATTGTAAAATATTTTCAAAATAAAACTTTCAGAATGTTAAAAAATTTGAATAAGACATGTTAGATAATATAATTTACAGAAAAAAAACACCCCTAATATAAGGTTAAATACCACAAATCCAATGAGCACCAAAACTGGGAACACCCCTTGGCACTATATAGTCTTGGGCCCTATGTACCTCATACCTCAGTGTAAAATATCAATGTCACAATACTTTCCCATGAATGAGCCACTAGTAGGGAACATAACCATAACCTATTGGACCCAAAACATCATCCATATAGTTTATTTAGAGTTGTATTTATCCAAAATGTTATGTGAAACAGGGACAAAACCCATTCGGATCACTAGCGTACTAGTACATATCCACCCACCTAGGTACCCAGGCTTTTCCCTTTGTGCTCAAATATTTTCATCATGATAAATAAATCCCTTTTAATATAAAAACACAACTAATGGTCACATAAAAAAATACAGTATCTACAAAAACTTTATACCACTTAAAAAACACAATAAAACATTATGATTTTCAATAAAACAACATCTCAAATCCTGTATTATTTTGCACCCAAAACTCCATGAAATCCCCACTTTTAACACTATGTCCACACTTATAAGTAAAAAAAAAATTTCATCCCAATAACTTTAAATTAAACCAACCAATAAGTTATTGGGCATCCCCATATGAACCAAGAAGTGATATCTTTGTAAAACCCCCATTTTCACACAAACATGGCATTTAAAATTCATATGCTTCACAAACACCATTAAAAAAAAATTTCACAGAAAAAACCAAATGATATAACATTAAAAACATGATTTTAATCTCTAATACATTTCAATAAAACCAACTCTGTTGTTATAGGGAATCCCCAAATGAACCAATAAAATATTTCTATGAAAACACCCCAATTTCACATAAAAATGGCACTTAAACTTCATTTTCTTTACAAATACCAATAAAACCAATTTTTGCACCAATAATAAAATGATATAAAAATTAAAATTGTAACACCCCAGGTAAATAAAGAATATAAAATTTTTATATTTATCCCTATTTGTGAATAAAATTTTAATATTTAAAGGGAACACTATGCTCGATGGCTTACCCAATACGCAACAACGAGTTCCTTTGAAATCTTACGTTGCACTCTAATAATAAAATAATTTTTTTTAAATGGTAGTTAACACCTAGCCTTTGTAATGAGGGAATGAACAGAACTAACTACAAAATTATTATATATGTTTGTCAAATATTTTTTACTTTTTACAATAAATTTTAGAGGATTAAAAATGCGAATGAATCCAATTTTAAGCGCAAACATTCTAATATTCTTTAAAAGGTCGATTAACCGCCTTTTGATGGCGAACCTCTTTTAAATCCACTTTTTGACAATTTTATGTGTTATATTTGACAAAATAAAATTCTTCTTTAGAATCGGGACATCAAAATTTACTTTGTGTAAATTTTTGGTATTTTTCCGATAAAGTTCATTTTTTAATGAATAGTGAAAAATGTTGTATTTTAATTCAAAACCACTTTTTAATCTAATTTATTTATATGATTATATTATCTTTTGAATTGGTTTTAAAGTGAAATTAGAATATATTTTTACCATTTAATCCAATAGTGGTCATTGGAATTAATTTCACTTTGAAAATGGACTTGAACTAGTGTCAATCTTTTAATAGATATTATTTCTTAAAAACACGCTATTTGTTTTGAAAGCGGGAATTAATTATTAAATTAATTAATGAAACTTATATGTTTTTAATTTTGTAAAATAGACATCATTTTTGAATTCAGAATATCATATATAGCTTAGGGTGAATTGTTGGTATTTTTCTGAAAAACTTCAATTTTTGATGAATAGTGAAACCACTAAGTAGTAGTTTAAAAACTGATTTTTCGTTTAAATGAAACTTTACCACTTATGTGATGTGAATTTCAAAAATCCAACATACATGGTTTTCATTAGGATGTAAAATTTGGTTCAATGGGATTAAAATAATATTTTGGTGAATAGTAACTGTTATGTTTTTAATCGCGATTAGAGGTAATTAGTGTAATTTAAGGTAAAAATGATATTATAATAAAATGAAAATAACTTGACACTTGTACTAACCCTATTGGATGAGTCATGGCCGAAAAATACAACTCATGGGTTTATTTTTGGTATTCCATGGAGCCACTTGGGTAAAATAATGACATTAATGCCTTTTATTTAAAGTAAAAGTAAAAATGACACAAACATGTATTGTTTTACTAAAACAATTTTTACATGGGGTTATACAAGTCATATTTTTGACTATAAATAGTAATTGGAAAGATAAAAATATTTCATACATCATAGTATTTTTATTATAATTTTTCGAAATTAAATAAATTAAATTATTTATGACATCATGATGATGCAACGATTACCTCATTATTTAACG
This sequence comes from Viscum album, assembly GCA_963277665.1. Classification (NCBI taxonomy): domain Eukaryota; kingdom Viridiplantae; phylum Streptophyta; class Magnoliopsida; order Santalales; family Viscaceae; genus Viscum; species Viscum album. The sequence goes on from OY728138.1 coordinate 644,828,095, forward strand.
ATTTAAATAAAATGAAAAGATATTGTAAACTCTAAGACCTACACATGTAAAAAAACTATTGGATGTGTGGATTTATAACTATTATAACCTTATCCTCTAAATATATAATTGTGGGACCTTTAAAATCCGAAATTCATTTTATAATAATGTTACTTTTCAAGACCTTCCAAGATTGCCCCTCTTCTCCTCTTATAAAAGGCCCCCACCTCTACCTCCTTACACACACCTCTCAAGCCTTTGGATCGGCCAAAACCTGCCCATTTTGTCTCTCCACATCCCTCTATTACTCCTAGAAGCCTCACTTTTGGCAGAAGTCTTCCCAAGTAAGCCTTTGAGCTCAAATCAAAAAGAGTTACCCAATTTTAAGGTAATGTATTCACTTGTGTTCTTTTGTATTATTTTGCTTCTCCAACCCCATAAACTCTTTTTATTCATTTATTTTGTAACAAATACAGTATATTAAATATATTAGGATGTTTTTATAATAATGATTCAAGCTACACTTACACACACCTACATCTAATGGTTAAAGAACATACTCTTTCTGTGGATGGTGAATTTCTGCCTCACGAAACGATGATTGTTCAATATTCTTTTAACACCTTCAAAGGTGGACATTAAGATGTCACTATATTTATATATGATATATAATATGTTTATGTTTTCCTTAAGCTTCTGTATTTTTCATTTATGGCATACCTTTATGGTTTCCATTATGGGTAAACGCGATATCTTCATTTTAGGAAGTGCGGACTACCGCCCCCTCAAAGTGATTTGAATTGTTAATACCATACATGGTACGTATAAAGGATAGATTTAAAAATATTATATATGATACCATACTGTAATTATAATACTATTATGTATCATTATGTTTTAATTCCATTAAATATGAAATATAAATGGAAGTAGCGTTCATGAGTACGTACGGCTTACCGTCTCCATGAACGGTGCATTTCATTTCTTACCTCTAAATGATATGTACTATTATAAATACATGTATATTCAGGATATATATGATATATATGATATAAAAATCATGAATATCATTCTGGATATAAGGAACCTTTGACCACATAAACAACATGTAATTGTAAGAAGTCCATTTTTCACTTAAGTACCAAATATCGTCAAAATGAACTTTATTAACTTAAATGATTACATATTGTTTATAACATGGAAATAAGTTGTATAAAAGGAATAATAAAATTGAAAAAAAGTTCTTAAGAAAGTATAAATTAACTTTATTTTATTATTCAGGAGATTAAAGAGCGATCGAGTCAAGTCGGACTTGAGGTAAGAGATCCGGCCTCTCTCTTTCTTTCCAAGTACCCTCTTTTATGTCATTTCATTTATGCTCCATCTTCTTATGTTGTAGGATGTTATTATAAATTAACCATACTGTAATTTTTATATTAAAATGAAGAGATACCCCCTCTTACTCTCATCAATTCATTTTTAGAAATTTTAAGTGGCACCGTTGGCTACCAAATTTTCGTAAGAGATCCAACCTCTCTCTTTCTTTTAAAGTACTCTCCTTTATGTCACATCTTTTAAGCTCCTCTTTCTTATGTTGGGGGGGGGGGTTCTTTTATATTCCTATTGATTTAAATTTTATGTTAATATGATTAGAGACCCCATTTGATCTCATCAATCCATTTTTTTGAAGTTTTATGTGGCGTCGTTAGGCTGCCGAATGTTCATAAGGGGATTTTCATCTCAATTTTTATTCCCATGAGATTCATGCTACATTGGACACTATTTACTTTTGTGTGGTGTATGTACTGCAAATTATTTTACTATTTGTATAATATACTCTCATTTATGGGTAGTTAAATCTTCATTTTATGACCCTTCTTTCATGGGGTGTACGTTTCGAAAGTTTCCCAAATCGGTAAGGGAACCTTTCACACTCCTCTTTTAAAAAGACTTATTTTGTTATGTCTTTTAATTTACATATTTTTATGTTGGGATATGTTCTTATATATCCTTATTGATGTAAATTTTATGTCCAAGTGATGAGATACCATTTTCTCTCTCATCAAATAATGTTATGAATTTTAAAGTGACGCTGTTAGGCTGTCAAATTTTACCAAGGGAACTTCTTAACCCAATTTCGATTTCTTTGGGTTCAACATGTACTTATTGAATATGTCATCCTTTGAATATGTTTTAATGAACTTTTATTGTTTTACACTTAGTATCCACTTATATTGGGTGTATTTATATTTTTTACACATAATTATGAGATTGATTTATCCTTAATTTAAGGATACATTCTTTATAATGGATTTCATCTCATTTTCCATTTCTATTGAGACTTCATTGTTGTTATGCACCAGTTCACTCTTATATAGTGTATATGCTGTCCTTTGGAATATTTTATCATCCCTTTATTCTCGTGATATTACCAAGTTCTGATTAAATATTATTCCTCAATTATTGTATTCAAGTTTTACTCATTTTGTTAAAAACCCTTTAACTAAAATATCGTTTTAAATGTTTTAATGATTTATTCTTATAAATATTTATCATTAATATCCAGGTTTTCAAAATGGTTTTAAGGATTTATTTATATGGATATTAATGGTTTAAAATGTTAAAAGCTTCAAAGTGGTATGAGACACTTTGATTCAAAAATATCTTTATTAAATGTTTTAAATGGTTTTAAAAATGGGTTTTAGAAAGGATTCATTATTTCAATATCATAAAATGTTATATTGTTATTGTAATGTGGGAATGTTATCTTTCCTTTATGCTTAAGTTATATGCTATGATTATGTTATGGTTCTTGGGAATTTTTTATGAAGACGGGTGGTTCTGTGATAAACTAAGGGCGGGTGAGACCGATATAGCTCTCCAATGCATTGGGTAACGCAAAGGGGTCAAAAGTTAAGGTTTCTACAAAGAGATTTAGGGAATATACTGTGTTGGGTATTTTAAATGTAACCAAGAGGGTTAATCCCTACGTAATAATGTTATGAATGCCTCAAGTTACCTTTATGTCTTATGATTTCTATGATTTATTCATGTTTTGATGAGGTATGTTAAAGTTATTATGTTTATTGAGTAAAGTATGATTTCATTGATTCTTATGTATACATGTAATCGTGTTTCCTTTCCATATTTTTATATCCCTTACTGAGATTTTTAGGCTCATCCCAAGTTTTTGAAATGTTTTTCACAGGTCAAGGGAAAGGTACATGATATAATGTTAGTGTCAAAGAAGTGTCAAGAAAGAATCCATGTTTTATTTTAAATATGTTTCCGTTGATGGGAAAAAATGAATACTATCTTTTATGTAACCACTTTGGTTAAATGTGGAATGTAATGCATGATTTAAGATCTAATTCTCTAAAACTCTAAATCTGAAAATATCCTCAATTTGAATTATTCATTTAATTTAATATTAATTAAGGTATAAGTCCAGGGTCTTATAGTTGGTATCAGAGGTCGGTTTAGATAACTTTAGAGGTTAGAGTGCTGTTTATGAAAAAGTGACAAGTTGTGTGCAACCGCAATGGTTATTATATTAGATGGAGTCATTGTTTTTTTTGAAAGTTAGAATGAGTTTGAGATAACTTGGATAAGTATATCTTGGTGTTTATCTTCCTCTTTATTATATGGTGATTTTACTGATATACTCACACTGAACTTTTTGGTTTTAATAAATGGCTGGATCTAGCAGGCACCAAAGTAACAGTGGATTTGAAGAAAACTGTGACGGTTTTATGAAAGAACAACTGAATGATATGGGAGCTGCAATGAGAACTCCTATGGTTATCCTCAACCAACTGTCTGGAGTCATGATTGACCACCCGAACCTTAGTGATTTTTATAAGGCATCGTATATGCGAGAAACGAATCCCTATAGAAGTTCAGGTAATAATCATAAAGGTAAGTATGTTAAAAAACCTATGTTTCAAAGATGTGGAAAGAAACACATAGGAAAATGTTTCAAAGGGACAGAAAGATGCTATAGATGTGGAAATGAAGGTCATAAAGCAAGAACCTTCCATGGAAAAAGGAAGCATCTAGTTGACTCTAGGAAGGGGAAATAAGTTCTTTTTGAAGATCAATTGAATGTTTCAAATGTGGTGTGCATGGTCATTATGAAAACACTTTTCCTACGAAGAAGATTCAGGAATGGGGTCACCAAGATCGTACAAATATTCGTTTACCAATACCTAATGCCATTCCGATTGAGGATGAAGAAACTGACAATGACCAATGAAAGGTATGGATTATTTCTTAACATAAGTTTTCCTATTATTGTAATCTTAGGATATGATTCATAATTTTGTTTGTAGGAAATAATTATTTCAGAATAAGTTGAAAAGGAATGGTTAATGGATCATGAAGAATGTTGAATGAGTAAGAAGTCAACATATAAGGGATTCAAGAGTTATGGTAGATTTTAAAACTCTTAAATGTATTAAGTCTCTTTTGATGATGGAGGTACATTAGAAGACTTTTTTATAGTATATGTAACCCGGATGTTTGATATATGGAAATTTTATTCAAGGAATAATTATCATTTCTTTGGTGGATATAATTATAAAGAACCATTTGGGTTTATATGATCCTTGAATTTGAGTCAATTAGTGGTTAATACATTTTGGGCTGCAAAATGAATGTTATTAGATAACCTTTGTGGTTAAATTATGTTATGGTTATTTTTGAATATTTTATATCTTTTTAGGTAATTTTTTTATATAGTTTTGGAAAAAGGACAAAACTCAGACTGTGTGACAACCCGTCGCGTCAGACGAAGCTGCAGGAATCGAACCCACAACTAAAGTGTGACTGGTATTTATCACCTACCACTGGACTACGTGAAGTCCCTGGTTATTATGACTTATTATTTTTAGTTAGATGATTTTATGAATTAATAGTAAGTTGATTTTGGGTTATCTATGGAAATTATTAACCTACCATAGAGTATATGTGATTAGGTTAATTACTTTTCAATATGAGACTTTAAAAGATCAACTGATGTTATTTGGAGATAAGTGTTAATTTGTACCTTGGAAGACAATGTGATTAAATCCTTCAAATATTTGGGTTTAAATATTAGTTTGGTTTACTTTGAAGAATTTTATGGACAAATTGTTTATTGAATGGTCTTCGTTGAACTTTGGGTATTTTTTGACAAATTTTGGAGATTAAGAATAGATTTGTTTTTTTAAAAAGGATTACCCTTTTTAGGTATTATTTGAACTTGTACTAACCTTTTTGGTTTTGGTTAAGGTCTAAAGACATGGGAAGTATATAGTTCTCTTTTGTGGATTAGGCGATTCTCAAGAAGTTGATTATAGTACTCTTAATGCGAACAAGTCTTCCTAAATACTCGTCTTTTGGAGAAAACATGAGTTTGATTTAGGAATCTAGTAAAAGTTGAAAGTCTACGTGACAAGTAAGTATGTTTCATTATGATTTAGTTAAGATAAAAAATAAATTCCTCAATTAAGAGTAACTTAAGACAAAAATGCTGTCTGTTAACTTTTCCTACTGGGGAATCAAATACTGTTTAACCCATCACAAGTTTGTGATTTTCTTGTGGTTAACTTTCTCCTAAACATGTTTTCTGTCACTCTCTCTCAGAACATGACCCTTTGTTTTCTCCTCCATATCCATATTTTCATAATTGTAATCCTAGTATGGGTTAACTCGGGTGACCTTTGTAATTATCTTTATTTATTTTAAAGTGATTGTTTTACCGACTCTTGTTCCAATGTGGGATTTTCAACGAAGTTTCCAAGCCCAATTTTAAAATTGCGAGGACGCAATTCCCAAAAGGGGGGAAGAATGTAACACCCCAGCTAAATAAAGAATATAAAATTTTTATATTTATCCCTATTTGTGAATAAAATGTTAATATTTAAAGGGAACTCTATGCTCGATGGCTTGCCCAATACGCAACAACGAGTTCCTTTGAAATCTTACGTTGCACACTAATAATAAAATAATTTTATTTTAAATGGTAGTTAACACCTAGCCGTTGTAATGAGGGAATGAACAGAACTAACTACAAAATTATTATATATGTTTTTCAAATATTTTTTACTTTTTACAATAAATGTTAGAGGATTAAAAATGCGAATGAATCCAGTTTTAAGCGTAAACATTCTAATATTCTTTAAAAGGTCGATTAACCGCCTTTTGATGGCGAACCACTTTTAAATCCAATTTTGACAATTTTATGTGACAAAATAAAATTCTTATTTTGAATCGGGACATCAAAATTTACTTTGTGTAAATTTTTGGTATTTTTCCAATAAAGTTCATTTTTTAATGAATAGTAAAAAATGTTATATTTTAATTCAAAACCTCTTTTTAATCTAATTTATTTATATGATTAGATTATCTTTTGAATTGGTTTTAAAGTGAAATTAGAATATATTTTTACCATTTAATCCAATAGCGTTCATTGGAATTAATTTCACTTTGAAATTGGACTTGAACTAGTGTCAATCTTTTAATAGATATTATTTCTTAAAAACACGCTATTTGTTTTGACTGTGGGAATTAATTATTAAATTAATTAATGCAACTTATATGTTTTGAATTTTGTAAAATATGCATCATTTTTGAATTTGGAATATCAAATATAGGTTAGGGTGAATTTTTGGTATTTTTCTGAAAAACTTCAATTTTTGATGAATAGTGAAACCACTAAGTGGTAGTTTAAAAACTGATTTTTCGTTTAAATGATACTTTTCCACTTCTGTGATGTGAATTTCAAAAATCCTACATACATGGTTTTCATTAGGATGTAAAATGTGGTTCAATGGGATTAAAATAATTTTTTTTGTGAATAGTAACTTTTAAGTTTTTTAATCGCGATTAGAGGTAATTAGTGTAATTTAAGGTAAAAATAATATTATAATAAAATGAAAATAACTTGACACTTGTCCTAAACCTATTGGATGAGTCATGGCCGACCAAGACAACCCATGAGTCGATTTTGGGGACCCCATGGAGCCACTTGGGTAAGATAATGACATTAATGCCTTTTATTTAAAGTAAAAGTAAAAATGACACAAACATGTATTTTTTTACTAAAACAATTTTTACATGGGGTTATACAAGTCAGATTTTTGACTATAAATATTAATTGGAAAGATAAAAATATTTAATACATAATAGTATTTTTATTATAATTTTTAGTCATTAAATAAATTAAATTATTTATGACATCATGATGATGCAACGATTACCTCATTACTTAACGTTTTAAATAAAGTGAAAAGATAATGTAAAATCTAAGACCTAAACATGTCAAAAACCTAATTTATGTGTGGATTTCGAACTATTAAAACCTTATACTAGAAATATATAATTTTGGGACCTTTAAAATACTAAATTCATTTTATAATAATGTTACTTTTCAAGACCTTCCAAGAGTGCCCCTCCTCTCTTCTTATAAAAGGCCCCAACCACTACCTTCTTACACACACCTATCAAGCCTTTGAATCTTCCAACCCCTGTCCATTTTGTCTCTCCACATCCCTCTATTACTCCTAGAAGCCTCACTTTGGGAAAAAGTCTTCCCAAGTAAGCCTTTGAGCTCAAATCAAAAAGAGTTACCCGATTTTAAGGCAATGTCTTCACTTGTGTTATTTTGTTTTATTTTGCTTCTCCAACCCCATAAACTCGTTTTATTCATTTCTTTTGTAACAAATCCAATATCTTAAATATATTAGGATATTTTTATAAGAAGGATTCTAGCTACACTTACACACACCTTCATCTAATGGTTAAAGAACATACTGTTTCTGTGGAAGGTGAATTTCTGCCTCACGAAACGATGATTGTTCAATATTCTTTTAACACCTTCAAAGGTGGCCATTAAGATGTCACTATATTTATATATGATATATAATATGTTTATGTTTTCCTTAAGCTTCTGTATTTTTCATTTATGGCAGACCTTTATGGTTTCCATTATGGGTAAACATGATATCTTTATTTTAGGAAGTGCGGACTACCGCCCCTCAAAGTGATTTGATTCGTTAATACCACATGTGGTACGTATAAAGGATATATTTAATAATATTATATATGATACCATACTGTAATTATAATACTTTTATGAATCATTATGTTTTAATTCCATTAAATATGAAATATAAATGGAAGTAGCGTTCATGCGTACGTAGGACTTACCGTCTCCATGAACGATGCATTTCATTTCTTACCTCTAAATGATATGTACTATTATAAATACATGTATATGAAGGATATATATGATATATATGATATAAAAATCATGAATATATATTTGTATATAAGGAACCTTTTACCACATAAACAACATGTAATTGTAAGAAGTCCATTTTTGACTTAAGTACCAAATATCAACAAAACAAACTTTATTAACTTAAATGATTACATATTGTTTATAACATGGAAATAAGTTGTATAAAAGGAATAATAAAATTAAAAAAAAAGTTCTTAAGAAAGTAGAAATTAACTTTACTTTTTTATTCAGGAGATTAAAGAGCGATCAAGTCAGGTTAGACTTGAGGTAAGGGATCCGACCTCTCTCTTTCTTTCCAAGTACCCTCTTTTATGTCATTTCATTTATGCTCGATGTTCTTATATTGGAGGATGTTATTATAAATTAACCATACTGTAATTTTTATTTTAAAATGATGAGATACCCCCTCTTACTCTCATCAATTCATTTTTAGAATTTTTAAGTGGCACCGTTAGGCTGCCGAATTTTCGTAAGAGATCCAACCTCTCTCTTTCTTTTAAAGTACTCTCCTTTATGTAACTTCTTTAAATCTCCTCTTTCTTATGTTGTGGGAGGTTCTTTTATATTCCTCTTGCTGTAAATTTTATGTTAATATGATGAGATACCCTATTTGATCTCATCAATCAATTTTTTTTGAAGTTTTATGTGGCGCCGTTAGGCTGCCGAATGTTCATAAGGGGATTTTCATCTCACTCTTTATTCTCGTGAGATTCATGCTACATTGGCCACTATTTACTTTTGTGTGGTGTATGTACTGCCCATTATTTTACTATTTTTATAATATACTCTCATTTATGGGTAGTTAAATCTTCATTTTATGACCCTTCTTTCATGGGGTGTACGTTTCGAAAGTTTCCCAAATCGGTAAGGGAACCTTTCACACTCCTCTTTTAAAAAACTTATTTTGTTATGTCTTTTAATTTACATATTTTTATGTTGGTATATGTTCTTATATATCCTTATTGATGTAAATTTTATGTCCAAGTGATGAGATACCATTTTCTCTCTCATCAACTAATGTTATGAATTTTAAAGTGACGCCGTTAGGCTGTCAAATTTTACCAAGGGAACTTCTTAACCCAATTTCGATTTCTTTGGGTTCAACATGTACTTATTGAATATGTCATCCTTTGAATATGTGTTAATGAAATTTTATTGTTTTACACTTTGTATCCACTTATATTGGGTGTATTTATATTTGTCACACATAATTATGAGATTGATTTATCCTTAATTTAAGGATACCTTCTTTATAATGGATTTCATGTCATTTTCCATTTCTATTCAGACTTAATTGTTGTTATGCACCAGTTCACTATTATATGGTGTATATACTCTCCTTTGGAATATTATATCATCCCTTTACTCTCGTGATATTACCAAGTTCTAATTAAATGTTATTCCTCAATTATTATATTCAAGTGTCACTCATTTTGTTAAAAACCCTTTAACTAAAATATCGTTTTAAATGTTTTAATGATTTATTCTTATAAATATTTCCCATTAATATCCATGTTTTCAAAAATGGTTTTAAGGATTTATTTATATGGATATTAATTGTTTAAAATGTTAAAAGCTTCAAAGTGTTATGGGACACTTTGATTCAAAAATCTCTTTATTAAATGTTTTAAGTGGTTTTAAAAATGGTTTTTAGAATGGATTCATTATTTCAATATCTTAAAATGTTATATTGTTATTGCAATGTGGGAATGTTATCTTTCCTTTATGCTTAAGTTATGTGCTATTATTATGTTATGGTTCTTGGGCATAGTTTATGAATACGGGTGGTTCCGTGATAAACTAAGGGCGGGTGAGCCCAATATAGCTCTCCAATGCATTGGGTACCACGAAGGGGTTAAACGTTAAGGTTTCTACGAAGAGATTTAGGGAATATAATGTGATGGGTATTCCAAACGTAACCAAGAGGGTTACTCCCTACGTAAGAATGTTATAAATGCCTCAAGTTACCTTTATGTCTTATGATTTCTATGATTTATTCACGTTTTGATGAGGTATGTTAAAGTGCTTATGTTTTATGAGTAAAGTATGATTTCATTGATTTTTATGTATATATGTACTCATGTTTCCTTTCCATATTTTTATATCCCTTACTGAGCTTTTTATGCTCATCCCAAGTTTTTGAAATGTTTTTCACAGGTCAAGGGAAATGTACATGATATGATGTTAGTGTCAAGGAAGTGTCAAGAAATAATCCATGTTTTATTTTAAATATATTTCCATTGATGGGAAAAAATTAATACTATCTTTTATGTAACCACTTTGTTTAAATGTGGAAGGTAATGAATGATTTAAGATCTAATTCTCTAAAACTCTAAACCAGAAAAGATCCTCAATGTGAATTATTCATTTAATTCAATATTAAGTAAGGTATAAGGTCGAGGTATTATAGTTGGTATCAGAGGTCGGTTTAGATAACTTTAGAGGTTAGAGTGCTGTTTATGAAAAAGTGACAAGTTGTGTATAACCGCAATGGTTAGTATATTAGATGGAGTCATTGTTTTTTTTGAAAGTTAGAATGAGTTTGAGATAACTTGGATAAGTATATCTTGGTGTTTATCTTCCTCTTTATTATATGATGATTTTACTGATATACTCACAATGACCTTTTTGGTTTTAGTAAATGGTTGGATCTAGTAGGCACCAAAGTAACAGTGGATTTGAAGAAAACTGTGACGGTTTTACGAAAGAACAACTGAATTATATGGGAGCTGCAATGAGAACTCTTGTGGTTATCCTCAACCAACTGTCTGGAGTCATGATTGACCACCTGAACCTTAGTGATTTTTATAAGGAATCGTATATTCGAGAAATGAATCCCTACAGAAGTTCAGGTAATAATCATAAAGGTAAGTATGTTAAAAAACCTATGTGTCAAAGATGTGGAAATAAACACATAGGAAAATGTTTCAAAGGGACAGAAAGATGCTATAGATGTGGAAATGAAGGTCATAAAGCAAGAACCTTCCATGGAAAAGGAAGCATCTAGTTGACTCTAGGAAGGGGAAAGAAGTTCTTTCTGAAGGATCAATTGAATGTTTCAAATGTGGTGTGCATGGTCATTATGAAAACACTTGTCCTAAGAAGAAGGTTCGGGAATGGGGTCACTAAGATTGTACAAATATTCATTTACCAATACCTAATGCCATTCCGATTGAGGATGAAGAAACTGACAATGACCAATGAAAGGTATGGATTATTTCTTAACATATGTTTTCCTATTATTGGAATCTTAGGATATGATTCAAATTTTTTTTTGTAGGAAAGAATTATTTCAGAATAAGTTGAAAAGGAATGGTTAATGGATCATGAAGAATGTTGAATGAGTAAGAAGTCAACATATAAGGGATTCAAGGGTTATGGTAGATTTTAAAACTCTTAAATGTATTAAGTCTCTTTTGATGATGGAGGTACATTAGAAGACTTTTTATAGTATATGTAACCCTGATATTTGATATATGAAAATTTTATTCAAGGAATAATTATCATTTCTTTGGTGGATATAGTTATAAAGAACCATTTGTGTTTATATGATCCTTGAATTTGAGGCAATTAGTGGTTAATACATTTTGGGTTGCAAAATGAAAGTTATTAGATAAAATTTGTGGTTAAATTATGTTTTGGTTATTTTTGAAGATTTTATACCTTTTTAGGGAATTTTTTTATATAGTTTTGGAAAAAGGACAACACGCAGACCGTGTGACAACCCGTCGCGTCGGACGAAGCTACGGGAATCGAACCCACAACTAAAGTGTGACTAGTATTTATCGCCTACCACTAGACTACGTGAAGTCCCTGGTTAGTATGACTTATTCTTTTTAGTTAGATGATTTTATGAATTATGAGTAAGTTGATTTTGGGTTATCTATGGAAATTATTAACCTACCATAGAGTATATGTGATTAGGTTAATTACTTTTCAATATGAGACTTCAAGAGCAACTGATGTTATTTGGAGATAAGTGTTAATTTGTACCTTGGAAGAATATGTGATTAAATCCTTCAAATATTTGGGTTTCAATCTTAGTTTGGTTTACTTTGAATAATTTTATGGAGAAATTGTTTATCGAATGGTCTTCGTTGAACTTTGGGTATTGTTTGAAAAATTTTGAAGATTAAGAATAGATTTGTTTTAAAAAAAGGATTATCCTTTTTAGGTATTATATGATCTTGTACTAACCTTTTTGGTTTTGGTTAAGGTCTAAATAATTGGGAAGTATATAGTTCTCTTTTGTGGATTAGGTGAGTCTCAAGAAGTTGATTATAGTACTCTTAATGTGAACAAGTCTTCCTAAATACTCGTCTTTTGGAGAAAATATGAGTTTGATTTAGGAATCTAGTAAAAGTCGAAAGTCTACGTGAAAAGTAAGTATGTTTCATTATGATTTAGTTAAGATCAAAAATAAATTCCTCAATTAAGAGTAACTTAAGAAAGAAATGTTGTCTATTAACGTTTTATACTGGGGAATCAAATAACATTTAACCCATCACAAGTTTGTGATTTTCTTGTGGTTAACTTTCTCATAAACATGTTTTCTATCACTCTCCCTAAGAACATGACCCTTTGTTTTCTCCTTCATATCCATATTTTCATACTTGGAATCCCAGTATGGGTTAACTAGGGTGACCTTTGTACTTCTCTTTCTTTATTTTAAAGTGATTGTTTTACTGACTCTTGTTCCGATGTGGGATTTTCAATGAAGTTTCCAAGCCCAATTTTAAAATTGCGAGGACGCAATTCATGAAAAAGGGGGGAAGGATGTAACACCACAGGTAAATAAAGAATATAACATTTTTATATTTACCCCTATTTGTGAATAAAATGTTAATATTTAAAGGGAACTCTATGCTCGATGGATTACCCAATACGCAACAACAAGTTCCTTTGAAATCTTACGTTGCACTCTAATAATAAAATAATTTTATTTTAAATGGTAGTTAACACCTAGCCGTTGTAATGAGGGAATGAACAGAACTAACTAAAAAATTATTATATATGTTTGTCAAATATTTTTTACATTTTATAATAAATGTTAGAGGATTAAAAATGCGAATGAATCCAATTTTAAGCGTAAACATTCTAATATTCTTTAAAAGGTCGATTAACCGCCTTTTAATGGCGAACCTCTTTTAAATACACTTTTTGAAAATTTTATGTGTTATATTTGACAAAATAAAATTCTTCTTTAGAATCATGACATCAAAATTTACTTTGTGTAAATTTTTGGTATTTTTCCGATAAAGTTCATTTTTTAATGAATAGTGAAAAATGTTGTATTTTAATTCAAAACCTCTTTTTAATCTAATTTATTTATATGATTATATTATCTTTTGAATTGGTTTTAAAGTGAAATTAGAATATATTTTTACCATTTAATCCAATAGTGTTCATTGGAATTAATTTCACTTTGAAATTGGACTTGAACTAGTGTCAATCTTTTAATAGATTTTATTTCTTAAAAACACTCTATTTGTTTTGACTGCGGGAATTAATTATTAAATTAATTAATGCAACTTATATGTTTTGAATTTTTTAAAATAGACATCATTTTTGAATTTGGAATATCAAATATTTCTTAGGGTGAATTTTTGGTATTTTTCTGAAAAACTTCAATTTTTGATGAATAGTGAAACCACTAAGTGGTAGTTTAAAAACTGATTTTTAATTTAAATGAAACTTTACCACTTCTGTGATTTGAATTTCAAAAAACCGACATACATGGTTTTAATTAGGATGTAAAATTTGGTTCAATGGGATTAAAATAATTTTTTGGTGAATAGTAACTTTTAAGTTTTTAATCGCGATTAGAGTTAATTAGTGTAATTTAAGGTAAAAATGATATTATAATAAAATGAAAATAACTTGACACTTGTTCTAACCCTATTGGATGAGTCATGGACGACCAAGAAAACCCATGGGTCGATTTTTGGGACCCCATGGAGCTACTTGGGTAAGATAATGACATTAATGCCTTTTATTTAAAGTAAAAGTAAAAATGACACAAACATGTATTGTTTTACTAAAACAATTTTTAATTGGGGTTATACAAGTCATATTTTTACAATAAATAGTCATTATAAATATAAAAAGATTTCCTACATCATATTATTTTTATTATAATTTTTAGACATTAAATAAATGAAATTATTTATGACATCATGATGATGCAGCGATTACCTCATTATTTAACAATTTAAATAAAATGAAAAGATAATGTAAAATCTAAGACATACACATGTCAAAAACCTATTGGATGTGTGTATTTATAACTATTATCACCTTATCCTCGAAATATATAATTGTGGGACATTTAAAATCCGAAATGCATTTTATAATAATGTTACTTTTCAAGACCTTCCAAGAGTGCCACTCCTCTCCTCTTATAAAAGGCCCTCCACCTCTACCTCCTTACACACACCTCTCAAGCCTTTGGCTTGGACAACCCCTGCCAATTTTGTCTATAAAAATCCCTCTATTACTCCTATAAGCCTCACTTTGGGAAGAAGTCTTCCCAAGTAAGCCTTTTAGCTCAAATAAAAAAGAGTTACCCGATTTTAAGGTAATGTCTTCACTTGTGTTCTTTTGTTTTATTTTGCTTCTCCAACCCCATAAACTCTTTTTATTAATTTATTTTGTAACAAATCCAGTATCTTAAATATATTAGGATGTTTTTAGAAGAATTATTAGTGCTAAACTTACACACACCTACATCTAATGGTTAAAGAGCATACTGTTTATGTGGATTGTGAATTTCTGCCTCACGAAACGATTATTGGTCAATATTCTTTTAACACCTTCAAAGGTGGACATTAAGATGTCACTATATTTATATATGATATATAATATGTTTATGTTTTCCTTAATCTTCTATATTTTTCATTTATTACATAACTTTATGGTTTCCATTATGGGTAAACGCGATATCTTCATTTTAGGAAGTGCAGACCACCACCCCCTCAAAGTGATTTGATTCGTTAATACCATACATGGTACGTATAAAGGATAGATTTAATAATATTATATATGATACCATACTGTAATTATAATACTATTATGTATCATTATGTTTTAATTCCATTAAATATGAAATAGAAATGAAAGTAGCGTTCATGCGTACGTACGACTTACCGTCTCCATGAACGGTGCATTTCATTTCTCACCTCTAAATGATATGTACTATTCTAAATACATGTATATGCAGGATATATATGATATATATGATATCCAAATCATGAATATAATTCTGGATATAAGGAACCTTTGACCACATAAACAACATGTAATTGTAAGAAGTCCATTTTTCACTTAAGTACCAAATATCGACAAAACGAACTTTATTAACTTAAATGATTACATATTGCTTATAACATGGAAATAAGTTGTATAAAAGGAATAATAAAATTGAAAAAAAAGTTCTTAAGAAAGTATAAATTAATTTTAGTTTGTTATTCAGGAGATTAAAGAGCGATCGACTCAAGTCGGATTTGAGGTAAGGGATCCAACCTCTCTCTTTCTTTCCAAGTACCCTCTTTTATGTCATTTCATTTATGCTCCATGTTCTTATGTTGGAGGATGTTATTATAAATTAACCATACCGTAATTTTTATTTTAAAATGATGATATACCCCCTCTTACTCTCATCAATTCATTTTTAGAATTTTTAAGTGGCGCCGTTGGGCTGCCCAATTTTCGTAAGAGATCCAACCTCTCTCTTTCTTTTAAAGTACTCTCCTTTATGTCACTTCTTTTAAGCTTCTCTTTATTATGTTGGGGGAGGTTATTTTATCTTCATCTTGCTTTAAATTTTATGTCAATATGTTTAGAGACCCTATTTGATCTCATCAATCCGTTTTTTTGAAGTTTTATGTGGCGCCGTTAGGCTGCCGAATGTTTATAAGGGGATTTTAATCTCACTTTTTATTCCCTTGAGATTCATGCTACATTGGCCACTATTTCCTTTTGTGTGGTGTATGTACTGCAAATTATTTTACTATTTTTATAATATACTCTCATTTATGGGTAGTTAAATATTCATTTTATGACCCTTCTTTCATGGGGTGTACGTTTCAAAAGTTGCCCAAATCGGTAAGGGAACCTTTCACACTCCTCTTTTAAAAAGACTTATTTTGTTATTTCTTTTAATTTACATCTTTTTATGTTGGGATATGTTCTTATATATCCTTATTGATGTAAATTTTATGTCCAAGTGATGAGATACCATTTTCTCTCTCATCAACTAATGTTATGAATTTTAAAGTGATGCCGTTAGGCTGTCAAATTTTACCAAGGGAACTTCTTAACCCAATTTCGATTTCTTTGGGTTCAACATGTACTTATTGAATATGTCATCCTTTGAATATGTGTGAATGACCTTTTATTGTTTTACACTTAGTATCCACTTATATTGGGTGTATTTATATTTGTCACACATAATTATGAGATTGATTTATCCTTAATTTAAGGATACCTTCTTTATAATGGATTTCATCTCATTTTCAATTTATATTGAGACTTCATTGTTGTTATGCACCAGTTCACTCTTATATGGTGTATATGATTTCCTTTGGAATATTATATCATCCCTTTATTCTCGTGATATTACCAAGTTCTGATTAAATGTTATTCCTCAATTATTGTATTCAAGTGTCACTCATTTTGTTAAAAACCCTTTAACTAAAATATCGTTTTAAATGTTTTAATGATTTATTCTTATAAATATTTCTCATTAATATCCATGTTTTCAAAATGGTTTTAAGGATTTATTTATATGGATATTAATGGTTTAAAATGTTAAAAGCTTCAACGTGTTATGGGACACTTTGATTCAAAAATCTCTTTATTAAATGTTTTAAATGGTTTTAAAAATGGTTTTTAGAATGGATTCATTATTTCAATATCTTAAAATGTTATACTGTTATTGCAATGTGGGAATGTTATCTTTCCTTTATGATTAAGTTATGTGCTATGATTATGTTATGGTTCTTGGGCATTGTTTATGAATATGGGTGGTTCCATGATAAACTAAGGGCAGGTGAGCCCGATATAGCTCTCTAATGCATTGGGTAACGTGAAGGGGTTAAACGTTAAGGTTTCTGCGAAGAGATTTAGGGAATATACTGTAATGGGTATTCCAAATGTAACCAAGAGGGTTACTCCCTACGTAAGAATGTTATGAATGCCTCAAGTTACCTTTATGTCTTATGATTTCTATGATTTATTCATGTTTTGATGAGGTATGTTAAAGTGCTTATATTTTATGAGTAAAGTATGATTTCATTGATTCTTATGTATACATGTACTCATGTTTCCTTTCCATATTTTTATATCCCTTACTGAGCTTTTTATGCTATCCCAAGTTTTTGAAATGTTTTTCACAGGTCAAGGGAAAGGTACATGATATTATGTTAGTGTTAAGGAAGTGTCAAGAAAGAATCCATGTTTTATTTTAAATATGTTTCCATTGATGGGAAAAAATGAATAATATCTTTTATGTAACCACTTTGTTTAAATGTGGAATGTAATGCATGATTTAAGATCTAATTCTCTAAAACTCTAAACCTGAAAAGATACTCGATGTGAATTATTCATTTAATTCAATATTAAGTAAGGTATAAGGCCGAGGTATTAAAAAGATATTATAAACACAGTATTATAATTCATAAGGATTTCATACACATGGAATCACCTACCAAAATTGTTAAAACGTTGAATCCTTTATGCAAAAATTCAATCGCACCACTGCCGCTCCTCAAGGAAGGTTGATTGAGCCTAAAATAAATATATTGGACCAAGAAAAAACAATGTTATACCATAGGTTAGAAACCATACCCTCTATTAATATTGGAATTCAAATAAATTAGATGAAACTCTAAGAAAATTGAATAACACCCTAAGAAAATTGAAAGAAGAAGGAAGGAGACCCACTTACTTGAGAGATCTTGAAGAAATATCCCCAAATACACTAGTATATGAATTTACAGACATCAAAAAATGAAATTGAGGTTCGAATAAGGAAGATAAGTTCAATTTAAAACTAAAATGGGGGAAAAATATTAAAAATTGAGGGAGTTATGAAGGAAACAAGTTACCTTTTTAAATCTGGACAAATTGAGAAATGTTTAGAAGTTTAGACCTAATCTGTGAAGAAAATGATCTCCAAAGAGGTATACAAGAATACGGGGGCTCAACTAGAGATTTTGGATTCTAGTGGGAGGTTGAATCACTAAAAAATCATAATAATTTAATAATATATTAAATATTTTTTTTAAAACTTTAAATGGGCTTATGGGCTGGCCCAATTCCTTAATTAAAAACTCAAATCCACCATGATTATAGATTCATAAAGGGTATAAATTTATATTGTGGTGTTAATAGGTCAGGGGAGGCCATTTTGGATGTTTAATTAGTGAAAAATGTTTTAAAATAAAAGATTTATAAAAGAAACAAAATTGTTTTTTAAATCTGGAAATGAGCTCACGGTTTGGCCTGAATTTGGAAAACCCACCATTTCCACCAAAATGCATGGGAAACCCCCAAATAAAAGAAAGAATGTAAATTAAATGAAATTTACCTTTAAAACAAGTCACGAATTTGACACCTAAAATCGTTAATCCTTTGAAATTATAATTCAAAGAATAGAAATATTTGAAAATTACATTAAACTATCTATTTCAATTAATGGATGCAAATCACAAAAATAGATTTTATGAAATAGAGAGTACCCTAAAAATAAAAATTCTATGAATAAAGATAATATCTTACTAAAGCCCATTCAAATTAAAAAAATTAAATTTGAAAACATCACTCCCTTAAAATTCACTTATACAACTTATATTTATTTGAAAATTAAATAATAAAAGAAATAGATTGAGGTTTCCCTTACAAAGAATAAAATCTAAAGAACATAAAATGATATCAAAATAAACTTTGAACATAAAATTCACTCATAAAATAAAACTAAGTATTTTCCCTTAAAAAAACAATAATATGGAATTGCATAAAAAGTATTTGAAAATATGTGATCCCTTACCTTATATACTATGAAAACTAAATTCATGTATGTATATTAACATCTTAAAACAAATATAATTTATTTAGCAAAAATAATTCCTTAGAATCGGAAAAGTAAAACATAATTTAAATAAATGAAAACCCTTACCAATATAATATTAATGTTCAAAAAATATCACAAAATTATAATTCTATTAATATATTATTCTCATCCATTATGAAAAACAATAAATTATATATCCTAAGATGAAAAAAAGATAGGATATCCCTTACTTGTTAGTTGCAGAAGATATGTCCAAATGGAATGTAGCTATTGATGATTGAAGGAAGAATTATAATTCCAAAAAATCACAAAAGAAAGAAGAAAAGAAAAAAAAGGATTCATCACTTCTTGTGCTCTCCCTTCCCACGTCCCATATACCTTTATTTATACCCAAAAATATGTTTATTTGATTCCAAATTCCAGAGAGTTCTATTGCCTATATAATTTTCTAATGCAAGTTGATCAGATGAGATTGCTTAGTTTTTACAATGATGGTAATATTTATATGCAAATAGATTATCTGATGAAATGTATTGATGAATGAAAATGCAGTGTGTATCTATAATAAATCTGAAACTATAATTTTATAAATTGGAAAAGTTGACAATTGGTTCATACTTCATTTTTAGATCTAAATTATATCATTATAAACTATTTTTTTTTGAAATCCATAGAATGAAAAACAAAGGATAGAAAAATATAGAAATAAGACATATTTATATTTAGGAACAAATAAAAAATAAAATTTAGTAATACAAACCATTCAACACACTGTAGATCTAATAAAAAATTGGAATAAGAGGATGTTCACATCTGATAAGAAAAAACATAGATGAAAGGGATGACATACGTCAACTTTAAGAATAAAATGAAGAAATTGAAAAAATTTCATAGTTAAATAGATTAAAATGGATTTGGTCATTAAACGCATACGTACTCATTGACCTGGACAAAAAAAAACAAAATATACCTACCTCATGAAGATCAAAACCCTAACTACGAATTAGATCTGGTTTTCCTTCGATCCGATTTCAGACCTTTGCCTTCGGCTTCATGATGGCTTGCTTAATCTTTGATCAAACGCCATACAACTGAGCTCACTCTACTCGGTTGCGACTCATGCTAGGTTTACTCTGGCTAGACTCGACCTCAATAATCCCTCCTTCCTATCGGTAATGATTTCTTCTAGATGACCTTCAGATCACATTTCTCACCCCAACTCGAAAACCTGATTTCTTCTCATTTCTTTTATCGGTTTGTTTTTTAAAATTTATCATAAATTTATTATTATTTATTAGATAATAATATTATCTTATTTAATTTATATATATATCAATATATATATCTATATATATATAACACTTTTAATAAATGTAAATTATTATTTTTAATCATATACTTTTTAAAAAAAATTATATATATATTTTAGTTAAATAAAATTACAAACATAATTTATCAAAATAAATTAATAAATACATAATATTAAGTCTATTTTAAACAAAATTACTTTCTTTTAATTATTATTATTATTATTATTATTATTATTTTCACCTTTATTTCAAATCATTATTTGTTATAAATATAATGTATGCAATTTTAATTCAAAACTTTAAAATAATATATTACTTTTATTATTAGCTTTAATTATTTTTATTTATTAAAAAAACATGTTAAAAATGTTATTTCATGAAACCTATATAAAAGTATAATTAATTTATATTATTTCAATATAGAGTGACGTGATGAAAAATAATTAAAGTGACAAATTTCATTTTGATTAAACGAAATCACATAATTTTATACAAATATAACATTATTTTTTTAATTTATAATTCATTTATTAATTACATAATATTTTTCGAGAAGTTACATACAGAGTGTTCCCGGTATGAATCGAAGTGTCTGTTATCAGTTTAAAATTGACATTTTAGTTCAAAACGTGTGTCACTCACTGAAAACCAAGAAAATGCATTCCCATTATCATGATAATTCAGGACAATGATTCATAAGTCATTTGTGACATGTATAAATTATTATCACTTCAAAACCGAGAAACAATGTGACCTATATAATCCAAAGTATTTTTTTCTTTTTAAAATGACATTTTTAGTAAAAAACACAAGCGACATACTCAAAAACGAGAAAACACCTTCATATTAGTTTGATACTTTAAAACAATGATCCATAAGTCATTTGTATCATGTAAATTAATTTTTTTATATTTATGAATCTATTTTATATTTTAGTTGTTTTTAATAGGTTCAATCCATGTGTTATGTTTCATTTATAATGTAATTATAGTTTATACTTTATAGGCCTCTAATGTCACCAACTTGAAATGTAATAATGTTTCTAGTAGATGATTTTGAGCACCTTCTAATGAAAAAGTATAAATTAAATATCAATAATATATGAAATAATGAATAGAAATATTAAAAATAATTGTAAATGAAAAAATTACTTAAAAATAATTGATGAAAAATAATTTCAATCGCACAAAATATTGTTGTTTCAAAACATAACATTTGTTCTTATAAATTATTTTTTCACCAGATAATGTTTGTGTAATTTTTTAAAATTATTAGTTTAATTTCTTTTATTTTCAATATATTTTTATTTTTATAGTCAATGATTTAAATTTGATTTAAATTTGATTTATTTTATATTTTTTCCACATATATTTTTTAAAGTGTAAATATTATGTTTTTAATCAATAAGGTTTGTTTCATGCAAATTAGTTTTGATTTTTTATATTTAGGATTTTTTTATTTTAAAATATTTTTTATATGTTTAATCTTTGTTTTAAGTTTCATTGATATTGTACTTATAACTTATATTTTATAGGCATCCAAAGTTACCTACTTGAAAAATAATATGTTTTGTTGTGTTTTAAGTAGGCAACTTTGAAAGCTTATAAAAAGTAAATGAAAAATAAAATCAAAATGAAATTTAAAAAATAGACTAAACACATAAAAAATAATTTGAAATAATAATATTTTCACCAAAATAATAAACATACATTAATATAGATGATACAAAAAAAATTTATTTAAAAACATAACATTTGGAATTTAAAAGAAGTATGATACTCTAAATGCTTATAAAATATAAATTATAGTTATATTAAAAATGAACTTTAAGACATACACATAAAACACATAACATAAATAAAAATGAAAATAATTTCATAAAAAATAAGTAGAAAATATGAAGTATTTATAATAATATATTATTTAATAATAATTGTACTATAATTAATTAGTTAAAAAAATAATTAATTTTTTATAATTATTAATAATAGTAAATATAATTAATATATTATTTTTATGAAGTCATATTAACTAATATATTACATAAAAATAATACTATATAATTATAATACTATTATTTTCATGATCACCATCATCATTATTAATAGTATTATTAGTCTTAAATATAATAAATAGAAAATAATTTACCTGAAAGAAAATATTATTATTTAATAATAATTAATAATAATAATAATATTATTATTATTAAATAAACTAATAATAGAATAATTTATATTTATTATATGATTACTTATTACTTTTTTTTTAAATATCAAATTAAATACATTATTAATTAATTTATTTATATTCACTGTTATAAATTATTAGTAATTATATTTGTATTACTAATTAGATTATCCATCAAGTTATTTAAAAATAATTAAATACTATTTAATTTTTAAGTTTGTCTTGTTTTATATATATATATATATATATATATGCACACAAAAAAAAATTATTTTTTAAAAAAAAATTCAAAATGTATTTTGGAGGACTTCTTTTCAAAAGATGTCTTTAATAGAATTGTCTAGAAGAAGGTGATTTTCCATTTAGCGCATTATTCCCTTGGTTTTTAAGGGAGGCATTGCTTTACATAGTGCCTTCTTCTATAAAACCCTACCCCATGCATCACGGTACTATGGGAGATTGCTTTACCATCAATTTATACTAGGAATTACTTTTTTTATTTGTAGTATATCAGAAAAATTGTGAACATAAAAGTCATTTTTAAAGATGTATAATTTTTTTAATAGAAACCCTACCCACTACTATAATTTCAATATGAAAATTACATGAAATAAAGTCTATATTCATGAAAAACTTCAATATTATGTTGGTCACAATAGAACAACAACATCATGAATTTACTTTTAAAATTGATTATTATACTATTTCCAAAAATCAACAAACATGACATATTAAAATAGTTTCCAATAAATAGAAATAGAAATAAAATAAAATTAAATTGAATTTAAATCATACCCACTATCACATATCAAGGAAAGGGAAGTGTCTGATTTTATCAGTGCTAAGTAGAAAGCACTAATAAAAATCCTCACCTTTATCAGCATTAGCTAAAAGCGATGATAAAGGTCACATGATAAACCTTTATCAGTGCTTTATTTAGTGTTGTAGGTGGGAGTTGACATTGGGTTGTGTGAGACAAACTGGGAGGTGCTCTCAGGATGCAGCATGGGACAAGATAGGGGTGGGCTCACTTTGGGCCTTTCATGTGTCATTTGCATATGGGCCTTTGGTCTATTAAATACTAAAATTTTGGGTCGTGGTGGAGGGGCCTTTAGCCGAGAAAATTGGGGGGGGGGGGGTCTATGGGGACTCAATTTTTTGGGGGGTTTGTTTCCCATGCATCACCGTATGTGTTTCTTTACTTTTTTCAATAAAATTTGTGAGGCCATGGTTTTGGGTTACCAAATCCATGATCTGAACTGTTCTACTATTTTTTTTGAAAAGGTTGAGGCTCTAGGGACTATCTTATTGAAAAAAGTGGTTAAAAGGGGGAAGGAACAAGCAATACATCAAACGTTGAATCACAAAACAATAAGGAGAAGACAGAAAGAAGTTAAGGTTGAGATCTGGTGTTCATGTTGTGATGAGAAACACGTCCACCCCAACCATGAGGATGTCTTCCCCTTATCCAGGTTTTATCCTACAACCACATGCCACCTCCACCACCTAAGAGATCATCATCATTGACAACCTTTAACATTTTAACATCAGGCTCACACACATTGTGTGCTTATTCATCACTGCTTCCCGAGGCAAGCACCTCAAAAGAGTTATGAGTGTTGACTTTTGAAATGTGTTGAGTAGGGACCTTTCCTACTAAAGAGGAGCATGAACATTTCAATATAGAGGCCACATTAATCTTTGGTAATTCAACTTGGCTTACATCTGAAGCCGTAGCCACTGCACCCTCTGTCCGTATTGCATCTCGAGTAGAATTATAATTATAAATAAATATAGATATATTTAAATAATTATAAAGTTAAAATTAATATATATTATTTATTTATAAAATTATAAATAAAATAAGTATATTTATTATAATTTTATAATTATTTTAATAAATAAATAATTATTTATAGTTATAAGTATAAATAAATATATATTTATTTAAATAATTATAAAATCATAAAAATTAATTTATTATATTTATAATGTTAAAATTATATATAATTAATATATTTACTATACCTAATTATAAAATTATAAAAAAATATATATTTATTATAAGTTTATAATTATTTAATATATATATATATATATTTTATGATTATAATTGTAAATAAATAAATATTTATTTAAATAATTATAAAATTATAATTAAAATATTTATTATATTTATTATTTTATAAATAATATAAATAATATATTTATTATAATATTATAATTATTTAAATATATCTATATTTATTTATAATTATAATTATAAATACAATAAATATATTTGTAAATATTTGTGTATATTTATAAATAAATATAATAAATATATTTATTAATTTATTAATTATTTAAATATATCTATATCGAATGGGAAAGGAGGATCTTAGCGGACCTCCTAGCGATCAAGGTGGCCAAGCTATGGGGGCTTCAAATTTGAAGCATTCTTCATCAGTCTTGTAGGATGTCAGTGATTCTGAACATCATTTCATTAATGGAGTGATGACAAGGGTTGATCTACTGGCTTAGGGCTTAGGAGGGTCTGATTCAAATTTGAATATAGGCCCCTTGCATCATCTATTGAATCCTATGTGAAAGGGTTTATCCTTTGCTGTTTTCCTTAATGAAATGAAATTCCAAACAGCTGAAGCTACCCAATCGAATGAAGATCACCCTTACGAGGTTCATGAAACCCCACCCTTCATGATCTGAAAATGGGACCTTCATAATCATCCCAAACCTTGATGCTCTTAAGGAGAGGTTAAATGCATGTATGTTTTGTCTTATTGGGCATTTGTTTCTTGCTAAGGGTGATAAACTGATGAATATTGAGGAGATTGAATCACAACTCTCCTAGATTTGTGGCATGTCCATGTGGCGAATTGTCCCCATTGATAGAGGTTATTTCATTTAATATTATCTAATGTGAATGATCATGATTGTGCTTGGAGATCCAGTTTCTATGCAGTTAACCAAGGGGTCTTTCATATTTATGATTAGGATTTAAGCTTCAACCCAAATTAACAAAAACATACACCTCTGCAGATCTAGACTAGAATTCATGGTATTGGCTTGGTTATTTTTCATCCTATAATTATTAATGATATTGTCTCCTGTATTGGTGAACCCATTAAGATGGATGAGAACACTATTGAAGGGAAATTTGGATACTTTTCTAGACTCCTTGTGGATGCTGAAATACTAAATCCATTTCTTGAATCTTCCAATTTTGTGGAAAATGGTTATAAAATTGTAGTTCATTTTGAATATGTATTCATCCCATCATTCTGTAATTTCTGCAAGGTTTTTGGGGTATGAGGTCTCCAACTACAAGAATGTTTGAAATATTAAAATTAAGCATGAAGGTACCCTGTAGCCTAATGGTAAGAAAGATCCTTGAACGTATATGGGGAAAGAGGTAGCAAATGATCCCACCTTTGCTGAGATAGGTTCTAGGGGAATAAATAAGGATGCTGACCTGAAGGGGAAGAGGATTGAGAAACATGTGTCTACCTTTAAATAATTGGAAATACTCTCTTTTATAAATGATTTTTTTTCTAGGATGAATGAGCGCTTGATTAGACCTACTACTGCTAAGGCAAATAAAACTCCAAGTAAAGCTAAATGCAGCTATGATGTTAAATATGTAAGTCTCTTTTAAAGATGACCTCATTGGATGTTTCAAAAATACAGGACCCATGCAAGGATCTCATGTGGATGAGGACGAGTTTCAAATGGTCTCATACGAGAAATCTAATCAATTTGTCTCTCCATCTAAGATAGGACATAACATTCTTGCCTTGTCGAGGATAGAATCACCTAGTACTGGAATTCTTGGGAATTTTAATCCTTTTCAGATTGACCCATGTGGTCTGAAAGTTGCTGATGAAGTTATGTCAGATGCAGACATGAACACAGTTAGGGATAAGGACTTTGTGGAGGGTGGGAATGTCCCATCAGACACTTGTCACGATAATTTTACACTTCTTGAAATTATGAATAGATCTTATAGTAGGGATGTATTTCAAGAGGAATTTGGCAATGCTCATAGAAATACTGGAGGAAAATTATTAGACAGTCAGACTTCTCAGGGAGGAATAAATTTGGATATGAAGGAAAATTATTCAAACCAAGTAATGCATGATAGTGAGGATGAGTTTTCAGGCATGGATAAACATGATGAAACATGGAAGGCTCCTAAAATATAGAAAAGTGGTAGGAACCCGAGAAAATGGGGTGGCTCTCAAGGAAGAGGTGGAAAACATAAGAAAAGGTGAGCGTTGTCTTTGGGTTTAGTGGCTTTACCTGGGCTGTTTATTGTAACCCCCATCTTTACTTATTTCTACACTTTTATTTTATTAATAATTTTTTTAGGACTATGGGTTTCCAACTCTTGGTTCATATCATTTTTTGTAAATATATCTATATTATTTTATAATTATAATTATAATTATAATAAATATAATTATTATAATTTATAATTATAAATAAATATATATTTATAATATTTATATATTTATAATTACTTATAATTATATAAATTTATACAAATATTTATAAATATATTTATTATATATATAATTATAATTAAATGAAAAAATATTTATGATATTAATAAATTTAAAAATATATATAATAATATAAATAAATTATTAAGATTATACCAATATCAGTGCTTTTTTAGCATTCATAAAAAGTAATATTATCAGTTCTTTCTATATTAGCGTTGATAAAAGTACTATTTATCAGTGATTTTTTGAAATCACTAATAAAAGCATTATGTTTTCTTATAAAATGAACCCTAATAGAGTTCCCCCCTTAAAACTTCAAGGTTTCATGGAACTATAGTGTTTCCATCATCGTTCTCACTTCTATCACTCCTAGACTTTCCCTTCGTCGTCACCGTCATCATTGACATCGCTCCCATCCATCATCAATACCAACTGAACTATCACTGCTCTTTGTCAAAAAATCATAACTGCTCTAAGGAATGAGATTTTTTCTTAATATTGTCTTTATTTGGGTTAGATAGTTCATCATTCCCTTGACCTATTTCAATTGGAAATGAGGTATCAAGAGGAAGAGTGTCAGTAGGGGAGAGAGTGGGGGCCTTGCTCATATGTTTTTTCTTTATCATTGATAGCTCGACCTAGGACTATTACATATTTCTTTTTTCATGGATCCAAACTCTATTTTAGGTTTTCTGGGGAGTTGGTATTTTTCTAGAGGCTGATGAATGATATTTCTTGAAGTTTATTAGAGTGGGTAATGGAGGTCGATGGGAGTGTTTTTGGGATTTGAGGACTTGGAGTGCTGGTGTTGGAGGTTAGAGGAGCGAGACAATAGATGATGTTTGGTCCAAATTGATGTTTTCAATTGAGATGGTTTTTGGTTTGTATCAGTGATGATGATGGGTCATGGAATAGTGGTTTTATTTCTAGTCTGTGATAGTGATTTCAGTTTTAGTGATGTCATTAGACTGGTGGTGGTGTTTGTGTGGTATACTGGTTCATCTATAATGGTGGTTTTCATCATATTTTGGTCACTTGTTTTTGTTTCGGCTATCCTAATGTTTCTTCATGAAAAAATTGAAGAAGGCTTCAAAAATGGTTGTGTTTGTATCATTTTGTTGGTTTGTATATTTTTATAATTCCCTATCTGTATGGATAGGTCTGAACTTCCAAGGAAAATTTGATCTTGAATTTAGTGGATGGGTTGTTTTAAGAACCAGTGTTCAAAAGGGTTGTTTGAAGGTTTGGAAACCATAAAAGGGTGTCTCCTTGACAGTATATGTGGGTGTTTGGATGTGTATTAGTTCACATGAAGTTTTAAGGTGACATGAGTATAGTTATCAACATAATGGATAAGACCAAATAGTCATTGATACCAAATGTTTGCCGTGTCTTCTATTCAACACAAAAAGTACACACAAAAAAGTCTTAGAACGTAAAGGATAATGAAAGAAAATATTAGCGATTTTTTATAGGATAAATCATTGCTATGTTTTCTAGTGGAATTGGATTGTATTATTTTAAAAAAATATTCGGATTAAAATTATTTTTTTGGGAATAAAAATGGAATAGTCAGAGTATTGGTGGGATAAAGGGGAATATATATTAGTCTTGAATCATTGAAAGAGGGATAAATAAACAACTATAATAGATTTTCTAAATATAAAGACCCCGACTTAAACATTACATAATATTGAATTAAATGGATAATTCACATTGAGGATCTTTTCTGGTTTAGAGTTTTAGAGAATTAAGCATAACAATTACATTACATCTCAAAAATTACAAAGTAGACATTTCTACACAGTTTTCATTTTTTTACAAAACATTAACTCTTAAAAAAGAGAGTCATGTCTAGATCCATGTTTTAGACAACATGACTTTTCCTTGATCCCATCCTTGACCCTATTCATCTTTAAGTCATGTGAAAAAATTTCAAACTTGGGATGAGCATAAAAAGATCAGTAAGGTTTATAAATCAAAGAATGAAAACATTTGTTCATAAATTCATTCAAAACATGAAATATTTTACTTACTCCGTTAAATTATAAGATTTATGAAAGAAACATAGAAATCAAAAATCATAAAGGTAACTTGTGGCATCCATATCATACTTACATTGTAGCTACCACAACTACATAGGGAGTTACTTTGGAATACCCATCACAGTATATTCCCTAAATCTATTAGGAGAAACATTCATGTTTACCTCCGTCACGTTACCTAATGCATTGGAGAGCTATCTCGGGCTCACCTGCCCTAGGTTTATCACGGAACCACCTGTATACGTAAATAATGCCCAAAAACCACAAGATGATCATAACACATAACATAAGCATAATGGAAAGATTAAATTTTTACATTTCAATAATAAAATATCATTTAAAGATATTAAAAAAATAAATCCATTGTAAAAATCATTTTCAATACCAAAATACATAAAAAGAGTACATGGTATTTATTTTTCCTTTTAAAAAACATTCCGGCTTGTTATGGAAGCCAAAGATCAAATAATACTTGCGGTGGTGGAAAGGTCGTTGTCACTGCTTACGTTAAAAAAATTCCTTCTTGTTATTTAGTAAAACACTTCATATAAAAAGATTAACTTTTAATAAAATGAAAATTCAAAGGGGTTTATACACCGTATAAAATAAAGTCGTGTATAAAACTAAAAATGTCTCAATGAAAGAAGATTGAGACGAAGTCCCTTACCCCGGGTCCGAATTGACCCGTTCGTTCTTTAATCTCCTGAATAATAAAGTAAAGTTAATTTATACTTGCTTAAGAACCTTTTTAAAGTTTATTATTCCTTTCATATCACTTATTACCATGTTATAAACATTATGTAATCATTTTAGTTAATAATGTTCATTTTGTCGATATTTGGTACTTGGGTCAAAAATGAACACCTTATATTTACAAGTTGTCCATGTGGTCAATAGTCCATTATATACATAATGGTATTCATGATATTAGATATCATATATATCATATATATCTAGTATATACATGTATTTATAATAGTACATAACATTTGGAGGTAAGAAATGAAATGCACCGTTCATGGAGACGGTAAGCCGTACGTATGCATGAACACTACTTTCATTTCTACTTCTTATTTTAATGGAATTAAAACATATTGACACAAAGGTATATTATAATTCCAGTATAATATCATATATAATATCCTTAACTCTATCCTTTTATACATCCCACATAGGGCATTAACGAGTCACATCACTTTGAGGGGGCGGTAGTCCGCACTTCCTCAAATGAGATTATCGTATCTACCCACTATGGAAACCATAAAGGATTGATATAAATGGGAATTACAGAAGTATAATGAAATAATAAACATAATATATATCATATATAAATACAATTTCATCATAATGGACACCATGAGAGGTGGTAAGATGTAATTGAACAATCATCATTTCGTGAGGCGTTAGTTTGCCATCCACATAAACATTATGTTCTTTATCCATTAGATGGAGGTGTGTGTAAGTGTAGTTTGAATAATTATCATAACAACATCCTAGTATATTGATGATACTAGTTTTGTTACAAAAGAAAGTAAATAAAAAGAGTTTAGGGGTTGGAGAAGCAAAATAAAAGAAAACAATTTAAGATAAACCGTTACCTTTAATTTGGGTAACTCACTTTGGTTTGAACCAAAGGACTTATTAAGTGACTTATGCATAAGGTAAGGCTTCTAGGAGTAGGAGAGGGATGTAGAGAGCTTAATTGGGCAGATGCTGGACGAGCCAAATGGCTTTAGAGGTGTGAGAAATTGGTTAGAAGTGGTCTCTTTTTGTAAGGGAGAGGAGGGTCTCTTTAGGAAAGTTTGAAAATATTATTTTATTATAAACTTATATTCGGATTATAATGGTCCAAAAATCATTGAGGTTGAAGATAAGATGACTCTTATTCTAAATAAAATAATCCAATCATAATTGGACATGTTATGGATAATATTTTAATCATTATAATCTTATTTATTTAAATCATTTATTAATGAGGTAAAAACTGCATCATTATTGTGAAATAAATAATTTAATTTATTTGATGTCTAAAAATTATAAAAAAATACCATGATGTAGGAAATATTTTTATATTTCCAATGACTATTTATAGTTGAAAATAGGACTTATATAACACCATATAAAAATTAATTACTAAATGATTTTTGTTAATGTCACTTTTGACTTCACATTAAATTAATGAATCTAAATTGTCATTATCACTCCCATGTGGCTCAATGGGGTCCCAAAATTGACCCAAAGATGCCCATGGTCGGAAATGACTCATCCAATAGAATTAGGACGCGTTTAAGGGTAATTTTATATTATTATAATATTATTTTTCCCCTTATTTACATGATTTACCCTTTAACCACATTAAATAAAATATTTACTGAAGTAAATATTTAAAATGTCTAAAAATAAAAGATACATATTTACAAAATTTGGGTCTCTGAATTCCAAATATGGAATCCATTTTTCCAAAATCAAAACATAGAAGTTTCAGAAATTAATTTAAAATTAATTCAGCTGTCAAAACAAAGAGCGTGTTTTTAAGAATTAAAAACTATCAAAAGATTGATACTTATTTATCCAATTTCAAAGTGTAATTAATTACAATGACCAAAATTAGATTAAATGGTAAAAATATATTTCAATTTCACTTTAAAACCAATTAAAAATATAATCTAACCATATAAATAAATTAGATTAAAACATAGTTTTGAATTAAAATAGAATATTTTCACTATTCATTAAAAAAATGAACTTTATCTGAAAAATACCAAAAAATTACCCAAAGTAAATTCTGATGTCCTCATTCTACAGAAGGATTTTATTTAGTCATATAGAATGTATTAAAGTGACCAAAAATAGATTTAAAAAGGGTTTGCCATTAAAAGGTGGTAAATCGTCCTTTTAATGTAAATTATGCTTAAAATTAGATTCATTCATATATTAAGCCTCTAACTTTTATTGGATAAATATAAATACATGTATAATCATATTATAGTTAGTTTTGTTCATTCCCACCAATGCAACGGCTAGGAGTTAACTACCATTTAATATAATAACATTATATTACTAGTGTGCAACGTAAGATTCCAAAGAAACCCGTTGTTGTGTATCGGGTACGCTATCGAACATAGCGACCCTTTTAAGCTAAAATTAATATTTAATTCACAAATATTAATAAATATTAAAATCTCTTATTCTTCATTTACCTGGGATATTACATCCTTCCCCCCTTTTGGAAATTGCATCCTCGTAATTTTTATCCACTTATCAAAATAAGTGGGGGGTATTTATCCCTCATAGCATTTTCAGATTCCCATATTGCCTCTTCAACCATATGATTTTTCCAAAAAACCTTTACCTGGTGAATTATCTTATTCTTCAACACTTGTTCTCTACGGTCAAGAATCTGGACTGGTTGTTCTTCATAAGATAGATTCTCTTCCAACTGAACTACCTCTGGGCTCTAAACATGAGAGGGATCTGAAATATACTTTCTCAACATCGAAACATGAAAAACATTGTGTACCTGAGATAAACTTGGAGGTAAAGATACTTTGTATGCAAATGATCCAACTTTCTCCAGAATTTCATAAGGTCCAATGAACCTTGGACTCAACTTTCCCTTCTTACCAAAACGCATCACACTTTTCCAAGGAGAAACTTTGAGAAAGACATGATCACCTACCTCAAAAGAAAGATCCTTCCTCCGGTTATTCACATAACTTTTCTGTCTGCTCTGAGATGTTCTCATGTGCTTCTGAATCAACTGAACTTTCTCCGCCATCTCTTCTACCAATTCTGGTCCCATCAGCTTTCTTTCAGCTACTTCATCCCAAAAAGCTGGAGTTCGAAAACTCTTTCCATACAATGCCTCAAATGGAGCCATCTGTATACTGGAATGAAAACTGTTATTATAAGAAAATTCAACCGAAGAAATATGTTGGTCCCAAATTCCCTGGTAGTCCATTGAGAAAGCACGTAACATATCCTCTAAGTTCTGAATTGTCTATTCTTATTTCCCATCTAATTGATGATGAAAAGCTGTACTAAAATTTAATTCAGTACCCAATGTCTTCTGAAGGCCTTTCCAAAAGTTAGAAGTGAACCTAGGATCACAATCAGATACAATGGAGAGGGGAACTCCATGCAACCTCACTATCTCTTTAACATACAACCGAGCAAGTTGATCTAGAGACAAAGTATCTCTAATAGGAAGTAAATGAGCAGATTTATTCAATCGGTCAACTATAACGCAGACTGCATTATTACCTCGAGATGTCTTTGGTAATCCCACAACAAAGTCTATGGATATATTTTCCCATTTCCACTATGGCACCGGTAGAGGCTGAAGCATTCCTTTCGGTAATTTTCACTGTGCTTTTACCTACTGACAAGTCAAACACTTCATAGTAAAATCAGCAATATCTCTTTTCATTCCATCCCACTAATAATACTCCCGAAGATCTCTGTACATCTTAGTAATGTCAGGATAAACTAAAAACAGAGAAATATGAGCTTCACATAACAACTCATTATTCAACTGTGAATCACAAGGCACACATAATCTCTTTCCAAACCTCAAAACACAATCATTATCAATGTTAAATTCAGGAAACTTACCCTTCTGAACCAACTCTACCTTTTTCTGCAACTCACTGTCTTCCTTCTGCGCTTTCTTTATTCTGTCTGATAGAGATTATCTCACTGACATTTGAAACAAAAAAGAAGAATTTCCTACACCAACAAATTCTATGCCAAATTTCATCAAATCAAAAACCAAAGGATCTTGTTCCAAACGTAGCATGGCTAATGAGACATTACTTTTCCAACTCAAAGCATAAGACACTCTATTTTCTTTTCCCAGATGGTAATGGATCGTGCAATCATAATCCTTGATTAATTCTAGCCATCTCCTCTATCTCATGTTCAATTATTTCTGAGTGAATATATACTTTAAACTATTGTGATTAGTATATATTTCACACTTCACTCCATACAAATGATGCCTCCAAATTTTTAAAGCAAAAACAACAGCAGCTAATTCCAAATCATGTGTATGGTAATTTAACTAATGTGGTTTCAACTGACGTGAAGCATAAGAAATTACCTGACCATTTTTCATTAGGACGCAACCCAGTCCTTTCAACGAAGCGTCACTGTAGATAAAAAACTCACCATTTTTGGAAGGCAGTGCCAAAACTAGAGCATTCACCAATCTTCTTTTCAATTCTTGAAAACAATCATCACATTATTTTGTCTAGATGAACTTAACACCTTTTCGAGTTAACTTAGTCATTGGAATAGATAACCGTGAAAAATTTTCAACAAACCTCTGGTAATAACCTACCAAACCAAGAAAACTACAGATCTCGGTTATATTTGTGGGTCTTGGCCATTCTTCAACGACTTTTGCTTTTGTAAGATCAAAAATTATTCCATTTTTTTGAAATAATGTGACCAAGGAAAGAAATTTGTTATAACCAAAACACACACTTACTGAATTTCCCAAAAAATTTCTTTTCTTTTAAGGTTTTCAAGACAACTCTTAAATAAATTTCATGCTCCTATTTATCTTTTGAATAAACCAAAATATCATCAATGAACACAACCAAAAACGTATCCATGAACTCCTAGAAAATTTTATTCATAAGATCCATGGATACAGTAGGAGCATTGGTTAACCCAAAAGTCATAACTACAAATTCATAATGGCCATATCTAGTACGAAACACGGTCTTTAGAATGTCTCCTTCCTTTACTTTCAATTGATGGTACCCCGACCTCAAGTCAATATTTGAAAAATACTGAGCTCCCTAGAGCTGATCAAATAAATCATCGATATGAGGAAGAGGATACTTATTCTTAACAGTGATGTTATTCAATGCTCTATAATCAATGAAAAGTCTCATTGATCCATATTTTTTTTAACAAAAAATATAGGAGAACCACATGGTGACGTGATAGGTCGAATGAAACCTTTATCTAATAACCCTTTCAATTGCTTCTTTAACTCTAAAAGTTCAATTTGAGCCATTCGATAAGGGGGTTTTGAAATTGGCTTAGCATCAGGAACTAAGTCAACAGTAAATTCAACTTCCCGATCAGGTATAATAACAGGAAACTCATCAGGAAAAACATCAAGGTACTCATTTACCACTGGTACATCATTAATCTAAATAGTTCCTTTTTTTTCAACAATATATGCAAGGTAACATTCATTTCCATCTTTTACCAGTTTTTCGACTTCCTGATATGTTATCAAAAGCAAGGGTTCATTCTTGTACACAAACTGAAAATCATTCTGAATAGAAACCTCTTTAGCTCTGCATTAAATCTTAGCATGATAAATAGAAATCCAATCCATGCCCAATATAACATCAAACTCTACTAGAGGCAAAACAATAAGGTTTGCAGGTAGATTCTTTCCACACACAAGGACATGAATGTTCTTATGTTTTCTTTTTTGTCTCAACATTTCCTCTAGGTATTTTTACTGTAAGTTAAGTATTCATATCATGAGATGAATTCCCAATTTACTAGAAAACTTTTCAGAAATGAATGAATGAGTAGACCCTGAATCGAACAACACATTGGCATAATCTGAACAAACAAACAATGTACCTGATACTACTTCGTTTGATGGCCCAACATCTGCTGAAGTAGTTGCAAAGGATTTCTCCACCTCTTTCTACTTGTAGTCTGACTGCTTCCCATCACTCGAGCTCTTTTTCGGACACTCATCTGCATAATGACCCATTTCATTGCACTTAAAACATTTTACTGATTGTAAATCAGATTTTGTCTTACCATTACCCTGATCCTTTTCAGTGCAATTACGAGCCTTATGTCCCATTTTACCACATCAGTAGAACTTACTAGAATTCAAAAGACTTTTCCCAACATGCTTTTTACCACAATTTTCACAAACTGTAAACTTATGTTTCTTACCATCAGAATTTTTTGAAGAGTTATTCCCTTTCGCCTACCACCTCGACCTCTTATTTTGTTGTTTGTCAAAGAATACCTGATCATCAAAAAACTCCATTTCCACCTTCTCCGCACAACGAACAAGTTTTTCATAACTTTTGAACTCAATAGAATCCAAATCCCTTCGATACTTTGGCTTTAATCCTAAGTAAAAATGGATGATTTTACTATCAAGATATCTTATGAAATTTGGAGCATACCTTGCCGGCCGAGTGAATTTTTCTTCATAAGCAGCCACTGAGTCATCCTCCTGCCTCAATTCCAGGAATTGTTTTTCCATCCTAAGACGAACCACCTTAGGAAAATATTTCTCCAGAAACATACCTTTGAATTTATCCCAATCAAGAGCATCAATCTCCTCACTATCCCTGATATTTTTCACCATCGACCACCACTGATCAACTTCACCTTCAAAATGGTAAACATCAAGACTAACCTTTTGATGTTCTGAACAACCCATGACATCAAAAATCCTTTCCAGTGATTTAATCCACCCTTCAGCTAGCACCAGCTCAGATGATCCTCTGAATGATGGGGGATGTTTCCTCATGAAATGCTCCACTAATAACATGTTCCTTTGTGGTTGATCTCACTGATCTCGTACATGGATACCACCACCATTTATAGCCTGAGTCAACTGTGCCATCACTGCAAAAAACTATTCAGTTCTGATTCTATCCATCTCTGGTTGCTGATTTGGAAGGTTGTCTTCCTCCTGATGTCGTCCCAACATAGCTACCCCGTTTCCTCTGCAAAAATCCATTCTAAACAAGGAA
Source organism: Viscum album (assembly GCA_963277665.1). Classification (NCBI taxonomy): domain Eukaryota; kingdom Viridiplantae; phylum Streptophyta; class Magnoliopsida; order Santalales; family Viscaceae; genus Viscum; species Viscum album. The sequence continues at coordinate 644,865,233 of OY728138.1, forward strand.
ATATCTTAGGTGAAGCAACATGGTAATCTATAAATGCTATGTGATATCAATATTAACATAAATTACTTTATGGATATTAATTTAACAATATACTAACTCCTAAAGTTATCTAAGCCGACCTATGATACCAACTATAAAGACCCCTCCTTAAACATTACATAATATTGAATTAAATGGATAATTCACATTGAGGATTTTTTTTGGTTTAGAGTTTTACATAATTAGGCATAACAATTACATTATATCTCAAAAATTACAAAGTAGACATTTCTACACAGTTTTTATTTTTTTTAAAAAACATGAACTCTTAAAAAAAAGAGTCATGTCTAGATCCATATTTTAGACAGCATGACTTTTCCTTGATCCCATCCTTGACCTTATTCATCTTTAAGTCTTGTGAAAACATTTCAAACTTGGGATGAGCAAAAAAAGCTCAGTAAGGGTTATAAATCAAAGAATGAAAACATTTGTTCATAAATGCATTCAAAACATGAAATATTTTACTTACCTAGTGAAATCATAAGATTTATTAAAGAAATATATAAATCAAAAATCATAAAGGTAACTTGTCGCATCCATATCATACTTACATTGTAGCTATCACAGATACATAGGGAGTTACTTTGGAATACCCATCATAGTATATTCCCTAAATCTTTTAGGAGAAACATTCACGTTTACCTATGTCACGTTACCCAATGCATTGGATAGCTATCTCGGGCTCACCCGCCCTACGTTTATCACAAAACCACCCGTATACGTAAATAATTCCCAAAAACCAGAACATGATCATAACACATAACATAAGTATAAAGGAAAGATAAAATTTCCACATTTCAATAATAAAATATCATTTCAAGATATTGAAATAATAAATCCATTGTCAAAATTATTTTCAATACCAAAATACATAAAAAGAGTACATGGTATTTATTTTTCCTTTTAAAAAACATTCCATCTTGTTAAGGATGCCAAAGATCAAATAATACTCGCGGCGGCGAAAAGGTTGTTGTCACCACTTATGTTAAAAAAACATTCCTTCTTGTCGTTTAGTAAAAAGCTTCATATAAAAATATTCCCTTTGAATAAAATGAAAATTCAAAGGGTCTTATACACTGTATAAAATAAAGTCGTGTATAAAACTAAAAATGTCTCCATGAAAGAAGATTGAGACGAAGTCCCTTACCTCGTGTCCGACTTGACCCGTCCGTTCTTTAATCTTTTGAATAATAAAGTAAAGTTAATTTATACTTTCTTAAGAACCTTTTTCAAGTTTATTATTCCTTTCATATCACTTATTACCATGTTATAAACATTATGTAATCATTTTAGTTAATAATGTTCATTTTGTCGATATTTGGTACTTGGGTCAAAAATGAACACCTTATATTTACAAGTAGTCCATGTGGTCAATAGTACATTATACCTAGAATGGTATTCATGATATTAGATATCATATATATCATATATATCTAGTATATACATGTATTTATAATAGTACATAACATTTGGAGGTAAGAAATGAAATGCCCCGTTTATGGAGACGGTAAGCCGTACGTACGCATGGATGCTACTTTCATTTCTATTTCTTATTTTAATGGAATTAAAACATAATTATAGATAGGAATATTATAATTCCAGTATAATATCATATATTATATCATTAACTCTATCTTTTATACATCCCACATAGGGCATTAACGAGTCAAATCACTTTAAGGGGGTGGTAGTCCGCACTTCCTCAAATGAGAGTATCGTATTTACCCACTATGGAAACCATGAAGGCTAGATATAAATGGGAAGTAAAGAAGCATAAGAAAATAATAAACATAATATATATCATATATAAATATATTTCCATCATAATGGCCACCATGAGAGGCGGTAAGATGTAATTGAACAATCATCGTTTCGTGAGGCGTTAGTTTTCCATCCACAGAAACATTATGTTCTTCATCCATTAGATGGAGGTGTGTGTAAGTGTAGTTTGAATAATTATCATAAAAACATCCTAGTATATTTATGATACTGGGTTTGTTACAAAATAAAGGAAATAAAAAGATTTTAGGGGTTGGAGAAGCAAAATAAAAGAAAACAATTTAAGAGAAACCGTTACCTTTAATTTGGGTAACTCTATTTGGTTTGAACCAAAGGACTTCTTAAGTGCCTTCTACCTAAGGTAAGGCTTATAGGATGAGGGGATGGATGTAGTGATCTTAATTGGGAAGAGGTTGGATGAGCCAAATGGCTTTAGAGGTGTGAGAAATTGGTTATAAGTGGTCTCTTTTTATAAGGGAGAGGAGGGGCTCTTCAGGAAAGCTTGAAAATATTATTTTATTATAAACTTATTTTAGATTTATAATGATCCAAAAATCATTGATATCGAAGATAAGATGACTAATATTTGAAATAAAATCATCCAATCAGAACTGGACATGTTTTGGATATTATTTTAATCATTATAATCTTATTTATTTAAATCATTTATTAATGAGGTAAAACTGCATCATTATTGTGTCATAAATAATTTAATTTATATGATGTCTAAAAATTATAAAACAAATACCATGATATAGTAAATCTTTTTATATTTCCAATGAATATTTATAGTCGAAAATAGGACTTATATAACACCATATAAAAATTAATTACTAAATGATTTTTGTTAATGTCACTTTTGTCTTCTCATTAAATTAATTAATTTAAATTGTCATTATCACTCCCAAGTGGCTCAATGGGGTCCCAAAATCGACACAAAGATGACCATGGTCGGAAATGACTCATCCAATAGAATTAGGACACGTTTAAGAGTAATTTTATATTATTTTAATATTATTTTTTACCCTTATTTACTAGATTTACCCTTTAACCATGGTAAATAAAATATTTACTGAAGTAAATATTTAAAATGAATAAAAATAAAAGTTAGCTATTTACACAATTTGTGACTCCTGATTCCAAATATGGAATCCATTTTTCCAAAATAAAAACACAGAAGCGGTAGAAATTAATTTAAAATTAATTCCCGCTGTCAAAATAAAGAGCGTGTTTTTAAAAATTAAAAACTATCAAAAGATTGATACTTATTTATGTCCAATTTCAAAGTGAAATTTATTCCAATGACCAAAATTGGATTAAATGGTAAAAATATATTTCAATTTCACTTTAAAACCAATTAAAAAGATAATATAACCATATAAATAAATTAGATTAAAATATAGTTTTGAATTAAAATACAATATTTTCACTATTCCTTAAAAAAATGAACTTTATCAGAAAAATATCAAAAAATTACCCAAAGTAAATTCTGATGTCCTCATTCTAAAGAAGGATTTTATTTGGTCATATATAATGTATTAAAGTGAGCAAAACTATATTTAAAAAGGGTTCTCCATTAAAAGGTGGTAAATCGGCCTTTTAATGTAAATTATGCTTAAAATTAGATTTATTCATATATTAAGCCTCTTACTTTTATTGGATAAATATAAATACATGCATAATAATATTATAGTTAGTTTTGTTCATTCCCACCAATGTAATGGCTAGGAGTTAACTAGAATTTAAAATAATAATATTATATTATTTGTGTGCAACATAAGATTCCAAAGAAACCCGTTGTTGTGTATCGGGTACGCTATCGAACATAGAAACCCCCTTAAGAAAAAAATTAATATTTAATTCAAAAATATTAATTAATATGAAAATATATTATTCTTCATTTACCTGGGATGTTACGCTAAAATTATAAAAATTTATTTCCCATAGTTTAATGCTGAAAATAAGAGTTAACAATTAATATATCTCATTTGAATATGGGTTCCTACCAACCTTTTATTATTTTTATAGTTGTTTCATCCATTCAATGAAAATAAGCAGGGTTATTTTGGTTAATTTGAACATGAGAATCATATTGTAATATTGATCATGGTTCTAGTATAAGTCTCTAAGGTTTTATGATTTTTCAAAATATAAGAAATCACAAAATGTAAATAATTTGTAAGATATGTATGGAACAAATGAAACTGGTAATTATAATTTTATTGATGTGTTTAGTCTATAGATTCTTGTAATGTTTTATGAGTTTAGTACTTCTATATAGAATATTTGACAACACTACACATTCAAAGAAAAGTAATGTAGTAGAGGAGATGGTGGCTTAACTTGGTTATTTTATAATGATAGTGGAATATTTAGGCTACATTTAGAAATTTAAATAAGTTATATTTTTAAGAAATTTTAAAGTAATTTCCTTACTTAAAAGATAACATGAGAATTAAATCTATTACAACTAAAAATTCATATTCTAGTACCTATAGAAGGATTAGTAAAGAATGTAATGGGGGGATAACTAAAATAGTTCCAAATTAAAGATACATTTGGATAAAGGGTTGTTTGATGAAAATATTTCAACTAAATAATAGATGAAATCATTTTTGGAATTGATGCATTCTGATATTAGTATAGTAAATATTTGTTTAGACTAACTCCACTAAGAGGCTTAAAAATCATATATTATAATTTTTAGGGCCATAGAAACCCATATATTGTCCATATGATTCATTATTAGAGTTTTAATATTTTTACTATATATATGGTGTTCATGTTTTTGACTATGAAAACAGACAAGGTCCTAACATTTCTAAACTTAAATCATCAATTACCAAATAAATTTTTTATGTATATGTGTTCCCATAAAGTAGGATTTATATTGTTATGTTAAAATGATGTCAACATCTCCATTCAAAATTATGTCAACATTTCCATTCAAAATTTCCCATTTTATTTTCATCTAACCACATTATGATCAATTTATATGTCCTCCCTTGATAAGAAATTTATATCCCTCCTCCTTTTGTTTTCCATTTCAATAGGGAACCATATACAGGATTAAATTTAGAATAAATACTTATCTAGATACATATTCAGGATACAACATTATTTATTACACATGATTCACAATTTTGTTTTTAGTAAGGGATGGATCCTAAAGGAACCAATATAATAATTGATGCAATGGAAAATGAGGTGATTGTCCCAATAGGAAACCAAATGGGAAGAGAGATGGAGTGAAAAATATCATGATAATACTTACTCACCTTTCTCAAGAAATTAATAATAATATGAACCAGTTCAAACTCCCAAACATGTTAAGGATGAAACAAGTCACCATGGATTCATTCATGTGGTAATGCCCTCAAACCGTTTGGGTTCCTCTAATTAACTAGTTTTTAAAAAAATGGATATCCATTTAGAATTTTGAAGGTGAAGTAGATAGATAGTGTCTATTGATTATGAATATGAGGAAATATGAAAAAGTTTATAGTATAAAATGGGAGGTGTTTAAGGAGATATTCTTCCCCAAATATTTTTTTTCCAAACTACTCACAATAAAATAGATAGATTTTTTTTAAAAGTAGTTTAAATAAATTGGTACTTATAAATGAAACATCATGGGACTCGTAAGGTACACCTACAGTTTTTCTATTAACAGTAAAATCAATATCGATCATTTCATAAATCGAAAAAATTGAGTAATTTTATACTTTTTACAATTTTTGGAATTTTACTTTTATATATTATAATTTTACACTTTTTTAAAATTGTAAGGATATATACTTATATAAATTATGTATAATTTTATAAAATATATGTACTTTTATATAGTTTTATAAATTTATACACATTTATAAATTATGTATATTTATTTAAAATATATATTGTTTTATAAATTATATATAATTTTATACTTTTATATACGCCTACAATTTTACATACTAATATAAATATATATACATTTTTAATTTTTACCTTTATACATATAAGCATTTTTCAATTTATCAATAGTTTAATACTTTTAAACTTTCATAAATTCAATATCAATGTTGAAAATATTTTTAAAAATATAATAATTTAATTTTTTATTTGTGAAACCATTTTTATATTCAATAACCATATTTTCTATTATGAAAAGGGTTATAGAATCATATATATTTTTATATTTCCATTATTACATTCAATATCCATATTTAATTAGTTTTTTTATAATGTAAATGTTACTTTATACTTCATTTATACTGATAAAAAATGGTTTTGATAATTAAAAATATGAAGTGAAAAATAGTTTTAAAAAGTGAAACCTCCTCCATTATATTTATAAATTTTGTTTAATAAGTTATTTTTTTTGATCTGGTGGGATGATAAACCATTTTTCAATCTTTCCACTTTCTTTCATGAAATTCATGAGATCAGTCTTCAATTGAACACATTTTGTGTTTTTATTTTGTTAAATATTAATATTTATGAATCAAATTTCATGGATATGAATAGAGAATGGATGGATTCCAATCATATGATAAAATGGTAATAATATGGGGTAAAAGTGTTCATGATGTTTGAAAAAGATCATGCCTATGACCCTCCTCAAATCCCTTGTCTGTGTTTACATTATTGTTATTCAAGACTAATTAGTCTAGAGAGTTCTAAGAACACTTGATCAATCACAAAATTGATCGAAGTTATAAATTTTGGAAAAAAACATGGGGAAAAGGAGAATGTAACTAGTGACTGGGATAACACTATGTTGTATGGATCATCTTATAGGATTACAAGTGTGGTTAATGAAGAAGACTATATCAAGGATGTGATTACAGGTGTGAATGATGATGAAGATTGTATTGAGGAAATGAAAATGAAATTTTAAGATGAACATTATGATTGTCCAAAATTGTTTGAGAAGTTAAATAGTTGTGAAAATATTCCATTGTATACTGGTTGCACTAAATATATAGTATTTTCTACCATACTAAAGATGTATGATTTAAAAGCTAGCTATTGATGGAGTGACACCATTTTTACTGAACTAATTAGTCTCTTGAATGATATTCTCCCATAAGATAACGAGATCCCTAGCCAAACATATAATGCTAAACAAATTCTATGTTCGATGGGTGTAATCAATGAAAGAATTCATGTAATTCCAAATGATTTATATTATTTCTCAAGGACCACCATTCAGTTAAATAATTACCAATGTGTGGTTCTTATCATTTCAAGAAAGATTAATTAGGTCCGACAAAATATATATGGTAAATTCTAATTATTCAAAGGTTTAGGTTCCTATATGGAAGTGAGGAGACCACAAGGAAATTGATATGGCACACTAATAAAAGAAATAAATATGAGAAACATCATCACCTGAAAAACTCTCTTCAGTAGAAGATAATTGATTAAGAGTATCCTGAATTTGGAAATGAGTTGAGAAACCTTTATCTTGCCTTATCTACAGATGGAGTGAATCCTTTTAGTTTTCAAATAATCACTCATAATACATGAATGATTATGTTGGTAAATTATAAATTTCCACCATGGTTATTCATGAAATGAAAATAAATTATGTTATCTATTCTTATATTAGGACCAAATCAATTAGTTAATGACATTGATGATTATTTGGCTCAATTGATTGAATATTTGAAATTATTATGGGATTCAGGTATAACATTGTATGATGGTTATATAAATGAAGACTTCACATTAAGATACATGTTGTACAGGATGATAAATAACTTTCCTACTTATGTAAATTTGTTAAGATATAGAATTAAAGGAACTCAAGGGTGTCTTATTTGAAAATAAGTTACATAGTCAATTAAATTGAAACATTCATTGAAGACTATATTTCTTGGATGTCATTGATTTATAACCCAAATACATAAATAATGATCTTGGAAAACATCATTTGATGGATGTTAAAAAGAACATACCACACCATCTCCACTAACAGGTGATAAAATCTCTGAGAAAGTAAAATATGTGGATATTTTTTTGGTAAACCATTTTTAAAAAACCTTATGAAAACCAGTAGGAAAAAGTGATAAGTTTTTCTTGAATTACCATACTGGAATTGTCTATATGTCATAAATCTTTGTGATGTTATTCATGTTGAAAAAAATGTATATGATAATGTAATTGGAATGTTACTAAATGCACCTAGTGATGTGGCTCTAAATTCTAAAGATTTTCCACATATTTTTATTAAGATTTTAATAATTAATTAATTATTTTTACACTTGTTACTAATTGATTGCACTTTTTTAATTTTATATTAAGATCTATTATTCTATCATATATTATATTTAATTTTGTATTTCTAAATCTTAAATTAATATTTTTCATTTACTTATATATTCTGATTCTATATTTTTTATCCATTAAGTTTTCAATTTTCCTTACCTAATAATTTTAGGTCTATTTTTGGTTATTAATTAATTAATTAATCAATTTAAATCATTTAATTAACTCAAAATTTAATTTAATCTTACAACATTTTTTTTTATAATCAATTTATTTAAATAATTTTGTCTTGAAAATTAATTTATATCTTTTATCTTTATAGATCTAATTCATTTTATTAATTTAAAATCAATTTATAATTTTTATCTGCCTTTTGGTTGTTGAATTACATTTCTTATGTAAATAAATTTTTACTTTAAGTTTCATTTATATTTAGTTATGTAATTTAGTTTTTAAAATTTAATTTAATTAATTTATAATTATTTTGATTTTTGTTAATTTTATGTTTTATTTATTAGATTAATAAAATTATGTTTTTAATATTTAATTATTATTTTTGTTTGTTTTGTAGTGTGCCAAATTGTTGCAATAATGACTCAATGTGTCATTTTTGTACCCCTTACCACCATTCCTAATTATTCTTCAAATGTGACTCAATAAGTCATAGTTCCCCTGTTATACCCAAAGGCACCATTGTTTTTCCCTGTCCGATTGCTACCACCACTACTAGGCCTTCCCACTACTACCGTGTTTCCGACGCTTTCGCTAGGATGTACGCGTTTCCATCTTCTTGAGGATGAAAGGCGTGGTTTTGTTTCCCCACATTCCCGCTTTCCAAAGGTGGGAAACATCCATTGCTTATACTGGGACGTCTGCTCCTTGATCAAAATAGGATGATGGGATGTCAGTTCTTCCTTCTGTGGATTCCTCCTCGGAACTCATCACCTAGTTTGGGTCTCCCTTATAGACTTAAGACGTTGTTCGTGAAGCTCTTCCTAGTGCCATATTTTCATGAAAACTAGTTAATTACGCTGCTTCTGTCAGGACATTCCAAGGGGTCAAGTGAGGGCAGCAACCTTCATTTGGGGGAGTTGTCACGTTGGGAATATATGTAATTTCTAGGCACTGGAACACTGGTGTGTATGTATTTTGTCCCTTATTATAGGGCTTCTCGAGGGCACGGAATCCCAAGGCATCCCACATTGAATGTGAGGAATTATATGCCATAGGCATGTTTCTGAGGTTTTCCTCATCTTACCATGTTTAACACAGGGTATGCTGCAAGTTTAACATCCAACAGAGATGGACCAGACTGATTAGAACAGTGACTATAGTGGATCAGATGAGTGTAACCCTTGGAGGAAACACTGATGTAGGTGGGTTGACATGACCTTATCAGGATGTGGCGGCCTAGGTAAGAATCAAGATGGATGATGGGTGCTGAGTGAAATGGGTAGTGAATGGGATGGAACCACCTTTAATATGACGGTAATGTTGGGCTTGAGTCTCAGGGAGACTTCCTACATATCCCCGTGGAAAGGAATCAAAGTCCACGTAGTTCAGGAGGGCGATGGGACGTCTAAGGAAGCGACCTGTGAGAAAGGATGCTCGGATGGGACACAGAGGAAGTGGAACCTCTGGTTTGGGACATGACCTTCCCGAGACACATAGGCTCGAGGGAAAGATCAGGCGATGAGCTTGAATTTGGGTGTACATATAGGAAAACAACCCGATGATGTGTATGGGGCTTATGCATGGTTATCAGCCCGGGTTGGTCTGACGTCACTAGGAAGGAAAAAAAATGTGGGTCCAAGCTAAGGGGATTACAATGACTTACTGCTGAATGGCAAAATAGCTTAACGCTTAATGAAGGACACAACGGATTACCGCTGTGTGGGCATAAAATATTACCGCTGAATGGGGTCTACAGTTTAATTTCATGTAGGCTAGGGGTGAACCGATGTGAATAAAGACCTGGGGTCTAGATATATGGTGTAGGCGAACCGACGTGAAGGTTGTTCAGAACGATCGGGTGTTGGGCTTGAACCTTAGAGAGGATTCCTACATACCTTGCCTAGGAAAGGATCAAAGTCCTCATAGTTCAGAAGGGGGGAATTTGGGGCTTACACTCTGAGGTAGCCCAAAGTGTTGGTGAACCGACGTAAAGGGATCCGGGACCAATGGTTATTGGGCTTGAACCTCATGGAGGCTTCCTACGCACCTTACCTTGGCAAGGATCAATGTCCACGTAGTTCGGTATGGGGGCTTGGTGTACCGACGTGAGGATGGTTGGGACCAATGGATGGTGGTGGTCTTGATCCTCAAGGAGGCTTCCTACGTACCATGACTTAGCAAGGATCAAAGTCCATGTAGTTCAGATATGGTTTGGGGCTTACACTATAGGCTGCCCAAGGTGCTGGTGAATTGATGTGAAGCAGGTCGGAACGACATAGGTGGTGGGCTTGAAACTTGGGGAGGCTTCCTACATTCCCTACCTTGTCAAGGATCAAATTCCTCGTAGTTCAGAATGGCGTTTGGGTCTTACACTCTAGGCTACCCAAGGTGTTGGTGAACCGACGTGAAAGAGGTCGGAACGACCGGGGTGGTGGGATTGAACCTTGTGGAGGCTTCATACATATGTTTCCTTGGCAAGGATCAAAGTCCTCATAGTTCACTATGGTGTTTGGTGATTTCACTATATTCTTCCCAAGGTGTTATGGTCAATACTTACTCTAAGCCCACGCGAGTCATGCTCGGTGTGAGAAACAAGAGGAAGCAAAGAACTAACGATCACGTCACGAAAGGTGCATCTATGGGAAGTGAAGTTGGGATCATGTGTGGTTAGTAGCCCAAAGGGGAAAAAGGGGATTGGGACTTACTCCAGGATGGAGGCCCGGTGGTGAAAAAGCTTAGCGGGAGAGGGATTTGGCACCGAAGAAAGGAGGGATATGGATGCTCTCTTCTGCAAGAAAATCTTTGGGGATTACACTAGGGTGGTTTCCCTTTCCCCACGTAGGATGCATGGGGGGAAGTCACAGTTTAATGTCATGTGAGGAGGACAATGATGCTTGGAATTTTAACATCCTTCATCTCAGATGATGGAGGGTTCACTCCGCACCCCTAGGACTTACATAACCAGTTCCCACTGCACCTTGGTTAAGAGAAGGGATAGGCAATGCCATGGCTAAGGGGTGTTATGGAGTGAACCATTGGGGGTCCACGTTATCATGGCTAAGAAGCATGAGGCGAAGTAACACAACGAGAAGTATTGTCCAAGGGACTTTGAAATTGATTCGTGCAAACCTGAAGGGCCGCATGGGAAAAGTAGTCGCAGAGCAAAGGGGTTCATGGGTAGAATCCTTTTGAATCTCTGGTGCCCCATGAAGTGAAGGGACTCCTCGAAGGGATGTGCTTCGTGAAGTGCAGTTTCCTAGGCTAGGGATAGGGCATAGGTGCATATGGGAGGAGCTTCACGAAGTGGAAAGGGATTCGTGAAGTAATGACTCACGAAGCAAGCGTTCCTTGAAAAGTGTATCATTATGAAGTAATGTGATTCACAATGCACAGTAACCGGACCTTGGAACTTGGGTTACATTCACATGGAGGGTGCTTCGTGAAGCGTAAGTGCTTTGTGAAGACCTGATTCCCCTTGGGGATCTTTTTCCTCTACGAAGACCCATAGGCTTCATGAAAGGCATCCCTCTCAGAAGAGGGTCTCAATTAAGGCCAAGGGAGAGGTACTTTGCGGAGAAAAAGTACCTTGATGAGATCATGGTTCACAGAGTAAGAAGTAATTCACGATTCAGGAGCTAGGAAGGTGAAAGGTTGGAGATTCCATCCCATGGGATCGAGGGGAGCCGGGTATTTATTGCCAATAGGTTCCGTGAAGCAGGGTTCGCTTGGTGTAGAGATGAAATTTTATTTGCGGAGGGTTAGGAATGTCAAATGGGATCACAGAGCTGTCCCACCTCCTTGCTTTGCAGCAGGTCGCAAATGTCAAAGGGGATCATGGAGCTGTCCTGCCTCCTTGCTTCACGGCGGGTCGCTAATGTCAAAGGGGATCACGGAGCTGCCCTGCCTCCTTGATTCACGGTGGGTTGTGAAGGGGCTCTTTGGCACCGGTTGCCGGGCTCTAGGAGCTTCGCGATCTATCTTCGCGAGGCAGCCCCTAATGCTATTAGGATGTTCAGTTCACCCTCAATTTTGGTGTCAATAAATGCCCCCCCTCAGACTGGGAGTCAAGGAGAAAACGAGAATCAAAGTCTGTGGGTCCATCGCCAAAATTCCTTGGTTCCCACGAAACGGCCTCGTGAAGGAGGCCCTTGATGCAGAGTGACGATGTGCGGGCCGGGCGCGCCACAAAATCCACTGTGGCTGGACGCACTGCGAAGCACCTAGGGTCATCACCTATAAATAGTGGGGATGACTTCCCTTTTGTCCTTTTCTCTCCTCTACAAATTTGGCTTTGAGTGATCTCGATTCACAAATCTCCGCGTACTGGGTGATCGATCTCTGCGAATTAGGCCTTTTGCTTCACAGCGCATAGCGAATCATGAAATTCTCATTAGTGCGCTCCATGACCTGTGTCTGAGGGTCAGTCCTCAACTATGTGATTTCGCTGTCCGGATCGAGCTCCGCGAGTGGTCTCTGTGACCTATCTACACGGCCGAGCTTCACGATCGAGCTTTGCGATCCAGTACAAATATTATCTAAATTTTAAGGACAAGATGGCTCACTAAGAGGTCATCAGGGGGGGTCCTTGCAGACGCTGCCTGAAGGGTAGAGATGGAAAATAGATTGGGTGTGGGGGAGTTGGTATGGAGCCACTCCAACCACGATTCACTAGTGCAGCTATTATCTGAAATCCGAAGGGAATACCCGCTATGTAAGAGGATTCCTTTATATGGATTTGGAACGAGGGATGACGTCTTCATCCCTGAAGAAATTAGGGACGAGCTAGCCTACTGGTTCATGAGCACACCGTGCCAACACTAGTGGTTCATGGCGACTAACGGCCACACTCAGAAGAACTTTACACCCGTTACCACTAATTGTATATAAAATCATTTGAACGACATTGACAGGAAATCATTGCAGTTGGAGACATCCCCTCCTCTATACTAAAAAATTTTAAAGGCAGCACTGAGGAACCCGAAAAAGGGATGGTCTGATGAGTAGGACCCGTGCCAAGGAGGCAACTTCACGGATGGCTAGGACTGGGCCTACTGGGTAAGAGCCTCGTGTGAAGAGTTTGGGGTATAGTTGAGGAGATTCAGTCTGTATGAGGCGGCCTGGGCCTCCCAATTTCACATCTACCAGCTGGAGCAGCTGATTCCAGAGCTGTTGATCTGGTGGTCATCGGGGACCAATACCTTCCACCTACATCACAGGGAGGTTGGAATCAGTTTATGGGATGTGAATTAGATCTTGGGGGTCTCGATACTAGGAGCGATGTATGAAAAATTCCTCCCTACTATGGGTGTGTGGGAGGATCCAGAGCATATGCCGCCACTGGCGATGGTGTTGATGAGACTGGTGCGGGGAGAGGATAAGGAAGCAGTGAGAGAGTCCACTTCAGATGGTGGTTCAAGAAATTTATGAACTTCCCAGAAAACATACGGTTCCCAGTGAGGCCCCGGACTTTCCCAAAGGGGGATCATCGGGGCAAGGAGCACTCGTACTTGTGGCTCTTGGAGGATATCCAATTGAAAACTTGGTGGTTCAGCATCAGTATCGAGCAGCAGCTGATAGTCAGGCTGGCGGCATTCATTGTGGCTCTCATCTGCAGCTGGATCTTTCCAGTGAGGGACACAAATGCAGGTGTGTGACCCAGTACTTTCATCATGGACTCCATGTTAGTGACCGGAGGGCGGGTGAATCTCAGAATCACGATTCTTAATAAGATGTACTAAATTCTCTGGCACATCAGTGAGGGGAAGAGGACACAGAGGATATGTGGGCCATTCCACATTCTGTAGGGGTGGATAGCGGTGTTAATTAAGGGGGTTTATGAATTCCCAAACCGTATTTCTCCTCCAGGATCAGACATTCCCTGATCCATCTTGAATGCCATGGGGAGCTTTCCGGCCAAGCTGACCGTACCATCAGTATTAAACCGAGTCTGGAAGGTAGAAGAGTTCAACTTCCATTTGTTCCCACTGCCAATAGGGGCCGTCACAGATGATGGCTGAGGGACAGAAGAGCACCGGTCTTATCTCCTGGCCTTTCTAGGTGGAGTCATGGTGGTGAGGGTGGACCGTCAGATGCTCTGTGAGCCGTACACCCACACCAATTTTCCTATAAATTTCAGCTTATGCAGTGATTGACCCCCCAGATTTACCCAGGGGTGCGCCTTGAAGAGAATCCATGTGTGATGAGGCAGATGTGACTCATGTTTACTCAAGATTATCGAAAGATGAGGAATGAGCTGCCTCTGCCCACTGCTTCATTCGGGTTGGTCAAGGAGTATGCCCAAAGTTGGGAGGTGGCCTACCCAGGGGAAATGCTAAAGCAGCCGACTATCCGGGCCGGTAATGGTGGACCTCTCCAACCTCAAGGCCAAGGCCGGAAGGTGGAAGGTACATCCCATGGTAGTGGGGATGCCTTGGCGAAGAGGCCCTCACTGGTTGTGGGGGAGGCAACGACAGTGGACCCGGTGGCCCTAGAAGAGAAAAGTTACCCAGAAGGGAGGCCACTGAGGGGATTCTGCAGGATATCCACTCAGGATCCGAGGAAGCGACTGCGTCACATAGACATGACGAAGGATGCTTCCTTCTTGGAGGCCTGAGATATCTAGGAAGTCAACAGATAGTTCCTCAGCCCTCCTGATATGTGGAAACACCTGAACCATCTCGAGATATATTTGCTGGGGATAGGTCCTATCAGGGATGCCTTTTAGGTGCCCCGAGTGGAGGCCGAGTAGTACCTAGTAGAGCTGGAAGACTTTGTGCATTACAGGTGTGTTCCGCGTCTAATGACATACCACGTCAACGTGCTACTTGATCATACAGTCCCTCCACAATTGTTGTCCGCTTAACTGAGAGAGCGCTTCCCTTTACCAAAAGAATCAAACGATTCCTACTTGGGGGACAAGGCTAGTAGAGGGATCCCTTTGGATGAGAGAAAAGTTGGATACCAAGGCTCAGAGCTTGAAGAATCTTCCAAGGAACTAGAGGTAAAATCATGGATCCACTACCTAGGATCTATTTCGAAACTACTTTGGACCCTACGTTAACATTTAAACTATTCAAGCAATCCTAATTCACAGAACCCATTCTCATCCCATAGTGGATGAAGATGCGGGGCCTTCGGGATCCACACTTGTGGCTACATCAATTGCTACGTCTGGCAGGGTCAGGATTCCCGAGGTGACCCTTCCGGAGCTTTCAGATATTTCAGTAATATACAGAGGGCTATGCCTTGGGGTCCCAATGGCATCATCTCAAGAACGAGACCAAGAATTTGATCTCTATAAGTCTCTTCTACAAATTCATGATTTTCACCCACTGGACTTATCAACTGATGTCCAAGTCCTCTTTGGTGTGCAGAGTTCTTCAAATGTCATGGGACACCTTAGTGAGGTTGGTTAGGGATTATGGTGGCATCCTTCCCAGAGGAATGCTAGTGATCGCGTAGGAGGATACCCAGACCGACTGAACTGCGGTGCTCCCGATCACTGGTGGGACTATGAGTGGGGCAGTGCCTGAGATCATTGAGGTGGGATCCGATGATGAAGATTGATCAGATATCCCATGTCCCACCATGCCCAATCAAACACTAGACGTGGACCCTACTAAAGAGTTCCTGAGGGAATTCCCCACATATGAGCCTGCCAACCGTGATAACTAGGACGAAACGACCTCTGATGAAGAGGACAACAAAATATCCCATTGCCGATCATGGAAGCTGATTACGCACTTCATTAATAACACCCCCAATCACTATGGTTGGATGAGATGGAAAAACCTCACTCGTGACTGTGCAAACTATGTGTTGGGGGAGTGGATGCCCGATGTCCCCACTTACCCATCCGATATCTTATGGTAGAGAAGATTTGGGAGTACAACCATGGCTTGGTGTGGGCTGGTAGCGGAGGAAGGATGTGAACATAAAGAGGCTCCAGGAGACTGAAGATGAGGTCCAGTGACTGTAGAGTTGGGCAGAAAAGCACTCATCCACACTTAACACACAATCGGGGTTGATACTGCAGTTGAAGGCCTAGCTGGCAGAGGCCAAAGAGGGCATGAGTCGAGCCTCCAAGAAAATGACCATCATCCAGACCGACGTAGAGCTGGCCCAGATTGTAGTTGATGAATTGTGCCATATCGCTAATGAAGAGGGGTGAGAATTGAACAGGCGACAGAAAATCCTGGATTCCACAAGCTGGAGGGTGGCAGATCTACTGCTTTCTTTTGACGGTGTTAATCCTTCCATGGGAGGGGTTGACCCTAGGGTGCTGTAAAGATCACAAACCCTCTAACGCACTTTCATGATTTGATTATTTGGATTCCATAGCATGTATGAGTCCTGTTATTAATACTGGTTTTACACGCATTTGTTATATTCATGAAACACCAAGTGATCAATTCCTAAGCTCACGCGATTCGAGCCCAATGTAAGAAACAAGGGATGATCTCTACGTTACTTCATCTGAACATAAGAGTGCTGACCAAGTTTCGACCATCTGAGGTCTGAAAAACCATTCATGATTCCCAGGAAGATTGGAGAGAGACCTGACTAGAGAATGAAGCTCTCAGAACCATCAAATTACCATTTTCCCAGTGTTCTCTTACGCACGAATAGGGTGACACTAGGGGTGATGGAATAAACCTGAACAAGGGGGAATGGAAGTTGTGAATCACAATACCCTAGATCTGGAACACTATAGTGATGGAATGAAAATTAAGAATGACTATTAACCGTGTTCGAAGCACAGTATCCTAACTGCGTTAGCCTGAAATGGGGATAAAAAATGAGGGCCAACCACTGACCATGTTCGAAACATGGGGCCTGACTCAGAATGTTATCCATTAATCTTCCAGAAGGTTAGCCCAGGATAGTAGGAGAGCCATAGGTCATGCATCCAAACTATTAGGGGGTTCCCCTAGATGTAAAAGAGGGAGAGGATCCAAATAAAGGGTACGCAAAGTGTGGAAAGTGTAGTTATGGGTTGTTCAAATGGAGTCCGACACTCTTGAAATTACACCACCATGGTGGAAACACATTAGGTGGTTACATCGGTCTGATCAAGGATCAAACATACTTCTGAACAGGACCTCTATGATGAGGAAACTGTTGCCTCCCAATGTTATCATGGGGCTTACCAAACTTGTTCAGGGTAAAGTTTCAATTTTATGGTTTCCCAAAAGAGCTCAGGTCAAGGGACCAAAAAGGAGTGGGAAACATGAATTATGGTTCCTAAGGCTAGACCTTAGAGACAGGATGTTTGGGGGTTCCTATGTATCCCATGAGAATGGGAATCAATACAAACACAGTTATTGGGTCATAGTGTGTTTAGGGATCAACACTGGTAGGGATAATCATTTTTGGAGAGGAAACTGACACATCCCATGATTAACATAGGGCATCCCGAACTTGTTCAGGGTAGAACCACAGTTTAGTGTCATGCGTTGAGGGCATATGGACTAGCGCAATTTAACATCATACGATGGGATGTTGAATGAAAGGGAAGATCCGAGGAAGGGAGTATGTTTTGCGGTAGCTATAAACCCAACGTGAATGAGGACTTGTTCCGGATCACACCACATATCCCCAGAGGAAACACTTCAGGTCAGGGGGCCAAGAGTAAAAATTTGGCTGCGGCCAAAGCAAAGTGGTCAGTCATTTTTACATGCCCCAAGAGGATGGGAATCAAGTCATACGTAGTTCTAAGAGTACAATTTAATGTCATGTGGGATGAGTAAAGGTGTGTGTGACCTGGCTACGCCAGTACACGTCATACCATAACTTGTAAGCCCACGTGAGTCGTGCTCGATGTGGGAAACAAGAAGTAGCGATGGGACTTTCCTAGCACATGGAGGCACATGTTAGGTATGATGGGACACTAGGTGAATGATGTCCCACCGATACTGACCCGCCTATATAGCACACCTAGATGTGTGGAGGTGTAAAGTCGAGTATGTTGGTATTACACTTGAACATAAAGAAATGGAAATATGTGAATCATGATTCTTGATATCTGGACCACAACGATGGTGGTGTGACGATATAGGATAACTGTTGACTGTGTTTGAAACACATCATCCATATCGTGTTATCCTGGAATGGGGACAGACATATGAGGGTTGACCACTAACCATGTTCGAAACACGGGACCTATCAAAAATGTCATTCGAGGTCTTTAGGGACGTTGGTTCTAAATGGTAGGTGAGACAAGGTGGCATGAGACTAGGCTGTGAATGAGGTCTATTCGAATGTGGAAGAGGATGAGGATCCAAATAACGGGCTCATGAAGCTTGCACACGGAAGGAGGGGAATGTCCCCATGAAAATTTCACACTTCAGGCTCTTTGTCAAAATGCATCTGAATACGACTATTACACATAACAGATAGAGGGAGTCAAATACCTTCCTAAGGACAAGGGTTTGGGGGTTAGACACTTTCAGTTTAAGTTCCAGGGGTGGACCATTAAGGGGGATTGATATAATGGGTTGTGCGCAGGGTGGCGAAACAGCTAAACGTGACGTGCAGTTCCCGTAGGGAGATCTTAGTTCTGGGTCATAGAACTCAGTCCATGATGGGAAAAGATATGGGGAGCACATGGTGAGGCTATTGAAAAAACCGACATGAGCGATAACCTTGAAGGTACTCACCACAACACATGTTCCTAAATGAGTTTAGACCAAGTGGCCGAAAAAGAAGGGACAAGATTTGTAAATTCATGGGGATGGACCCGGAGACAAAAAATGCCTGGGCATTCCTACGTATCCCATGAGGATGGGTATCAATCCATATGTAGTTCTTAAGTATTTTGTATATTTTCACGTCTTTTGGGTAGGAAATGCGGGAGACACATGGTGGGGTAATTATAAAACCCTACGTGAATGAGGACGAGGTCCACATCATACCGTGCGTGATTGCATAAAAGAAACCTCAGGCTGAGGTCCAAGAAAGATTAGAGGATATGGGATAGGATAAGGTGGCTCTTAGTTGAGCTGGACCCAAAGATGATATGTCCATGCATTCATACATATCACATGGGAATGGGAATCAAGCTATATGTAGTTCTTGAAGGTGTATTTTAACGTCGTGCGAGACTACATATGGTTTAATGTCATGTGGGATTGGAAGTAGGGGTGATAACTCCTAGAAAGGGGCGTATGTGGTGTGGCTAATGAAAACCCGACGTGAATGAGGACAAAATCCCATACCATGCCACATAGTCCCGTAAGAGTTAAATCCCCAAGGGCAGAACAAAAGAGATAAATTAGTGGAACTCGAGATAGACCCAAAGACAAGATGTATATGTGTTCCTACGTATCCCATGGGAATGGGAATCAAGTTGTACATAGTTCTAAAAGAGATATTAGTTTATGGTCATAGATCTTAGACCCTAGAGGAGAGAAAACCTACCAAGTATGTGTGGACCTCAACATATCCCTAAGCCCACTTGAGTCAAACTTAGTGTGGCAAATAAGGGAGGAAGAGGTTTTTTGCAATACTAGGAATGCACGCCAAAGGGAAATTGGTGCGGAACCCCAAATGACGCCTTTACTGTGGATTTTTTCCTCCTAACGTGCAAATGAACACTGAGGGATAGTTCCAGGAGTGTCAAAATTCTATTTAGACATGATGAGGTGGAGAAGGATGTGAATCATGTAACCAACGTTCAAGGATTGAAGGGGATACTGTGACAATGGAGGATAACTGTTGACTATGTTCGAAACACAACATCCATATCACGTTAGCCTAGAATGGTAACAAGAAATGATCATTGACTGCTGACCAAATTCACAACATGGGACTTGTATTAATTTGTTTCTCGGAACCCTTGAGGACATTGACCCGTAATGGTACGAGTGACCTTGGGCTAAGAATCCATGCCATTTAGGGGTCCCATTGGGTGTGGAAGATCATGGGATCCCAAATGAAAGGGAACACGAAGCCTGAAAAATGGGCGAAAGCATGTCCACATAAAATCTGACACTCCAGACGCTGAACCAGAGTACTATTGTACACATTGGTGAATCACCGAAGAGGGTCAAGGGGCTCAACTCGAGAGCAGCTGATTTTGAAAGAGAGTATAGAATAAGGGGATAGAGAACTCTCATGAGGGAGATGTACATGGCGTGGTCGTTACAAACCCGACATGAATGAGATCACAATCCCATACCACACCATATACTCCCCTCCTGGGGAAAGGGTAGGCCAAGGGGCCAAGATGAAAGGGATATCTCCAAGAGATGGGGCTGGACCCGAAGTTGGGATGTTCGGGTGGTCCTACATATCCCATGAGGATGGGAATAAAGCCACATGTAGTTCTTGAAGGAGGTAATGTGCAGTTTACCATCATGCAGTAAGGACCCAAATGGGTAAGATACACCGCACAAAGGGTGTGTACGACACTGAGAGTAACCCGACATGAATGAGGATATAATCCCATACCACACCATACAATCTCGAGTGAAGACTTGGGCCTGGGGACCGAGAAGGCCAAGGGGCATAAGGATGGGCCACAGATGGAAAGTCCCGACCAGCTTGCAGTTTAACATCTTGTAGTGAGGACAAGTATGGATAAGGTATCTCATCTGGGGATGTGTACGGCACGACGAGTAACCCGATGTGATTGAGGAAATAATCTGATACCACACCATAAAATCTCATGTGAGAACTTGGGCCGGGGGCCTGAGAAGGTCAAGGGGCCTGATGTTGGGCCTCAGATAGGAAGTCTCAGCCAGTTTTCAGTTTAACATCTTGGAATGAGGACGAAGAAAGAGGTAAGTTACCCCAAACAAGGGAGGTGTATGGTGTGATGAGTAACCCGACGTGAATGAGAACATAATCCCCTAACACTCTGTAAAATCCTGTAAGAGTTAAGACTTGGTCTGGGGGCCCGAGAAGGCCAAGAGGTCTGAGGCTGTGACACAGATGGAACGTCCCAACCAGCTTTCAGTTTAACGTCTTGTAGTGAGGATGAAGGTGATCTTAGTTTAAGGTCATAGATCTCGGACCACATATGCCTATTTTAATGTCATATGTGTGGGACAGAAAGGGCGAATCATCATGCTTATGGAAGACCCCAAAGCGACCCTGATAATTGAAGACAACTGTTGACTAGGTTCGCAACACAGTATCCACCCTTGTGTGACCAAAATTCGGGGCAAACAATTGATCGTCGACCATTGACCATATTCAAGACACGGGACCTGTATCAATTTTCCACTCGCAATCCTTGAGGACGTTAGCCCGTAATGGTAGGAGATCCCTTGGGCCTAGCATCCATGCCATTCGGGCGTCCGTTTGGACCTAGAAGATGATGTAAACCCAAATGATGGGGCTTGAGAAGCATGGTAGGGCCCGTGCTCAAGGGATGGATGATAAATTAAGGGAGGGATGTCTCAAGGGGATATGTGTGGGGTGGAGAAATAGCCCGATGTGAATGAGGACTTGAGTCCACAGCACACCACACAATCCTAAATAAGAACTTGGGCCAGGGGCCGAAAAAGGCCAAGGGGCCAGAAAAGGCCAAGGGACCTGCGGCTGGGCGTCCCTGCCAATTGTATCCATATGACCTCTAGTGCAGTTACCGCCTCATCACAACTCCTAAGCTCATGTGAACAGTGCTCGGTATGGGAAATAAGGAGTCAGACTTGACTTTTCCTCATAAGGGTCTGAGAACTGGCATCGCCCGAAAGGAATTCACCGCTTGGAGATACAATAGGGTATAATGAACCACTACACTCAATGTTTTGGACATCTTGGGGTGGCTCTAACGACAAAGGATAGATATTGACCATGTTCAAAACACAATGTCCTTATAGTGACATGGAATGGGAACAACAAATGAGCATCGACTGCTGACCATAATTGCAATGCGGGACTTGAATCAATTTGTTGCTCCACATCCTCAAGGGCATTGGCCTGAAGTGGTAGGAGAGACCTTGGGCCTAACATCTCTACCATTCGGAGGCCCTTTTGGATGAGAAATATGATGGAGTCCCAATCAAAGTAGTGCATAAAACATAGTTGTGTCCATCTGTGAAATAGGTGGACACCTCCAAGGAGTGGGACGTATGGCGAGATCGAGATGAGATCAACGTAAATTGGAGAAAAATTCTACACCACACCATATGTCTTGACCCGAGGGGAGATTCTGGAATTTGGGATGGCCCAACAGACGAAATGTCCAGACGTTCCTACATATCCCATGAGGATTGAAATCAATCCGTACGTAGTTCTTGAAGGCCATGCAGTTTAGCATTGTGCGGTGAGGACGTGGGAGGATAGAAGAATGGGGAGTGAGCACATGGCGCGACTGCTATAATCCTGACATGCGTCAGGCTAAGGAAGCCTACGCCATATCATCCAAGGATCCTCTGAGAGAACTATACCCAGGGGGATAGTCAAAGAGAAGATTTTGGGGCTGGGCTCAAGATGAAATTCTTGGGCATTCCTACGTATCCCATGCCGATGGGAATCAAGCCACACATATTTCTAAAGGGCCATGCAGTTTAACGTCATGAAGTAAGGATGAGGAATATCTTAACATCATGCGGGATGAAGAAGTTTAGGGTTGTGCAGGACCCAACAGTTTAAGATCATGCAGGACCAAAAAATTTAGTGTCATGCTAGACCATATATAGTTTATGTGCGTGTAGGACCAGACTGGATCCAGAAATGTATTTCTTGAGAAACTTGGCATTGGTGGGAGGATTTATACGCTCACCATCCATGGTCTCCATGGAGTATGCACCATTGGGGTATAACCTGTGAATTATGTAAGGTCCCTCCCATTTGGGCTCCAACTGGGGTGGTTTCCTGCCAGGTATTATTGGTGTCTGGAGGGCCAATACCAAGTCACGTTGCAAGAAGGAGCGGAGGTGAACCTTCTTATTGAAAGATCTGGCTATCTTTCTTTGATGCCTTTCCAGATTGTGTAGGGCATGAAGCCTATTCTCATCAAGTGCATCCAATTCATCCAGATGAATTTCAGCTACCTTATCTGGCACCTTCTGGTCATAGACCTCCATGCGTAATGAAGGAAACTGAATCTCGATAGGTAGGACAACCTTAGTTCTATACACCAGGGAATATGGGTTCACTTGGGTGGAATTACGAGTCGTCATTTGATAATCCCATAGGGCATTGGGGAGCTTGTCTGGACAACTCTTCTTGTTCTAACCAACCATTTTCTACAAAATGTTAGAGAGGGTTTTGCTGAACACCTAAATCTATCCATTTGCTTGCGCATGGTAGCAGGAAGTATGGTTAGAATAGATCTTGTACCTGGCATAAAACTTCTTCAAATCGGCTTCCTGGAATTTGGTGTCATTATCGGTGAGGATGGTATGAGGGACTCCAAACCAGTAGATGATATTGGAGATCACGAAGTCAATGATAAAACGGGCCTTGAACTCCTTGAGCGGGACTGCCTCTTCCCACTTGGAAAAGAAATCCATAGTGGTTAGGATGAATCGACACTAGCGAGCTGTCACCAGTGGATATAGTCCCACAACATCCAGTTCCCAGACTACAAAGGGCCAAGAGTACTAGGTAGTGTGGAGAGGCTCTGGTGGCCGATGCATAAAGTTAGCATGAATCTGGCACACATGACATCTCTTGGAAAACTCGATGCAATCATGGATCATAGAGGGCCAAAATTACCTTAGTATCTGGATCTGGTGAGATAGCTTCGGCCCAGTCTGATGAGCTCTGCAGGAACCAGTGTGAACCTCTTGCATGACCTGAGAAATCTCGAATCCTTGGATGATTTAAAGGAGAACACTATAAAACCCATGCTTGTATAGGATCTACTCAAGATTGGGACCACTATAGAGGCTAAACTACGGTGCACCATGTCAGATTCGCTCGCGCTCAGCCTGATCAGCCGAGAGGTAACCATTTTGGAGATACTCGATTAAGGGGGATCTCCAATCGGGAGTCTATTCAACCACTACATATGAGGGAAATGGGGGTCTTGACGTAGAGGCTATGGAAGTAAGATGGTTCACCTGTAGGCCATTGTCGTCACCTAGGGTGATGGGAGAAATGACTTTCTGATGTGCCACGTGGATAATTAGATCACCCTGCTAGGGTTCTGCAAGTGATGCAGCCAGGCCGGCCAGGGCGTCAGCTCAACTGTTCTGAGATCGAGGGACATGAGTAACTTTTGGATGATATGGGAATTGAGCCATTAGATGGAGAGTGTGTTCCAACAATGGTACGAGATATGGCTTTCTGACGACGTAGTCACAGTTGATCTACTTGATTACTAGTTTGAAATCCCCTTTCACATGCAAATGGGGCACATCAATCTCGAGGGCCAGATCGAGGATAGTAATAAGAGCCTAATACTCTGCCTCATTATTGGTGAAGCCTTATGACAACAGGAATGAGTATAATAGAATGGATTGAGCTGGGGTAATAAATACAATACCCAGGCCTACCCTATTGAGCCCAGGATCATTGAGCCTCCTGCCGGTGGGACTCCGGGAAACACCATTGAAGTGCATCTTACCGCACAGCATGACATGATCTACAAAGAGGATTGCCTCATTATGAAAATCGAGATCCAAGGACTGATATTATGATAGGATTTAACCTAATCATCGTATACAAGGAAATGGTGATATGCATCGACGATGTCTTGGGCCATAGTAGCCCCTGATGTTGACACCCCTTGGTGGGAGTCCTCTTCTGCTTGTGCCCAATGCTGGCATTGGGTTAGACGGACTAGAGCCAGTGGTGCAAGTGCTTGGCTTAACTTCTCCTCAGCCAGTATGACTAGGCGGTGGCGCTAATGCGGCTGGGTGGGAGCCCTCACTGAGATCCCCTAGAATGGGACTCTGACCAAGGTGGCCCGGACATCACCTACCTCATCGGCGTAGGGCATGGAGTCATCAAAGTGTTCTGGGGAGAGGCTCCCGAAATGGTTATATGTCGGTGTGGGGATTAATGGCACCCTGCACAGCCCTCTGGGGTAGCATTGATGATGAGGCGCATATGCCTCCAAATCCAGGTGGGCCATATCATGAGTTGGGATAATGCCCTCCTCCTCATACCGGCGTATGAGTTCATTGATCACCCTTCGTTGGATGAAATCAGACAGGGAGATGGGGCATGGGTGACCCATGGACATGGGTGTAGAGGCTATTGTAGAAGAAACAGAGCTGTGCGGGACTGTCGTGTTGGCACTGCCCCTACCCCTGCATCGGTGGGCAGATATTGATCACGTTCCAGGTGTAGGAACATGATTCCTGAAGAGCAGAGAGATTAACTCGTCAGTGCTAGAAGAAAAAAAAATGGACAACCAGTGCCCCAACATCATCCCATTTCCCATGGTGGGTAATATGGATCCACGCTGACAAAGTCATAGACCGAGACGTCCAATGTTCTACCGCCCCAACTTCTGGTGAGTTTCATGCTAGGCCCGCTATTTTCTTGATGGGACCCGACACCGGATAACTTTATCTAGTGACACACTAGTCCATTGATTCATCGAATGCTACTAATCTCCATATTGAGAAGGATATATTCACATCAGGTTTACAATTTCTGTTTCTGATGCTTTCGCTGGGGTGCACATGTGTTTGTTTACTAGAGGATGAAAGGAGCGGTTTTGTTTCCCCACATTCCCACTTTCCAAAGGCGGGCAACATTCATTGCTTATTCAGGGATGTCTGCTCCTTGATCGAAATGGGATGATGGGATTTAGGTTCTTCCTTCTGTGGATTCCTCTTTAGAACTCATCACCTAGTCCGGGTCTCCCTTATAAACTTAAGACGTTGTTCATGAAACTATTTATAGCGCCATATTTTCATGGACACTAGTTAATTACGCTGCTTTTGTCAGAACATTCCACGGGGTCAAGTCAGGGAAGCAACCTTCGGTCGGGGGAGTAGTCACATTGGGAATCTCTGGCATGTCTGGGCACTGGAACACTGTCGCGTCTGTCTTTTGTCCCTTATTATAGGGATTCTCGAGGGAGCGGAAGCCCAAGGCATCCCGTATCAAATGCGAGGAATTATATTCCACATGCAGGTTTCTGAGGTTTTCCTCCGATTCCCATGTTTAACATTGAGTATGCTGTCAGTTTAACATCCAACAGAGATGGACTAGACTGATTAAAACACTGACTAGAGTGGATCAGATGAGTGTAACCCTTGGAGGACAGACTGATGTAGGTGGGTTGACATGAACTTACCGGGATGTGGAAGCCTGGGTAAGAATCAAGATGGATGATGGGGTGCTGAGTGAAATTGGTGGTGAATGGGATGGAACCTCTGTGAAGAAGACGGTAATGTTGGGCTTGAGTCTTAGGGAGACTTCTTACGTATCCCCATGGTAGGGAATTAAAGTCCGTGTAGTTTAAGAGGGAGATGTGATGTCTAAGGAGGAGACCCATGAGAATGGATGGGTGGATGGGACCCGGAGGAAGTGGAACCTCTGGGTTGGTACATGACCTTCCCAAGACACATAGGCTTGAGGGAAATATCAAGAGATGAGCTTGAATTGAGGTATACACGTAGGACAACAACCCGATGATGTGTATAGGGCTTATGCATGGTTATTAGCCCGAGTTGGTCTAACATCACTAGGACGGACCAAAAATGTGGGTCTTAGATAAGGGGACTACAATGAATTTCTACTAATTGGAACAATGGCTTAACGCTGATTAAATGACACAATGACTTACTACTACGTGGGCACAATGAATTACCACTGAATCGGGTCTACAGTTTAATGTCATGCAGACTGGGGTGAACCGATGTGAATAAGGACCTAGGGTCCAGATGGATGGTGTGGGAAAACCGATGTCAAGGTGGGTCGAAATGACCGGGTGTGGGGCTTGAACCCCAGGGAGGCTTCCTACGTACCTTGCCTAGGTAAGGATCAAATTCCCCGTAGTTTAGAAGTGGGGCATTTGTGTAGAGACCCAGACCCCAGAAACCTAGGAGCCGGTGCCTTCTGAACATGATGTGTTGCTTTAAAATAAAACATGCACTGGTAAACTACACATCATGCCCCATACAGAGGATCGTGTGCAGTTCGGGTTCTGGGAAACCGTAAAATTATGAAACGATTCATCTTTTAAAAGTTGATACCTGAAAATTTTAAATCAAAATGTAGGGTGAGCATTGAGATACTCAGTAAGGGGTTTTAAAAATAAAACAGTGCAACTTTTTGAAACCATTACTTTAAAAAATCATTTTTCTTAAGGAAAACTGTAACACATAACATCAAAATTCTCAATCAATAGTTTCAAGAAATATATGAGAACCTTGTGAAATTTATCAAAGGAGTAATCATAAACAAGTACAACATGTGATTACTTAAGCATAAAATCAAATAGTTAAGAGTAATGTATAATCAGAGTTGCGCATAAAGGAAACAACTTAAATTTTCATATGCTGGTTACTATTCTACTAAGTGATAAACACCAATAATGCTCCAAACATATACTAGTGAAATTGGAACTTTATGAAAACATAAAGGCACTAGTCGTGAAATAAGTTTATCCTGAAAAGAACTTGTTACATAACTTGAATTATGTGGCATCAACATTTAACTTAGACAATCATTTCCGTATCACCAAGGTCCATCCCCCAGGTGTCATTTGAAAACATTACCAAGGTCCATCCCCAAGGTGTCATTAAATTGGTCATCTCTAGAGATTAAGACCTTACCCAATGCATTGGAGCACTATCAGGGCGCACCCTTAAATTTGTCTTTATCATCATGTGAGCCACATCGTTCATGATTTACTTAAACGGTTTGTATATTCAAGATTTCCCATACCACCTTGAATAACTCATTCATTTTCATATTACCCAAGGTGTCCCATACCACTTTGGGTAATCTAATTTCTTAGTTCATTTAGTGATATGTCGTCAGTATGCATTATGTACAATAATAACTAAAATAAAATAATGATCCACCACTTATTTTGATAATACATGATATGATAGTTAACATTGCAAAATATGTCAATAACTAATCAAAGGCACACATAGTTTAGTAAAACATTCTTTTCACATAAGCTAATTACTGAAGCATATAAAATGATGATATAATAAATGATTAATATTTAAAATTATTATTCTATGGAAGTGGGAAGCTTAAAGAAAACTTTTTCCATTAGTTGTGGTGATAAACAGGCCCTAAAAAAAGAAAATTAAACCATAACTTGATTAATTAGTAACATTCACCAAAGTAGGAAAAAGTCAATAAATGAACACACATAATGACATGATCCCAGAAATCTTAAATCCTCAAATACATATCAATCAAGCCAAAATATAAACTTTATCATAAAATGCTTCATGGGAAATGTCAAATAAACTCCTTTAATAAATCATGCTCAACTGTGTGTACATATATACAAAATACATGTTGGTTTAGTAACACCAAAATTATCCTTTATTAAAACAACATATGTATCACAACATAAAGCAAGTTTTGGTAATCATTATTAAAAATCAGGGTTTTGGACTTTACTTATAATTATATACACACCTCACCATATATTCACCAAGAATGTACTAAATAAACAAGGCCATTAAAATTTCATGAGTTCTGAAAAGCTCTTAATTTTATTTTAGTTAAGAACCAAAAACATCGAGAGGGTTTAATATTCATGAAACTATCAATACATAAACATGTGAAAAACTTTGGTTTAATACTACAACATAAATATACCTAAGACCATGTCCTAGATTGCATCCAAAATATCATTCAAGGATTGGCATTCATCCCCTAAAGTCATACTATCTCGTTTTGAAAAATTCATAGACATGCAGAAATATTTAGTTATATATATATATAAGGTTTACATAAATAATATATGTTAAGAGTCGATTTAAGATGAAACCTCATTATACATATATTACTTAGTATAACCTACTTAATGATCTTGGATACCCTAAACCGAAAGGGTTTGGGTTCCATGTATTCTCATATTTACATATATGTAAAACCGTATATACACTATGTACGTAAACATAAGTTTGGGTTTTTTTTGTAAAACTAAATCTTTTTAAAATAAAATTAAAAGGATTAATATGTATAAACCCTTTGATAACGCAACGACAAACACCCTTGATGGTATTACAAACTGAAGGGTTCGTGTTATATAATGCATATAAAAACTGTATATATACCGAGAGTATAACAGTATGGGTTTCTTCAAAGGAAATCAAAACATGTAAACACTCTTATATATGCACCCTACTGAAACACGAGAGCAGATTCTTGGAAGGCGATACAATCCGAGGGGTTTATATTAAGTATATATATATACAAATATAATCTATATATATATAGTGAATATAAAAAGAAGGCCCAACCAAAAGGAATCAAACATGCAAGAACCCTTACAGTGATTAAGGAGGAAGCTCAGACCGAAGGTACGTCACTGGATTTCTAGGAGGCCGAGGGAGAGAAGGTGAAGGAGGAGCCGTCCCGATTTCGTGAGGTGGGAGGGTTTGTATAGGCCTTGGTGCACTTCGGTGACTCGACCCAAGAGTAGGCCATCGTGGGGAAGACGGGAATATTATGGGCTAGGAGAGGGTGTTCAGAAGTCAAGATGAGCAGTGAGATGGGGAAGGACGAGGCGTCCTTGATGCAGGCCTACTGGTGCGGGACCCCCCAATGCGAGGAAGAAGAGGACGGGGAGGTCGACATGGTAGGAAATGGACGGCCTGGATCAAAAAGGGAGAGATCACACGGTTGGAGGAGCGCGGGAAATGAATTGATTGATTGAAAGAGATCGAGGGCAGCGATTAAATCTTGACAGGGAACGGACGACTAGGAGCGCGGGAGGTGTGTTGAATGTTAAAAAAAAATAAAACGAGGGTTAGGATTATATCTCGGGGGAGATCGTGTAGTTAAAAGGGATGTATGGACGAGATCAACGTAGAACTCGATCGGAGGGTCCCGATCGTGCAGAACGCGTCCCACATCGAAACAATCCGTGGTTGAGGCGTGGTTTATAATACAAAGCGCGCCGCCTACGGTGAAATAACACAAACACACACACACATGGGCCTTAGACACGGGCCCCATGCGGGCCTTGGCCTAACCCTACGCAGCGCGCGCCATGGGCCTTACACACGGGCTCGCGTGTGACCGGATGAACCTATGCTCGACTCGGCCCTCGGGCTCTGACACTCCATACACACTTGGGACTCCGCTGGTCAGTCCCTAGGGCTCGGTCTCGGCCTAGTGAGCTTGTCCCTAAGGGATACCCTCGGCTTGTCCAGGCCCCAAAATATTTAAAAAAAATATATTTAGATTTCCATAATAACTAGTTTAAGTATACTTAGTTCAAAATAGTGTGTAATATAAATATTTGTACAAAAATGAGTTAATAATAAAAAAAATAGTTTTAACTTAAATTCTAAATCCTTTTTCTAGCTTATGTAAAATATTTCATATATAATAATTTTAAAAGATATACCTTTCATATTTTATATACAAAACCATTATAAGTTTTAGGATTTCTAAAATTCACCACCATCTATTTTATAAAATTTAAAAAGGCCAATAAGTAATTCAAAAATACATAATTTTAGAGATCAAAAGATTTAAATATTATAGATTCCCTTTAAACTTATCTTTTATAAAAAGAATACTAAGTTTTTAACTATATAGGTATCTATCGGGATTTTTGTAGAAACAAAAAAATTTATTTTCAAGAATACTCTTTTTATTTTAAAACTGTGATTCTTTTGTGAAAAATATTTTAGACGTATTATAATTTTTGAAATATCATAAAATTATAAGAGCATTAAAACAATTTTTCATATAAAGATAAACTTTATCAACAGAAACCCAAAGGTTGTTTTGAAAACCCAACGGCTGCATATATTTAACAGTCATATCTTAAAGGATCATTATAAAAGAAGGGGGGTGTAGGGTGTTTCTGAAAATCAAAACACTTGAACTAGGAAGGATGGTTCTCTTCATACCTTTGGTGTTGAGTATGTGTGCCGTGGCTCTGGCTGTTATATTTTTCACACTGATGGACCCTGAAGATGACAACTATCTGATTACTCGAGTTGTGATTCTTAGTAGTCTTGCTGTGGCTGTGTTAGGTCTTGTGCATGGTATTTTCAATTAGTTGGGCCTTGTTGCAATGTAATATTTTAATATATATCAGTTTACCTTATTCTCCATGTTTCATTTTGTTTCAAATTCTTTATTAGCACACAAAACACAACAAATAAAACAAGAGACATCATTAAAAGCATAACATTGTTCACTTGGACCAGTTCATAAAACCTAGGGCATCACATTATCCCCCCTTTAGAAAATTGCATCCTCACAATTTATTTCACAAAACTACAAGGTTCTGCAACATTATTACCACCTCCACCAATGTATAGGGTCAACAGGTGCATTTAGCAGGATCCCCGTAGCGATGCTCAACTCTTCCAGTTCCCTAACCCATATACACCTAGGACAGGAGGGGTTGAACTCATGTTCTGGACCTTCAGGCTTCCAAAGAGAAGCTTGAACAATACAAAGTTATGAAATGTCTTTGTAGACCAACGTACGAAGGACTCGCCAAATTATTTCTCAGTCGAGGACATTGAATCCATAGATGCGGTCAAACAGGCTAAAACTGAGAAGTTGGAGCATATAAGTCGCATAAATATTTCCCTCTAATGTAGCTTTTAGAAATTTCACTCTGGCCGTGTAGTTCCGGCCTAGGGTGAAACACAAAAAGATCCCTTCATGGTAACTTCCTCATCGTTCACGTCCGGCCAGCTGTGCAGAGCCTATGCGGTAATAGATGGAGGCATTCCCCTGGCAGGTGTGGAGAATCTCTGGACTGTTTGTTACCTCAAACCACTGCTTGCACATTTTTCCAAAATTTGCGAAGGGGTCATACTCATCCTCACACGTTTTGATTGCAATGATTTCCAGAATCTTAGTGGGAAGAGATAACAGGTGGATTGGTCCTTCCATCTTAAAGTTTTAAGACGGGAATTCAATCACTTGAAAACCATTCAAAGGTATACACAAAGTAAATACAAGGAAGGGGAAATACAACATTTCAATAAACATACATTTATTATTAAACATTAGCACTTGAGTTTCCCTTAACCACCGACTAAATGAACTCCACACAGATAAGAAAAACTCCCTAACTCCTCGAACCAAACACAGGCTGAGCATTCAGGGAAAAACTCATGGGGGGAACCTATGACGTCTCATGAGTTTAGCATGAGGGGTATGAAGTTGGGAGACATCCACATACACTTTTTGTCTGCAAGACAGTCGGGTGGACTTGTCTTCTAACCTTACGAAGTCCAACAACTGACCCCAGAAGCTGTAGTTTAAAATCTGACAAAGGTAGCCCGCTCAGAGGTCCCTGTTAGTAGCAGCTTCTTGGAAAGGGTTATCAATCATAGTGCCAAAGCCCTCACCCACCGTGAAATTTCAGAAAAGTCCCTCATAGTACCCTCCCCGACGTACATAGGAGGGAAACTGGGTTATCATCATAAGGAGGTAATCTATTCCTACCCCCTGGTGTAATTGAAGCACCCATGGTGAATTGGATACGTCGTAAAGGTGTTTGCATGTCATGCAGATACGGGCATAGTTTTGAAAATCCTCACGACTAGCTAAAGACACAATGGTCTCTAGGGCCTCAGTGGGGAGAGATAAGAGATTTGTGCCTTATTTTTCCATCTGAAATTTAAGAAAACCCATTTTTTTTGTAAAACTGAAGTATATATATATATATATATTGTTTCAATTTTCCATTTTTCCAGAGTTATCCAAATCGAAACTCTGATACCAACTGTAGAGACTCAGATCCTAGAAACCCAGGAGCCGGTGCCTTTTGAACATGATGTGTTTCTTTAAAATAAAACATGCACTAGTAAACTACACATCATGCCCCATACAGAGGATTGTGTGCGGTTCGGGTTCTAGGAAACTGGGAAACTTCTAAAAAGATTCATCTTTTAAAAGCTGATACCTGAAAATTTTAAATCAAAACGTAGGGTGAGCATTGAGATACTCAGTAAGGGGTTTTAAAAATAAAACAGTGCAACTTTTTGAAATCATTCATTTAAAAAATCATTTTTCTTAAGGAAAACTGTAACACATAACATCAAAATTCTCAATCAATAGTTTCAAGAAATATATGAGACCCTTGTGACATTTCTCGAAGGAGTAATCATAAACAAGTACGACATGTGATTACTTAAGCACAAAGTCAAATAGTTAAGAGTAATGTATCATCAGAGTTGCGCATAAAGGAAACAACTTAAATTTTCATATGCTGGTTACTATTCTACTAAGTGATAAACACCATTCATGCTCCACACTTATACTAGAGAAATTTGAACTTTATGAAAACATAAAGGCATTAGTCGTGAAAGAACTTTATCCTAAAAAGAACTTGTTACATAACTTGAATTATGTGGCATCAATATTTAACTTAGACAATCATTTCCGTATCACCAAGGTTCATCCCTAAGGTGTCATTTGAAAACATTACCAAGGTCCATCCCCAAGGTGTCATTAAATTGGTCATCTCTAGAGATTAAGTCTTTACCCAATGTATTGGAGAACTATCAGGGTGCACCCTTAAATTTTTATTTATCATCATGTGAGCCACATCATTCATGATTTACTTAAATGGTTTGTATATTCAAGATGTCCCATACCACCTTGAATAACTCATTCATTTTCATATTACCCAAGGTGTCCCATACCACTTTGGGTAATCTAATTTCTTAGTTCATTGAGTGATATGTCGTCAGTATGCATTATGTACAATAATAACTAAAATAAAATAATGAGCCACCACTTATTTTGCTATTACATGATATAAAATTTTATATTGAAAAATATGTCAATAACTAATCAAAGGCACACATAGTTTAGTAAAACATTATTTTCACATAAGCTAATTACTGAAGCATATAAAATGATGATATAATAAATGATGAATCTTTAAAATTATTATTCTATGGAAGTGGGAAGCTTAAAGAAAACTTTTTCCATTAGTTATGTGGATAAACAAGCCCGAAAAAAAAGAAAATTAAACCATAACTTGATTAATTAGTAACATTCACCAAAGTAGGAAAAAGTCAATAAATGAACACACATGATGACATGATCCCAGAAATCTTAAATTCTTAAATACATATCAATCAAGCCAAAATATACACTTTATCATAAAATACATCATGGACAATGTCAAATAAACTCCTTTAATAAATCATGCTCATCTGTGTGTACATATATACAAAATACATGTTGGTTTAGTAACGCCAAAATTATCCTTTATTAAAACAACATATGTATCACAACATAAAGAAAGTCCTAGTAATCATTATTAAAAATCAAGGTTTTGGACTTTACTTATAATTATATACACACCTCACCATATATTCACCTAGAATGTACTA
Source organism: Viscum album (assembly GCA_963277665.1). Lineage (NCBI taxonomy): Eukaryota > Viridiplantae > Streptophyta > Magnoliopsida > Santalales > Viscaceae > Viscum > Viscum album. Next base: position 644,899,915 of record OY728138.1, read on the forward strand.
AATAAACAAGGCCATTAAAATTTCATGAGTTCTGAAAAACTCTTAATTTTATTTTAGTTAAGAACCAAAATTTTTGAGAGGGTTTAATATTCATGAAACTATAAATACATAAAAATGTGAAAAACTTTGGTTTAATACTACAACATAAATATACCTAAGACCATGGCCTAGATTGCATCCAAAATATCGTTCAAGGATTGGCATTCATCCCCTAAAGTCATACTGTCTCGTTTTGAAAAATGCATAGACATGCAAAAATATTTAATTATATATATAAGGTTTATATAAATAATATATGTTAAGATTCGATTTAAAATGCAACCTCATCATACATATATTACATAGTATAACCTACCAAATGATCTTGGATACCCTAAAAAAAAGGTTTTGGGTTCCATGTATTATCATATTTACATATATGTAAAACCGTATATACACTATGTACGTAAATATAAGTTTGGGTTTTTTTTTTGTAAAACTAAATCTTTTTAAAACAATATTAAAAGGATTCATATGTATAAACCCTTTTATAACTCAATGGAAAACACCCTTGATGGTATTAAAAACCGAAGGGTTCGTGTTATATAATGCATATACAAACTGTATATATACCGAGAGTATAACAGTATGGGTTTCTTCAAAGGAAATCAAAACATGTAAACACTCTTATATATACACCCTACTGAAACACGAGAGCAGATTCTTCGAAGGCGATACAATCTGAGGGGTTTATATTAAGTATATATATACAAATATAATCTATATATATACAATGAGTATAAAAAGAAGGCCCAAACAAAAGTAAGGAAACATGAAAAGAACCCTTACAATGATTAAGGAGGAAGCTCAGACCGAAGGTACATTGCTGGCTTGCTGGAAGGCCGAGGGAGAGAAGGTGAAGGAGGAGCCGTCCTAATTTTGTGAGGTGGGAGGGTTTATATAGGCCTCAGTGCACTTCGTTGACTCAACCCAAGAGTAGGCCATCGTGGGGAAGATGAGAATACAGTGGGCTAGGAGAGGGTGTTTGGAAGTCAAGTTGAGAAGTGTGATGGGGAGGGCCGAGGCATCCTAGATGCAGGACTACTGGTGCGGGACCCTGATGCGAGGAAGAAGAAGACGGGGTGGTCGACGCGGTAGGAAATGGACGACCTGGATCACAAAGGGAGAGATCGCACGGTTGGAGGAGCGTAGGAAATGAATTGATCCATTTAAAGTGATTGAGGGCTGGGATTAAATCTTGATAGGGATCAGACGGCTAGGAGCGCGGGAGGTCTGTTGAACGTTAAAAAAAAGAAAACGAGGGTCGGGATTATATCTCGGGGGAGACCGTGCGGTTTAAAGGGATGGACATATGAGATCGATGCGGAAGTCGATCGGACGGTCCTGATCGCGCGGAACGCATCCCACATCAAAAAAATTCGCTGTTAAGGCGTGATTTATAATACAAAGCACACTGCCTACGGTGCAATAACACAAACGCACACACACAGGGGCCTTAGACATGGGCCCCATGCGGGCCTTGGCCCAACCCTACGCAGCGTGTGCCGCGGGCCTTTCACACGGGCCCGCGTGTGACCGGATGGACCTATGCTCGACTCGGGCCTCGGGCTCTGACACTCCATACACACTTGGGACACCGCTGGTCGGTCCCTAGGGCTTGGTCTTGGCCTAGAGGGATTTTCCCTAAGGGATGCCCTCGGCTTGGCTGGGCCCCAACATATTTTTTTTTAAAAAAATTACTTAGATTTCCACAATAACTAGTTTAAGTATACTTAGTTGAAAATAGTGTGTAATATAAATATTTGTACAAAAATGAGTTAATAATAAAAAAAAAATAGTTTAACTTAAAATCTAAATCCCTTTTCTAGCTTATGTAAAATATTTCATATATAATTATTTTAAAATATATACCTTTCATATTTTACATACAAAACAATTATAATTATTAGGATCTTTAAAATACACCACCATCCGTTTCATAAAATTTAAAAAGGCCACTAGTTAATACAAAAATACTTAATTTTAGAGATCAAAAGATATAATTATTATAGATACCCTTTAAACATATCTTTTATAAAAGGAATACTAAGTTTTTAACTATATAGGTATCTATCGGGATTTTTGTAGAAACAAAACGATTTATTTTCAAGAATACTCTTTTTATTTTAAAACTATGATTCTTTTGTGAAAAATATTTTAGACGTATTATAATATTTGAAATATCATAAAATCATAAGATCATTAAAAAAAGTTTTCATATAAATATAAACTTTATCAAAGGAAACCCAAAGGTTGTTTTGAAAACCCAACTGCTATATATATTTAACGGTCATATCTTAAAGGATCATTATAAAAGCAGTGGGGGTGTAGGGTGTTTCTCAAAATCAAAACACTTGAACTAAGAAGGATGGTTCTCCTCATACCTTTGGTGTTGAGTATGTGTGCTGTGGCTCTAGCTGTTATATTTTTCACACTGATGGACCCTAGAGACGACAACTATCCAATTACTTGAGTTGTGATTCTTAGTAGTCTTGCTGTGGCTGTGTTAGGTCTTATGCATGGTATTTTCAATTAGTTGGGCCTTGTTGCAATGTAATATTTTAATATATATCAGTTTACCTTATTCTCCATGTATTATTTTGTTTCAAATTCTTTATTAGCACACAAAACACAACAAATAAAACAAGAGACATCATTAAAATAATAACATTGTTCACTTGGACCATTTCATAAAACCTGGGGCATCACAATTTGGGGAATACACTCCGAGGTAGCCCAAAGTGTTGGTGAACCAATGTAAAGGGAGTCAGGACCAATAGTTGTTGGGATTGAACCTCATGGAGGTTTCCTATATACCTTACCTTGGCAAGGATCAAAGTCCACGTAGTTTGGTATGGGGTCTTGGTACACCGACGTGAAGATGGTTGGGACCAATGGATGGTGGTGGCATTGAACCTCAGGGAGGCTTCCTATGTACCCTACCTTAGCAAGGATCAAAGTACACGTAGTTTAGATATGGTTTGGGGCTTACACTCTAGGCTGCCCAAGGTGCTGGTGAACTGACATGAAGGAGGTCGGAACGACCGGGGTGGTGGAATTGAACCTCATAGAGGCTTCCTACGTACCATGCATTGATAAGGATAAAAGTCCTCATAGTTTAGGATAGTGTTTGGGGCTTATAGTCTAGGATGCCCAAGGTGTTGGTGATCCGATGTGAAGGAGGTCAGAACGACCGGGGTGGTGGGCTTGAACATCATTGAGGCTTCCTATATACCCTTCCTTGGCAAGGATCAAAGTCCTCATAGTTTAGGATGGTGTTTGGGGCTTACACTCTAGGTTGCCCAAGGTGTTATGGTCAATTCTTACTCTAAGCCCATGTGAGTCATGCTCGGTGTGAGAAACAAGAGGCACCAAAGACCTAATGATCACGTCATGAAAGGTGAGTCCGTGGGAAGTGAAGTGGGGCTCATGTGTGGTTAGCAGCCCAAAGGGGAAACATGGGATTGGGACTTACTCCAGGATGGAGTCCTGGTGGTGACAAAGCCCAGCGGGAGAGGGATTTGGCACTAAATAATGGAGGGGCAGGGATTTTTCCTCCTGCAAGAAAAGATAGGGGGCTTACACCAGGGTAGTTTCCCTTTCCATGTGTAGGATGCATGTGGGGAAGTCACAGTTTAACGTCATGTGTTGAGGACTATGATTCTTGGCAGTTTAACATCCTGCAGCTCGGACGATGGAGGGTTCAATCTTCACCCCTAGGACTTACATAACCGGTATCATCTGCACCTTGGTGAAGAGAAGGGATAGGGAACGCCATGGCTAGGGGTTGTTATGGAGTGAACCATTGGGGGGTCCACGTTAGCATGACTATGTGAAGAAGCAATATCCATTAGCGTGCCTATGTGAAGAAGCATGATGCGAAGCAATGCAACGGGAATTATTGTCCAAGGGACTTTGAAATTGTTTCATGCAAACCTGAAAGGCCACACAGGAAAAGGAGTCGCAGAGAAAAGGGGTTCATATGTATAATCCTTGTGAAGATCTGGTGCCCCATGAAGTGAAGGGACTCCGTGAATGGATGTTATTCATGAAGTTTAATTTCCTAGGATAGGGATAGGGTGTAGGTGCATATGGGAGGATCTTCGCGAAGTGGAAAGAGATTCGCGAAGAAATGCCTCGCGAAGCAAGGGTGCCTTGCAAAGTGTAGCATTGTGAAGCAATGTGCTTCATGACACATAGTGACCCATCCTTGGCACTTGGGTTACATACGCATGAAGGGTGCTTCACAAAGCTTAAGTGCTCCAGGAAGACTCAATTCCCCCTAGGGAACTCCTTCCTTAGCAAAGACCCATAGGCTTTGCGAAAGGCATCCCTCTCGGAAGAGGGGCTCAATTAAGGCCAAGGGGGAGGTAATTTGTGGAGAAAAAGTACCTTGAGGAGATCATGGTTCATAGAGCAAGAAGTGCTTCACGATTCAGGAGCTAGGAAGGTGAAATGTCAACAAGTCAATCCCCCGAGATTGAGGGGAGATGAGTATTTATAGGCAAGAGGTGCCATGAAGCATGGTTCACTCTGTGCGAAGATGAAATTTTCTTCACGATGGGTCATGAACGTCAAAGGGGATCACAGAGCTATGACGCCTCCTTGCTTCGCGGCAGGTCACGGACGTCAAAGGGGATTACGGAGTTGTCCAACCTCCTTGCTTCACGGTGACTCATGAAGGGGATCTTTGGCACCGGTCGCTAGGCTCCAGGAGCATCACGATCCATCTTCGCGAGGCAGTTCCTAATGCTTCCAGGATGTTCGGTTCGCCCCCAATTTTGGCATCAACATATCGATCCTTCCTTCTTCACCCTTCCACCATCAAACTACCATTACCATTCCCCTATGCTAGTCACTAGTATCGCCTTTGGTCAAACCACTGGTGTATCAGTGAACATTCAACCGACAACCCTCTACCATCACCACCATTTCAACAGAACCCATTTACAACCAGAATCATACCACACACACCCAGAAAACATTATATCTACTCGAATCATGGAAGATCAGATTGACAAAAAACCTCCTACTATTTATTTCCCCACATTTTCAGATTTGAAGGAGCCGTCTACTGCTGGTTTGGAATCTAGCACCAAAGCCACTGCTTGGAGAGCTCTCAAAGCCTGTACCGCATCTCTATAGAGGTATGTTGTTGGGGGAATCCATCGCTGCCAAATTGAAGAACCAAGTAGGAGACGATGTACATCGTGAGGTCGAGTCATCTCCACTACTCGCTGTGTAGAGCTGCATCGCCGCCTTGAATAGGAGTTCGCCATCCGCTACTGCCTTAAAGGAAGATGGATTCGTGCTACCACCTAGAGCTGCAAGAGGAGCTGGTGAAGCTGTAACTATGGTGGATTCTGGATGAAGCCAAATTGACCCCCCCATTGGAGAAGAAGAAGGTGGAGGGGGAGATAAAAAAATAATAAATTTACATCTAAATTAATTAATAACTAAATTAATAATAATAATAACTATTATTTAGAAAATGAAAAGAAAATTAATTTACTAATAATTTAAGTGTATTAATATAAATTTATAACCTCAATACATAACCTAAATATAGAGATTATAATAATTATAATTTAAATTAAATAATATATTAATAACTATAATAATATTTAATCAGACAAATAATTGATTTAATAAAATAATAATCTCTTATTATGTTAATAAAATATTAACCTTAATAATGTTAAGTAAATTTTTAGTAATTAATAAAAGTTTTAAATAAATAAATATAATTTAATCAATTTAAATAATAAGAATTAATAAATTATAATTCTTAATAAATATTAAAAAATAATTAAATATTAATCCAATAATTGTATTAATAATTATAATAGAAAATTTTATTTAAGATCAACTGTTTTAATTTTTGGTCTCTTTTTTTTATATGAAGATTCAAAGAAAAGTTTAGTTCATGTCCTAGTACATCCCAACATCCATTGGGAATTCAGTTACAAGGGTTCAGTTCGTACGACAACCACTTCACAAAACAATGCATGTGTGTGTTTTTACAATGAAGAACCTACCTATGTCAGTGGAGATAGTGGGTGACCAACTAGAGCATGAAAGAAGATGATTAAAAGAAATAGAAGGCAACAGAATAGGGTGATACAACTCATTCCAAGAACATATCATTCAAAACACACACTCGAAGAAAAAAAGTAGAGAGATAGAGAGAGAGAGCGGGAGAACTGGAGTCATTTGAGAAAAGAAACGTACATGATCATCATTTTTTGAGGGATGATCCTTAGTCTTCTATTAAATTATGTTTTTCATTATAATTGTTTCTTTGGAATTGAATATTATCTTAGGTTAAATACAATTGTGCTTGGGGGATTCAAATACTACTAGTTTTATATTTTCCTCTCTTAATTTTATTTATTCAATAAGAATCAGATTCCACCAGTGAGGTTGAATATGTTTTTTAAAATATTAATTGAATTTTCACCTATTATGCATTTAATTTCAAAATCCCTGATATTTTGGTGAGGTTGATCATTGAAGTAATTTATCAAATCTAAAAATTTGGAAACATAAAAACTTTCAGTGAGATAGTTTTCTGTTGGTATTTTTCTTAATCAATATTCTAATTGAAGATTATTAAAGTGGAAAAATTCATGAATTTCAATACAACGTGATAAGTCTTTTGGAAAGGAAGACTTAACCATTCCTTTTGAGGTGTGAATTCAATAAAATGAAGAAACATACTTATAAACTAGTAGATCTATAATCTCTGGAGTATACATCTAGATCAAATCTCAGCACTCTTGTTCTCATATCCTATTTATCATCATTTTTACTATTTCTTTAATCTGTTTCACATTCAGTTGAGTGAACAAAAAATCATAAAAACTATTCCATTTTGTCTTTAAATCAAAAATAAAAAAAATAAAAAAAGTAAAGTTTACCCACTGCTGAAAATAGTGGGGTTATTCTATTTTGAAAAGACTTAGAACATTCACCTTCTTTCCTTTGGGTTTGACCCGTCACAACTGTACTAGTGTAAGTTCTAAATTTAATTTTGAGGGCTGTAACAACCTCCTACCCCTGTCAAAATTTGGCTCCATTACTGGGGAAGGAATGTGTTGAGTGTACTAGGGTTAGAAAAATAAAAAAATATATAGAAAAAAACAAAACAAAAAACAAAATAAAAAAATAAACAAATTATGATAAAAAGAATCATCTGATCAAGTTAATTTCATTTTTCTACTTGTTCTACTTGGTTATGTGTAAAATATGATATAGTTTAAAAAAAATGGATATACATGAGGACTAAAATCATAAACCTGAACCTTTTTGTGTTTTTTGTAGCTACTATGGACACACTGTCTGACAGCGTGTCTATAACCAATCACATTAGATTGCTTTCATTGATGAACATGAATAGAATTTTGAGCCCCAATATGATCTCCTAGATAATCTTCATCATGTTGTATAAAAAATAGAATCTAGGGTTGATCAAAATGAAGAAACTTTCTCTAAAATTGGTAAAATTAACTTTCAAGATCAAAACTAAAAACATAGAAAATTAGAAAACATGATCATATAGTTACAAATAATGTTTAAGGAACAAGTAGGTGGATTACATGAAAAAGAATATTTTTCAGGATAATATGAAAGATAAAGTTAAGAATAAAAAAAATTAAGAGCTTGTGTTAATGATAGTACAATGTATAATGAGGTAAAAATAATGCAATAACCCTTCTACTTTGAGGAATCTGATTCTGATGAAGAATAAAGTTATGAAATAACTAACTCTATTAATGATGAATCTAATTATGATGATAATATAAGAAACCTAAATTGATTTGAGTTAGAACATTTTCAAAAATAACTAAAATAGATTGAAGAGGGTTGCCCAATTCTGTTCATGATCCCTATCTTTGAAAAAGTTCATAGTTTTAGGAATTATAAAAAAATAATTTCTCAGGTCGAGGAGAATCTGAATATAGAGAACATTAATGTAAAAAAACATTCACCCTAATTTTCATAAATTTTGAATAAATAACCTGTATTTGATGTGAGGAATGACTTTGAAGATTATAATAACTTGGAAAACATTGAATATGAAAATTTTAAACTTGAACTGAAAACCACTCTTCCCTATTTAGAAACTTTGAACCCATCAAATTTTAAAATCATGTATGATGTAGAGGATTATGAAATCTTATTTTAAGAATGATTAACTGATGAGCTTTAATTTTTATATTCTAAGATTGACCACTTTTCTAAAACATTATGTACTGAAATTTAAAATGGCATTGTTATTCCTAGGGAAAATTTTCAAAATTTGAATAATATGGAATATAATTTTATTGAATCTGAACTAAAAAATTATCCCCCTAAACTCAAATTTCATGAACTCTCAACAAAAATTGTTTTGGAAAATAATATTTTTGAATGTGAACATGAATAAGAGGTAGAACAAAAAGTTGATTTAGGCAAAATAAAATTTTCAGAAGAAGTAGTTGTTGAGTTCTTATTTACTAACGAGGAGATATTGGAAGATATCTATAGTATTGTCAAACCTGAATCTGTGGATGAACAAAAACTAACTCTTCCTTAGTTTTTCACATCAAACCCCAACTAAGTTGGGTGCTGAACCTTTTTGAAGGAATGTTAGTGAATTTGAAGAGGAACCATTATTGGATGATAATTTTGAAACTACACATGATTTTCTTGATAACCCTCTTCATGAACCTAATATACATAACTCACCTACAAGGACCCTTGAATTTTAATTTTTTGAAGTTTATTTTTAGATTGAAAACTGTGAGGATAATTTTATACCCCTAGGAGTACCTAGTACATTGCTATCATTTCCTAAAAATGTTAACTTTGACAAATCTGAACCCATTTCAAAAGAGAATATCACACCTTACAAGATTGATTATTATGATTAATTATTTGTGTCCAATATTAAAATATTTTTGGTTGAGATTTATTTAGTCAATTATTTTCCACCTGAAATTATTTTTTTGAAAATACTATAAAAATGTATTTTTGTGATGAATCTTCTAATCAACATGGTGAATCCTTTGAGAAGTTCCTTAAGGATGAAAGGTGTCTCATAGGGAATTTTATTATTGTTGAAAATATAGCTTTTGTTTTCTTACGTTTTTTATTCAAAAAAATTCACCTTTCTATGATTTTTTTGGAAAATCACATGTAGAGTTTCCTACTGAGGAAACCACACCCAGCTAGTGTCCATTCATAGTTTCTAGGTGAGTCCAACTAGGGACTTTAAAACTAGCATTGTATGGGAGGTAACCTAGGATTTTTCTTATTTCAATAAATATAATTTTACTTAAAAAACATCTAACTAAAGAATTAAAACTTAGTGCTTTATGGGAGTCAATGCATGGTCCATGATTGGTCTTAATTCTATAATTTTTTTTTCATATTTTGTTTTTGAATAAAGTGTTGATTATTACTATCTTTATGATCCATATTTTCTAGTTATTTGTTCTTAGTCTTACTGGTTTATGATTTTAGAGAATGATGCTACTAGATTTAATGAAGGAGTAGAATTACCTTATGTTATAAAATCACAAAAAGTAACATGTGAAATCTTCATTTAATCAGGGAAGTTCTTTACACTTTATTTCTGTCTTATTTTTCTGCTCCACATTTACATTAAAAAAATTCATTGTTGAGTCACTGTTGTATTTGAGTTACCATTGAACTTGAGTCATCATTACATTGCTGGTGGTGAGTCATCTCAATGATGACTCATTGATAATATTCTAATAATGAATCATTAATTTGTTGCTGCTAAAGATTTTTTTTGTTTGTTCTGGTTTGCTAAAAGGAAAAGGTTTGATGCGCATGTATGTTGCTGGAAAATTCTACTGCATGTGCTTTATTGATAAAATTTTTATTGCCTGAGTTGGAGTTATAATTTTTTTTCTTAAATATATTTAGATTCACTAACTGTGTGAACATAAGTGTGGGGGCCTCATAGCCACATTTCTGGCTTCTTAAATTTAAAAGTATTTTTCTTTTTTCGGTTAAGGGTGTTGCACTTTAATTTTTTTCTACTTTATTGAAAAATCTAATTGAATAAATTTCTCAATATTTCTACACCCAATTCAATTCATAAATAAATATTTCACATGCTACTTTCTGAACCAAATTTCAAATTTTTGTCACTACCTTAATTTATAATTCATGTAAACCTACTATAAAGTATTTTTTGTGGAAAAAATTATTTTTTGTTTCAATTAGACCCTTGATACATGTCATCAATATATTATTTTGAAAATTTATTTTGAGCTATAATTGTCCAAGTGTATTATCTATCTTGGAATTCATCTGTGGAGACAAAGGTAAGTTTTATGTGTGTGGGAGGGGGTCAAATTACTATGAGATAAACTATTATTAATGGTAGCCCATTAATTACAAATGATCTTTAAACTTATTATAAAAATAATGGTTAATTTTTTTTTTAAATTCTTTAAAATTTTAGTTCCTTTAGGAATTACACTATACATAAAAATAAATTTCCTAAGAATAATTATTTTAATAGTAGTTAATAGTTTTCTTGAATATGAAATTTATGAGGGTGAATGACTACTGAGTGTTTTTGATTAGTTAATTTATGAATTCTCTATTTATGATCTATTTTTGAGAGTGATATAGGATACTTTTTGGTGGAATTGAGATCATAACCTTAGGAAATAAAATTTTGAAATTTTTTACAGACTAATCTCACTTTTTAATTATTAAAAATTAATCACCTTAGTGAGCCAATGTAAATGATATTTATATAAAACTTTTGAAACTGGAGTAAAATTCGAATTTGGGAACCTACGGTGAATCTCTAAGACTCTAGGTACTCAGTGCATTTATGTTGACAAAATATATTTGAATAAGTGCCACGCATGGTTATTTTAACAAGAAACCTGGCTGGGAAAACTAAAACAAAGTGTATAGGTTCAAATATGAGTTCATTAAGGTGAGAGGAATAATGAACTCTAGATGAAGAAGAGGATAATCGATTTGTATGGAACCATTTAACTTGTATCAATATGGTGATTCAAAAAAAAACTTAATTTTTTATTTTGAAACCTAGGAATAAGTCAAAGTACAAAGTGCGTTTTGTTAAGATCTTAATTCTACCAATTTTTAACCTCTTATCACTCTTGAATTTAGAGCTTGAATTTGAATATAAATAAGTCAGTAGGCTGCTTCATGCATGAAGAAAGACATTTTCAAAGGTGGATAATTCTTTATTCTCTTGATCATCTAGTAAGTATATGAAGTTAAGAAATATTTCATTTGAACATTTATTTCAAAATACTATTCCCATTTCACACTTCTCTGATTTGGAACTGTATAACATGCTTCATTTTAAACTATTTAAGAAAAACATATTTCTGTTTTTCAAAAAAATTAATGCCTAAAATTGATTGAGGACAATCAATGTTTTAGTGTGAGGGAATTCGATGTGGATCTAAATTTTTCAGATATTCCACAAATTTTTATTAATATTTTAATCATTTAATTATTTTTTTACATTTTTTATTAATTAATTGAACTTTTTTAATTTTATATTAAAATATATTATTTAACCACATTTTATAATTAATTTTGTATTTCTATGTCTTAAATTATTAGTTTTCTTTTACTTATTTATTATGGTTATTTATTTTTTATCCTTTTAGTTTTCAATTTTTCTTACATAATAATTTTAGGTCTAGTTTTATTTATTAATTTATATATTAATCAATTTTTATAATTTATTTAACTCAAATATTAATTTAATATTTCAACATCGAATTGTTTTTGTAATTAAATTTGTTTAGTTAATTTTTTCTTGACAATTAATTTAGATCTTTTATTTTTAAGGTTTTAATTCAATTTATTAATTTAAAATCAAATAATAATATTTCTGGGCTTTTTGGTTGTTGAATTAAATTTCTTATGCAAATCAATTTTTTACTTTAAGTTTAATTTATATTTAATTAAGTAATTTATTTTTTAAACATTAATTTCAGTAATTTATAACTATTTTGATATTTGTTAATTTTATATTTTATTTATTAGATCAATAAAATAATGTTTTTAATCTTTATTGATTATTTTTGTTTATTTTGTTGTGTGTTAGATAGGTGACTCAAAGAGTCACCATTGTACCCCTTGCCACTATTCTTAATTCTGCTTCAACAGCGACTCAATTAGTCACTGTTCCCCTGTTATACCCAAATCCACTGTTGCTATTTCCCTATTGGAGTCACCGTTCCCTTGCCTTGGTACCACCACCGTCAGGCCTTCCCACTACTACCACTCCTTCCTTCTTCACCCTCCCATCATCAAGCCACTGTCACTATTCCCCTATGTGAGTCACCGATACCACCTCTGCTCGACCCACTGGTTTCTCACTCACCATTCAACCCACAACACTCTACCATCACCACTATATCAACAAAACCTGTTTACATCTAGAATCAAACCACACGCACCCAAACCACATAAGATCTACTCAAATCATGATGGATAAGATCTTAAAAAAACTTCTACCGTTGCTTTCCCCCAATTTTTAGATTTGAAGGAGTCATCTGCTACTGGTTTGGAATCCTGCACTGAAGTTGCAACTTGAAGAGTTCTTTATGCCGGTGCCGCATCGATGTGGAGGTATGCTGTTGAAAAAATCCATTACAGCCGGCTTGATTAACCAAATTGGATCTGATCCACACCATGAGGTCGAGTCGCCACCACTTCTCACTGAGTGGTGTTGCATCATCGCCTTGAATAAGAGTTCACCATCCACCACTACCTTGAAGGAAGTTGGAGTCGCGCTACCACCCGGAGCTGCAAGAGGAGTATTTGGTGAATTTGAAACCACATTGGCTTCTTAATTAATCCAACTCAAACCCCCTTTCTATAGAAGAATAGGGGGGGGGAGGATAAAAAATGATAAATAATATTCTAAAATAATTAATATCTAAATTAATAATAATAATAATAATGATTTTTTCAAAAATGAAAATAAAATTAATTGATTAATAATTTAATTGTGTTAATGTAAATTAATAACTTTAATACTTAACCTAAATATAAAAATTATAATAATTATAATTTAAATTCATAAATAAATTAATAACTATAATAATATTTAATAAAATACATAATTAACATAATAAAATAATATCCTTTTGTTAAGTTAATAAAATATTAACTTTAATAATGTGAATTAAAAATTTAGTAATTAATAAATGTTTTAAATAAAAAAATATAATTTAATCAATTTAAATAAAAATAAATAATAAATTATATTTATTAATAAATATTAAATAGTAATTAAATATTAGGCTAATAATTGTACTAAAAATAATAATAGTAAATTTTATTTATGTTGAACTGTTTTAATTTTGGTTTCTATTTTTGTATGAAGATTCAAAGAGGAGTTCGATTCTCGTTCAGGTGCATCCCAACTCCCGCATGGAATTCAGTTACAATTGTTTTGCCTCAATGGCCCGAAGGCCTTCTTTTTTATTTTATTACAGACAATTCCCCTTTTAAGGGTTGAAGGGGAACCCGTACATGACCCGTAGGCCCAAGGCACCAAGCCCGACATGACCCACAATACATGACCTGAAGGCCTCGTGCCATACCATGCCCATTACATGACCCGTAGGCTTAGCCCACTAGAACTTCCCCTCCCCAGAATCTTGAATCATTGATATCTTTAGCTCCCCACCTTGAATTGCTGATCAACAAGAATTTCCCCGTAAAAAGATTCACGGTGTCTGGTCCCGATGGCGGCTGCCATACCCTCTCATTCTTCCAATCCGGTTAGCTCTGCATCTCGTGGCTTCTAATCCTATTGCTCTGATCCTCTTTTGGGGCCTGTTTTGTGTGAATTGGGATACTCCATGGTCTACGTGACCCAAAGGCCCTGTGGCCCAAAGGTCGTGGATGACTCGAAGGCCCTAGAGTCCTGTAGGCCTAAACCTGTGGCCCAAAGGCCCGAATCAGGTGAATAGTTTCGGCTGCTACAGTACCGAACAGTAACTGCTACAGTGATTGCTATAGTATTGCTACAATACTACTAAAGTACCCAGAAATTATCCTCTACCTAGTTTTGAACCTGGGTCTCTTGGATGCCAAGCAGGAGCCATTACCACTCGGGTACGGGCTCATTGGCACAGTTACAGTTGTTCTGTTGGTACGAAAATCATTTCACAAAAAAAATGCACGTGTGCGTTTTTACAATGAAGAACCTACCTATGTCAGTGGAGGTAGTGGGTGACTGACTAGAACATGATAGAAGATAATTAAAAGGAAATAGAAGTCAAAAAAAGAGAGAGATACACCTCATTACATGATCATATCATTCAAAAAATTCTCTCAGAGACAAGAAATAGAGAGAGAAAGATAGAGAGAGAGTTGGAGAACTGGAGTCATAGGAGAAAAGCAGTGTACATGATCTTTATTTTTAGAGGGATGATCCTTATTCCTCTATTCCTTTATTTTTTTATGTTGTAATTATTTCTTTTGAATTGAATATGATCTTAGGTTAAAAACTCTTGTTCTTGGGGGATTCAAATACGGCTGGTTTAATTTTTTTCACGCTTCATTTTATTTCTTCAATAAGAATCAAATTCCACCAATGACGTTGAATATGTTTCTTAAAAAATTAATCAATTTTTCACCTATTATAAGTTTAATTTTAAAAGAATTGATATTTTGGTGAAGTTGATCATTGAATCAATTTATCAAAACTAAAAATTCAAAAGCATCAGAAACTTTCAGCAAGATAGTTTTTTGTTGACATTTTTCTTAGTCAATGTGATAATTCAAGATTCTTGAATTGGAGAACTTCAAGAATTTCAATTCAACCTATGTAGTATTATAATGAGGAAGACATAAACATGAATTTTAAGGTGTGAATTCAATAAAATTAAGAAACAAATTTCTAAAATGAGTAGATTTAAAATCCCTCATGTAAACATCAAGATCAACTATCAACACTCTTCTTCTCATATCCAATTTATCATCATTTTTACTATTTATTTAAGATGTTTCCCATTCAGTTGAGTAAAAGAAAAATCATCAAAATAGTTTCATTTCTTATTTACATCAACAAATATAAAAAAAGTAAAAAATTTAATGTTTACCCACTGCTGACAACAGTGGGGTTATATGGTTTTGAAATGCCATAGAACATTCACATGCCTTCCTTTGGGTCCAAATCTTCACTAATGTACTAGTATTGGTTATAAATTTAATTTTGAGGGTTGTTAAGACCTCTGACCCATGAAAAAATTTGGAACCATTGCTGGGGAAGGCATGCGTTGTGTTTATTAGGGATAGAAAAAGTTTAAAAAATTAAAAAAAACAAGACATAAAAAATTAAAAAACAATAACAAAATCTGCTAAAAAGAATATACTGCCTAAGATGATTTCAATTTCCTACTTTTTTTCATGGTTTTATGTTAAATCTGAATCAGTTTTAAAAAAATGGAAGTATATGAGGTTAAGAATCATCAACATGAACCTTTTTTTGGCTGTTGTGGCTACTATAGACACATTGCCTAGAAGTGTGTGTATAACCAACCACAACAGTTTGCTTACATTAATGAACATGAACAGAATTTTAAGCCCCAATCTAATCTCCCAAATTTTTTTCATCAAGTTGTTTCAAAAAATAGAATCTAGGATGGATTAAAACAAGGACGCATTATCTGAAATTGAAAAAAAATAAAATTTTAAGATCCAAACGAAAAACATCAAAAATTAGAAAATATTCTCATAGAGTTACAAATAAAGTTTAAGTAACAAGAAGAAGGTGGATTATACGAAGAAGAATATATTATAGGATAATATGAGAGAGAAAGTGAAGAATAAAATAAATTGAGAGCTTCTATTAATATTAATACAAAGTATAGTGAGGTAAGAATTAAGCAACAACCCATCTACTTTAAAGAATCTAATTCTAATGAAGAAAAATATTATGAATGAACTAACTATATGAATGATGAATTTAATTATGATGATCCAACAAGGAATATAAATAGAGTGGAGTTAGAACATTTTCAAAAAGAACTAACATTGATTGAAGAGGGTTTCCCAATTCTGTTCATGATCCCTATATTTAATAAAGTTCATAGTTTTAGGAATTATAAAAGTCATTTCTCAGGTTGAGAAAAAGTTTAATAAAGAGAATATTAATGTAAAAAACCCTTCACCCTAATTTTATGGAATTTCGAATAATGAAACTG
This sequence comes from Viscum album, assembly GCA_963277665.1. NCBI lineage: Eukaryota > Viridiplantae > Streptophyta > Magnoliopsida > Santalales > Viscaceae > Viscum > Viscum album. The sequence continues at coordinate 644,916,192 of OY728138.1, forward strand.
AATTTTAAGTGGGGAATAATTTGGAATATTACAATAATATGGAAAGTATTGAATTTGAAATTTTTGAACCTGAATTGAAAACCAACCATCTATGTTTAGAAACTTTTAAACCATCAATTTTTGAAATGATATCTAATGTAGAAAATGGGGGAATCTCATTTGAAGAATAATTAACTAATGAGATTTAATTTTCATACTCTAAGATTGATCACTTTTATTAAACTTTTCATACTAAAATTGAAAAAAGTGTTTTTATACATGGGGAAAATTTTCTAAATTTGAATAATATGGGATATAAATTTATTGAATCTAAACTAAAAAATTATACCCCTAAAATAAACATTCAAGAATACTGAAAAGACATTGTTTTAGAAAATGAACTTTTTGAATGTGAACATGAAGGATAGGTTAAAAGAACACTTGGTTTAGGTAGAATAAATTTGTCAGAAGCAGTATATGTTGAGTGCTTATTTACTGATGAAGAACTATTTGAAGTGATCTATAGTATTGTCAAACCTAAATCTATGGATGAACAAAAACTAACTCTCTCCTGTTTTTCACATCAAACCTCAACTAAGTTGGGTGCTGAACATTTTTTGGGGACAGTGAGTGAATTATAAGAGAAACCATTACTGGATGATAATTTTAAAACTACACATGATATTCTTGATAACTCTTTTCATTAACCTGCTATTCATAACTCACACATAAGTGTCCTTGAATTTGAATTTATTGAAGTTGATTTTGAGAGATAAAACTGTGGAGATAATTTCATACCCCTAGGATCACCTAATACATAGTTTTCCTTTCCAGAAAATGTTAATTTTGATATATTTGAAGCCATTTCAGAAGAGGACAACACACCTTCCAAGATTTATTTTTGTGATTCATTCTTTGTGTCTGATCTTAAAATACTCTTGGCTGAGATTTAGGTAGTCAATTATTTTCCACCTAAACTTAATTGTTTTGAAAATACTAAAAAATGAATTTTGGTGATGAATTTGTTGTTTAACTTGGTGACTCCTTTGTGCAATTCCTTAAGGATGAAATGTGTTTCATAAGAAATTTCATTTTTGTTGAAAATCTAGTTTATGTTTTTTTAATGTTTTGGATCCCAAAAAATTCACATTTCTATCAATTTTTTTTGGAAAATCACTTGTGGTGGTTCCCACTGAGGAAACCACACACACCTAGTGACCATAGTTAGTTTCTAGGTGATTCCGGCTGGGGATATTAAAACTAGCACTGCATGGGAGGAATCCTATGATTTTTCTTATTTCAATAATAATATTTACTTAAATAATTTCTAACTGAAGACTTAAAACCTAGTACTTCATGGGAGTAAACCCATGGTCCATGCTTTATCTTCTTTATTTTCTACTATTCATGTTTTTTTGAATAAAGTGTTTTTTTCTATTGTCTTTATGCCCTATCTTGGCTGTAGTTTTGTTCTTGGTCATCTTGGTTTGTGTTTTTATAGAATGATCCTGCTAGTGTCAATGAAGGAGTAGAATTACCTAATGTTATCAAATCAAAACAATAACATGTGAAAGATTCATTAAATCAAGGAAGTTATTTACTCTTTATTTTCACCTCATTTTTCTATTGCACATTTAATTAAAAAAATTCATTGTCAAATCACCATTTTATCTGAGTTACCATTGCACTTGAGTTATCATTACACTACTGGCGGTGAGTCATATCAATGGTGACTCAATGATAAGTTGCTAATAGTGAATCATTAATTTCCTTCTATTGTTGAAATTTTTTTCTATTTGGATTGGTTTGATAAAAGTAAAAGTCTTGCTACATGTCTCTTGTTGGAAAATTCTGCTTAATGTGTTTTTTTACTTAAATTTTTATTACATGAGTTGGAGTTTTGAAATTTCAATGCTTCAATATGTTTAGATTCACTCACTGTGTGAACTTATGTAGGGGGGATCATACCTACATTTTTGGATTATTGATTTTAAAAGTATTCTGCTTGTTTTTGTTAAGGGCGTTTAACTTGTATTTTTTTCTACTTTATTGAAAAATCTAATTGAATCAATTTCTCTATCTTGCTAAACCCAATTCACTTTATAAATAAATATTTCACATGCTACTGTCTGAACTAAATTGAAATTTTTTTTCACCACCTTAATTAATAATTCATGTTAACCTAATGCAATGTAATTTTTATGGAAAACATTCTTTTGAGTTTCAATAAGACCCTTGATACATGTCATCAATATATATTTTTTGAAAATATATTTTGAGATATAATTTTGAGAGTGTATTATACATCTTGGAATTCAAATTTGGGGACAATGTTGGGTTTTAAATGTAGAGGAGGGGGTCAACTTAATATGTCCTAAACTATTCTTAATTGATGTCCATGAATTCCTAATAATCTTTAAATTTTTTGTTAAAAGATGGTTAATTTATTTCCAAATTATTCACAATTTTAGTTTCATTACGATTTACACTATACTTCAAAATAGTCTTGCCTAAGAATAATTAATTTACTAATAGTTAACAATTTCCTTGAATCCAAAACTTACAAGGGTGAATGATTGCTGAGTGATTTTTATTAGTGAATTTATGAATTCTCTATTTAGGAGATATTTCTGAGAGTGATATAGGATACTTGTGGGTGGAATTGAGATCACAACCTTAGAAACTAGATCTTTGAAATTTTTCTTACAGGACTTATCTCACTTTTAAATTATTAAGAAGTAATCACCTTAATGAACCAATGAAAATGATATTCATATAAAATATTTGAAACTAGAGTAAAATGGGAATTTTGGAATCCACAATGAATCTCTAAGACTCTAGCCACTAGGGTAATTTGTGTTAACTAAATCCATTTCAATAAGTTCCATGAACAATCCTATGAACAAGAAACATGGATGGGAAAAACAAAATAAAGTGTCTAGGGTCAAAAACGAGTTCATTAAGGTGAGGGGAATAATGAATGCCAGATAAAGAAGGGGAAAATCAATTTTTATGGAACCATTTATGTTGTATCAATAAGGTTATTAAAAAAACTTAATTTTTTCTTTTGGAACCTAGGATTAATTCAAAGTAAAAAGTGACTTTTGTTAAGTTCTTAATTCCACAAATTTTTAACCTCTTAGCACTCATTAATTTAGATATTCAACATGAATCAAAATAAATCAGTAGGTAGCTTCATGTTTGAGGTAAGAGATTCTCAAAAGTGGATAATTGTTTTCTCTCTTGAACATCCAGTAATTATATGAAGTTAGGCAAGATTTTATTTGAACATTTATTTCAAAAGCCTATTCCTAGTTTACACTCCTTATATTTTGAACTACATAACATGCTTAATTTTGATCTTTTTAAGAAAAACATATTTTTGTTTTTCAAAGAAATTAAATAATGAAATTGAATGAGGCAAATCAATGTTTAAGGATGGGGGAATTTGTTGTGGCTCTAAAATCTGGATATTTTACACATATTTTTATTGAGATCTTAATTATTTATTTAATTATTTTTACACATTTTACTAATTAATTTCACTTTTGTAATTTTATATTAAAATCTATTATTTAATAATTTTTTATAATTATTTTTTTATTTTTAAGTCTTAAATTATTATTTTTCTTTTACTTAATTATTATGGTTCTTTATTTTTTATCCATTACGTTTTCAAAATGCCTCACTTAATAATTGTAGGTTTTTTTGGTTATTAATTAATTAATTAATTAATCAATTTTAATCATTTGATTAAATGTAATTTTAATTTAATCATTCAATATTGAATTATTTTTATATCGATTTATTTAATTAATTTTATCTCAATAATTAATTTTGATTTTTTATATTCAATGTTTTAATTCAATTTATTAATTTAAAATCAATTTATAATATTTCTCTTATTTTTGGCTATTGAATTAAATTTCTTATGTAAAATAATTTTTACTTTAAGTTTCATTTATATTTAATTATGTAATTTAGTTTTTAAAATTTAATTTCATTAATTTATAATTATTTTTTATTTTTTGTTAATTTTAAGTTTTATTTATCACATTAATAAAATCAATTTTTTAATCTTCAATTATTATTATTTTTTGTTTTCTAGTGTGCAAGATCATCATAAGGGTGATTCAATGAGTCACCATTGTACCCTTTTCCACCATTCTAAATTCTGCTTCAATAGTGACTCAATGAGTCACCGTTCCCCAGTTATACCCAAAGCCACCATTGCTGTTTCTCTATCGAAGTCACCATTCCCCTACCTTGCTACCGGCATTGCCAGGCCTTCCCACAACCACTACTCCTTCCTTTTTCGCCCTGCCACCGTCAAGACACTGTCATTGTTCCCCTATGTGAGTCACCAGAACCGCCTCTTCTCAACCCACTGGTGTCTCACTCACCATTCAACCCACAATCGTATGCCATCACCGCCATATCAACAGAACCAATTTACAGCCAGTATCAAAACACACACACCAAAAAAACCTGAGATCCACTAAAATCATGATAGATAATATCTAAAAAAAATTCTAATGTATCTTGCCCCCCCATTTTTAGATATGAAGGAGCCGCTCGCCACTGGTTTGGAATCCTATACCAAAGTCTCCACTAGGAAAATTATTTATGCCGGTGCTGCATCACTGTGGAGGTATTTTTTTAAAGGAATCCATCATCACCAGCTTAAATAACCTAAGAAGATCTGATACACACCGCGAGGTTGAGTCTCCACCACTATTCACTAAGTGGTGCTGCGTCACTACCTTGAATATGAGTTTTCCATCCACCAATCCCTTGAAGGAAGTCAGAGTTGCGCAACTACCTGGAGCTACAAGAGGAGGAGCCGATGAAGCTACAACCATAGTGGCATCCTGACAATGCCAAATCAAACCCCTACTATAGAAGAAGGGGGGGGGGGATAAAAAAATAATAATAAAAATAGTAAATTAATTAATAACTAAATTAATAACAATAACTATTATTTCAAAAATGAAAAGAAAATTAATTGATTAAAAATTTAATTGTATTAATATAAACTAATAATCTTAATACATAACCTAAATATAGAAATTATAATAATTATAATTTAAATTAATAAATAAATTAATAACTATAATATTATTTAATAAAATAAATAATTAACTTAATAAAATAATAATATTTTAATAAGTTAATAAAATATTAACTTTAATAATGATAATTAAATATTTAGTAATTAATAATTTTTTAAACAATATAATATAATATAATTAATTTAAGTAATAATAATTAATAAATAATAATAATTAATAAATATTAAATATCAATTAAATATTAATCCCATAATTGTATTAATAATTATAATAGTAATTTTTTTAGATGAAATGTTTTAATTTTTGGTATCTATTTTTGTATGCAGATTCAAAGAGGATTTTTATTCATATCCAGGTGCATACCAACTGCCACCTGGAATTTAGTTACATGGGTTTTGTTGGTACAACAACTATTTCACGAAAAAATGCATGTATTCATTTTTATAATGAAGAACCTACCTATATTAGTGGAGTCAGTGGGTGACCAACCAAAGCATGATAGAAGATTTTTAAAAGGAAATGGAAGGAAGAAACATAGGGGGAAACACTTAATTCCATGATCATATCATTCAAAAAATGCTCTGATAGACAAGAAACAAAGAGAGAGAGAGAGAGAGAGAGATGGAGAACTGGAGTTATAGGAGCAAAGCAGTATACATGATCTTCATTTTTAGAGAGAGGATCCTTCCTCCACTATTAATTTATGTTTTACATTGTAATTGTTTCTTTTGAATTGAATATGATCTTAGGTTAAAAACTCTTGTGCTCAGGGGATTCAAATACTGCTGGTTTTATATTTTTCTCTCTTCATTTTATTTCTTCAATAAGAATCATATTACACTGGTGAGGTTGAATTTATTTTAGAAAACTTTAATTAAATTTTCACCAATTATGCGTTTAATTTTACAATCATTGATCTTTTGGTGAGGTTTATCATTGAAGCAATTTATGAAAACTGAAAATTCAAAAACATCAGAAAATTTCGACAAGATAGTTTTTTTGTTGACATTTTTCTTATTCAATATTCTAATTGACATTTCTTAAAATGGTTAACTTGAAGAATTTCAATGCATCATGCTAAGTCTTCTGGTGAGGAAGACCTAACAATTCATTTTAAGGTGTGAATTCAATCAAATTAAGAAACATACTTATAAACCATTAGATTTTAAATCTCTCAAGTGAACATCTAGATCAAATCTCAGCACTATTATTCTCATATACTATTAATCATCATTTTTTTTACAATTTCATTAATTTGTTTTATATTCAGTTGAGTAAATAGAAAATCACTAAAATTGTTTAATTTCTTCTTTACATAAAAAATATATAAAAAAGAAAAAAATTATAGTTTACCCATGGCTGAAAACAGTAGGGTTAGTCTATTTTGAAAATCCTTAGAACATTCACCTTCCTTCATTTGGGTTTTACCCTTCACTACTATACTAGTGTAAGTTATAAATTTAAATTTGAGGGTTGTGATGACCTCTGACCCATGTCAACCAACAAAACATAGGATGTAATTAAAATTAGGATGTACATGGTTAAAATGGGAATACATGATGAGTTGGCGCCAGTGAAGGGTGAAAAAATGAACCTTTCTTCCTCCGTCTACTTACAATCTTTCCAGGAAGGAGAGATATTAGTTTTGAAACTTCTTAAATGATGTAAAGGTTTTATAGGGGTATTCCTTTAATATCAGGAATACCATGTTAATGAATGATTAAAAGTTAAAGGGTATGAAATCACATGACTGTCATGTTATGATGTAAGATCTAATTTTTATAGCTTTATGTTACATTTTTCCCAAGAATATCCTTTATCCATTAACCAAGATATGTTTCTTTTTCAAAGCTATATGCAGCCAATCTATAGACCCAGTGAAATTTCTAACTCTGGAAAATAAAATTTTCATCATATTATGTGAATTGGAAATGTTATTCCCACCAGAATTATTTGATATGATGGTTCACTTGGTGGGAGAGATTCGACTATGTGGTCCTCTACATTATATATAGATGTACCCTCTTTAATGGTATATGATTATTTTTAAAGGGTATATAAAAAATTGAAGTTTGCCAAAGGATTTTATTATGGAGAGATATATTGTTGGGGAAGCTTTTGAATTCTGTACCGACTACCTATCTGGTGTGAAAAGAATTGGTCTACTGAAATATCATCACATTGGGTGGATTATCAGTGAAGTAAATTATGGGAGATATATTTTCACAATCTTTATTATAGATTTCGAGTAGGCAAAAAATTAAATTTTTATAACATTTTAGAGGTCTCCCCATATGTTGAAACTCAAAAATAAATTATTAGGCTATTGATTCCAACAAGGTATGAAATCTGGATATCAAATACACACAATCAACAATTTGAAGGATGGTTTCAAGATGATATTTCTAAAGATTCAGATGTAAATTTAGATTCAATTTTAGAAATACATTGAAGGATATCCAATGGAACAAGTTTTTATGTATTATATTAAAATGGTTATGTAATTAATGGTTATATGTTATATACAATTGAACATGATGAAGATTGAACCATGAAAAATAGTGGAGTTACACTTGAGGATGAAACGATGTATGTTTCTAGTAATAGGGATATAAATTCAATTTATGTGAATATTTCATACCTTAGCATCATCAAACAAATATGGGAGTTGTATTATACAACATTCAAAGTGCCAATTTTTCAATGAAAGTGGGTTGATAAGAGGAGTACTATTAAAATAGATGAATTAGGATTCAGAAAAGTGTATTTTAGTAAGGAAGGTTAAAATGTAAAACTGTTTATAATGGAATCACAGGTAGTACAAGTATATTATGTTCAAGATACCACAAACTGAATGTGTTCAACTGTTCTGTTATCAACAAAAACCACTTAAGGGTCAGATGAAAATTCAATTGAGGATAACCCTTTCATTGGGATTTCTAAATAATTTCACAAAAGTCCCAATAAATAGGGTTTTATTTGTCATAGGAAACCAGAATGAAAGGATTTGGATACTCATTATAGGGGTTAAATCCCTTCAACATTAAATGAAAGAGAGTTCAATAATCATGTTATTTTTTTTAAAATACATTGAGTTAACTCATGTTATTACCTATTCACTATTTCATTTATGTAATCTAATTTAAATGTTAACCACATCTATAGATAATGACATCTTCACATGCTGGTGCTTCTAATCTAAAGGAACAATAGGTTTCTCTACCTATTTCTACTCCCAGTGCAGAGGAACAATGACCTTTTGAACGCGTTGGTGCTCCAAATCCTAAGGAACAACATGTTTCTCAACATTTTGCTTCTCCGAGTGCATAGAAACAACAACCTTCTACACCTTCTGATGATAAAAATCCATAGGAACAATATATCAATGGTGTTGAATCCAAGGAAATGGTAGGCGATAGTGATCTAATGTTGTAGAAAAAACAGGATTTCCGTATCATGATAGTGCTAGAAAATATTATTAAGACGAAAAGTAAAGGCGTAAAATTTGAGGTCATATAGAATGCAAATAACTAACATATTAACCCCAATAAGGCCACGTTCAGTTGTTACATTAGGCTCATCACATGAAAATGCATACCAATTGATGTAGATTCATGGAACTATGTTGTGGCCATGCTTAAGCTACTAATTTGGGGAGAAATTATGGTATCATTATGATATAATTTATTTATTTTACTAAAAATTAAAATAATGGAACATTTACTTACTCTTCACCATCCCTTGAAGAGTGTATGTATAGTAGATGACTCCCACAATAAATATGTGTTAATGCTTGATTAAAGGATTCATAGAGGTGTTCACACAATTCTAATGAGATTTCATCATAAATATGATGAAGGTAAAATAAAACCACACCCATAGCTTATGTATGCACACATGATAAACCAAGAAGAGTGGGATACATTTACTAGACATCCCATAGATATATCTTTTTAGGTACATTGTGGCTGGTAATATATTGTTTGAAAATACGTGTATTTATCAGTTTTATTGAGAATTTTTTATTTATGAAACAACAACTAAGTTTGGAAAATAAGGAATGGGAAGAAAAACCAATGTACCCCTATTGTAAAGTAAGGATGAGATACACTTCTCTTGAAAAAAATTGTTATGTATTTTAAATCTACCATAATATTTTTATGTGACATGAAACAACAACATAAATATGTTCATATGTTTATATGAAATTTGATCAATCCAAATACAAATCCACTTCCCTCCCAAGTCATTTTATATAGAAGGAGGCATGGGTAAATAATGATGGGATATTAATTGATGAAAAAAACAAAATTGTAGGAAACACGTGTAAGTATAATAATTTTTTTTCATTCAATACTTATTATATAACAATTATTACTTATTTTCACATATTTTCTATACAAATTAGTCATATGAATCATCAACACTTGTACTAGATGAACACCTACTATCGGTAGCCTTGTAACAACTAGAACACTTTGGTATGTTAGAGGTGTGGGTTTTGGGGTGACATCCCAAACATATTTTGAGAAAAAACAATAAAAGGATAAAGATAATGAAATGTAAGTGATAAAAGAAAGATTATATGCCTTGAATAAAAATTTCATTGATATAATGAGTTACTAGAAAATTTTATGGGGGGGATGAAAAGAGAAGAAAAAACTCAGGAACAACAATTTCATGAATATCCCCACACCCCAACCATATTTGAGTTGAGCTATTCCCCTAAAAGAGCTATTTTAGTTAAGGTAATAAATATTCTAGTAATTGTTTATGTGAAATGTGAATAAAAAAAAATTAATACCTTTCATATACTGATATTATACAGGGTAAAAAGGACTATGATTTATAACTATCAATGCCCACCCATAACCTTGTTGTGAGGGATACCATGTTAAATATCTAATAGGACAGTCTAGAAAATAGATCACTTCCTATAGGTCATGTGAGGGTGGGTATTACCATAACTCATGAGCCAAGTACTAAGCTCCCTATTCCACTTGATGACATAAACATTCATATGGTCAACTATGCTATTCGAACATTCAGAGCATGGACGTTAGGTCTTGTAAAAACACATGTCAATAAGAAGGTATTCATTTAAAATTTATTTTTCATGGAAAAGATTTAAAAATTAATGAAAAAAGGTATGAACCGATTTATTTTATTACTTAAAGACAAAGGGAAGGGGTGAAATTAAACATCAAATAAAAACCATCCAAATGATCAACCAGGCAATAAAAAAGATCTTTTGAAACCACTTTTACCCCACCTATTCAATATCCTCATTTACTAACTTTGAAGGTTCATGAGGATACGATGTAAAAAAATTATAGTAGTCACATAGTTGATTCCGAAGAACAAATGATCAAATAGGAAGTTACAGACAACATTAATCTTGATAATGTAAATGAAATCATCAACTATGAATGGCTATGAGGCTCAGTTTTAAATGTTCATGTGAGGTATGTTTTCATAATTTTTTTACAAAAGATGAAACTCTATGTTAATTATTATTAAATACATTTAATATTTTTTTCTTGTTTATATATCAATACCAATTTAAGGAATTATCCCATGAACATAAATTTGGACTCATTTTCCCTCACAACACTTCTATAGAAAAAAAATCAATAAAAATAAATGAAATAGTGAAAAAACTATCCAAATTTTCTGAAATAAAACATACAAAGGACAAAATATTCTTAATACCAACATTATAGTGGTAAAAATCTACAATTTAATCATATAAAATATATTTTCATTTCATTCATTACTTATTTCTTTTTTTTTTCATTTCTAAAAAACATTGTATGCTTATTACGGTCAATTCGTATTCTGCAAAGATTTATTTCATGGATTCACTACATAGATATGCAAACAATTGACCACACATGATGAGGTTTTTCAATTTTGAATAGACTAAATCCAACATTTTAGAACTAAAATTCAAGTTAAATATTTTATATTATGTTTTAATGATAAATATATTATGATAAGGTGTTTTATGAATATCATGAAAACCATGGAATGAGGATAGCCAATTCACACAATAATCCTAAAAAGTTTCAAAACTAGACATGTATGAGGGTATATGTAATAAGATTTCACTAACCAAAAACATATCATAACAAATTAATAATTTTTTATTAATGTTTCTATAGGGTCCAAAAAAGGGAAATATTGTGGTTATTATGTTTATAAATTTATGAGAGAGATCATATTCCATCAACAAACTAGAATCCCTGAAGAGATATTTTTGAAGATAATTACTATTTCATTTGAAATATTTATTAATCCTTTGTGTATTAATATTTTTATAGCACTAATATGACTTCAAAAAACAATCATATTCATAAGTTGATATAGTTTTTTTTAGAAATTAATAGGCAACATAATCGATGGAATAATGTACACAAATAACATATATATGTTTAAAGTGTTTTTGAATATACTATGTTTTTACACATAATATTATATGTTCTCTACTACATTAACATAATCTATATTAAATGTTTTATTACTCATTTAAAAAATTTCTTCTGCACATGATGATGTTACCAATCCCACAGAAGAATAGACTATAATGAAGGAAATCCTGTGGGAATATGTAAAGGTTATGTTATGATATAATTTATCTATTTTAATGAAAAATTATATAATTAGATGTTGATTTAATTTTTATTTTTCCTAGAAGATTTTATTTATTTTAAAATATTTCTATCCATATTTCATTCTTTTATGAACTAAAATTCCAATGTATTCTTCTCCCTCAAAACGTTTTCACCCCTACAGTGTTGGAATTTATCAATTTCCTTCAAGTTCCCTCCACTGCTCAATAAAAGATGTAATATTTATGTTTTCATAGTAAAATAATTGTCTATATAATTAAATTACTGTTTTATATTTATGTTTAATTTAATTTTTTTAGTATTACTCACATAAGATTTTTTTCTTATATAAGTGGATTCTTTTGTTTGATTTGGGGTGGTTTGTTCAAAGATACTCATACTCATGAGAGATTGGAATTTGAGGCTAAAACTAAGATAATAAAAACAAGTATATGAGTCAAGAATTCATACAACTATCATGAAAAGGTAAATTCCTAATACTTATTTAATTAATTTTTTTTATCATTTTATCTACAATTTTTAAGTAAAATTTCTTATCATTTTTTTCTAATACTTATTTTGCTTTTTACAATTCTTTTATGAAGTCATATTTTTCTATCAAATATCTATAAAAATACACAAAATAGGTAAAATTTCCCTTCCCACCAATGTTAACATGGTTTCCATTACCTTTCTTTGTTGAACTACCAAAATTTCAAATTGATTTTATGTTCTTAGCTGAAAACTGATTTTCGACTAAGAACATTGAGTCAATATGCAATGTTTCCAGTTCAATAGAGAAATCCAATGGAATCCATGGTAGTACTAGAAGTTAGTATTGTTTTGAAACTTTGAGATATATAGGAATCAACTACACCACAATCCTACATGTAGTGTGACTAGTATGAATCTATGTTCTTCTTTTTAATTAAAATTAAAATTAATTTTAGTATTAAAGACAACTAACATAATCAAAATTAAACAAATATATTCAGATTGTTTTGATAATTTAAGACAAGGATCAATATTTCAGTTTTTTACATGTATGAATCATTCACAACTCAATTCTATTCATGGTGTGATTGGTATAATTCCAAGTGTGTCTATTTATTTAAAATTTAAATTAATTTTACTTAAATGAACATGTGACACAGTGAAAACCATTTTAACACATTAAAATTGTTTTGATAATTTTATAAACTGATCCATATGTCATTTTTGATGTATAGGAATAAACCACATATTAATATGATGCATGATGTCACCGGTATAATCCCAAATGTGTCTTTTTATTTAAGATTGAAATTAATTTTAGTAAAAATAACAAGTTACATACATAAAATCAAGAAAAAAATTTATATTATTTTTATACTTTTAGAAAAAAATTCATATGTATTTCCTATCATGAAGGAATCAACCTTACCTCAATCTGATGCACAGTGTGACCGGTATGACTCTAAGTGTGTATTTTTTATTTAAAATTAACAGTAATTTTAGTAAAAAAACAAGTGAGATACTAAAAAATGAGCAAAAAAATTCACATTTTTAGGATACTTTAGGAAAAAGATCCATAAGTTATTTTCGATGTGTAGGAATCAACCATACCACAATACGATCCGTGGTTTGACCGGAATGACTTAATGTGTTTGTTATCTGTATAAAATTGACATTTTAGTTCAAAAATGTATCTCTCATTGAAAAAAATAAAATACATACTAATTATATTGATAATTTAGGATAATGATTCATAAACCATTTGTGCAGTGTAGGAAATAGTCTCAAATAAAAACAACACATGATTCAACTGGTATGACTCAAATTTAATTTTTTTAGTTTTAAATAACATTAAAACAAATAAAATCGACATACTCAAAACCAATAAAAAAACATTTATATTGTTTTTATACTTTATGAAATGAATCCATAAGTCATATGTGACATGTAAGAATTAGCTGCACATCAATCCAACACACGATGTGACCGGTATATAACCATGTGTGTCTATTTATATAAAATTGAAATTAATTTTAGTAAAAAGAACAAGTGAAATACTGAAAAATGAGAAAAAAATTATATTGTTTTGATACTATAGTGAAATGATTCATAAGTCATTTCTAATGTGTATGAATCAACTTAACCTCAATCCAACACACAATGTGACCATTATTACATGAAGTGTATCTTTTTATTTAAAATTCACATTGATTTTAGTAAAAAGGACAAGTGACATATTGAAAACTGAGAAAATGAATTCATACTATCTTGATATTTTATGATAATGATCCATAAGTAATTTTTAACATGCAGGAATTAGCGACACCAAAATTTGATGCACATTGTGACTGGTATAACTCTATGTGTGTCTATTTATTTAAAATTGACATTAATATTAGTAAAAATAACAAGTGACATAATAAAAATTGATATAATACATTCATATTGTTTTTATACATTAATAAAATTTACCATGATTCATTTGTGACTTGTAGGAATCAACAAAACCTCAATCTGATATATGGAATGACTGGTATAACTCAAAGTGTGTCTTTTTATTTATAATTGACATTAATTTTAGTAAAAAGAAAAAGTGACATACTGAAAACCAAGAAAAAACATTCATTTTGTTTTGATACTCTAGGAAAACGTTTCATAAGAGTTTTCTACTGTGTAAGGATTCAGTCTCACCTCAATCTAATGCACGATCTGATTGGTATAATTCAAAGTGTGTCTATTTATTTAAGGTTGAAATTAATTTCAAAAAAAGAAACAAGTGACATACATAAAACCATAAAAACACATTTATGTTGTTTTGATACTTTAGGAAAATAACCCATGAGTTATTTTTAACATGAAGGAATAAACCTAACCTCAATCCAATGCACGGAGTGAATGGTATAACTCTAAGTGTGTCTTTTTATTTGAAATTGACATTAATTTTAGTCAAAAGAACAAGTGACATACTAAAAAAATACTAAACACATTCTTATAGTTTTAATACATTATGAAAATGATCCATATCACATTTTTCATGTTTCAGAATTATCCTCGCCTCAATACGAAGCACAACATGACTGGCATGATTCAATGTGTGTCTATTTATTTTAAATTGACATTAATTTTAGTTGAAAGAACAAGTGTCAGAATAAAAACCAATAAAATGAATTCATATTATTTTGATAATTTAGGAAAACGATTCACAAGTAATTTCCCATGTTTATGAATAATTCCCACCTCAATATGATTCATGGTGTGATTCATATAACTAGAAGTGTGTCTTTTTATTTAAAATTGAGATTAATTTTAGTAAAAAGAACAAGTGACATACTGAAAACCAAGAAAATGAAATAATTTTTTTTGATACTTTAGGAAAACAATCCATATGTTCTTTTTGAAATTTATAAATCAGCCACACCTCAATATTACACATGACGTGGTCAGTATGACTCAAAATTTATCTTTTTATTTGAAATTTACGTTAATTTTATTAAAAGAAACAACTCAAATACTAAAAACTAATAAAAAACATTTCTATTGTTTTGATTCTTTTGGAAAATGACCCATAAGTCATTTTTTATGTGTAGGAATAACTTTCACCTAAATCCAATTCATGGTGTGAACAATATGATTCAAAGTTTCTATTATTAGTTTAAAATTGATATTTTATTTCAAAACATGTGTCACTCACTAAAAACCAAGAAAACATGCTCTAATTGACTTTATAATTTAGGATAATGATTAATAAGACATTTCTGATGTGTATGAAGTGGTCTCACATAAAACTAACAAATTATATGATTTTTATGACTCAAGATGTATGTTTCCAGTTTGAAATGAAAATGTAGTAAAAAATACAAGGGACATACTAAAAACTGGGAAAACCATTCATATTATTTTTATTCTTTAGGAAAATGATCCATATGTAATTTGTGATGTGTAAGAATCAACCATACCTATATCCAATGCACGGTGTGACCGATATAACTATAAGTGTATCTTTATTTAATATTTAATTTAATTTTATTAAAAATAACATATGACGTAATGAAAACCAAAAAAATGAATTCAGATTGTTTTGATACTTTAGGAAAACGATCTATAACTCATTTGTGATGTGTAGGAATCAACCCCACCTTAATATGACTCATAGTATGAATGATATAACTCTAAGTGTTTCTTTTTATTAAAAATTGACATTTTATTAATGTATTTATTCATATTAATGCTTAATTTAGTTCTTTATAGTATTAATAACATATGATTTGTTTTCTTATATAGGTGGATTTTTTTTTCTGTTGAGGTGATTGTTAGGAAACTGATATCATGGAATGAAGTTTTTGAGAAGGGACTGTGGGTAATAAAATATGAATCAATAATGTTTCTAAATGATCATGGATAATTATAAAATTAATTATACAAAAAATTGTTTGAAATGTATGTAGTAGTTTTTTTTGTATTCATGATGTAAAATTTATTTCAATTAAATTATTTATTTTTTGGGTGTGTTATTAAATATTTTTTCTTGGTGTGCAATTATATAAACAACATACTGCAGTATGCTGGGCCTTTATCAATGCTAAACTAGCACCAATAAAGTTATACCTTTATGAGAACTTTGTTTAGCGCAGATAAATGCACACCTTTATCTTCATTTTTAGCTCTAATAAATGGGACCACCCTTTAACGATGCAGAGGAAAAGAATTATTTTTAGCACTGTTAAAGTCTCCTTTTCACATTATTAAAAGTAATATCTATTTTAGTGCGTAGATAACTTTTTTATTAGTAGTTTTATATTATTTATATTTTAAAAATATATATTTTTTGAAATATTCACTTATATTATTTATATTTTTTTGACTTCAAGACACTTTATCTATTTTTTACTTGAGTCCTATTTATTGTTAACAAGTTTTTCATTCTAATTATTCAACATCTTATCTTATTTTGCAATTTTATATTTGAGATTTTCATTTTTTTCAATGTAATCATCTTCCATTTTATAAAATTTTCATTCATCTTCCATTAGATTATCAACCTTTTTCTTCCATATCCCAATGTATTGACTATTTTGATTAATCCATGCTTTTAGTTCCACTTTCAACATGTTTTCAATACATGCTTCTTTACATTCTTCTCCATCTTTATCAATACCTAATGTTTATTTCTTGTTTTTCCCATGATCTATAATGTCAAAAAAAAATTCAATAACCACTTCCTTAGATTGATAATGTGATGTGGAGAAGTCTTCATATTCTTTAATCATATTGCTTCTTCTTTTCTTATAGTGAGACATTTCATTCCTTATATAGGTTCGCGATCTTTCTTATATTTTTTACTCAATCTCTTCTTCCTAAAACATCATTCCTTTTTAGCTCCATTATAATCAAAAATTCTATTCTTTTGATATTCAATCACAAAGTTCCAATTCCACCACATTCAAAAAAATTAGTAGGAGTTTAAATTTATACTTACCTTTCCTTTATCTGAAATTCATTATTATAAGATCCTTGATCCTCTTATAATATTCATGCTTTTTTCATTACCATATTAAAATTAAATGGAGTATCCATCCTCCTAATCATTTCATTTAAGCATTATCATGGATTAAATTGCTGTATTCTCATTGATATTCTTCTTAAATACTAGAGCCTTCCTCCTCTAAAAGTTAATATCAGTATTATATAAAAAATATAGAGAAAAAAGGTCCCTTTATTCCAATATATAAATTTTAAAATCAAACTGATCAAGGATTTTTTCTATATACTTCTTTAAAATAGTGGAACTATTCAGTGTATCTTCAAACCCTATGATGTCACCAACAATTTCATCCGCTCTTGTGAAGTAGTAATTAATTGTTTCTTCATCGGATGACCTCAAATCTTCAAAAATTCCTCTCTATATTTTCATATTATAATTGGTTACTTTTTCATCACATTTTAAAATATTATTATTTTTATTTGAGATCTATTTTATCATATGATATACAATCAAATTTATAATTTCTTTTTCTAATATTGAGTAATGAATTTCATTTCATACTTTTCAATCAAACTTTAGGTTTCTATTATCACCAAATGTCATGGGAGCATCTATCTTAATCGGTGGATATCCTAAAATTTTGGAAAAAATGATTTCTAATCCAAGTGATAGAATATTTAAAACCATTCTTTTCATTTATACATTATAGTTTATTACATCAAATATGCATATACTAATACTATTTAAAGAATTTAGATTCTTCATCTGCAACTTCAGAAGAAGGACCCTTTAGAGGAAACCTAGATTTTCGATGACTCTGAGGAAACATGAAAAAAAATATGATGTAACATTAATAATATGATTTAATTAATGTTATTATTATAAATTTCCCTAGAAATTATCTTATGGGGTTTGTTATAGTCAATAGACACTCAAACATTAAATCTCACCCTCACCTATATGAAGAAAAATTAAAACATATCCCAATGAACACTAGGTTTTTTAAAATTTCTGATCCCAATGATGCTATATACATCTTTACGTGTTCATGTTCATTCTAAGACATAGCTTTTCAAAAAACATTGAAATCAGTTACAACAAGGAATTTATCATCCTAAACCCTGGGATATCTCATAAAATACCAAATAATATCAACCAAGGGTTACATATCTCTTTATAAGTTCTTTATACTATCTCTTGCTTGTTTAAAATAATATCACAATAAAGGAACTAATAGGATCACTTTATCTCCAGGTTTCTTATGCAATAAAAGTTTATCTTCCTCCAAGACATCTAAATTTTTTTGGCATCAACACCAGATCTCTTCTTAAATAAATAACCATTTAGATCTTATAAAGGATTATAATATTTTTTATTTTTCAAAATGTCAAGTGATTAATTATTTTGACCCTATAAAGGATTGAAACATTGGAATTTATCAATATTTATAGAAATAAATTGTTTTATAAATTTTTGGGTTTTTTGAAATATTTACAATGTAATAAACATTATAAACATTAGGCACATTTTGAAATTCCTCCATAAATAAAAGTTTTTTCCTAAAATTAATGTTATAACCACTCTATCTTCTAAGGTTCTATCCTAAATGTGTAAAAATTACTATTATACTAAGAGATATTCTATTTATATATGGTTGTTCAGTTTGAAAGCTTCGAAAATATCAAAAATGAATATATTGAATATTGAATCTCACTACATCCACAACTCATAAATGAACACCCCTATTTATTATAAAAATATTAGTCTAACATCATTAGAACTATCATAATACTCTGAATCAACAATATTCAATGACTCCACAAATAAAACCTTAAATCTCAATATTTACTTCATGATATTAACATTTACGAATGAATAACATAGTATCATAACAATAAATCTTCCAATAAAATCAATATTCTTGACCACAAATGATTAACTATATCCATTATTTTCACTATTTTTCACCTCAATATAATTCCTAACACAATAAATCCCATTATGATTTGGGTTTCACGTATCATCCTTTCAAAAAATTTACTTGATTGGATATCTTCAACATTATCCATAACGGTCATTGGTACATAAATAATTCCGATATTTGTCAAATTTTTATCAACTGTGGTAATCATCATCATTGAACTATCAATAATCTAGAATTCATCTACATTTTATTTAATCTAATTTTGATCTCACAAGCTAACCACTCCATTTTTTGGAAAATCCTTCTCCCTTTCTCCAAAAATAAATATATAGAACAATAATTTTTTTATTAGATTTTGTATTCTCATGGAGTTGGTTTGACATGAAATATTCTGAAATATATATATCTATAATTTACTAATTCATGATCACATTCCTATCACAATAAAATAAATATGAATAAAAAATAGGATCTTTCATCTTATAGATTCAATATAATAAGTAATATAAAAACACTATCTTGCTAACTAACTATGAGTACAAAAATATTCCCAAACCTATGTGATGAACGATACCATGAATATAATTATAGTATAGTCTAATTAAAAAAATGAATTCACCTTTTAAAATATCATCAACTTCTCAAAAAAACACTAATTATGTAAGTGTTTGGTTAAATTTTTCATGTACATTAACAACTTTTTTTCACTCAATCATAGATGTATTATTATCTATTAACAAATGTAGATTTTGAATTCTAAGACACCTTTACCACATTATAAAACTTAGGACTCATCATCCAAAGGTGAATAATTCTCCATAGACTTACCATATGGTTATGAAGCATTGGAAACATTATAATATGAAATAAATCCATCTGTTACACTTATGTTTGTCTTTCAGATCGATCCCCATTGTTCACCCTAAAACATATAATCCAAATTCATTCCCTTTAAATCAATAGCATCATATCCAAAAATTTCTCAAAAACATTCTAAAGAAAAATTCAAACAAGTAACTAAACAACTTCAACAATTAAATGGGTTCTTTAGAACTATGACATGACCTATAACCCCTTAACATATTGTTCTCACCCGATTACCAACTCTGACCATGAGCTATTATGAAAGAACTATCATAAATCACCAATTTCCAGGAAAACCAATGACAACACCATAAAGTATGGTTTTCCAAACCAATACTTAAACCCACCAAGACCATAAAAATAGAAATTTCCAAGCTCCTCATAGTAGATAGAAAGACCACCAAACTCAATCTAAAATGACAACATATAAAATGGGTTCTATGACTTCATATTATGTGTACCATGACATAAAACTTTTCTAAAAATTATAGAATAATCTTCATCATACTTCTAAAATACTATGAGGAAACCACCATAGTTTCAATCCAACCATGATTGACCTTATACTCTACATGTAATAGTGATTAAATAATGACATCATGGTCTCCATTTTAATTAAAAAAAATATCTTATATTTTAAACCATTTCAAAAACTCCTCTAAAACCTATAAAACCTAGAAATCAAAATTTAAATGCTCATGAAAATTTATGCGCTCTATAGATTTTCCCTTTATATATTATAATTCATTTTATTGATAAAGAGGTGTGTTCTCATTCTAACACTAGGTCTTCAATATTTTTTCATTACAGTCATTATTTTCTATATCGATCGTCACATGAAGTTCATATAAAAAGGATTCTATTTTGATTTTTGTATATATAAGAATTCCTTTTATTCCCATTAAATTTCAAAATTAAATTATTCTTCAATTGTTTAGAAACATCATAAATATTTTTTTGGGGCCAAAACACTCTAATATGTAAATTTACATTTCATTCAATGATACCGATTCAAGTTAAATAAATAGTACCACTTCATGACTTTTATTTTATTTTAGGGGATAATGTATGTATGTTTTGATAATGAATTGTCTATAAATATAATATTTAGTACTATATAAACTAAAAGATTCATGTTTATTCTATGCCAATGTGTTTTGTGATGATGATGACGGTTGAATAGGATGAAAAACTTAAAATGTTCATTTTGATTCAAAGTGTCTTAATATGATGATATCATAATTTAATGACAAGGTAAAAACCTAATCCTATAATGTAATAGAGAAACAAAAAGTATTTCAGAATTTTCCACCTCCCGCTTCAATGGATCTATGGCATGGAATATGTTTTGGTAAGCTAGTTTATGATGTTTTTACTAACTTATCTTTGGAGGAATGATACATATGGTGTTTCGATAGGGTCATTGAGGATTGATTTCTCCAAATTTTTGATATACATGGGATGACCATGAATATTATCACCACACAACATTATACCAAATAATATAAATTAAATCAATGATACATTATAAGAGGATATTAACCTCATGATGGTGAATAAAATTGTTATTTATTATTATGATGACATAAAAAATAAGTACAATGGGATTACTGGTGTTTTAAAGGGTAAAATATAGAATCATTCAACATAATATTGTAATAATTATTTGGATAGAGACCATTTTTATAGTTTATTGATTGATATAGGTTGGGATTACTATGATATTTATTATATAGTATCAATGTGAACTAAAATTCTAACAGAATATATTAGTGTTAAAATATTAATGGTTACAAGTACTTAACTTAAAAACCATTCCTTAGTTTTATGTAATGTTTTTGTAACTAGTAAGATACATCATGAAGAGTTTTTGGTGTCTTCATGGATACAAATTTTAGTAGGTATAATTGTTTTGGTCCCAAAATAGTTCTCACAAAAACCCATACATAGTCTACCTTATTTAGAGATATCTAATATCAGTTTATATGTTCTAATATTAAAATTAAATTTGATTTTTTTACTAATAGAGATTATAAATACACCTATATTTTCAAAAGATATTATATTCATTTAATAATAAAAAACTGGAAAACTATTTTAAATATTAATTTAATTCAATTTTATTACAGATTCATCCATAAATATATAAAATAAAAAACCAATAAAAAATTACATTAGTATTGAGAAATCATTAATAATAAAATTTTAGTTTTTGAAATAAATCTCAACTATATAAATCTAACATCAACGAAATAATCTTAACTATAGAAATATAGTAACATTGAACAAATCTAAATAAAAAATAGGTAACTATTGATCCATTCATAGATAAGGATCACAGTGAAGAGAAAACATATCATAATAGAGAAATATTACTATTCCATGTAGAGATTTATATTCATGAAAAATGATACCATTAGTTAAATGAATCTATTGATTTCTAATCCCATCGAGGGAAGAAATTTATTCTACATGAGATTGCTAAAAACTTACCACAAATGAATCCTTCATTAAAAATATTTAAATGTAAATAAAATGATGATAGAGCTACTAAAAATATATTTAGAATAACTTTTTTTACTTCATGAAATACAAAAACATAGTAAAAAAAATCAATATAGTCATCATAAATTTACCAAACAATGAAACAAACAATTATAAAATTAAATATTTCTAAACATAAGGATTTTAAAATTTAAATTAATTAAAATTCATCACTATATAATTGATCTAGTGGGTAATATTGAAAATATAGAATATTTAACCTGAAAACGTAGTACTTAGTGAGGTTTTCATTCATTAATATTATACACCCTCAAAAATATCTCAGTATTCAAAAAATATTAGTTTCTATTTGGGGGGTGAATGAATGTGAATTTTAATTCTAGTGTAAAGTTAAATTTAGAATTCCATATTAATTACAAACAAAATCAACCAAGAAAAAATATAGATAATAATGAATAAGGGGGAAAAAAATTAACCTACCAAAATCAAATTTTTTATTAAAAATGAATCACAAATCATATATAACACTAAAAAAATTTATCAAATAAAAAAAACAATCCAAATTAATATAAAATCTATATTGAAAACTACATGTTAAACATGAATCTATAAATCACTAAATTCATGAATGAAATATTATAAATAAAATAGTTTTAATGAATATTTTTTAATATTTTTTTGATCAATATATTAAGGTAATCAAATTAATCAATCAATCTAGAAAAATATATTTTTCCTAAAATATTATACAACTTTATAAATTTTTAATCCAAATATAAGTAATATTTATAAATAATCATTCTAAAATTTTATGTTAACAAAATATACATCCTAATATTTACAACTCATATTTTCATGTTTTCTTACAAATAAAAGTGTGAGAGACATAGATTAAAAAAATATAAGGATATGAAACTAAAATTAAAGAATATCAATGATCAAGAAAAAATTATAAATCCCTGAAAAAATTATTTTATAAATCCAAAATTTCTACAAAATTAGCATACATATATAATTTTCTATCAAATTGTAATAGTTATTTTTTGAAATATTTTGGTATCAAATGAAAAAAGAATAATTAATAGAGTATATATTTTTAGGGAATTTCAAAATATAAGGCTACAATAGGATAGAATTATTTCTAATTATTTGTTAAAATTGAAATCAATTAAATTTATAATAGTTATTTAATTACCATTATATTATAATAAATAATATGATTTCTTGATTTTCTTTTAGTAAAAGGCATCATGAAGAAATATTTTGTTGGAATAATAATATTGTCAAAAATATCCCATGTACATTAGGTTTATAATATCTCAAATACCCTTTATATATTACTAATGATTTTTAAGTATGTTCATCATGTTTTAGCATTATCTATGTCATTTGGCCGTTAAATCTAAAATTTCTGCAAGTTTACTAAAATTTTCCTAAGTTTTTAAAAATAGGCTATATGAGTCACATGTATATGTGGAGAAACTGATATTTTGAGCAATAATATGTGTTAGTTTCTTAGGTAAAGGATTCACCTTTGTGAAATGGCTATGTTGGGAAAATGGCTACATGGAAATTGCCTACATCAACCGATCACCTACGTGAGAAATCAGTTACATAGATCAATCAGCTACGTAAATTGATTCATTGAACTAATCAGATATATAAAATAGATACGGTATGAAATCATCATTGTGGATTAAAATAGATAAATTATTCTTTCAGCTATGTTACATTTGGATTTGGGATTCTTCCGGATCTTTCAAATCTGGCTACATGATCAACAAGACTTCATGAAGAAAATTAGATACATGAAGTATGAATATGAAAATTAGGATACATAGATAATTTAGATATGTGAAGAAGGGATGAATGGATCATTTTGGCTAAGTGAATTCAAATTTGTAGAATAAAACTATGTGGTGATTTGAAATCAACTACCTTTTTCTGAAACCTGGTATTTATTTCTGTTGGATTACTTTCAGTGAGTTTTAACGATGTCATGTGTTCATTAATTAGTGTATTACCTATTTATGGTAAAATAGATTATAATAAGAGGAATGTACGATAAAAAGAAACAATTATTAGGACACTTTAATGTATATTACTACTGCTGAGGTATTTCTAAGAATTGGACATGGGTTTTTAAATTAAGATCCACAAATTTTATGGATTTGGGAGTGTTATTTTAAGTCTTTTTTTGAATTTTTTTTAAATTAGAATAATGTTAGAAGAGGATATATGATGATAGAAATAGAATCACCTAATATATCACCAAATAATTCTCACTAAAATATATGTTGCGTTTCGCTTTTTTACTCAAAAAGAAGAATAAGCTTCAAGATTCACAACTATGCTATCATAATTATCTTTGTTATTATTTCAGAAGACTCTAATTGAGATAAATCTTATTATTATGATATCTAATAGAGATTTATTCTTATCTTCTAGTTATAATTTTCAACTCTGAGCTCAACCTATAATTTTTTTTATCCACTCTTTCATTATAAAGGTTCTTAGTGATATAACCTTGAATGATATTATTTATAAATCCTTTTTAGAGAATAGTTAAAATATAATGCTACATTAACGTAGTCATTCAGTCCCTAAAAAAAGGTTTTGAACCCCCCAAAAGGACTAGTCTAGTGAAAATTTGCCAAACTCATGGAGAAGAGTGTTAGTGGAGTGGACTAAGGGATTTATGTTCCTTAACCACTTTAAATCTATGTGTCTGGTATGTTTTCTATGTGATTTTATTTTTGTTACTAGTTAAGTTAAGAAAAGAAACAAATTTAGTCTTATCTAAAAGAGGATGATTTTATAAGCTAATAAAATTTGAAAACTCAATTCACCACCCTTGTGAGTCTTGGTACATTCCCCTTAGGAAAATAATTGGTATTAGAGAATGTGACTATTGGGTTCTCAACTATCAAAATTTGAAGTCTAAATATTATCTTGCAAATGGAATCCCTGACTGCCAATAAAGAAGGTATGTCAATGGTGAGAGAACCTTATTTTAATGGGGAGAATTATAGTTTTTTGAAGGTGTAGATAATCATCTATCTAAAGAACCATGGTCTAACGTTCTATCTCAAATATATGAAGCCTTATGTAATTCCAACAACACAACCAGAAACATGGAATACAAACTCACAAAAAAGTTACAATTGAAATTCCAAAGAAATGAATGATATTATTTGCGGACTAGGTCCTAATGAGTTCAACCAAGTTTCATAAGGTCAAACAGCCCATGAAATGTGGACTAATATATTTTTTTCTTTTGAATGGAAAAACAATATGTGATCTCTTAGATATAATAATTTTAAGATGAAGTTTAATACTTTCATAATGTTATAAGGTGAAAGCATCACCAAAATTAATTAGATACTTACTAAGGTGGTAAATAATTTTTTTATTTAAGAATTTGTAAGCCTAAACCAGATAAATCTTTAACAATTATTATAATTCTACCCCCATGATAGAGTGTAATATCAAATTCCAAAATGAAATCCACAAAGGTAAAAAATATTTAAGTAAATGATCTCTTTGGAACACTCATGATGTATGTGGGATAAATAGAAGTAGAATATGGAGAGAAATATTAGTTAAGAAGGAGAATGCTACCATAAAAGTTTCATCTTCAAAAGATGAGAAGGGAATAAAATATATTCAAATAACTGAGTGATATGATAAATATAATTCAAGTATTTATTCTCCAGATAGTAGGATTTCACACTTTTATATAAATTTCAAAAAGTTATACAATAAGAGAAGATGTTTCAAGAAAACATTCAATTAGTTAAACAAACAAGATGGAAATTCTAAAGTGGTGAAATTCTATGAATGATTTTTTTGAGACATCAAACTAGATTTTCCATAGCATCAATACAACAAAAATTCAGAGAAAATGTACTCCATTAAAGTCAATTACCAGATGAAATCCAAAAAATCCATAAAATACACATGGAGTGATTCAAAGGATTCAAGTGGTGTTACATCCTCAGAATCAGATGATGAAAAATCTAATCATAAATCCAAAATGTGTTTTATGGAACACTCTAATGAGGTACATTCTTATTATTCTTCTGATTATGAGTTTGAATCTGAAAATAAAAGTTTCTATTATGAGAAATTGAATGAATACTATACCATGTGGGAAACTATGTACAAATTTTTTAAAAAGAAAAAATAAAGTCTCAAAAAGTCCTATGATGTTATTTCTAATGAAAAAGAATACTTAAATTATAAAATTTTGGAATTGAAAATCAAGGTTGAAAATTTTGTTTTATCTTGTATTGAACATGGAAATTATATTTAAAAATTACAAAAAGAAGTTCAATAATTTAATTATGTGGTAACGTTCTTTAAAAGAGGTGAAAAATATTTTAATCAAATAATTAGAAAAAAATATAACTCAGAAAAACAGGGCAGATATAGGAAGCCAAGGTGCAAAGTTAATTTTTATAAACATTATTTTGTACCATGTTCTAAAAAAATAACCCCTCTTAAATTACCTTTTTTATTGTGTAATTTTATACAACTATTCCAATAATGGTAGTTTGAGAAACCCATAATTCAGTAGAGTTAATAAATTCTTTCATTCAAAATGTTTTTCAAAATATCATGATGGATTTTATGGATAGACCAAATATATTTGGATTCCCAAGTCTTAAGTTGTTAACCTTATTGGACCCAAGAGAATATGGGTACCAAAACCATTTATGTTTTTTATCTTTATAGGAAAAAAATGACCAAGAGAATTAATGAAACAAGTTATATAGACCGAGGGTTCTCAAGGAATATAATTGGATATTTCTCTAATTTCCCACTTTTAAACATATATTAATGGAGGAAATGTCACATTTAGAGACAATGATAGAGGAAAAATTATGGGAGTTGGATCAGTTAGCAATTTAAGTCCAATCCTCATCAATAATGTTCTTTATATGGAAGGATTGAAGTAGAATATGATAAGTATTAGAAAACCTTTTGTGGAAGGTTAATTTATTGTTTTTTTCAAAATAATCCATTTCTATTTTAAAGATAATGTTTTCAAATTTAAGGCACCTAGAATAGAGAATGTCTATATTGTAGATCTTAATTATTTGAGTAGATAAAATTTAGATGTTTAAGTACTAAACAAAATGAATCATGGATTTTGAATATAAGAATCAATCACAGTAATGTCTATTATCTTTGAAAATTGTCTAAATGTAATTTAATATCTGATTTTCCTCAACTAAATTTGAAAAGAATGAATTTATGTGGTGCATGAAAAATGGGAAAGAAACCCAAGTCATATTTTAAACCAATTAAAGAGGTTTGTACTTTTATACCCTTTGAACTATTTCATATGGATTTTTTGGGCCATCTAAAACTACAATCCTTAGAGGAAAATATTTTATTTATGTGTTAGTTGATTATTTCTATAGATTTATATGTTTTTTCATTTTTAGTGTTAAGAGTAAAGATTGTTATATTTTTATATGTTTTTACAAATTAGTTCAAAAATTAAATGATACCAAAATTATTTAATTAATAAGTGACCATAGAGGAGAATTTTAAAACCATTAGTTCAATTCATACTTTTCAAAAAATGGTATAAAAAAAAGTGTTCTTCCCCCAAGAGACCTCAACCAAATGGTGTTATTGAAAGGAGGAATAAGACTTTACACAATATTTCTAGAAAAATGTTACTAGAATATAACTTTCCTACACATTTTTAGGATGAAGTGATAACTATAACATGTCGTGTCATAAATAGAGTTTTAATAAGACAAATTTTAATGAAAAAACATTTTTATATATGGAATAATATAATTACAAAGTTCATATACATTAAATTGTTTGGATACAAGGTTTATATTATAAACACCAAGGATAATCTTGGTAAATTTGATCCAATGGCTGATGAAGAAATCTTCCTTGTCTATTCTACTACTTCCTTGGCATATAGAATTTTCACCAAAATGTCAAATACTATTTATGAGTTAACTCATACAGAATTTTATGAAAGTGATCCTTTGGATAAAAAAAGACTCAAGTCTATGAGATAAGTGATTATTTTGAAAACATGATACCTAAACCTCTATTTTAATGTAAAAAGGATAATTATTTGGAATCTTATTTTCTAAAACTAAATCCATAAATGATGGATACCAATGAACAAGAAAATATTCTACATAGATAACCTAAACCCCTTAAAAACCATCCCTTAGAAATGGTTATAAGAAGTTTAGATTAAGGTATTAGGACTATAAAGAGTATAGTAAATCCTATATAAATTTATTACTTTATGTATCAACTATATCCTAAGTATATAGAGGGAGACTCAGTAGATGAATGTTGGGTTTTCGAAATGAAAGAAGAATTAAACTAGTTTAAGAGGAACAATGTATGTGGATTTTTTAATAGACACTCTGATTATCCTGTCATAGTAAATAAATAGTTTTTTAGGAATGAAGATAATTATCATGGTGAGATCACTAGAAATAAGTATATACTAGTTTCTAAAGGTTACAACTAACAATAAGTTATAGATTATGAAGGGATATTTTCACCTATAGCTATATTAGAATCCATTGTGATTCTACAAGCCTATATATCACATATGAATTTCAAATTATATTTGATGGATTTAAAATTTTATTTCTTAAATGGTTTTATTATGAATGGTGTTTAGTTGATCAATCTATTAGTTTTGAAAATCCCCATTTTCCAACATCGGTTTTTTAAACTTACAAAAGCTATTTATGGCCTTAAAAAAGAACCTAGAGTTTGGTATAAACATTTAAGATCTTTTATTTTATCGAATGGATTTTCAGTATGAAATAAAAATCCTTCCCTTTTTATGAAAAATTCATATTTAGATATTTTTTCAATTCATATATATGTTGACGAAATGGATTTTTTTCTTCAAATAATAAATTGTGTAATGATTTTTTCAAAAAAAATACAAAAAAATTTTAAATGAGAATGATGGGTGAGTTAAATAAATTTCTAGGTTTTCAGATTTATCAAGAAGGATTTGGAAATGTGATAAATCAAATAAAATACATACATGAATTAATTAAAAGGTTTTTAATTGAAAGTGTTAAAGTAAAAAACAAATCCTATAAAATATAATAAAAATCTTGACTTGTTTGTGGCTAAAAAACCCGTTAACATCAAGCTATATTGGGAAATTATTGAGAGTCTATTATATTTGACTACTAGTACACAAAAGATTATGTTTTTAGTATGATTATGTGATAAATTTCATGAAAATACAATGGAATCTCATTTAAAATATGCAAAAAAAAATTTATGGTATTTAAAAGAAAAAAATACCACCTTCCGTATCTTTTCCAAAAAATTCTTAATTTAATATGACTTCATATTATGATGCCTAATTTTGTTTTTGTATACTAGATATTAATAATACTTCAAGAACCTTCTATTTTCTAGTAAAATCCTTGATATCATGATCAAGTAAGAAACAACACTCTGTTGTATTATTTACTACTAAATTATAATATATTGATGTTGATATTTTTTTGAACAAGTATTACGGATTAAACACACCTTAATTGATTTTGGATTCAATTATAATGAAGAATAAATAAAATGTGATAAAACTAGTGCTACCCAAATTTCAAAGAATATGATGAATCATTATAGAATGAAATCTATATGCATAAAGTATCATTTCTTGATATATCACACTAAAAAAGGTGATATTATTCTTGAATTTATCTCTACTTAGAATCATTTTTTAGATACTTTTACTAAAAACCTTGTGTCATATAATTTTTATTTTACTAAATTAGAATTGGGTTTATTCATATTTAAATGAATTTATTTACTATATTCTAATAAATTTGTTAAATTATGCTTTCTTTATTGTTATTTCATTTTTAATGTATTTTAAAAATTAAATTAGTCTATTTTGTTTCACTATTTAAATATTTTTGTTTTAAAAAATAAAATTATTTATTTAATGTTACTTTATTTTATTTACATTTAGTTAGAATCAGCCTCGAACTAAATTAGGTACATAATACCCTTAAAAATTAGTTCTGTGATCTAATATATAAACATATATTGACTCATTCACTACTCACATACACACTTTCCTCCAAAAGCCAAACTGTCACACCTAAACTCTCGATTGTTCTCAAACTTCAACATACATGTATACCATGGGAAAAATTAATCATGGAGATGAGGGAATCTCCATTTCATCCAAGAAATATAAAGGTAATGGTGTTACACACATGTGTAAAGACCCGTAAAATTCAAGGAAATTTTTTTCTTAATTTTCTTTAGAATTTTACAAGAACGCGGTTTCAGACGGCACCTGATTCCGAGGCCCGGAGTGCCCGGAATTAATTTCCGAAGTTTGGCTCGGGTACGTTCAGTGAACGAATGAGCGGGAATTCCTAACTTTTGATCCGGTGCTCGGAATTGAAATCCGAGGGCACCGATGAACTCGCAGCACCGATATTCGCTTAAAGAGACCTTTTCGGGAGTTGCGTTTGTTGCGAGTTGAAAGTTAGTTTTGGGGTTTTTCAGTTGAGTTAAATAAAATTTGTTTAAGACAAATTTTATTTTAACTTATTAAAAACCTACCAAAGGAGGTTGGAAGTGGGACCCACACCCACTTAACCTCCCTTGGGAGGATTAAGTGTGGTGGGGCCCACACGAACCCCTTTTTCTTTTCAAATACCCTAACCCCTCTAAACCCCCTCTTAATTGCGTAACTCTTCCCTACTTTATTTCTTGCCAACCTATCTCTTCATTTAATTTTGTCAACTCTAGATTTAATTAATGAATTGATTTCAACTTTTGAATTTTTTGAAAGGTTGGCAAAATGAAAATAAAATAAGGTGTAGCTTATTTTATTTTGGGTTGATCGTTTGTCTTCTTGAGAGGTGGAGAGCTCTTCTTCTTCTTCTTCAAACTCAACGAAGAACGCGAAGAACGTCGTTCTTTAACGAAGAACTTCTCCGCCGAAGAACACGGTTCATCCGCGACGCCGTATCCGCGACGCGACGTACTTCTTCCGCGTCATCTCTTCCGCGACGGTTTTCCGCGACGAACGCCATCGACAACGACTCTTCCTCCGCGACACCGATATTTCACGACTACGTCAACGTGCGACTATCGAGGTAGAGGTTCTTGAGTTCGTTGTTTTCCTTATAATTTGACCTTCCTCAAGACTTGACGAGGAACGCTCTTTTTCCGACGAAGGGAACGCCGCTTCCTCCTCGGACCTTCTGCGTCGGCAAACGAAGATCCGCCAACGACGTGTCTCCCCGGGCATATCTCTTCGTCAACGGATTTGACGAACGACGACCGCGACGCCCGACTTCCGCGACGCCGTCTTCCGCGGAACGTAGACGAATCTTCGAATCTTAAACCCGAGGTAGGGGTTGTTGATTCATTATTTATTTGTTCCATTTCTTGAACGTGGATCTCGCATGTCTAACTTGAGGTTTGAATGTCTAAGTTGAGTTATTTATTTTAACGTGAGGGGGGGCCGGACCGCATGAACACGGCCGAACCCCCCTCCATCGTTCATGTTTATTCATGCGGGTGGAAGCAAGTGGCGTGGTGCCGTCGCACCACGCGGATGAACGTGGAAATATCTTACGCGATGCCGTCGCACGCACCATGGAAGAAACAACAAGAACGCGATGCCGTCGCGCCGCGTTGAAGAAATATCATGGCACGGCGAAGGGGCGCGGTGCCGTCGCACCACGCCGGATGACGAACGCCGCGGCCGGTTCCGGGCCGCGGCGGGACGAGGAGACCGCGGCCGGTTCCGGGCCGCGGCGGGACGAGAAGACCGCGGCCGGTTCCGGGCCGCGGCGGAAGAGGAGACCGGCGGCCGGGCCGCCGGCGTCGGAAGTCGAGGGCGGGACCGGAATTTCCGGTCCCGTTGGTAAAAACCGGCCGGCCAGCTGGCCGGCCGGATGTCTTAAAACCGGGGAATTTAATTCCCCGGCCACCTAATAAAAACCCCCCTCTTAAGAGGGGGGGCGGTTCTTGAGGGAAGGGGGCAACCGGCCCCCTTGGTTCGGCGCGAGCAGGCCCCCCACGTGGGGGGGGGCTTCTTTAAAAAAATGGGGCGCGGCCCTTTGTGCCGCGCCGCCCTTCAAAAAAACCGCGGGGCTGAGCCCCCGCGTGCGCCGCCACCACGCGGCGCCAGGCCGCCGCGGCCCGCCGCCGCCGCCGCCGTCCGCCGCCGCCGCCGCCCGCCGCCGCCGTCCGCCGCCGCCGCCGCCCGCCGCCGCCGTCCGCCGCCGCCGGCCACCGTGCCGCCCAGGGGGGGGGGGGGGGGGGTCGGGCCGGGTCCGCCCGGACCCGGACCCCCCGTTTCGAACCAGTTTTGGTTTTTGGCTCATAACATGAGCCTCGGACCTCCGAATGACGAACCGTCTGTGGCAACGCGATCCTTGGATCGAGACGGTCGTTTCGGTATATCGCACTCAAGGTTTCAGTTTACTTTGAGTTCGGCCGGGTTGGTTCGTTCACGAAACCAACCGGGCCTTCGGAGTGGAAACGCTCATATCTTGAGCTACAGACGTCCGATTGATGCGTCGTCAGTCGCGTTGTGTTCCTCTTAGTGAGACGGATATTTTGGCATACTCTGCCCGAGGTTTGGACGCAGGTGGAGTACGGTCGGGTTGGTTTTGCCTTAAAAACCAACCGGGCCCCGGAGACGAAAATGCCAATAACTCTCAGACCGGGCGTCCGATCGACGCGCCGTCTGTTACGTTGAGTTCCTGTTGACGATACGGAACTTTTGGATACATCAACTTCGGTCTTCGTGACAGTTGATGTATCAGCCTCTCGGCTCGTGGAGCGGACCCTCCGTATGAGTTTGCTGTGTGCGGGAACCCTAGTTCTGGCTGCGACTATTACTGTGACGACTACTACTACTGCTACTGTGACTGCGACGACGACAGTACAGAGATCCTGTGTGGATTCGACGACGACGACTACAACACTCAGAGAATCCTACGTGGAACAATGCTACCGAACCTGTGTGAGCTGAATCTTCTGTTTACCTAGGGCGGTGGAGCGCTTGGGTGTAGCGGCGGACCCGTGGTACTTGACAGTGGTGGTGCGCTTGGATGCAGCAGCAGACCCTTGGCGGTGGAGTGCTTGGTTGTAGCGGCGGACCCGCGATACTCTACGGAGCGTGTGCGCTTGGTTGTAGCGACAGACCCGCGACGGTGGAGACGTGCGTGCGGAGTACGAAGACCGTATAGATGACTGAGACCTGGCGACTGCTTGACCGACTCGACTTGGAGTGAGTCGACTAGCCCAGTGGACGGAGCGCCCAGTAGTTGGCAGCAGACCCACGGCGGACGGAGCGCCCGGTAGTTGGCAGCAAACCCGCGGTAGTCGACAGGAGGAGTACCTCAGTAGGCTATTTGGGTGAGCGCCCGGTATTTGGCGACAGACCCTCAGCGGACGGAGCGCCCGGTAGTTGGCCGCAAACCCGCAGTACTCGACAGGAGGAGTACCTCAGCAGTCATAGGTTAGTGAGCAGTACCTCGGAGTCGTGACAGGACTACTGCACACTTCAGAGACGGGGCTCTTCAGCAGCTACGGTTTTGATAATGAAAATCCTGGTTTGAGCTGAGTCAATGATCTTTGTGATTCCTCATGATTGAGATGGGTCACTTGATAACTTAGGTATATGTATGGGCATATACCTGGGTAATGGTTATCCGTTGATTTCATAACTTGTTTACTCTTCTTTGTGGATTGGGTTGTTCTTGGGCTCGGTGTTGGAGCCGAACAGAAATTGATGACTTAGGTATATGTATGGGCATATACCTAAGCAGTGTCAGTTGTTACTTCGTGATTGTTACTTTTCTTCGTGGTTTATCCTTTGTGGATTTGAGAGACCTTCAGGGGTCTCGGGGTCCCTACTGAGTAGCTTATACTCACCCCTACACGGGCTTTGCCCGCACTACGTTGTGTTGGTTGCAGACGACGGACAGCGTTGAC
The DNA here is from genome assembly GCA_963277665.1 of Viscum album. Lineage (NCBI taxonomy): Eukaryota > Viridiplantae > Streptophyta > Magnoliopsida > Santalales > Viscaceae > Viscum > Viscum album. Next base: position 644,950,626 of record OY728138.1, read on the forward strand.
CTTAGCTGAGGCTTGCAGAGCGGAACGGTACCCGGAGGTGGACCACTGGGCGGGACGTGCACGGAGCGGACGGCGGGACCCGTGGAGCAGAGGAGCTATCTGTACTCACCCTTCAGGTGGGATTTCCAGTGGACAGCTCGGAGTAGCGGCTTTACTTTTCAGTTGCTGTTTTTCCCTTTTCGAGTTGTACTTTACTTTCAGTTTGGGTTTGTATTCTGGCCCATTTACTTTTCTGCACTTGTAGTTACTTTCCGCTTGCTGACTCTGTGGTGGTTGTTACTTATAAAGGCAATGCCTTCCCTGTTTACTGGGATTTTACGCCTTGGTGCTAGTCGCCAGTCCCTGGCCTATGGAAGGCGGGCTTGGGGTAGTCACGGCACGGATCCCGAGGGCGGGTCGTGACAAATTGGTATCAGAGGAGTTCGGTTCTACCGCGAACTCTGATCTTTTCTATGTGAAGTAATAATGTTTAGCGTATTGAGTGTGGATATCAGTCCAGGGAGTCCAGTGTTGGTGCGGCGGCCGATGTATCCGTACACCAGGACCCTGACCTCTGATTTCCGACTTAATGCACGAAAACATTGATTGCGTGTGTGTTTCAAAGTTTTCTTTGTGTTTACTTATATCAGCTCACCAGGTATACTGTTCTAACCGTGGCGCACCTGTTTCCTTTCAGGATGGCCCCACGACGGCAGCCAGCTAGGGTTCCGAGAGTCGAGCGAGACGACAACCCACCGAGCGACGAGGCCTCGGTGCAGGGCCCTTTTTCAGTAGTGGCACCGGCGGTAGCTTTACCCGCTGATCCCCCGATGCTTCCAGCAGCAGCCGCTGACGATGCACGTCGCCTCAGCGCACTGCATGAGTTTCAGCGCCAGCGACCGCCCAGGTTTCGCGGGGAGACGGATCCCCAGGCTGCAGATGACTGGCTGGAGGCAGTGGTGCGAGTGTTTAGGCTAGTGAGGACACCAGCAGACCTCATGGTGATCCTCGCTGCGAGCCTACTACACGCAGCAGCAGGACGATGGTGGAGCTTGATGCTCCAGGTGCACGATGAGGCATCTCTACTTTGGACGGACTTTGAGAGCATCTTCCGCTCGGAGTTCGTCCCAGCCACCCTTCGTGCGGTGCGTATTCAGGAGCTTCTACAGCTGCAGCAGGGCAGCATGACAGTCGCTCAGTACGCGGCGAGGTTCACCGACCTTTCTCGGTACTCGACAGACATGGTACGGGACCCCTTCTTCCGGGCCCGGACCTTCGAGCAGGGTTTGAGACACGAGATCAGGGCATCGCTGATCTCCCTCAGCATACTGACTCAGACAGGAGTACTGGAGCGGGCACTTCTGATCGAGAGTTTCCTTGCTGAGTCTACACCAGCACAGCAACTCACCGCAGGGCGGCACGTGGCAGAGTCATCTGCAGCAGGTAGCCGACGGATGTCTCAGGGTTCCAGGCAGACCAGACCTACCGGTGGCCGACTGCACGACTCAGGCTCAGTTGTACGGGGAAGCCGGGGTGGAGTCAGAGCCAGGCGTGCCGAGAGTGGGCAGTGTTACTCCTGTGGCGGGATTGGTCACATGGCTCGTGACTGTCCGACCCGCCATGCTGATGATCAACAGTTAAGTGAAGAACCTCCCAGGCAGAGGCAGAGGTTCGACCGTGGCGGTCCGCAGAGAGGAGGCGGACGAGACAGAGGAGCTGGACGAGCAGCAGGTGGTGGGCGACGCTTTGAGGCTCTTCCACCACCACCACCAGGAGGTCCACCCCGACCGCAGGGGAGAGCTCAGCTTCAGGCAGCTGAGGCCTTCGATCATGGAGCTCTGGGAGCCGATGGACAGGAGCAGAACTAGTGGATAACAACCTTTTTACTTCTGGTTCCTTGTTGCTTTTGTGTAGCGTCTTGTATTATGAGCTGCAATAATAAAAGACGCATACCTTTGTGATATTTTCGTTCCTGTCCTCTTTCGTGATGTTACTAAGAGGTTCCAGTTTTGGCTGTTGACTTGACCCTCACTTGTGAGACATCTACTGGAGGAGACCCAGTTACCACACACTGATGCCGACAGTGTGACTCAACCCTTGGAGGCGAGAGTAACGGTTGAATCTCTTAGTAGTAGCGTCGAGGCCTTACGACGTCATCCTTGGTATGGATTAGAATCATCCATGTTAGGATTGACTGTTTTAGGCAAAGAATGTGGTTCATCCAGGGGATGAGACCAGATTTCTCTTATCGGCAAAGAAGAAATCTTGCAGCTCTTGTGGAACCAGAGAAGGTCCAGGTCATCCAGGAGCGGATGAGGACAGCTCAGAGCCGGCAGAAGTCATATGCTGACAGGAGGCGGAGGCCACTGGAGTTCGAGGATGGCGACCACGTCTTCTTGCGGGTCTCACCTCGACGTGGTATTCGGAGATTTGGCCGAGGCGGCAAGATATCTCCGCGCTTCATCAGACCCTTCCAGGTCCTCAGCAAGGTTGGCGAGGTGGCTTATCGCCTGGCTCCACCACCTCAGTTGCACCGGGTGCACGACGTCTTCCACGTATTCCAGCTGAGGAGCTTGACGTTGACGATGGGGCGACTTCTACGGAGGTCCCGGTGGAGATAGAGGATCGACAGGAGCGGGTCCTGCGTGAGCGATCGATTTCTCTCGTGCACATCAGATGGCAATACGAGAATCTCCAGGAGAGCACATGGGAGCGGGAGGCTCAGATGCGTGATCAGTACCCTCTTTTGTTTCCCTAGTTTTTGATGTAGCTTTACGGGGACGTAAAGCCCTGAGGTGGGAGTAATGTAAAGACCCGTAAAATTCAAGGAATTTTTTTTCTTAATTTTCTTTAGAATTTTACAAGAACGCGGTTTCAGACGGCACCTGATTCCGAGGCCCGGAGTGCCCGGAATTAATTTCCGAAGTTTGGCTCGGGTACGTTCAGTGAACGAACGAGCGGGAATTCCTAACTTTTGATCCGGTGCTCGGAATTGAAATCCGAGGGCACCGATGAACTCGCAGCGCCGATATTCGCTTAAAGAGACCTTTTCGGGAGTTGCGTTTGTTGCGAGTTGAAAGTTAGTTTTGGGGTTTTTCAGTTGAGTTAAATAAAATTTGTTTAAGACAAATTTTATTTTAACTTATTAAAAACCTACCAAAGGAGGTTGGAAGTGGGACCCACACCCACTTAACCTCCCTTGGGAGGATTAAGTGTGGTGGGGCCCACACGAACCCCTTTTTCTTTTCAAATACCCTAACCCCTCTAAACCCCCTCTTAATTGCGTAACTCTTCCCTACTTTATTTCTTGCCAACCTATCTCTTCATTTAATTTTGTCAACTCTAGATTTAATTAATGAATTGATTTCAACTTTTGAATTTTTTGAAAGGTTGGCAAAATGAAAATAAAATAAGGTGTAGCTTATTTTATTTTGGGTTGATCGTTTGTCTTCTTGAGAGGTGGAGAGCTCTTCTTCTTCTTCTTCAAACTCAACGAAGAACGCGAAGAACGTCGTTCTTTAACGAAGAACTTCTCCGCCGAAGAACATGGTTCATCCGCGACGCCGTATCCGCGACGCGACGTACTTCTTCCGCATCATCTCTTCCGCGACGGTTTTCCACGACGAACGCCATCGACAACGACTCTTCCTCCGCGACACCGATATTTCACGACTACGTCAACGTGCGACTATCGAGGTAGAGGTTCTTGAGTTCGTTGTTTTCCTTATAATTTGACCTTCCTCAAGACTTGATGAGGAACGCTCTTTTTCCGACGAAGGGAACGCCGCTTCCTCCTCGGACCTTCTGCGTCGGCAAACTAAGATCCGCCAACGACGTGTCTCCTCGGGCATATCTCTTCGTCAACGGATTTGACGAACGACGACCGCGACGCCCGACTTCCGCGACGCCGTCTTCCGCGGAACGTAGACGAATCTTCGAATCTTAAACCCGAGGTAGGGGTTGTTGATTCATTATTTATTTGTTCCATTTATTGAACGTGGATCTCGCATGTCTAACTTGAGGTTTGAATGTCTAAGTTGAGTTATTTATTTTAACGTGAGGGGGGGCCGGACCGCATGAACACGGCCGAACCCCCCTCCATCGTTCATGTTTATTCATGCGGGTGGAAGCAAGTGGCGTGGTGCCGTCGCACCACGCGGATGAACGTGCAAATATCTTACGCGATGCCGTCGCACGCACCATGGAAGAAACAATAAGAACGCGACGCCGTCGCGCCGCGTTGAAGAAATATCATGGCACGGCGAAGGGGCGCGGTGCCGTCGCACCACGCCGGATGACGAACGCCGCGGCCGGTTCCGGGCCGCGGCGGGACGAGGAGACCGCGGCCGGTTCCGGGCCGCGGCGGGAAGAGCAGACCGCGGCCGGTTCCGGGCCGCGGCGGAAGAGGAGACCGGCGGCCGGGCCGCCGGCGTCGGAAGTCGAGGGCGGGACCGGAATTTCCGGTCCCGTTGGTAAAAACCGGCCGGCCAGCTGGCCGACCGGATGTCTTAAAACCGGGGAATTTAATTCCCCGGCCACCTAATAAAAACCCCCCTCTTAAGAGGGGGGGCGGTTCTTGAGGGAAGGGGGTAACCGGCCCCCTTGGTTCGGCGCCAGCAGGCCCCCCACGTGGGGGGGGGCTTCTTTAAAAAAATGGGGCGCGGCCCTTTGTGCCGCGCCGCCCTTCAAAAAAACCGCGGGGCTGAGCCCCCGCGTGCGCCGCCACCTCGCGGCGCCAGGCCGCCGCCGCCCGCCGCCGCCGCGGCCCGCCGCCGCCCGCCGCCGCCCGCCGCCGCCGTCCGCCGCAGCCGCCGCCCAGGGGGGGTTCGGGCCGGGTCGGCCCGGACCCGGACCCCCCCGTTTCGAACCAGTTTTGGTTTTTGGCTCATAACATGAGCCTCGGACCTCCGAATGACGAACCGTCTGCGGCAACGCGATCCTTGGATCGAGACGGTCGTTTCGGTATATCGCACTCAAGGTTTCGGTTTACTTTGAGTTCGGCCGGGTTGGTTCGTTCACGAAACCAACCGGGCCTTCGGAGCGGAAACACTCATATCTTGAGCTACGGACGTCCGATTGACGCGCCGTCAGTCGCGTTGTGTTCCTCTTAGTGAGACGGATCTTTTGGAATACTCCGCCCGAGGTTTGGACGCAGGTGGAGTACGGTCGGGTTGGTTTTGCCTTAAAAACCAACCGGGCCCCGGAGACGAAAATGCCAATAACTCTCAGACCGGGCGTCCGATCGACGCGCCGTCTGTTACGTTGAGTTCCTGTTGACGATACGGAAGTTTTGGATACATCAACTTCGGTCTTCGTGACAGTTGATGTATCAGCCTCTCGGCTCGTGGAGCGGACCCTCCGTACGAGTTTGCTGTGTGCGGGAACCCTAGTTCTGGCTGCGACTATTACTGTGACGACTACTACTACTGCTACTGTGACTGCGACGACGACAGTACAGAGATCCTGTGTGGATTCGACGACGACGACTACAACACTCAGAGAATCCTACGTGGAACAATGCTACCGAACCTGTGTGAGCTGAATCTTCTGTTTACCTAGGGCGGTGGAGCGCTTGGGTGTAGCGGCGGACCCGTGGTACTTGACAGTGGTGGTGCGCTTGGATGCAGCAGCAGACCCTTGGCGGTGGAGCGCTTGGTTGTAGCGGCGGACCCGCGATACTCTACGGAGCGTGTGTGCTTGGTTGTAGCGACAGACCCGCGACGGTGGAGACGTGCGTGCGGAGTACGGAGACCGTATAGATGACTGAGACCTGGCGACTGCTTGACCGACTCGACTTGGAGTGAGTCGACTAGCCCAGTGGACGGAGCGCCCAGTAGTTGGCAGCAGACCCACGGCGGACGGAGCGCCCGGTAGTTGGCAGCAAACCCGCGGTACTCGACAGGAGGAGTACCTCAGTAGGCTATTTGGGTGAGCGCCCGGTATTTGGCGACAGACCCTCAGCGGACGGAGCGCCCGGTTGTTGGCCGCAAACCCGCAGTACTCGACAGGAGGAGTACCTCAGCAGTCATAGGTTAGTGAGCAGTACCTCGGAGTCGTGACAGGACTACTGCACACTTCAGAGACGGGGCTCTTCAGCAGCTACGGTTTCAATAATGAAAATCCTGGTTTGAGCTGAGTCAATGATCTTTGTGATTCCTCATGATTGAGATGGGTCACTTGATAACTTAGGTATATGTATGAGCATATACCTGGGTAATGGTTATCCGTTGATTTCATAACTTGTTTACTCTTCTTTGTGGATTGGGTTGTTCTTGGGCTCGGTGTTGGAGCCGAACGGAAATTGATGACTTAGGTATATGTATGGGCATATACCTAAGCAGTGTCAGTTGTTACTTCGTGATTGTTAATTTTCTTCGTGGTTTATCCTTTGTGGATTTGAGAGACCTTCAGGGGTCTCGGGGTCCCTACTGAGTAGCTTATACTCACCCCTGCACGGGCTTTGCCCGCACTATGTTGTGTTGGTTGCAGACGACGGACAGCGTTGACCTTAGCTGAGGCTTGCAGAGCGGAACGGTACCCGGAGGTGGACCACTGGGCGGGACGTGCACGGAGCGGACGGCGGGACCCGTGGAGCAGAGGAGCTATCTGTACTCACCCTTCAGGTGGGATTTCCAGTGGACAGCTCGGAGTAGCGGCTTTACTTTTCAGTTGCTGTTTTTCCCTTTTCGAGTTGTACTTTACTTTCAGTTTGGGTTTGTATTCTGGCCCATTTACTTTTCTGCACTTGTAGTTACTTTCCGCTTGCTGACTCTGTGGTGGTTGTTACTTATAAAGGCAATGCCTTCCCTGTTTACTGGGATTTTACGCCTTGGTGCTAGTCGCCAGCCCCTGGCCTATGGAAGGCGGGCTTGGGGTAGTCACGACACGGATCCCGAGGGCGGGTCGTGACAACATGTTTCTTTCTTGAAAGGCCATCAACATGGATCAGATGAAATATTTTGGGATGTTTCTAAAAATATTAATTCAATTTTGAGGTTGGGAGATTGTGTTTTATGAGAATAAATAATATTTTCTAATTTAAGAAGAGGTAAATGAGTTTTTGAAGAATTTCTAGTTCAATTTCAATCAAAAAGTGAACATTCCCTCATTGAACGTCAATGGTAAGGCTATGATTGTTTTTTTTCAGAAGAGGTGGTTGAATTATTTTATTGTACACATGGGGGGGGAGTTTAAATTTATCAATTCGTTGGTAAATATTAGTAAAATTAGAATAATAAAGGTTTTTAATTTTTTTTTGAACCTCTTCCTTTGAGAATAAGTAAGTGAAGGATTTACCTGCTGGTTGGAATATTCTATGTATTTTTTTTCAGATGGGGATTTCCTAGAGATCTAGGGAGATGAGGATAGTTGTTTCCATGATATGTACCTATCACATGTTATTATTAACAATTTTAAGCCCATCCTTACAAGATACAAGATGTGGATTATGCATCATTACTTTATAGGAAAATGAAAATTTAATTATTAACCTTATAATAGGATATCTTCTTATTTCATAAAAATATAGAAGTGGGCCTAAATAAAAAAGAGGTAGTAATGTTTCGAAAGAGAAATAATTTATCTATGGTTCTATTAATGATTCTTTTTTACATCTAGGTCTCATGTTTGAATTCAATGAAGACTATTGGTTAGGATAGTATGACTCAGGGTGAGCCATCCCAAACATCAGAAAATATTGGTGGAGAACCTACTGATATGGTGTATGATATGGATGTACAAGATACATAATTGGATTGCTGAAAAATTCCTCAGTTGTATGAGGTTAGTCCTATATACCAGAAGATGAAGTTGTTATTGTAGATGAATGAGTTCAGCATGTGGATCTAGTTGTTGAGACAATTGTTATTAATATGAAGGATAGGCCAGTAGAAACTATGCCTATTATTTTCGGTGTAGATGTTAGAGAGAAATCAAGAGTGGAGTATTAGATAGTCGATTCATTTCATCATGGATCACTTTCTGGTAGAGATAGAGCTGGTAATATAGTTATGGATACTACTAAACATTCTTATACAACACTAATCATCACTACCACTAGTTCATGAAGAAGTACCCTTAGTTAGTAAGAGAACAAAAAGATTAGATATGTATTTTTTTTTCAAATTCTTTTTTGAACTAGATTGGTAATATCATAACAGATTACAATGATTTGAAAAATAATCTAATGTCATCTAAGGTTGAGATCTGAGAACTCAAGGAGTACTCTATTTAAAAGGCTTATTTCGATAAATTGGTCTGGTTAATGGATAACCAAAATGATATCATTAATAATATATATATAGGAGCTCATATTAATCAAGCTGTTTCAGATGTAAGTTCAAAATAACATGAGGAGATGAAAGGTCCTATGAGTGGTTTGAAATAATTCAATCCCACAAGTAAAAATATAATAAGCATGTAATGTTGGTTTCATCTCAAATAGATATGGTGTAAACTCATATAACGGTGTAATATGATATGTCTCAATATGTTTTGGTTGAGATTAGGTATTATAGGATAGAAATTAAGGAAAGAATACACACTTTAAAAAGTGTTGTGATATGCCTGTTTGAGTTCATCAAGAAGTTTCAGCCTTCTAAATTTATATCTTAGAATATTTAGTTGTTCTAGATTTTCATAATGGATTATATCAAATTCTATTAGAGTTTAATGTTGTGTATTTATATTTTTAATCACTACAGTGTGATATTATCACACCAGTGATGATGCAATAGTTAATGAATGATTTATTGGTGAGTTACAAGATATAAGATAATCAATTAGAGAGATTGATATTAAAACTAATATGTTACAAAAAGAAATGGTGGAATACTATGAGGAATCTGATTGAATCTTAAAATAAATACTAAATGTTTCCAAATATATTCAAGGAATTATTTTTTGATCTCTTGGTCCAGTATTAAGAAACCATCAGCGCCTATTTATATTTGTTGTATAATGTTTATTAGGAATTTTTAGGGATTTACTCTAAATCATTAGAATAGGAATAAAGTTCAGAATCTATAGAAGATTGATTTATTATAGTTTCTCATACAAGGAAGGAGTTGGTTGTCTATAGACCTTAAAGACCTATTCCTTATAGGGAACCTGTTTCTCCTATCCCTACTGTATATATTCAAGTTTCACCTGAACCTATTTCCACAACAACTCAAGTATCTCAACCTCAATATAGTTTTTTAGGAATTAGGTCAAGGTTCAATCAGTCAGATTTCTAATAATGATAGTAAATTCAAATCTTTAAAGGTAATATTGATCATTATATAATGTTCTATGGATTTAATTATGAAAAATATATTAGTATAATATCCATCTTAACCACATACTGCTAACATTTCCTCCTTTCTCTGTGATCTTTCATGTTTATCTTTTGGTTAGTTTGAATCATTTAATATGTTTCTAATAAATGTTCTTTCCTTTGATTCACAAATTAAAAAAATATATCTATTATTATTCTTGAGTTTTGGAAATAATAAACCATAAAAAGTTTATAGATGTGTGTAGATGACTTATTTTTAATAAGAGGTAGAAGAAATCTAGTACCTACTCCTTTATATGATTTTAGAGGGACTATATAAAGAGTAGATGATTATTTTGACACCTCTATGATCTATCATAAAGATAAATATAAGGTGGTTTCTTCCCAAGATACTAATCATTCTAGATAAATAAACTCATCCTTTGAATCTCCAAAGAAAGTTCCTTTTGTTCCTTCTTAGTTATATTATTTTAGTATAGATCATGGTCATCTTGAAAAAATTCTTGGTCAACTCGATAAAAATTCTCTTATAAAATATACTATGTAATAAGCCAGTGGATCTACTAAAAATGTTGTAAAGTAAGTGAAGTCACCAACAATAACCCCTCTAACTACCTCTACAACTGAACCTACCTTCATGTTACCTCCACCCAAGACACCTTCTTAGTTTGTCCCTATTCATAAGCCTAAGTCTTCTGAATAGTCATTTGTATATGCACTGAGTTGATATATATTTTTATGAACATTGAAAATCAATAAATTACTTATTTATCAAATTATTTTATTTTTCTTAGTGATTGTTTTCATTTAATTTTGGTTTTTCATAGATATTGTTTTCATGTAATTCTATTTTTTTGTTGCATGAATTCCACTCTTATAAAACTATGAAATTTAGTTTCATCACAATAATCAAATATTACATTACTCTATGTTCATCATTGACAATGTTTATCTTATCTTTACCCTTCTATTTTAATGACACAAAAATTATGAGAACATTACATGAATGTACCATTAAGGGGGAGAATACCTTTTTCAGGAGAAGTGTATATTTAAGGGGGAGAAATAATAGGGAAACACTAAATTTTAAAATTAATTTATATATTATTTAGAGTTCAACAAATTCTTATTAAACCATTAAAAATTTCACGTTTAAAGTATTATGGGATTTTAATCATCAAAAAGTGGGAGATTGTTGGACTAATAATTTTGTTCTAATATATTCCATGTAATTTTAGTTTTTATGATCTTAAATACACTTAAAATATTACTAATTATTTTGTTTTTAAGTATTTTCATCTGGTTTTATAACTATATAATTCGTTAGGCTGTCAAATATACATGTTCTGCAAATTTATTGAAATTTTCTTAAGTCTACAAAAATCAGCTATGTGAGGCATATGTCTATGATGAGAAATTTATACATCAAGAATTAAACTAATTAATTTTCCTATATAAAGGATTCACCTATGCTAAATGACTAAATCATGAAAATGTCTAGGTGGAAATCGCCTACGTTAATTGGCCTCCTACATGAGAAATATTCTATACTGATCAATTTTCTTCATAAATTGGTTACATAGGGTAATCAAATACATAATTTAGATACATGTTAAAATTAGATATTTTTATAAAAATGGATATGTGATTCTTTAAACAATTATAAATTTGGAAATTTGATTATTTTGGCTATGTCAAATATGGCTACATTATCATGAATCCCACATGAAGCGAATCATCTATGTAAAGAAAGCCTATGAAAAATTAGCTACATAGATAATTCATTTATGCAAAGAAAAAATATATATATCAGTTTAGTTACATGAATTCTAATCAATATATTTCAACTACACAGTGATATGAAATCTTTTATAGTCATTCTACTACCAGGTATTTATTACCATTGGATTACTCGAAGTGAAATTTCGTACTTACATGCATTCATTGATAAATGGATCACCACATTACGGTAAAAATGATTATTATAAGATGCAATTACCAAAATTAGATATAAAAAAAAGGATAATTTATTATAAAATAATATTTTTTAGGAATTTAGGATAAAAGGATGTGAGTTTTAAAAATATTATCCAAAAATTTTATAGATTTGTAAGTGAAATTACAAGTTATGTTTTTCATTATTTTTAAATAGAATAAAGAGATAATAAGACATTTACTAAGAGAAATAGAAGTGCTGGATATATCATCAAAGAAATCACACTCAAAGATTTAGTGTACTAATATGTTTTAATAAAAAATAATAAGAAGCTTCAATATATATAGTTTTTCCATCTTAATCGTCTTCACTATTGTTTCAAAAGACTATCCTCGAGCTATATCATATTCTTATTATCAATCATGAGGATTTATTATTATCTTATAGGTATATTTTACAAATATGATTTCAACCTATTAACAATATTTTTATCATCTCTTTAATTTTAATGCTTCCTAGTTGAATAACCTTAAAGGTTATTGTTGGTAAAGCCATTTTGGTGCCCGATTGAAAGATCTTCCAACTATTGCATGAAGTGTTGACTACTTTCACTATGTAGTGTTGTGCATCAAGAAGTGGATGGTACTCCCCAAAAAAATTATTGGTCTAGTGAAAGCCACCAATCTCATAGAGAAGAGTGTTGGTAGAGTAGACTAGAAGATTTTTATTCCCCAAACCACTATACATCTATGTGTCTGATCTAGTTTCTATATGATTTTATTTCTACTTCTTCTTAAGTTATGTAAATATCATAATTTATTCATATATAAAATAGGGTGGTTTTATAAGCCTAGAAAAGATAAAAAAACTCAATTCACCACCCTCTTAAGTCTTATCGTAGTCCTCTGGGGACAATATTTTCATTATTAAAAGAATCATAGTGTCTGTAATGTTGAATCAAAGATAAAGGTAAGAAATTAATGTGTTGGTGGTATCATGAAAACCTTGATGTTTTAAAAATAAATAAATAACAATATTATGATTTTTATTTATCAATAAGTCACATTTATCTTTTATATGCAATATAGATGTCATATAGATAGTTTTGAATAATAATTATAAAGAGGTACAATATATATGGTTAATTCTACACTAAAGTTGAGGTAATGAGTCATATTTTTTCAAAAATGACTATGTGATGAGGAAAATATATATAAGTGTTCCACATGCCATTGGGATGAATGAGTTTGTAAGATATCTATCACTCTTTTGAATAAAGTAATATGAAATTGAAAAAACACATTACATGCTAATTATTTATTTCGTGATGTTTTGTTGTGATATGTGGGTTATAGTATAATGTAAAAAGAAATGAAGTTAGAAAAAATTATAGTCTGTATTGAGTGTAGTTCATTTAAAATGAAAATGGTATCTATCATTGTAAAAATTATAAAAAAGGATATTGAAACAACTAAACCTGTGAAGATGCTCTAATTGAAGAATTTTACCCATACTAATAAGCTTAAGTCCAAAATATTTCTATTATAGATGATATATAGCAAGAATTTGACAAAATTAGTTTACATATAGGTTTTATATGACAATTTATAGTGTGATGTGCATACGAGACAAGTTTTGAAACTTTATGTCAACTGACATGATTTTCAATGAAGGATTCACTAGAATAAGAAACCATTCAAATCATTATGTGAAATATTCCATGCATAATAATGATCATAAAATGAGTCTATAGACATGGATGTTTCATAAAAATTTGACATATTTCTTATTTACATAGATAAACGTTAGATTAAATTGAAACATATCAAGTATATAATTCATAATAAATTAAGAAATCTATATAAGCACTACCTGAAAGAGATTTCATTTCATATAATCTTGGATGTGGACATAATATATACCTAAAATGTATTAGTTAGGGTTGAATGTAGTTGAATATTTCCCTAATTTATAAATATATTATAAATAGTTTATCATGGTAGGAGATGTTGTTTAACTAACAAAGGAAAAATGTATTAGTCCAAGAACTAAACATAAAATTACACTATTTCTTATCAATAAATAAATTAATATATATATATATATATATATATATATATATTTCTATGTGTACACCCACATAATTTCCAATGGATATGATTAACATATAATGGCTTCATAAATTTCATATTATGACAAGTTTTAATATAAATATAATGACTAACTTATCCCCTTTCTAATGTTCACATAATGAATGCCCTATCTTCACTCCAATACTCATATGATAACTATGATACCTACAACACTTCCTATATTATATCTTCAATAAAATATTAAAATAATAATTATAAATTTTATGAATTTCACTATAATAATAATAAGTGTTTCATAAATAAAAAATAATAGGAAGTACATATCACATTTTTTTCAAAAATAGGCAATTAAAACTATTCAAAATCAATATATTATTATAAATAATATATATATATATATTTATATTTATAAAAAAATTAGGAATAAGGGATTGAGAAAAATGGTTTGTAAGATTTTAAACTCCAATGGATAGTATTCATGAGTATAAAACATCCATATAAGAATCAATACTATAAAATAGAAAACAATTAACTTTAATCACGGAATTTTATTTTAGAACAATTAATGGGGGGAAAGTATTTGTTTTATAGAATTCCGGTTTAGGATTTAATTTGGGTGAATTTATTACTAGTAGATAAGGTATGATAACCATTATTCTATGGTTTGGAAGAGTGCATGGATTCCATTATATAATCATTAGATATAATTTTTTTGTAATAATTAAAAATATATGTTTCATTTGAAATGGTTAATTTATTATATATAAATTTTAATTATTTATACATAAATATTGATAATATTTCATTTGTTCTTAGTCTTCTATAAATATTTTTTTATATTGTTATTAAATTCATCACAGCTTTAATACATTAATTTTTTTTTGTTTAATTTTTTTATTCATAAATTCAAATACTGTAAGATTGATATTTAAAAAATTTACTAGAAATATTGAATCTAGAATTCTAAATATTTTAATTTTAAAGTTTCATTTTTTCCTTAAAAAATGTTTTTGTGAATAGTAAAATATGGTATTCATATATGGTATGTTTTATGAATGAATTTTGTTTCCAACATTTATAAAATCAATTTCTAAAATGTTTTAACCAAAACTTAAAACATTTCTTATGTTTTACTCTAAATATACATATTTCATCTATTTTATCATTATAACTATTGAAAAATGAATTTAAAACTTTAAAATAATTTATATATATTATGTAAATTACAAATATTGATAAAATTTTACGGATTGAGAGTCTATGTCTAATGAAAGGAAGAAGCATTATGGTTTGAGTTTTTTCTTATTTCCGAGTTCATATTTTTTAAGAATTTTTGACACAACCCAACTTGCTTGGGCCTTGCCCAATATGAAATTAAGATGATAGTGCCACCCAAAACATTCCCCCAATAGTCCAAGGTCTGGTGACTAGAACCAAGTAGGAATATCACATAATATCTATGGTATTAGTCTATTTCAAATTGCAATATACACATTTCTTAAATATATAAACATAAACAATAATATGAGAAATGTAAAAAATTGAATAGCTGAACTATTTAAAATATATTCACGAGACAACAAAAATAAAAGTAAAACACTAGATAGGAAAATAAATCGGTAATATACATTTATAAGCCTGTAAACACAATAAATAAAAGAAACAATAAATATTCTTCATGCTATATGTACTTTAGGATTGACCTCCAGACATAACGGTCACCCCCACCTTTTAGAACTCCCAAGATCCATCATTTTTTCACCGAGAATCTCTAAGAGTTATATCTGAACAAGACAAATAAGCTACACATTCACCAAGACCATCTACAAACAAGTGAATCATTTGTATTGAGAAAAAACAAGTGTTCCCAAGGACCATCATGGTGTGAGTATAAACATACACAGTAAAACACCCATAAACCACAAAGAAAAAACAAAACCACAAGCTAACTAAAACAGTTGTATATGAATGTATTTAGATAAAGAAAACGAAATAATACTCTAAATATATTTTACAAACCAGAGTTTCAAGGATGAGAGGAATTTCCCAATTATCTCAACACCAATCCATGAAAGTTGTTTCATAAGAGAGACTATTGGATCTTAGATAATCGAAGAGTCTACATAGCCTAGAGTCAATGGGAAAAATTATATTTTATATCAAAGAAACCCATAGGATACTAATGAGTCATATTTTTGGAAGAAATATGCATTTATCAACCATTTAAAACATAGTTTAGGTCACTTTCCAGACTGGGACAGTTCAGACCCAATACAATGGGGCCCCGAGGTCCGTATCATGGCAGAAATTGAAGAGTCAGAGCCACTGATGAGGGGAATGTTCCTAAATATTGACGATATCAACACTTGGATATCATTCGAGTTCGAAAAACTCCCAATCTTCTATTTTTACTGTGGTTTCCTAGGCCATCTGGAAAGAACGTGCACCACTAAACACAAGAGTGGTGCGGGTAACATTACCCTCCATTACGGCCATTGGCTCCATGCCAAAACGAATAAATATACTTTCGTCCCTGAGACGGAAAAACAAAAGGAGCGGGACCAGCTCACATTGTCACATTCCAATACGACAAAACCCACACCCGAAAAATCCTTAATACTTGGACCAACGGATTTCCCAAAGGCTGGCCCTCCCACTCAGAGAGAAGCTAACACTTAGAGCGAAGCTGGAGCTCACCCAAAACCCCTGAAGGACATTACTCCAATATCGACAAAAGTGGTGACAATGCATCAAGAATCACCATCACTTTGCTTAAATCCAATACTGATGCACGTCTAACCACCAAATCCAGATCCTGACCCACAATCAACCGCAGTAGGCAGTCTAACAATGGATGACCTTGGAATGTCGGGATCTCCAATACTAGGGCCAACCACCGGTAGCATGTGGAAAAGGGTGCATCATGGAGAGAGTTATGGGTACAAAGAAGGCCAAAAACTCAGGGTTAGGAAGAGACAAAACGAAACATGTCAATCATGAAGGAACCTCACCAAAAGAGGGAAAACGACTAATGGAGAAGCAAGTTCGGAGGAACCAAAGGCGGCGGCGGGCGAGACCCAGCCCATCCTAGAGAAATGATTTCCTTATGTTGGAACTATCGAGGGCTTGGAAACCCTAAGATGGTTCACATGCTTTAGCGCAATTGCGCTCAACATCACCCCGATAAGGTTTTCCTGTCCGAAACCATGCTGAAAAACAAGGACACCAATGGTATTTCTCTGAAGTGAGGATTCCAAGGCTGCTTTCTGATGCCTAGACATGGCCATTCCAGGGGACTCTGTCTCCTTTGTAAGGACAATATCGACGTCAAAATTCTGTCCTTTTCCTCACATCATGGGACAATGACTATTCAAACAAACTTTCACCCACCTTGGACTTTTGTGGGTTTCTATGGCTGGACATCCCATATTGATAAGGTGAAGTCACGGGATCTTCTATGCAAGCTGCGACACGACTTACGAAGCCCTATTTTTTTCGGAGGAGGCTTCAATGAGATTTTGTTCCATAAGGAAAAGAGGGGAAGAACCATCCGACCTTCAGCTTCAATTTTAAAATTCAAGGAAGCAGTCTCTAAAGTGGACCTGGTCGATCAGGGGTACTCTAGTAATCCTTTTACATGGTTCTACGACAAATCAGAAGGAACTCCTATCGCTGAGCATCTTGATAGATTTCTAGGCTCTACCGATTGGATTAATATGTTCATCATGTATCATATCGACCACATGGTGCTCAACTGCTCGGACCACTTTCCAATTCTCATCGACTATACTCAAGGAGAACATAATAGATAGTTTAGAAGACTCTTCAGATTTGAGAGCTTCTAGTCAAAAGACCAGGAATGCGAAGAGGTGGTCTGGTCAAGCTCGAAGAGTACTCATGAGGATGTTTGCCTCAACCTCCAACAGGTCGCATCTGATCTGAGGTCTTGGAGCAATAAGAAATTATGACACCCTGAATGACATTGTGGAGTCCTTGAAAAGAGACTGAACAATCTCTTTAAACAACCCACATCTAAATACAATCTCTCTAATATTGGAGCCACACAAAGAGAGATGGACATGGCTCTGCATATCAAGGAATGTTTTTTGGCTATGCGTGCATGGGACAACCATATTAAATAAGGGGACTCTAACACCCAGTATTTTCACTAGAAAGCTTCATCCAGGCATTGGAAAAACTATATTACTTGAATCTCACAACTTGAAGAAAGAAATGTTTCTGACACCAATGGTATCCATGTGTCCTTGACAGGCTTTTTCCAAAATATCTTCTCTGTAGGAACCCCTTTCATGTCTGCTGAGGTGGAAGATTGCATCAGACCGGTGATCATTGAAGAGATTAACATGAAGCTTACCAAAGATGTGATAGACGAATAGATTCGCCTAGATCGAAGACATCTTCACCCCACCAAGGCTTCGGGATTGGATGGGTTCCACGCCCTTTTTTTCAAGACATACTGGCACATAATCGGTCCTATCATCTGCAACATGATTAAAAATATCTGGGCTTGTAATACCAGCACTGCGGCCATCAATGAAACTATCCTCATCCACATCCCCAAAATTATGAAACCTCTAGAGATCCCTGACTTTCAACCTATCATCCTCTGCAATGTCTCATACAAGATCTTTTCTAAGATTCTTGTCAATCGGCTGCGACCTTGGCTACCTTATATTATCTCTGAAAATTAGAGCACCTTCACGGCGAAGAGACTAATTATTGATAATGATATTGTGGACCATGAAGTGTTTCATTCAATGAAATCATGCTACACTACGAAAATAGGAACCATGTACTGGAAATTGGATATGACCAAGGCCTAAGATAGAGTGGAATGGCACTTCTTAAGAGTCGTTTTGCAGAAAATGGGTTTCTGCGCAAAATAGATAGATTTGGTCATGCACTGTGTCTCGACCATCTCTTTTAAAATTAAGGTCACTGGGGAGCCTACAAGAAAATTCTCCCCATCCTGAGGCCTTCGCCAGGGAGACCCCATCTCCCCCTTTCTCTTCATTCTGGTGGCTGACATTTTTTCTAATCTTATTTCCAGGGTTGTTTCTTCTAAGTCTATTGATGGGGCAAAAGTCTGCAAAGCTATCCCTCTAGTGTCGCATCTCTTCTTCACTGATGACTGCATCCTTTTTTCCAGAGCTATAATTAGTGAATTCCGAGTGATGTGTCAAGCGATTCATTAGTATGAGAGGGCGTCTGGACAAACAATCAATCATGAAAAATAAGAAATTTCCTTTAGTGCAGGGGTACCCCTTGCTAATAGGGATGAACTTTACGCATCAGCTGGCATCCATATGGTTGATAAACATCAGAAGTATCTCGGGCTCCCCATGGTGATTGGCCGATCCAAAAAATAAATCTTCGCATCCATTGTGGATATGATTGAGGAAAAAATTCAAGGCTGGACCCCAAAAAGAATTTCTAAAGTTGGCAAAGAGACCCTCATCAAAGCTATCATCCAATCTATCCCAAGCTACTTTATGTCACTTTTCAAAAATCCCGATGGCCATCATCGACTAGATCCACACACATACTACTAATTTCTGGTGGGGGAAGAACAGTGGTAGGAATCGACCTCACTTGATGTCCTGGGAGAACCTCTACAAACCCAAATCAGAGGGTGGGATGGGGTTTCAGAATTTCCTCTCTTCAACGACGCGCTTTTGGCCAAGCAATGATGACGCCTTATTAACCACCCATCATCTCTATGTGTGCAAGTTCTATGATCTAAGTACTTTTCCCACATGGAATTTCATTCCTCCTCTCTTGGTCCTCGCCCTACCTTCCTCTGGAGAATCATTTGGGGGGATAAAAAGCTCCTGGAGAAAGAATTGGGAATGAATCATCTATCAAAATCTGGACTGATCCCTGACTCATTGATAAGGATGGTCTACGGGCTACATCCCCCACCCAAATAGGTCTTGAAGATGCCACTGTCAGCAGCCTCCTTTCCGACCAGGGACAGGGGTGATAGTTGGAAAAGATCCTTGATTGGTTCAATGAACGAGATCAAATAATTATCCTTAGCATTACCTGGCTACCAGACGTAGTCCCTGATCATCTCTTTTGGATCAATGAAATATTGGGTGAATACACGATGGGATCCGGTTATAGACTTGCTCTTGGAATCCACTCAATCGGCTGGGATGGGGAACCCTAGAAATAGATTTGGAAGCTCAACGTCCCCGCAAAAATTCATCAATTTTGGTAGCAGATTTGCACAGTCATTCTCCCAACAATGAGCCTTCTCGTTTACCGACATATGGCCAGTACTGTCTCTTTCCCTTTCTGCCTGAACACTCCAGAAACTCTTCTGCATGCTATTGTTTACTACCCGGGAGCATAGGATATTTGGAATCAATGGGGCCCGGTTTCAGTTGCTTCACTGAAATTAGCATCTAACCTTTCTAATCCACTGATGCGTTGGTGCTCCTCTCTCTCTTCAGCAGATGTGGGATCACTTTGCACCTTGGATTGGATTATTTGGGTATGGCGTAATGATGCTGTTTTTAATCAAGCTCACCGACCCACCAAATTCTGGATTGATTGGGCCACTTCTTGGATTGAGGGTCGGAAAGGCCACAACAGACATTCTATCCCAGGTGTCCCCCCTCCCATCCCACTCACTGGAATCCCCCAATGGAAGGGATCCTCAAGATTAATGTGGATGCGTCTCTTCTGAAGGATGGGCTTGTTTCCCTTGGCCTCCTTGCCTGAAATTATATGGGGCAGATCCTTGCTGCTAAATATGAACCCCATCAGGCATTCTGGGAACCAGAAGTTACTGAGGCCATGACCATTCTTGCTGGTTTGATGCTCGCTTTGGAATGTGGATGGGGTGATATCATCATTGATTCTGACTGCCTCACCATGATCGATACAATTAATCACAATGACGGTTGCCTCCAGTCTTTTGGCATCATCATCAAGAGAATTATTTCACTTCACCAATGCTTCTCATTTTGTTCTTTCTCATTCAACAAAATGGAAGGAAACAACATGGCCCATCAGCTTGCAGCCTCAGGCCCTTTCGATTCTAACCAGTTCTGGTTGGACAATTTATCTTCATGGATTAGCACATGTACTTCTGCTGATCTTTTCCATTAATGTCATATTCCTTTTTCAAAAAAAAAACCATTTAAAACTTCAAAAATCTACCAAAATATATTAATGGAATCTAGATCACCACTGATGCGTACACATAAGTTAATGGAAGACCACACCCTTTTGCTAATCCGTAGTAAAAAACTGATCATGTATATGAAATACCAAGTCCAAGAAAACAACATAACATCACATGAATTGTTTTAGAAGAACCCATAACCATGGATGGTGGGGGGATAATTAATGTAATGTAGGATCCATTCCCCAACTAGGCACATAGAAGGGGTGAATACTAACTCCATAGAAAGAAGACATATACCTTGAGTATTTTGGGGGAATAAAAGAACTAATAAGATATTTTATCAGAAAATATGATTCACTAAGTATATGGGGGAATGGATAACCCTACCTGAAGATGGTGGGGTAATCCACAACATGACACAACCATGTTTTCTATGCAAGGGCGTCAATAATATATACACTTTGGTCATTAGACCAGAACATAATTATTGATCCAATGGATTAAAATAACTAATATGAATTTATCAATTCACAATTAGATTATAATTCACAAAAAACCACTCCATCAATATCTATGTGATAAAATACTTAGGATATTCTATTTATTTTTTTAAAACTGATACCTAGTTAAAAAGATATGAAATTCACCACTTAGGTGAAATATTAGTCTTTGTACTAGTCCTTGGGAAAAATAATGTGATACAGAAAGGTGGGAAATGTGTTTCACAGACATACCCAAGGTGATGGAATGTGTGAACCACACATAGAGGTTCATAGGTGCATGGTTCTTACGAGCACTATTCGGTGATGATATGTTTAGTCGCGTAGACCCAACCCATGGCTACTGGCTATGGTGGGATTCTTAGGCCTACAAGACTGGGTCCATATAGACTGCCTTCTAGACTTGACCATATGGACTACTTATCAAATAGGTAGGTCTAACCCACCTCGTCTATTGGGACTAGTCCCACTAGAAGGGATCCCTCTAAGGCTCCATTTAGACATTGCATATGCTCATCATAGAGACTCAAGTGGTCCACCAATCTATGTGTAGTTTCAACCTAATTGGTTTTCATATTCTCTTTCTCTATCAACTTCCAAGAAAGAGGTATATTTCCACCTCTTTTCATAGTTTCCAAGCTACTTCCTCCTCCTTGACTAGTTATGCAGATGCTAAGTGGTCATGACCTTCCCTATCACACTGGTTTCCCCACGGCTGACCTCCACATTGTGTCACTGCCCCTCCTACCGTCGATGGGATATCCTCACATAAAACCAATGTAACCACCTTTCTTCTATCTATACAAGAAGATAAGATATAGAATGAAAAGTAGATAATATAGAGGAGAGAGATGGGTGGAGAGATAAGGGGGAATAATGAGATTGCTCTTCTTTAATCTTCCATTAGTTTCACATAATAAATAATAGATAAGAATAAATTATATGAAACCTAAATGAATAATCCAAGGAATTGGATTTTTTGGAATAATTAATGATTGAAATAAAATATTAGTAATAATAAAAAAATCCAACAATAATTGAGAAAAACAAATTTGGATAAATATTTTCAAAATAAATTCATTAAGAATGGAGGGAACCCAATTTTAATGATTTTTTTTGTCACAAACTAACATAGGACATCCTTTAATAGTATAACCAATCAAATATGGTAAGGCCCAATGGGAGTTCCGAATTCCCATAAGTAGGTGACCTAAACAATAGTATCACTAAGAAAAAAATGTGATCAACTTTCTCATAAATATTAAATATAAAAAGGAAAATAATTGAAAAATCACAACAAGTAATAAATTAATATATCTAGTAGTATAAGAAAAAAATTCTACAAATAGTAAAAGAATACTAATTACCAATACAACCACAAATAAGAAAGTTTATAAAACAAACCATTACACCTCCATGTTAAAATGATGCAACACCACATTCACCACCACCACAAATCAAATTCAGAGATATAGGAATATCATATATGCTAATCAACCCACTAAAACAAGAAGATATATAAGCATGAGATAGAATCTTAATAGTTCACCACCCTTTGTACCAAATAATATCACTTTAAAATAAAATGAACTTAATGAATGTTTGTAAATAAGGATAGAAGATAAGTTTTCAAGATTTTATTTAATAAAAAACAACAAATTTCTCTATGAAAACACCAATTTCCAATAATAAAAGAATTTTTCTAAATAAAACTACAATTTATATTTTCATTTCAAAAAATTATAAATTTTAGTTAAAATAGTTTCATTGGAAAAAGTTTAAGGAAGATAGGGTATAATTTAACATTTTTCCAAATAAACATACCTTAGAAAAAAATACATAAATCATCTTCAAAGAATCCAAAGGTGATAAAGGGAAACATAATAGAAAAAAGATAATATAGTATTCATGTAATTGAATTAAAAATGAGAAAAAACATCCAACACATCAATATACGCCATCCCAAACACTCGGTCTTACCCTTCCTAGCCTTACCAATGATAAAACCCCATAAGATAACCTAATTCCCTCCTTGGGATACTAGCCATGGTATGATTATAAACCTGAACACACGTGTACATAGATTTCAATCCTAGACACCCAGGTCTTCCCATGGTATTTATATGGTGGTGATAATTTCAAAGTAGCATCATTCCATATAATAAAATTTTCATGAAATCATAAGTCCCAATACCAACACTAAAAAACCATAGTGGAAACATCCAATTATCAATACTAACAATTCAATTCAATTCAAGTACCCTCAAAATGGAAATATTATTACAAGTATTGAAAGATACATCATTTACATTATGAACAAGGGGCCATTGGTTGCGCCCAAATTTACCCTACTGGTAAAAAGCGGTCAATGTAGTACATGTAGGGGTCGAGTCCACAAGGACTGAAGAAGTAACCTTGATACACTATGATTTGGTGAATGATGGGCTATGAAGTAGCCATCTTTGGTTTTGATTTTGGATGGTTTTAAAGAACACTAAAAAACCTAAGTGAATTAAATTCAAATAAAATGGGTTGATCTTAGGATTATGCTCGGGGTGGATTGAATGAATTTTACTTCTTTAGACAATTTTGGTTTTATTAATTCTTGATGAATCCATTCTTCAAAAATAACACTACCTTCATCATTTTCTGGTTTGGTGCTTACTAAACACAATTAATAATCCCCTATACACATAGAGAACCAAATTCATGATCTCTCCAAGGTATATGGTCATTTATTAATTGAATTTAGTTCACTCAAACACAGTAAAGATGAAGAGTATAAATAACTGAAGAATGGATGTCTTAAATTAATTATCCAATTAACAACAATTCATTAATAAAATAACATTCAATCCAGCCTTTTCATCCTCCTAAGATAGACCCATTAAATGATTAGACCTCCATTTATCGTATACTCCCAATGGTGGGTGGAAGATGGCTTACAAGAATTGGATTGAAGAAATTAAAACCGTGGAAATAACAAGCACTGCTCTGTGTGTGTGAATGAAATTCACACCTATGTGTGAAAGAAGTCACCACAATGAAGAGATATCACTATGATTTGTGAAAATTTAGTTTTAATAAATTAATGGAAAATATATAAGAGAAATATGTTTATTAAGAACAAAAAAAACTTACATGGAAATTGAAAACATTACAAAGGAACTTTTGCAGCATAACCTTACAATGAAACAAGCAACAAAAGATGATAAGAAAAATATGAGATCCCATTCCCTTCACCACCAGCTCCTTATATAGTCATATTAGGAGTCTTAGGTCTACCTATGAACAATTAATTAACCCCCCAACAATTAATAGAGTCAAAAGTAGGGTGAATAATCAAAAGGAAATTGACGTCTCGAAGTTGACCCGGAAAACTATCTAGATTCGTCCACCATTTTGACGTGTGAATTCGGAATTGACGGAGGCCAAATTATGAGGGGTCGTAGAAGAGAAATATCCTCTTCCTTCTGTACTCTATGATCTTTAAATATTTCAGGAATTTTGGCGTAGCCGTTTGAGATAAATGATCGAAATGGGGGCATGAATTTATGTCCATTAATGTCGGACCCACCATTTAAATCTCAACTTCAAATCCCATTATCATCATGAAAACCTCAGAATTAGATCTGGCAACAGTTTAATAGAATGATCAACATATTTTTATCTTTCTAATATATAAATTTGAGCTTCATTGGGCTTGGTTTGTGGTCCCCACATTTGTTTGATGGGCCTTAGGCCCATAATTCTTTCTCCAACAAATTTCTGCATTCAGGCACAAAAATCTCCATCTTCCATTGTGATTCATCCATCAGACCTAAAAGAAAAAATATTCCAAATAATGTTATGAATAATATACCCAAATATAAAATTAAAATGATTAATATTTTAATTTACACATGAAAATTATTGAGTGGTCCCAAATTGACACTTTAATCATGAATTGCACAATGATTAGAAATAATGTTCAATTTATGAATTGGACTAAAATTGATGTTTATGCACTTTTAAAAACATTAATATTAAGATCTTAAAAATGAATATTAGTCACTTTTAGTGACTAATATTTCCCCCCAACTTGAGTTTTTCTAGTCCCGAGCAAAATATATTAAAAATATGAAATTAAAATCCCTTTTTCCAAAAACATTTTAATACACATTGCTCACCCAAAGAACTCATACCAAAAAAATGAAACCCATAAAAATCATTTAAAACAATCTTGGTCCATAATCATATTCCAAACCCAACCCCATTCCTTTGTTCAAATTCATCGCCACATTTCATCCAATTTCAATTAAGCATGATAAAGTGTTGTGCATAAAAAAAGATATGGGGCCCATTTTATTGTTCAAGGGGAAAAATTGGAAGTGCTAGGTGGGAATCACATTAAACTTTAAGATGAGTATCCAAATTATTTTTATATGAATTTTTTAACCACAATAGATATAAAAAGGCTAACTCTGGGCAAGACAACTATGGAGTCATGATCCCAAAGTTCTGAACACCACACATATTGTCAATTGCATGCTATAAAATAGAGATATAAATCCTAACTCTATGCAAGACAACTATGGAGGCATGATACCCAAGTGCCAGATTCCACGCATTTGGAAAAAACATTGCTCTATGTGGTCATTATTTTTTTTCCAATTTTTTTTTTTGTTTTTGGATACTCAAATTAAACTAAAAGTGACCCCATAACCCTATGCTATAATGAAAGGGACCCAAGAACTCAAATTTACCCCCATGATTCAGTAGACGTGCATTGTGAAATTTTTATTAAGAGGATGAAAATGTAAACTTTGAAAAATCACATCGGACAACCGTACTTTCCAAAAACTATGCTCATGAACTTAAACTTGCATTAAAATCAGAATCAAGGCTTTCAAAATTATTTGATATCCAATTTCATAGTTTTCAATGTGTGTTATCGCGTTCAAGGTTAATGGAATTTTTCTTTTCATTCATGTTTTTATTCACAAAAAAAATCATTTTTTATCTCCCCCCAACATAGAATAACACTGTCCCTAGTGTTTCAAGAAAACTTAGAAGGTGGTATGAGAGTGTTTTTAAAATAGGAAATTGAAAATGATAATCGTGGAATGAAGTCACCTGGTGGTTGATAAAGAAATCGCATGCCAATGTCTTATTTCAATTCTGGGTTCGAGTATCTGTGGTTTGGATGGTGGTGAATGGATTTTCCTTATGACTTATGACATGTCCTTTTATTTTTTCAACCTATAAAAACATAATAATAAACAAAACAAAATAAACTGATGATAAATTTTCTTCATTTTAGATTTCTGGGTAAGGTATTACTCAGAGATCACGCCACACGACACGGATGAATATGGCGCTCCCCTTTCATACCCATCCTTACTCATAAAATAAGAACAGGTCAACAGTCTATGGTAATTTATTATATGAAAAAGAAAATGATTCAAAATTATTGGAAACATGAAAACCATGGGTTGCCTCCCATGAAACACTTTTTTTAACGTCGTTAGCTCGACTTGAACCCCCAAACTTATCCAATTCCAAATTTAAAAATTTTTAATGACCTCATCTTTCTCCACTTAAACATAATTGAGAACATGTATCCCTTGTGGTTGGTAAGAAGATTTTGAATTTGATTCATGAAAAATCCTATTTTATAAAATGAATGTGAAAATGCAAGTAGTATCAGAAATGGTTGATTGAGTTTCATTTGGAGTATTTCCTAAGATTTCAAGGTTCATTCCTAATTTGTGAAATTATTGATGAAAATGGATGATAATTGAATGGTCTAGGTTTTCATAAATAGAGGTATTCTTGAGTGGGGAATAAAGGATTATAATGTTGAGTTCAGTTTCATTGAATTTTCCCAAAGATGAATGGAAATTTGAATCCAAATTTGTTTCTTTTACAAATTTTTTGAAAGAATTTGTTCGTTTTGAAAATATGATTCATCCCTAAAATTTTCCATTTGAATTTCATGAGTGGGTATGGACTCACTATTCATTATATCTTACAATGGTTCAATGATAGGTGATTCTAAAAAAATATTATTGGAGCAATATTCTGAACACTCAATCCATGAAGACAAATTTTTCCCTTGTGAATCCAAAAAATTAATTTCCTCTTGATTTAAATACCCTTCAACATTTCCTTGATCTTGTTTAGTTATCCTATATCCAAAGGATAGTTCTTTTTTCAATTCATGGGAGGTTTTTGGGATAAAAGATTCATCTATCAATGATGAGGGAAGAACATCTTGAGTGGGAACAGGTTCCTCAAAAGTCTTAAAGCTTTGTAATTCTAATCTGAAAGATGAAACTTTTAAATTCATTTTATCCATTTGTTCACACAATTGTTCAATAATTTTTTCAGGATTAGGGTTGATATATGTTTTTCCATCATGGAATTCCTTATTATTTATCTTCTCAATCATTCTTGATAGGTATGGAAATTGATCTTTTAAACATTCAGAATCCCATTGATTGTACATCTCATCTGGTGTGGTGTATTCAATTAAGGTTTGGTCAATGAAATTCCCTATGTGAGGTGTTTCCCAATATTGATTTCTGACATGATTATAACATTGATTTATGAAGGGGTATTTTGGAGGATAATCCATTGGAATTTATTGAAAATTGGTTTTGGGATTTTTTTGGACACACAGAAATAGAAAGGGGAAAAAGAAGAGAAATTAGAGTGAGAATAGAGAATTTGGGGTGAGAAATGAAGACGATGGTCTAAAGTACTTACTTGGGTCCCCGAAAACGGTGCAAAAAATTTGGTTGGGCCCAAATGTATCATACTGGTAAAAAGAGGTCGATGTAGTACATGTAGGGGTCGAGTCCACAGGGACCGAAGAAGTAACCTTGAGACACTATGATTTGGTGAAGGATGGGATATGAAGTATCCAACATTGGTTTTGATTTTGGATGGTTTTAAAGAACACTGAGAAACCTAAATGAATTAAATTAAAATAAAATGGGTTGATCTTAGGATTATGCTCGGGGTGGATTGAATGAATTTTACTTCTTTAGAAAATTTTGGTTTTATTAATTCTTGATGAATCCATTATTCAAAAATAACACTACCTTCATCATTTTCTGGTTTGGTGCTTACTAAACATAATTAATAATCCTCTATACACTTAGAGAACCAAATTAATGATCTCTCCAAGGTATATGGTTATTTATTAATGGAATTTATTTTTCTCAAACACAGTAAATATGAAGAGTAGAAATAACTGAAGAATGAATGTCATAAATTAATTATCCAATTAACAATAATTAGTTCATAAAATAACATTAAATCTAGCCTTTGCATCCTCATAAGATCGACCCATTAAATGGTTAGCCCTCCATTGATGGTATACTATCAATGGTGGGCAGAAGATGGCTTACAAGAATTAGATTGAAGAAATTAAAACCGCGGAAATAACAAGCACTCCTCCGTGTGTGTGAATGAAATTCACACCTATGTGTGAACTAATTCACCACAACGCAGAGATATCACTGTGGTTTGTGAAAATTTAGTTTTAATAAATTAATGGAAAATATGTAAGAGAAAGATGTTGATTAAGAACAAAAAAAACATACATGGAAATTGAAAACATTACAAAGGAACTTTTGCAGCATAACATTACAATGAAACAAGCAACAAAAGATGATAAGAAGAATATGAGATCCCATTACCTTCCCCAACAGCTCCTTATATAGGCATATTAAGAGCATTAGGTTCACCCCCGAACAATTAATTCACCCCCAAACAATTAATAGAGTCAAAAGGAGGGTGAATAATCAAAAGGAAATTGACGTTTCAAAGTTGAACTGGAAAACTGTCTAGATTCATCCACCATGTTGACGTATGAATTAGGAATTGTAGGAGGCCAAATCCTTAGGGGTCGTAGAAGAGAAATATGCTTATCCTTCTGTCCTCGATGAGCTATAAAACGTTCAGGAATTTTGGCGCTTCCATTTGAAAGATATGGTCGAAATGGGGGCACAAATTTATGTGTATTAATGTCGGGCCCACCATTTAAATCTCAACTTCAAATCCCATTATCATCATGAAAATTTCAGAATTAGCTCCATCCACAGTTTAATAAAATGATCCTCATAATTTTATCTTTATACTGTATAAATGTGAGCTTCATTGGCCTTGGTTTGTGGGCCCCACATTTGTTTGATGGGCCTTAGACCCGTTATACTTTCTCCAGCAAATTTCTGCATTCAGGCGCAAAAATCTACATCTTCTCTTGTGATTCATCCATCAGAACTAAAAGAAAAAATGTTCCAAATAAAGTGATGAATCATATACCAAAATATCAAATTAAAATGATTAATAATGTAATTTCCACAAGAAAAGTATTGATTAGGACCAAATTGACACTTTAAGCATGAATTGCACAATGATTGGAAATGAAGTTCAATTTCTTAATTGGACTAAAATTGATGTTTATGCACTTTTAAATACATTAATATTAAGATCTTAATAATGAATATTAGCCACTTTTAGTGACTAATCATCCATGTACTATGAGATTTAATTTTCCACTAAATCATTTAATGTTCCATTAGGGCCTTTCCACGTTCCACTTGGAATACCGAGTTATTGAAAATAAGTCAATGCCATTAAAAAACTATTTAAATATCATTTAAATCTATAAAATTCTAGAATTAAAACCATTTATTTGAAAGGGGTCAAATTAACATGAATATAAATTTAAATAATTTTCCCTTCATTTTGGAAATCAACATCATAAAAAATTCACTGAAATTTATCAAGATACGATCAGGAATTTCAATTTAAAAAAATCAATATTTACATAAAATAGTTTTTTTATAAATTCATACAATAAAAACCTATTATATGATTTTATCAAAAGCTCAGGAAAAAATAATTATTTTATATAGCCACAATATATAATTGAATACAATTATATGGTATTGTAAAACAAAGATAAAGGCATAAGAAATCATATGTTCAATTTTAAAGGGAGATGTTTGGGACACCTACCTCAACCAATTAAAATTTCCTTATATCAAATGGAAAGCACAAGATAACAAATTGGATGGATAAAAATAAGAAATAGAGTGTACCTAAATCACTTGGAACTCAATAATAAATCAAATGGGATCCAAAACCAACAAGTAAGTAAAATCCAACATCATAAAGGGGTTATCCTAAACTATAATGACCCTACTTTTTCTTTCAAAACAATTTCATTATTTTAAGATTAAAAAATAACATAGATACAAATATATGATCCAAAGATTTATTGTCATAGGAAAATTAGGCTCATATATAACTTGTACATAATAAAACATAAAAAATTATTTAAATCATTATTATTTATCCTTATAAATGTTCACATTCTTCTTAGTACATGTAATAACCTGAGGATATACATCAATAATAGGGGTGAGCTAAAATTCAGGTAAGTGGATGAATAAGGGACATGAATCAATATATCATGGATAAAAATAACAATCATCATCGTATCATAATAATAGGATCATAATTATAAATCATGAGGGAAAAGTTTGATAAATTCATGGAATGTGTAAATGCATAAAAATGAAACATCATGTCATACGAGTGAAATACCACACATATTCGTGAATAATTCTAGCATCATGTTCACACACAACACATGTGAATAATCATAAAATAATAATTTTGAAAAAATATAGTATAAATTTTACACATAATACACATTAACTCATGTGATACATCACATTACCCAATGAAATGTAGGGATTTATAATTCCAGGTCCACCTGTCACATCATAATATTTACATAGTCATACATTACACATAGAATATATAACAATCATAGTCCTAAAATAACCCATGGAAAGGAATGGGTTTTATTAATATTTCATAAAGAATAAATTCATGAGTAAACACTAGGGTTCCCCAAAAAAAAGATATCATACATTGGAATAAGATATCATATTTCTTAGGATAAGAGACAACACATTAGTAGTCAAAGATTTGTTTTGGAAAGAAATTCCTTTTTTGAAAAATCATTGATGTTAGCTTAAAAATCAAGGTGGAAACATGTTTAACCCCCAAAAAATGGAAGAATAGTGAAATAATATTTAAGGAATATATTAGTAATATTCATACTAAAGATTTAAATAAAGTGGGATAACCCAAATAAAATGAGCTGGATTCGATAATCTCCTTACATTAACTCCTACTTTATTTCATTGCTTTCGTGCTTCCTGAATAATAAATTTAAATTTATTAAAAAGTTTATCTTTAATTAAATTATTGTAATTTTTACCACTATTTATCAATTATAGTAATTTGAATATATTTTATAATTTTCTTGTTTATAGGGTAGTCATTTTGTAGTCATTTTGATATCATGTTTTACTTAAAAATATCATGTTTTTCCTCGATTTTTCAATTTTGTTAAATGTAATTTATACAGTAATCTAATTCAATACAAAATCATATAATACTTATAAATAAATGTTTATATATTATATATAATTATTAATATCCATCCATTATGGTGGTTATATGTGTTGACATGGAAATGTCTCTATAGGTGATTAACTAGCCTTTGATGGGACATTATTGGGAGAGCGGGAAAGGGATATTTGAAATTTACATATAGAAAATATTATATTTATAGTAGCTAAAAATAATTAATATAATGTTAAATTAATGAATAATTAATCATATATGGTTTTTTTTGTGATAGAGTTGGTGAAAAATAAAGGGAATAAGAAATAGAAATATAAAAATAATAGTTAATTGAAACTTACTTAATCCTCGATGTAACTTATCTGGTATGACAGTAAAACTCCCTTGATGTTTTGAGTTGGATTAATCCAAAAAGACCCTAATGATTAATTGTGTATTTAGATTAAGGATTTTTGGTAGAGGTTAGGATTTGGAAAGAGGGGGATGAATGGTTTTCCTAGGGAATGGACATGGGTTTTTTATACTTGAGGAGAGGGGTTTTTTTAGAATGATATAATAAGTAAAAAAACATATTAAAGGTAAAACTGATAATAGTTAACTTTTGATAATATAAATCATATATAAATATTATATAATTTTTATGACTTTAAACCGCTTTATAATTTGAATTCAAAAGTTTATTAAAAAAGAAAGTGGAAAGAAATAAAAATTGTTCCTTTAAAGAATCAATTTTGAATTTAGGTTTTGGAAAATTATTTTTATGTATGTAATTTAAGTTTTTTTTATTTTAAAGTCTCATTTATGAAATTTAATATATCATGACTTAATATCAGGTTCTATAAAGAAATATGTATTTATTATATTATAAAAGATGTAATTTAAGATACACTAGTCATGTGAAAAACATCATTTTTTTCTCTTCATTCAAAAATTGAAGTATTTTAGTAAATTCCCAAAAAATAAACCTTGGAATTTTTTTTTCATTCTGAATTCAAAAATGATATTAATTTTATCAAAATATATTTTTTATATAATTAATTTTAATTTTTAATATAAAAATTATGATTTTTATAAAATACTTGAAAATACAGTTTATTAAAAATGTTCTTATATTTTTATTGAGCTTTTAAATCATAATATTTATTTTTTGGAATTATAAAATCTATATTTATATAAATTAACCATTATAAATATTATTTATATAAAAATTTATTATTTTGAGGTAAAATTACTCTTCCAATGGTTAGGTTACAATTTTTAATAGTGAGTTTACTATACCCAATGGTCAGGTTACTATTCAAATATCCACATTATAATTCCAATGGTTGTATTAACTCCTATAAATACCTCTATATTTTTTTATTCATTATTATAATTAATTCCTATCAAGGTTCTATATTTCCATTTTCTATAATGTTGATTGGCTTACTAATATTTTGTTTCTTTTCTATAGTGTTATCAGTTGGGGTGATGATTCAAGTAGATTGGGGCGATCCATATTTTTTTAGTTTAGTTTTTCTATTATATATATATATTTTCTCCCATTTTAGTGTATAAAATTTTAATTGGTTTCAATACGGATTAATATAATAATATTTATTAATGTTTTTTTTTCAGTTTCTTTATGTTTTTATTACTATATATTATATTATAACACACATTTATTATATGAGAAAAATGTAATTTATAAAATCCGGGTTATCACATTCTTCCCCCTTATTTAAATTTCAACCAAAAAATTTAAAATCATATACTCTGTTGAAAATAGACGAGGATACCTCTATTTCATTGTTTCCTCTAGTTCCCATATTTCCTCTTCACACTTATCTTTCCTCGACAACACTTGGAAAAGGTGAGTTTTCTTGTTGCATTGAACATTTTCTTTATGGAATAAGATCATCATCAACTGATATTTATATAAGAGGTCATTATATAGTTTTATCACCTCTAGATTCAGTACATATGAGGGATCAGGTATGTATATCCTCAAGAGTGATATGTGGAACACATAATGAACTTGAGCCATACTTGGTGGAAGTGTAATCCAATAGGCCACTACTTCTATGAGACCAAGGATCTCAAAGGGGACAATGTAACTTGGGAAAATATTACCATTATTTATGAACCACATGACTCTCTTCCATGGTGATATTCGAAGGAAATTGTTTTCCTCAACATCGAACTCCAGGTCCCTTTTATAGTTTTTAGCATATCTCTTTTTTCGACTGTAAACATATTTTATATATTGTTGGATGGATTGAACCATCTATATCATATATTGAACAAGATCAGGTCTAATTATATTTCATTCCCCAACCTCATTCCAACATGTTGGAGTTCTGAATTGCTTCCAATATAGAGATTCATGTTGATCCATTTGTCTACTATAGTGGAAGCCATTTTATATGATAACTCTACTAATGGGAGATGTTGGTCCTAGCCACCATTAAATTTCATTGAGAATGATATTATAATTTCCTCAAGAATCTTAATAGTCCTTTCCAATTGGCCCTTAGTTGGGGGGTGATATGCCATGATAAAATTCAATTTAGTACTCAAAGCATGTTGAAAACTTCTTGAGAATTTAGATGTAATCCATGGATCATGATCAGAGATGATCGAAAGTGGATCCCCATACAGCCTCACCACTTTCTTCACACATATATATATATTAGTATGTTGTTCAAGAGAAAAAT
This sequence comes from Viscum album, assembly GCA_963277665.1. Lineage (NCBI taxonomy): Eukaryota > Viridiplantae > Streptophyta > Magnoliopsida > Santalales > Viscaceae > Viscum > Viscum album. The sequence goes on from OY728138.1 coordinate 644,984,703, forward strand.
CATCCCAAATAGTTATAAAGTGGGCAGTCTTGGTGAGTCAATCCACCAAAATCCATATCGCATTGTTTTTATTGGATGTATTTAAGTGACCAATGAAAAATTACATGGTGACATTATCCCATTTCCCACAATCCATATTTTTTTTATTTTTCAAATGACACTTTTAAGGTAAAGTCTAAACCCAAATACAACTACATGATTCCACATATTCCACACACACAAGGAGACCATTATGAACACTTTCAAAGACCACAGTTTAAAATTAAAAATTCAAAATCTAAATCAACGGCCATCCATCACCTCGACCCATGAGTTTCACTCCTTCCAATAACCATGAAACATCAACCATCACCCTCCACCCGATAAATAAACCCTCTAACACCTCACCACCATCGAACACCTCACCAAAATCATCACCTCGCCAGCTTCAATCACATCAATGCCGACCACTATCACCATCTCTCCAGAGCTGAACACAACCATGTCATCGACAGTCGAATCATCATCACTTACCTCTTCCCAATGTCTACCGTTCATACTCACAACCCAAAGACCCTTGAAGTCCACCACACATCTACACCTTAGTGAGAATGGTGGAATCTGGATCCATATCAAATAATTGAGTGGGCAAGCGATGAAGAGGAAAATAATGGAACTGCCAGAGACCCTCAAATACCATCGACCCACCATAAAACTTTTTCATTGTCTACTACTCATCGCCACACCAGAAACAAAGATCACAAAAACCAAACACAAACTTCACCAAAAGAGCATCAAACACCTATTTAAGCCACACTTAGTGTACCAACAGTCATCAGGCCTCACATACCAAAACCTTAATTAACTACCAATACAGATACTACTGGGAAAGGTACACAAGAAAGTGAGGCCAGAGAAGAGCTTTGAGTGGTAGTGGACTCCAAATCACCATAATCAATGAAGCAATATAAAATCAGTGGTAGATAGAGAAAAAAAAATCCAAATATAGAAGCACCAAAAAACTCATCGACCACCGATACACATAACCCCAATCCACATCATTACCCCAAATCCTTCTCCGACCAGGAGAGGCTCATGGGATCTTGAGACCAGAGTGAGGATCGAGGGGCCTAAGGCTTACATAAGGAGAAACCTTCAACGGGAGGACTGAAATAAACGAAGAACAAAATCCACTACAATGAGAACCAAAGTAGAGAAGGAGAAATCCATGTGAATAAGGAACCATCATGTAGAAGGAGAAAACAAGAGTGAAGGAAAGCACCAGAATGGATGATATCCGAAAGGGAGAACCATCAACACTAGAGAGGGCTCTAGAAACCCTAATAGAGAATCCGATAAGGGAGAGGCGAGCCAGGTGATTTAGGCACCATCTGAATTATCGACATTCTCTCATTTCCATATGGGTATATTCAATGGTTTAATCATCCTTTTGGACTTATATCACTCTACATTAACATTATGATTTACCAAAACCTTGAATATGTATTCTAAATCACCTTCTTCATTTTGTCCCACTAAAAGTGTTCTCAAAGATCACAGTACATCTTGGTACTTAAGAAATGGATAGAAAATGATGATCTATGCATATTATCTGATAAACACTTATTTATATGAAGTTATGAAGAAACAAAAAGACTCGTTCCAAACTAAATAACACCATCATTATAAATGTGGAACTCATGTAACTTCCCATCCTTTACTACTTTCACCTTCTTTTATAGCTCCAGATCATCCCTTTGCGCCTCATTGATCTTATCTTGGATACATGGTTGCCAAATAATCTGGGTGGGATAGGATTTATTCTCTAGAATTATAATTTCAAGATTAATCCTTTGAATATACATGAAGATATGGTCTTTCACAATTCTCATCAGGGATAGTGTAGAAGGTTCTATTCTGCTAAGACCATCAACTACCTTATTTTCCTTTATAGGAAGGTAGTTAATAGAGAAATCACATTCTTTGATCACCTATAACTATATTTGTTGATGCATGTTGATCTTCTTTTCTGTGAATATATACTTTAGACTATTGTGATCAGTATATATATCAAACTTTAAACCATATAGGCAGTGAAACCAAATCTTCAGAGTGAAGATCATTACTAAAAACTCTAGATCATGTTTCATATCATTCTACTAATTGATCTTCAACTTCCATGAGGCATAAAATATCACTTTATCATTCTAATTGAGTAAAAAACACAATTCCTTCTTTGGGTAATCACTATATTTCACAAAAACATCTCCAATTATTGGTAGTGTTAGTACATGCATAATGATTATTCTCATATTGAGATCCTTATATATTTCCTCACATTATTATATAGATACATACTTTACACCTTTATATGTTTTATTAGTTATCAGTTTAGAAAATCATGAGAAATTTCTCAAAAAAAATTGGTAGTACCCTAATATTCCATGAAAACTATTGAAATCCATGACGCCAGTGGTTCTGAGTCATTCCACAATTTCGTTTTTTATTAAAGGGTCCGTAGAAATTCCATCACATGTGATCATGTTCCCAATAATGTGACTTTATACATACAGAATTCACACTTCTGAACTTATCATACATTTTCTCCTTCCTTAATCTCCCTAGAAATATCCTTATATTCTCTTCATGTTCCTATTATTTCTTGGATTAAATGATAATATCATTAATAAATGCTACCAAAAAATTTATATGTAGTCTCTAAAGATTCTATTCATCAAATACATGATGATTAGAGAGTAATTTAAAAGTTTGAAGGGAATCAATATGAATGCATAGTTCCCATACCATATATGGAAAGTATCCTTCTAAATATATACCTTCTTTAAATTTAGTTGATGATATCCAGAATGAAGATCCACCATTGAGAAGTGCTGAAATCCTCATAGTTGATTGAACAAGTCATTAATCCTTGGGAGATGATATTTTTTATTTATGGTGGTCTTGTTGATCTTCTGATAATCTATACATAGCCGCATTGATATATCCTTCTTTTTGAAAGAGAGCACTGGCAGACCCCAAGGTGATTCACTAGGGAGTATGAACCCCTTTTCCAAATTCTCTTACAACTTCTTCATTAAATCTGAAAATTTAACCAAGTACATTCTATAAAGGAATTAGGATATAAGAGTGTCTTTGGGTAAAAGATCTACTAAGAACTCTACCTCATGATCTAGGGGAAGTCCATGTAACTCTTTGGGAAATAAATTAGTGTATTCACTAACAATTGGTATTTCCTTAAGGTTGGTTCTTTTCTTCAACACAAACATTTAGGAAAGGTATTATTCTTAACAGGGTATTATCACCCAGAACATTAATGAATTATCCAAAAGAGATTAATTATCTTCCTTTTATTTGATGAGGATAATTGGATGGTTCTGAATATAAAAAGAGATTTACTGTTCCCAACTATTTATGTGCAATTTATATAATGAAATCCAATCCATGCCCAATATAGAATCAAATTACAATAGGGGAAGTATTATGAGATTCACTGGAAGAATCTTCCCATAGACTCTTACAAGAGAAGATTACAAATCATGGGTTGAATTGATTCCACCACTAGGTATTTTTAGGAATATATATACTTAAAGGTATAGGAGATTTGATTCAATAGTTCTAAAAAATATGTTGGATATAAAGTAATGTATAGAACCATAATCAAATAAAATAATTTCCCTTATTGAGTGAATAAGAAGTGTATCTTGTATGAGTTCATTTTATTACTCCATTTTAGCAGTAGTGAGGGAATATTATTTCTCTTGATCCTTTGGATTTGGTGGTTGGTGAAACTGATTACCCTTAAGGACCTGTGGTTTAGTGAAATGGATTTCATAGTGTCCTTTCTCCCTAAAGATGATGAATTGAACCATGGGTGGTGAATTAGGATGATAATTCCTTTCCTCTATCATGTTATATGGATTATTAATTTCTCTTTGACATTCATGGGATTTGGGGAATTCTCTCCCATACTTGAAGCATTTCTGGACCCCTTTTAGGAAATTCCTATGATTTTTATTCCCATATTTTTAGCATCTGGGTTATTGGATCCTTTTTTCAGACCTTTTCATTGGACCCACCATTTTTGAAACTAAATTATTCTCTTCTTATCACCATAACCATGGTTCCAATATATTAACTCCATATATACTTTAAAAGCACATCAAACCACTTATTCCTAACTCCCAAATTCTTAGACAACTAGATCCTTTCTAAGGTGTGGTTTTAAAACCTTAAATAATCTATCTATTTTTCTATAATTGTTGAAAAAAAACCTGAGGTAAATCTTAAAATACTTTTGAAACTATCCTCATAAGCTGTGATATATTCACCTTCATTTTTCTTCAGCTATATTAATTATCACTCCATATTTTTTTCAAATAGTTCCATGGAATTACTTATTATGAAATATTTTCATAATGTCTGACCACTTCATATCATCTATTTGAACCTTTAGCTTTGTGTTCTTATTCAATGCCCACTATTGACCAGCTTCTCCATCAAAATGATAGATGACTGGAGTCACCTTCTCATTCTCAGAAAAATGGATCAAAGAAAAGATCTTCTCCCTCAAGTTAACCCTATTATGTGATTAATGGATCAGGAGTTCCACTCAACATTAATGATCATTACCATATAAAAGACTCAATGGAAAGATACTTATTTTTGGGTGAGGGTGTATGTTCCATGTGGTTCATGTTTTTATTCAATTCTCAATAAAAATGGGTCAGCATTTCCATGACTTCTTAAACCCCACCACCCATAGAATTGGGGATGTTGTTTGGGAAATCATTGAATTTTCCTTCACATGGTTTGTGGGTCTAGTTTCTCCTATATCCAACCATTTTCTAAAATAGATTTTTATTAACCAAATTGCATTCAAAAAATCATAAATAATATATTATTTTTTACAATTAACTTTAAAATAATATCTTATGGGATCAATATGTTTATCCTTTTTACAAATCAATATTTTTTAAATGTTTATATATATATAGTCTTATCATAAAGGTTTTCACTTATGTTTTTTAATCCAAATAATGAAACTAAAATAACTATGCCATAATAATAACTATAGTGACCATATTTTTTCATTCATAAATATTTCATTATTTTAAGATAAATAACTTAATAGGGATACAAATTCAGGATCCAAAAGTTTAGCATCTTTGAAAAATTGGGCTCATACATAACTCGTACATGATAAAACAAAAACATTTATTTTTACTTATCTTATTTACCCATATAAAAAATTTCATTCTCTTTTGTACATGTAATCACCTAAGGATATAAATCAATGAAACAGATGATCTAAAAGATCAGTAAGAGAATGAATAAAGGACATGATTAAATATAACACAATTGCGCATCATCATCATCATAATAATAACATATTCCTAATATCATCATAATAAATCTTGAGGGAAACATGTGAAATGGGTATGAAATTTGGAAATTCATAAAAATGAAATATCATGTCATAGTGGTCAAATACCAAACATAGTTGTGAAACAATCTAGGATCATGTTCCCACATAACGTATGATCATAATCATAAAATCTTCATTGTGAAAAAAAAGAGCTTTATATTCACACATAATACACATTATTTCATGAGATACATCACATTAACCAATGAATTGGAGAGCTATATAATTTCAAGACCACCCATCACATAATAATATTTACATAATCATACATACCACATAGAATGTATAATAATCATAGTCAGGAAATAAACCAAGGAAATGAATGAGTTTCATTAATATTTCATAAAGAATAAATTCATGAGTAAACATTAGGGTTCCCATAAAAGGGAGATCATAAATTAGAATAAGAGATTATCTTTATTTGAAAAAGAAACAACACATGAGGTGTCTATGGTTTGTTTTGGAAAGAAATGACTTTTAAAAAAATATTTGTATTGGGTATAAAAATAAAAGTGGAAAGATGTATATCCCAAAAATATAATGGACGAATTTTGAAATGATATTTAAGTAAAAAATTAGTAATATCCAAGCTGAAGATGTTGATAAATTTTGATAACTCAAATAAAAGGATTTCGGTTTGAGAATCCCTCACATTAATTCCTTCTTTATTTCATCACTTTTGTGCTTACAAAATAATAAATTAATATTTATTAATACATTGATCCAGAAGTGAATTATTGTAATTTTTACCACTGTTTATAAATTATAAGAATTTTATTATATTTTTTTATTTCTTCGGTTACTGGGTAGTCATTTGGTATCATGTTTTACTTAAAAATTTCCTTTTTTTCCATTATTTTTCAATTTTAATAAATTTAATTTATAGAATAGTATAATTAATTCCCTAAGATAAATATGATACTTACAGTAGGATACAATCATTAATATAATGTTAAATTACTTCCTAATTAATCATATAAGGTTAGTTTATGAAATAGGTTGTGAATAAGAAAGAGGAAAAGAAGAAGAAATAAAAAAAAGAAAAATCTAATTGAAACTTACTTAATCCTCAGTGTATTTTCTCTTGTATGACACTATAAATCCCTTAATGTTTGGAGTATGATTTATCCATAACATTGCTAAGGATTTGAAGGGTCTTTAAAGGAATTATTATGATCAATTTTAGGCTTTTGAAAGTAGGTGATGAGTTGTTTTCCAAGGGACCAGAGTGGGGTTATTTATACTTGAGGAGAGGGGTATTATTATAATAAATTATTAAATAAAATAATATGTCAAAGGTAAAACTTGTAATAATGATTTTTTGTAAACATAAATCAAATATAAAAATTATATAATGGGTTATACGATTTTGAAAATATTTATAATTTTAATTATTTATTTTATTAAAAATTAATGTGGAATGAAAGAAAAGTTGTTATTTTAAAGAAACTTTTGGCTTTAGGTTTTGGAAAATATTTTTTTGGTTTGGAATATTAGTTTATTTTAATTTAAATAATAATTTATAAAATGAAATATATCATTTTTGAACATCAAGTTATAGAGTTTATTAGTTCATTATTACATCATAAATGATATAATAAAAGATACACTTATTATGAGAAAAAAAATGTATTTTTTACTATTCACTTGAAAATTGAAGTATTTCAGAAAATTATCAAAAAACAACACTTGTAAAATTTTGACATGGGGATTAAAAAAATGTTATTAATTTTATCAAAATAAATTTCTAGTGTAGGTAATTATAATTTTTAATACAAAAATAATTATTTTTATGAAATACCTTAAAATAAAAGTTATTAAAAATGTTCTTATATTTTCATTGTGTTTTTTTAATCATAATATTTATTTTTTGAAATTATAATATTTATATGTACATAAAATAATCAGGGTAAATATTATTTATATCAAAATTTATTATTTTTAGATAAAATTACGATTCCAATGGTCATGTTACCTTTCCCAGTGTTTAGGTTACTATTCCCAATAGTCATGTTACTATTCTAGTGGTCACATAACTATTCTAATGGTCAAATTACCTCATATAAATACAAATACTTTCCTTCATTCATTATTAAAATCAATTCCCCTAAAGGTTTGATATTTCATTTTTCTATAATGTTGATTGGGTTAGTAATAACTTGTTTTATTTCTATAATGTTGGAAATAGGGGTAATTATTCTAGTAGAATGGGGCAATCCATATTTTCCCATTTTAGATTTTTTTATTTATAATTTTTTTCAAAATGTAATGTTTGGAATTTAATTAATTTCAATACTTCTTAATATAATATTATTTATTAATGATTTTTTATCATTTGTTTATGTTTATAATACTATATATTATATTATAACACACATTTATTTTAATGTACAATGATCATTTATATACTATGGGTTTTTATATAAACCAAGGATCCATAAAACCAAAAATAACCATTTCAAAATCCTTGTTCAACAAGAGAAAATATAATTTCTTACCACAAATGACAACCCTTAGAATGAATAAAGAAATCAAAGATTCAACTCCCTCAACCTAATCTCTTATAAAGGAATAATAAGATTAGGCTAATTGGAACGAAATAAGCCAATAAAAAGACTCTAATACATAAGTATCATCCAAGTATGTTGTTTGATAAAAGGTAATGTAACCTAAAAATAACATCGAACTGTATGGATTTGAAATATCAATCAAAGTAGGGTTTTTGAGGAATTTTAAAAGTTAAATACATGTTAAAGATATATTAAATCCCCTTCCATAAAGACACTAAATCCCTCATTCAGTTAGAATAAATCCCCCTTTAAGATAAAATGACTAATCAACCATTTGAAATTCCAAACCAAACAACACCATGATGTGGTGGAGTTTTACCACTCACATGTTGACCTTAACCTAGAGCCTGAAATTCCTTGAAAACAAATCATATCCTCGATGTGTACTCTTTTTTTCTTGGGCACGAGCTTAGTGATTCCTCAGTGGTCTGGGGTTACATTGAAAATAGAAGTGATGTACTCCCTAGACCACTCCCTATTCTAGTTTCTATGGATTAACCCGTGTTTCATAGGTTCATAACAAGATAACAATTACCACCACCACAAGCTTCAAACTAGCCCAGTTGCACCTAGAATTACTAAAAACCCACTTAATATCCACCATACCACTTTTGAATCTCTATAATCCCAAAATAAAATAAGTTCAAAATAAAATTCAAGGTTGAGATGTTATAAACTCCACACTATTTCACTTTCTATCCCAGGAAAATTTTAAGGAAAATGGTTGATCAAGAGGAAATATTAAAAGATATCCAAAGAAGAGAAGAAAACCAAATCATCACCATCAAACAGAAACATCAAAGAGACTCAAAATGATCAAATCTATTAGATGGAAACCTAATGGTGTTCTGGACTAAAACAAGAAACTAATATTTACATATAATTACTCTAAAAAATTAATCCATTAAACTATAGTTCCAAAGAAAGTAAAAGAACTTGATTAAGAAGGACAGATAAAATCTCCAAAAAAATCTCCATGATTATTTTTAATAAATTGTATGATTGAAACTCAACTACTCAAGTAATGATGAACATTACTATAAATATCCAAATGAAATCCCTAAAATACCATCCATGATAAAACCATTATATCACACTATTAAAAAGTGTTTGGAAATAATACCACCTCAAGTAAACCACCTATGGAAGATAAATTAGTGGAAAAAAATAGATAATGGAATGGTCTATTGAAAAATACTCTAACAAAATCCTACCCTAACAATAATTTCAAATTATTTATTTAGATCAAGCGAGAGTGACGTATGGTCATGATAACAGAACATAAAATATTGGTAATTCCAATAAAATTATCACAACACATCAACTTTTTATCCAAATTTCCTAAACACCTACCAAAAAATATATTTATATAGAAAAACAATGTACAGTCCCAACAGAAGGCTCACTCAGCACCAAATGAGGATAACAACAAAAACACCAAGGCATGAACATTTATAACACATCCATCACCATCCCATAGAGGATATATCAATGTAAAAATGAGAAATATAATTTTATATGAACATGATAAAGGTTTCAAAATCCCAATAACCTTACCTCTTCTTTATCTTGAAATGAAAAATTTAAAATGATACCGACTCAATTAGAGACAACCTTTCCATATGAAAATCTAATTAATGTGGAATTCTAACTATATTAGGATTTCAATTTGATTGAAAATATTCCATCCTAAGAAATTAAAAGGATGTGAATTTAATATAATAGAGATATCATGTAAATACCCACACAAATTAATTCTTAAATCACCAAGATAGAATTAAATGACGATGTTTGATATTTCAAAAATGCCACTAAAAAATTCTTGAATAACCAGAACGGACAACCCCCACATCATAATCTCAACAATATGAAACAAATTGAATCATTTAAAACTCAAATAGTATTCATTTTGACATTAATATCAACAATTTTAAGTAGATTATGTTAATAAGGGTAGACATAAATCCACATTTTCTTCAAATAGATCCTCTATCGAACATTTTAAAAAGACATAGACAACCAAAATCATGATTGGATTTAGTAGTATTATGACTTGTATGTCACGTATGACCCTTCCTTCCACACTTGTAGAAAATTAAGTGACTATTTATATAAGACTCTATAAATAGAATACATGAACGCGTTTTGGTGCCACTACTCATGAGATCTAGAAAGGAAGACTTCATTTTTCCCATACTAAAGAACCCATCACCACATATAGGTATAAGAAAACCCACTAATGCCTTTATTTTTCTTATAATTCATTATTTAAGCCTGATATCTTTCATTACCAATGTTTTATAAGAGTCAAGGTCAAGATAAAACGCATATTGAAATATGTTTTGATGATCAAATTTTTAAAAAACTAATCCATTAATGAATCATCAAAGGGAAAAATGATGAGGATATAGTGCTAGCTTAATAAAATGTGAAAGTTACCATGTTTTGGATGAGTTTAATTTTATGAATGATATTGATATTTTCTTATAGTGTCCAATACAAAACACAAATTTAGGTTCCAAATGTAATTATGATAGTTAGAACACATAAAAGTGTTGTTTTTGGATGGGGTTTTGGGATAGAGATGTGTATCAAGAGTTTGTATGAGTTTCAGGAGTATTGGGCTTTTAAAAATCATTTTTTGGAGAGACAACCATTGGCCCATGGTTAGAATGTGGTTATTACTAATAGTGAAACATATTTTTCATAGAAACCTGGTTTGTGTAAGCTATGCTGGGGATCCAGAAATCCATGTAGTTTGGTGTAGAGGTGGAGAGGACTCTGCCAAGTTGGAGTAACTTTTTACTAACCATGGGATAAAATAGTGTGAGGAAGGAGATATTTGGGAATTGAAGCTCTCATGGTTGTCACATAGTTTGGAAAACTGTGTGAGGATGTCATGTAAAATGTGGCTACTTAGATAGTGGAACCATACAGTTGGAACATGGTTCTTCTAACCATGTAGACTAACCATAATCCTCTTGAAAATGGAAAAAATGACAATTTTTACCCTCTGACCTTAAATGGGTTTCACCCAATTTTCTTCCCCCATCCATCCATTAGCTATTAATTTCACACCATCCACCATCTACTCTTATTTGGGGGTGTATATACTTTATTATTTTTCCCAATAAAAAATAATAAGATTATTTGAAAGCCTAATAGTGATTCAAAAACTCTTCTTTCTTACTTTCTCCAGTTCTTTTTTCTATTATGATAATTTTTATGTGAGCTCATATGACCTATTTTTAGAAATATCATTTGGTTATTTTAATTTCTCTCATTCCAAATTGAATAAAAGACTGATAATGGATGAGTGAATTTCTATTGGTATATGTTTGGTGTTTTATATGATTTTACCAAAAATTTGGGTTGTTTATAGAATGCATCATTGTGCTGCATGCCATATTTTTCTTATTTCACTCCTAAAATGTGTAATTCCTTAATTTAATTATCTTTATAGTGACTTATACCCCTTGTTGGACCCATTATATTTGTTCTATAATTATGAAATCCACTTTGATAACCCCTTTGGATGTGTCCAATAATTTACCCTCATTTTTAATTACATGTGTCTGAATGTGAAACATTGTAGGTTTGTTTTGTTTATCCCATAAAGGGATAATTTATTAAATGATAATAATTGAGTTTATTAAATAATTATAGTGTGTTTATACTTACTTGGAACTTTATCACTCAATATTGAATTGAAAAATGGATTTTTTTGGATTTTTGAATGTCATGGAATTACACTTGGACATATCAAAATTATTAAATTTGATGATAGTCTATTTTTATGGACTACCCTAATGAACCAATTTGATTCCAATATGGAATATATACTTACATGGATATTTAGAACTATTTTTTGCGATAGAATTAATGAATTGAATATTCATGAATTTCAATTGGTAGGTATGTTTCCCATGGACTCCTCCTTGTTGTAAATGATATGGTCTAATAATATATCTTGATTTGATAAATGGATGGGATTGTATTCATTATCCTTGAATTGTTATATCATATGGATATTCCCATTGGCTATATCTAGTTATTAAATTAAATGTTTTGGGACATTATGTTACACCTTGAATGATATCTAGATTCTTGATAATGAATTCCATGTAAGGGTCCATAGGTTCAATGATATTATCTTACACCATGAATGATACCTGGATTCCCGACATATAATTCCTTGGTTGGGTTCATTGGTTTAATGATTTATATAATTCTTGAGTGATACTTAGATTCCTGTTACGAAATGCATTGGACAAGCTAATTAGATGATTCATTTATATTAAAAGTGATTCTTGGATTTGTTTTAAGGAATTACTTGGATTATATCATTCATTAAATGATTTATGTTACACCATTAGTAACACTAGGATTAATATTACCAAATTATTTGGATGAGATCATTGGTTAAATAATTTATATTACACCTAGAGAAATACTAGGGTTCCTGATTTGGAATTCCATTGAAGGGCTCATAGGTTAAGTGAATTAATGTATTCCTTGAGTGATACATGGATTTTGATATGAAATTACATGGATGGGATCTAAGGTTAAATTAAATTATATTTTTCTTGAGTGATATTTGGATTACCTTGAATTATTAAATAATTAATGTCATGAAACATGAAAAATATTATATGATCATAATTATATATAGATACCTTGGTTTTTCCTTGGGTCCCGCTTGAATAATATTATACATGGATGCCTGGGATTATAGCCATTGGTCATATTTATACAAAAACAATCTCATGTTCATACTTAGTTAGCTTATTCTAAAGTAGGTAGAGTCAACTAGGTATCCCATGATGATCCTAATTCTTACAGTGTTATATTTACTTTACTCATTACCTTTCATACACCTACACACATGAAATTCTATACTCACAAACTAGATTTTAATTAGACATGGTTGGTGGTGGCCTACTGAGTTTTATTCACATCTTATTTGGGACATCAATTGGTACCTGAACATATCTCCTCAGTCTAGGTTAGTACTTCACTCATGCTTACTTACTATGGTGTATTCTGGAACATTGATTGAAATAGGACAAATGACTAAGAATGTACTCAATATTCCTTATGGATTTGGAGTCTTATTTTTTTATTTTATCGTCTGTCTATCACTGTTTTATGTATTTGGTGTATACTTGAATTTCCTTTATTTTTGGAATATCATGTTCTTGTATGGATGTATTATTTGGCACTTTCTAGGTGGCCTGTTTATTATTACTTCCAATTTATTTTTATCTTCAACTTTATTTCATTTATTTATGATTGATTTATGTTATTTATAGATCAAGAGGGTATAGTCTCCCAACTGTACCCCCTTTAGACCCTCTATACATGTCATTATCTTATGGTGTATGGGGAGGCATGCTTCAATCCATGTGTCCCACTGATCATGCTACTATTTATAAATTGAATTAGGATGATATTTCAAAAAGTGGTATCATATGATTCCCTTTCTTTTCTTGTATTAATATTTTGGGATGGTATATATGAGATTAAAAATGTGTAAGAACTAGGAAAATAGATCATGTATGGGAATGGATGGCACACACATAAGGGAAATGTTAAGTTTCTAGTGAGGGTAATATTTTTCATGTTGTTCATTACTATAGTTGATTATTAACCCCCCTTGAGTGATTAATGTATTTCTACTTTTTACTAATTTTTTGTATTTATCTATTAGACTAGTTTGGAAAAAGATATGATGTGTTCATGCATCAATAAGGCACATAGGATTCAAATGTCATTTTAATGTTTAACTGTATTCCATAATTGTGTGATTATGTGCTAGATTTATTAAACTTATATTATTATATGATTATTTATCATGTTACATGTATTTTTATACTAATGTGACATCTTCATCAGCTCCTCTTACTTATGTGTCCCTCTCCCCTAGTTCTGCTCCCTATCTCATTACCCCTAATACCTCCCAGGTTCTCATCTCCCCTTCAACCTATCAGGTTCCCCCAACACCCATGATTAACTCTTAGATCATGCCTCTCCTTTAGGGACGCCCTCTATAGCTCATCTATTGCTTCCTTGCAGTCCTTCTTCCCAGAGGTCTCTATTTCACTAAAATAAAAAATTGAGGGAAGGTTACTGCATTTGTCTAGACGTCCCTACGTTTTCCTTCGAGGAGGTGATGAATTGCTTGAAATGGATACTGGTAGCCCGCTTGGGTGTAGTGAAGCTGTTGTCCCCCATTTTCCAGTTCATTTTAAGCTCTTGGGGGATTCATATTCTGGAAAAAATTATCCATGATCCACATGAACTTGTTATTCCTCATCCTCACTTTATAGGAGAAATTCATCCATGCGTGGTGTAAGGAACTTCACTTCTTGGGAAACTGGATCTTTATCCTGTCCTAGTGGTCTATAAACGTTCACATGGGAAAATAGAGTCTGACAGCTTTGGTTTGGATCATCCTCCATAGGCTATCATTACCTTTCATGAATGTTGGCTTCCTTAAAGCGATTAACGATTCCATTTGAAGCTACCTTTTCTCAGATGATAGGACCAGGCACTGTGATGATACCATAGTGGCCCACATATTTCTGGAAATGGATATCTCACATCCTTTGAAGGAAAATCTTTCACTTAGGGTGAAGGATTCCTTCTGTTGGAATTAGGAGATCTATTATCCTATCTTCCCTGGATATTTCTCATACTATTTTCTTTAAGGTCACTCCTTGAAGTTTTTCCATCATCACCACCAGAGTGGGTGAACCCACCCCCCATGTAGCTATTGAGAGAGACATATAGATGGCCCCACTCAATGTCACTCCTTTTTAAGTAGATCTATAGGCAGTTCAGGTCCCTGGTGCTAATCCTTCCCCCCCTCCTAGATCCAGAACTTGATCTTCCTCTTTCTCCTTTTATAGAAGGTGATAAGGTGTCATTTCGAGATATAGTAACCTAGGTTTCAAGGTGGTTTCCCCCTCTATAGTTCAGTGATCCCCACTCCTTTTTTTCAACTACATTTATCCTCTTAGGTTTTTTTAGGATGGAGGAATTTCAAGGCTTACCTCCCCACCCGACTAGTTTTGTTTCCTTGCCTCCTCACTAATCAGTTCCACCCCGAAGTGTTTATAAAGACTATGTGTGTGATCATGAAGAGGGCCTATCACCAATGGGTTATCCAACCGAAGGGATCCTTTCTTATCCCACCTTAAAATCCCTCTTGGTTCCTATAGTGGGATCTCCATCCCAGAATTCATGTTCTCCAAGGCAGGGTGCAACACCCTCCCCTGGTATTCAGAGCATGCTATCTCGAAGCCCTCAGGATACCTCCACAACCAAAATAATTATCCTATCCAAGAGTAATGTCATATGAATGAGTTTGAAATATATGAACCTAAAGGTGAGGCTGTTCTACCACTATATTAAGGCTATGAGTTCTAAAGCAAGTCCCATGAAAGTATTTCATCAATGATTCCCCTGATCATATGGATTGCCTTTAGAATTGGCACCTGGGCCATGATAGACTTATTGGCTTCCTAGATTACCAAACCTAAGGATGATATTTTTTCCATCCTCATACACAAACAACATCCCTATAGAATATGTGATTTCTCTAGAAAACTCAACATGCATGGATACATGCATGCTGACCCATCCAATCAAAAAATATGGATATTCTGGAATATAAATTTCACTGTTGATTTGGCCCAATCTAGGGACTAGTTCATAATAGCTAAGGTGACTCAAGGAAACCATTCCTTATTCATGTGATTCGTTTATGGGATATGTGACCCCATACAATGAGAGAACTTGTGGAAATACCTCAATGTGTTTGATCTTGGTAACCATCTGTAAATAGTTGGGGGATATTTCAATGTTGTTGCTGATCCGGAGGAGAGGAAGGGTAGGGGGAATTTCCCAAAAAATTCTAGTGTATATTTTTACAATTCATGGTAGGAAAGGGGCTCATGGATGTTATCTTCTCAGGTGACCTGTTCACTTGGTGCAACAACCAACGGGGGAACTTTCATTCATGGAGTCATTTGGACCGATGTTTGGCTAACATGAAATCTATATCCATGTGCTCTAACACTAGAATGAATCATCTAGTTCATGGAATATTGTTTTATTCTCCACTTATGATATCCTTGTCTATAAAAAAACTCCATGAAGTATTTAGATACTACTAGGAATGGGCCAGCATACTCGGGTACCATGACCTAGTTAGGGACACCTGGGATGACCCCTCCCTGGGTCATATGTGGACTGCCTTTCATAAAAGATTGAGATGGATCTTGATGAGGCTTCAGTCATGGAATATGGATATTTCTCATATTTATAGATATATGGAGGCCACCGTGCTAGATATTGAAAAACATGAAATAAATTTGGAGGTGGATTGAAAAGACTGGGTTTTTTAGGAACTCAAAAGTAAAAAAGACTATCTGGAAGACATGATTTTGAAATAGTAATTTCAAGCCAAGGAGGCAGTGAGAATAAAATGGCTTAAACAGGGAGATAAAAACATCACATACTTCAATGCACGCATCAAGAGAGGAAAAGGCTAGTTAAATTGAACATTTTGTGGAATGATGGTACTTATACTGATGAGAATGATGTCATTGGAGGATTGACCAAATCTTTCTTCAAATATATTCTTATTTGGTCCACCACCCGCATACTTAATGAGTAACTTGAGGGGAGTACAGGTCTAATTGATGTGATACCAAAACTTTTTTCAGACAGGGATAATGAAGGCCTAAGGCATATACATAGAGAATAATATTTTTGATGCTATGATGAACTTGAACCCTAATAGTGTATCATGACACAATGGCTTCCCAGGATCCTTTTATAGGTCATCTTGGGATATAGTGAAATAGGATTTTATTAAGGCTATCCAATACTTCTTCTGGGGAGGTCACTTACCTCACGTTGCAGGTAGAACCACCATTGTGCTCCTCTCCAAAAACAAGAATCCTTCCTTAATCCATCATTATAGACCACTGAGCATGTGTAACATCCTATATAAAATATTTTACAACATCATCAACTATAGGATATCTATTCACTTCCCTCAGTGGGTCTTTACGGAATAACATCACATTGTGAAGGACTGCTCGATCCAGGGTGCTATCACTGGCGCAAGAAATTATAAAATATATCAAATTCAAAACTCATGGTTCTAACATGTACATAAAGTTATAAAGGGAAAAATATTATGAATTTTTTTAATGGAGTTTCATAAACAAGGTTCAAGTAGGCATGGATCACTACTTGTGGAATATTGATATTATATTTCACTACATTAGTTCCCCATGGATGGCGGTTACATTCATGGGGATGACATATGGATTCTTCAAGGAATCCCATGCCCAAAGTTAGGGGGACCCAATCTCTCCAAGAATATTTATTCTCACCCAGGACATCCTCAACCACCTCATCTAGAAAAGCTTAAGAAATGGAGAAATCCTCCCATACCATAGAAGGATGAGATCTCCATCTGTGTCCCAACTCATGTTTGCTGATGACACTATCTAATTTATAAATGCTATGAGAAGATCGTTATGATGTTTGAACAGGGTTATAGAGGAGTATTTCTATTAGAGTGGCCAGGTTATTAACATGATCAAGAGAAACTTCTATATCTCCAATGGTTGCTCGTCCAGCCTGATATCTATTATGAGCCACTATCTAGACATTCAGAGTGGGGACCTTACTTTAGATTACCTTGGTTCCACCATATCATCATGTATGCTACGTATTCATGACTTCATCCCCCTCATAGGTAAGACCACCAATCATTTATTCAACTAGAAGAATAAGTATCTATCATCAGGGGGTCAGATAACGCTATTTAACAGTGTGATCTTAGATACTCTAGGGAATTCCCTCTTGTCTATAAAAGTTCTAAAAGGCATCATAAATAACATTGATAGGATCAAATCCATATCTATATGGGATACTCTATATAAAGGAAAAAAGCACTTGGCATCCTAGATAAAGATGGCAAGGCTAGTTTAAGAAAGATTTGTCAACATCCATAGTCTTGAGGGAACCCTCCTCTACATGCATACTAAATTAGAATGGGAAGTACTAGAAAAATGTACCTTGTGGGGGATAACCATGAACAAAAATTATTTGGGGAATATATAATTAGTGGAAGGCCATTCCTATCCACTCTGGTCTATGATTTCTCCCTTGTCACAACCCTTCAACCTCATACTCGTTGGCTTGTCCTAAAAGAGGATATCTCTTTCTGGAAGAGATTTCATTAGATTTCTATGATGACCTACCACAAACATTTATTTCAAGGAATATAGTATTTACCCAACTTTAATTAAATATATTTTGGATAGGGATCACATGACCAGTTTAACCTCATTGAGATGAACTCAGACCATGATAGGTGTGTTTTCACCCCATCCCCCTTGTTGTCTTTCCTGACGAAGGACTTTTGTCAGACCATTAGTATGCAGGACCATGAATATGTTTGTAATGATGTTCTATAGGACAAAAGTATCCCCAAAAAATAAAAATTCTTAACTTGTATTATAAAAAACATGTCAGTCCCTATAGATGAGAATATTAAGCACTACAAAATTAACATTGTATCCAGATGTGCCTGGTGTAGGAATCATAGGTAGGAGAGTACTGCCCATATTTTCTTTGAGGAAAAGTGGGCGTGTGAGGTTTGGAACTCTTTTGGCGATTTCAATTCCTTATCCTCTCCTTACATGGATAATAAAATATTTATGGATCGTTGGTACCATGGATCAAGAGATGGGGGCCCCGAGAGAATGGCTTGTACTATGGTGTCGCATGCTGGTTTCTGGTGCCTCTGGCAGGCGAAGAACAAAGTGATACATGAGGGGGTATCCATGTTGGGAAGATCTATCATTATTAGGAAAAAACATGTTAATTGACATGGTTAAGATCCTAATAAACTGGAGGGAGGCCCCCTATATGAAATGATTTAATGCAGGGTTCCATGGGGCCCATCCTGACAGTAGTAGTTCACAAAATAATTGGGTTCGTTGAAATCCCCCAAGGGGCCTGAAGCTCAACACAGATGGGTATAGCATTGTGACGTCCCAGTTACAGAAGCCGCCCAGAGGTGCCCCATACCCGGTTGGTCACATGGCCTCAATCACATTTCCCCGAATGCCAGAGGCTATCGACTAGCAGCGAGGGCCTTGGGTGTGATAGTGGGGAAACTATGTCCTCATTGGCAGAGTAACACAACAGAAGTAAAATAGATTGAAAGAGATGAAGCAGTAATAATACAATACAAAATTAAATAGCATAAGACTGGAAATAATAAACTAGATCACACATATATATATGAATGATGCATGATACATATGTCTAGGAAAATAGCCAAACAAGTCACAATGCTGTAATACAGTACTAAAAAAAAGTACAAAAGAAATCCAAGTAAACAACTCCTCGGTATTGCAAGCCTCATCTTGGTCACATGCTCTCCAGCTCTAAAGTAGTCAAGTACCTAAAGTTGAAGGGTGCTTTACCTTACCTAGACATGCAATAATATAATTTGTTTGGGAGAAATAGCATGACCCAAAAAAGTTGTGAGATGAATCCCAGTAGGCAACCACCTAAGGATCTTTACCTAATAGTCATTGAATATATATGGTAGGAAATAATCAAAATGAACCATTAAACAAGGAAGTACTCAAAAGTAAACAATCCTACAGTTTTAATGCATTCAGTTTCATATATAGAGTAAGCAACTAATCACAAATAGGTAAACCTCTAGGAAGTACTCATATCCTAACCCCTCTAGTTCAACCAAAACAACACAAGAAACCCTCTAGGAAGTACACACAGTCTAACCCCTCTAGTTCAGCTTTATAACAAACTCTCTGAGGAAGAACTCACCATCAATTCCCCCTATAGTCTCATATCGATAACTAATAGGCACTCTGAGGAAGATATAAACTTCCAATTCATCCTACGGCCCGTATTGAGGAAATACAGACACTCTGAGGGAGCACTTACATCCATCCCCCCTATGATCTCACAATGTAACAGTAAAACAGACACTCTGAAGAAGCCCTCAATGTCCATTATCCATATGGTCTACTACACCAGGTTCTCGAGGCCGTGTGTAAGTCAATAATGCACAAAAATATATATATAAGCCAATGTAAACCTCAAGAACTATTTATCTCAGCAGTCTACAACATATCATAATATACCAGATAAAATCACTCCATCCTACTATACTAGTCATGGAAAGAAAATCAGCCTAACAGGAAAGCTAGACCAAACGGTCAAAATAAGAAAACATGGGAAAAAATCCATAGCATGGTAAGATTAACCCTATTAACAAAAAATTAAACTCTATCCAAATGAACAAGGAATAGCAGGCAATAGTAGGGCTAAAAACCATAAATACACAATACCCCAAATGAGGTTATTGGGCAGTTTTGAACATATAAATCAAAGACTAACTATGAAAAGGCACAAACCACCTACCTTGGCATAGTGAGATCAATATACATGAACATCAGACCTTGAATAGCCGATGAACGCCATAGATCTACAAAAATTCTTAATACATTCAACCAAGGATATCTTGTAGAAGAGGAGAAATCAGGAGATGAAGTTCAAGAAGTGAGGAGAACTCACTGATGCGATTCCAATGCAATCAACAGTGGTCGATTCAGAGAATAGATGACGAATCGGAGGCTCAGAGAATATCCATGGCCATACAGATGCTCCTAGATGAAATAGGTTGAGAAGAAGTGTGTTCTGTCCATTAGACATGACCTTGGTCTGTTTAATGAAAAAAATAATTTACACAGCGTGTTCTTTAAATTTACATGGTGTGTACTTTCCTTCTTCAGCCTCCAATTTAGGTGGTCTCTAGGTCACCACACATAGCCATGTGCTTGGACATTACACGACTAGCCTACAGTCACCAGCGACAACTAGGTAAATGGTGTGTACTTAAAAGTACACAGTGTGTACTCCTAAAATTTCTAGAAACTACTATTTTTTCTCAAAACAACCAGAAGATAAAAACATTCCTGAAAAGAAGATCCGAGTTCTTAAAAACTTTCCCCTTAAAGAAATTCATCCCTGAATTTCTCTAGAAAGGTGGAATAGAAGAAGAAACCTCAAATATCTTTGGATACTGTGATCGTACATCGGCCCCCCTCTCCCAAATTTCATCCTGTACTCACCCATGATTCCATAGAACTCATACTATATGAACAGACCAGCCACGTAGAACCTTCACACTTTGATCAACAATCCAGAAAGGATACTCTTTGAAGGATTATTCCACCTCTAACTCAACCTCCTTGGGTTGGAAAACATGATACTGGTCTGAGAAGTAACGCCGAAGATGAGAAACGTGGAAGACATCATGCATATCCCGATACCTATGAGGTAACTGAAACCGATAGGAAACCATCCCAACTCTCTCCAAAACCTCAAATGGGCCGATGTACATCGATGAAAGATTACCCTATCTCCTATTCTTCTTGTGTCCAAACGTCGATGTGACACGTAGAAAAGACTTTTCTCCAACCTCGAACTCCAGAGGTCATCTCCGTCAATCAGCATAAGACTTATATCTTGACATTGCAGTATCCATCCTCTTTCTAATCAACTATAACTACTCTATGGTCTCCTGGACAAGGAGAGGTCCCAACATAGTTGCCTCTCCTACCTCTAGCCAACATATGGGTGATCGGCATGGCCTACCGTATAAATCCTCATAAGGCTCCATCTGAATAGTTTCTTGGAAACTATTATTGTCGGAAAACTCCACAAGAGGTGTGTGTTTCTCCCAAGAACCTACAAAATCCAATGTGCATGCCTGAAGTATGTCCTCAAGCACCTGAATCGTATGCTTGAATTGACTATCTGTCTGAGGGTGGTAAGCTGTACTGAAAATTACCTGTGTACCAAAATCCTTTTGAAGTCCCTGCTAGACCTGAGATGTAAAACATGCATCCCTATCTCAAATAATTAAGTGTGGAACTCCATGTAAACACACTATCTCTCTTATATACAACCTTATGATCTCATCAACACTTAAGGTCTCCATGATCGGCAATAAGTGAGAAAATTTCATTAGTCTCTAAATGACCACCCATACAGCATCATTCCCTCAAGGTGACCTTAAAAAACCTGTCATGAGGTCCCTCACGACATTGTTTCAGTTCCACTTGGGAATGGGTAATTGCTGCAGAAGCCATGTTGGTCGCTGATGCTCCACCTTCACCTGCTGATAGGGGAACACCTCATGATCAAACTAGAAGCATCTATCTTCATACCTAGAAACCAATACTAATGGTGTAGATCATGATACATCTTGGTGACACCCATATGAACTGCCCCAACCGAGCAATGAAAGTCTCACATCATCTCCTCACATATGTCTACTGACACCCATACACGCCCATGAAAAGAAATGATCTCACCCTCACCTATGGTCCATCCAGGAATAGGGTCCTCTCCTGACACACTCTTCCATAAGACTAAGCCTTCAAAATATAATAGCTGCCTCATTCTCACTCGATCAAGAAAAGTAGAGGTAACAACTACTAAAGATAGAAACATCTTTCCCTGTCTGTAGTGAATCTCCAAATTCATTTCAGAGAATAGAACCATATGCTGCCACTCACTACTGGCCTCCTTAACTGCTTGTATCTGAGACCTCCTGCTCAATGCATCATCCACTACGTTGCCCTTCCCAAGCGTATAGGCATGCTCAAAGTCAAAATACTAAAGGTACTCAACCCACCTTCACTGTCTCAAATTCAGATCGCGCTGAGTGAAGATATGCTTGAGACTATTGTGGTCGGTGAAAACCACAAAATGTTCTCCCAGAAGATAATGTCATAAACAGAATAAGGCATGAACAACTACTACGAACTCAAGATCGTGCGTAGGGTAATTCCTCTCATGTGGCCTCAACTACTGAGACCCGTATGCAATGACCCATTCCCCCTGCATAAGCACAGCTCCCAGCCCAATTTTTGATTCATCAAAGTAAATCGTATAGCTCTGGCTCAAATCTAGAAATACAAGTATCAGTGCTGAATTCAACCTCCCTCTCAACTCCTGAAAGGCTGACTCACAATATTCTGACCACAAGTACTTCACACCCATCTTAGTGAGACCCACCATTGGTGCTGCTAAGTGTGAATAGTCCTATATAAAATTCCTGTAGTAACTAGCCATCCCTAGAAAACTCCGTACCTCAAAGACATTCTTTGGCCACTCCCAGGAAAAGTATTCTCTCATTTTACCTAGGTCTACTGTGTAACACCCCAAGCTTCCACGATACGCTTCTCTTTGAATAATACAGTAGCGTGTGTTGTACTAAACTTCGAGTTTTAACACACACTACAACCAATCAAACTAGCCATTATGAATAGTAATACCCAATTTTTGAAATCTTATACATTTTATATTTCAAAATGGACTTCATTTTTGGATTCGGAATATCGAAATTAGCTTAGGGTGAATTTTTTTGTATTTTTTTGAAAACATTCAATTTTTATGAATAGTAAAAACACTGAGTTATAGTTTAAAACCAAATTTTTATTAAAATAATTATTTATTTTATTTAAATTTAATTAAGGTCAAAATAGATACATAATACTTATATAAGTTCAATGTAATTCATTGAAGTTAGTTTAGAAAAATGTTAGATATATGAAAATTTTATTGAACTTTTCACCGTCTTTTACCCACCTCTTAGGAGAATTTGGAAATTCACATAAAACATAATTATACAGCTTTTGTGAGTAGAATTTCAAAAATCTGAGAGACACAGTTAATATCAAGGAGTAAAATTTGGTTCAATAAGATAAAAATAATATTTTGTGAATAGTAACTTTTTACTTTTATTTACCATGATTAAAAGTAAATAGGGTAATTAAGGGTAAAAATGATTCTAATATTACCCTAAAACATGTCCTAATTCTATTATACAAGTTTATATCAACCAAAAATAACCTTATGAATAAAATATTATTATTTAGGTCCTCTTGGATTAGATTAGGACATTTATTATTATTTAATTCAAAGAAGAGTTAAAAGAGTTAAAATCAAAGTTTAATAATTAAAATTTTTTTAATATAGGGTTATACATAATATAAATTTGATTATAAAAATTTATTAGAAAGATAAAAATATTTAATACATAATGGTATTTTATTTATAATTTTTGGACGTTAAATTAATTAATTTATTTATGACACAATGGTGGTGCAGTAATTACCTAATTAATGAAATATTAAAATAATAGAGATTATAAATATCAACATAAATGTAATTTGAGACTTTTTATGAATTAGCCTAATTTTATAGGTTAATATGAAATATTAGTACTGGTTATATAATTGTTTTTGAAGTAATAATGCTCTTATGAAATTATCAAAAACAAAATACCCCAGTGTCAAAATTGACATAAAAGAGTTTTTAAAACAAATATTATATTATCAATTAATATTCTATTCTTAAAAATATAAGGATTGGCCAAAGGACTTATATAATGATAGTTTTATCATTAATAGACCACTTGGGGGTCTCTTGGAGCTATATAGTAAATTTATTAACTATATAATATAAAAATACAAAGAGACATGGTAAATGTAAAACTATTTAACTAAGAGTTAAATATAAATGATAAGGTTAATATAGTGACCCAAACCTATCTAAAATCTATTGGATGAAAGTCTATCGATCCATCCCCACCTTAAACTTTAAATAATACCCTTTGGAGCCATTATAAACTGAATATAAATTTATTATATAATGATATTTCTATCTTTTCGAAAGGTGCCCCTCACCCGTCTTATAAAAGGGAACTCCCCCTTCTCTATAATTCACACCTTCAAAGAATTTTGGCTCAGCCAAACCCTGCCCAAATATTCTCTCAACATCACTCAATTCAACCTAGAGTCCTTAGTTTGATCAGAAAGCCAACCTAAGGAGCCCTTTTGATCAAATCAAAAGGGAGAACCCGAAGAAGAGGTAATGTTTTCACCACCCACTTTCAAGTTCCTTTCTTCTTGAACTTCTTCTTTAATTGTTATTTCCATTCTAAAATAATAACTCCAGTATCTTATATATAATATTATGTTATTATAAATATGGAACATCCATATTCATTATTCTATCCATCCTTTGAATGACATATCACCATGCATACATACGTACCACTTACCGTCTCCACGTCGTGGTGTAATTGTTATTCAAAACATTATTATTTTGATGGGTATGATAATATGTGTAATTGATGTAAATATTAAATATAACATGATAATTATTATGTATATATGATATAACATCCATTTATATATTATTTTAATATCAAAAGAATGATATTGTCGCTCGTGCGTACGTACGGACTACCGTCTCCACGAACGCGAGGAGATTCATTCCCCATCGTATCCATTCAAGTATAATTCTCATTTGATGATTAAAAATAATTTTTAAGGAATTTATATAATTATGTATATCAATAAGAAACAACCTATCCATAAAAAACATGACTTATGTAACAAAACATATAAAAGAAAACGAGTAATTTAGCACCCGAAATGATGATAATACTAAGATATTATTAACAAAGCAATGTTAAAAGATCATATATGATATCGTATTAATGTATATGATTATTGAATAATTTAATAAAAATTATTTCACCATTATATAGGAGGTTAACCTACCCTCAACCAATGAAAATTACAAGGTAAGGGTTTATTTCACAATCTCTTCATTATCCGAGGTTGTTTATACATAATTATCTATTGGGACCTTTTTATCATCCACATCCATGTTTCTTAAAATGTATTTCACATCATTATTACTATTTTATAGACTACGGGTTAAAGTCATTTATACCCGTTTTGACTTTTTATAAGATGTTTATAAAGGAATGTTTCTGTCGTTTTCAAAACAAGGTCCTTTTTAACCTTTTCGACAAAATTAAGGTAAGAATGTCTTTTTTAACTTATACGGCGGGTGCGGATATTTTACTCCATTATAAAATTTTCTAAGCTTCTTTTACAAGCTTATAAGAATATTTTCAAAGTAAATGTTTTATTATATAATTATGTGACTTTTAAATGCCTTAAAAAAAGAGATATTTCTCTCAAATAGTTTTGATTTCATCTATGTCAGCATCCTTTGATGGATTTTAAGCTTATTTGAATGTGATTTATTATGATACAAAACTTCCATATTGTATTGATGGTTTTATGATATGTTTTACTATGGATGTGTTATTTTTATACCATTCATAGTTTATGGATAAAGTATTGAAATTTCTTATGCTATATTTAATATGAATGTTTATGTTATGTTTAAACCTGTTCATATGAGGAATGCATTAGACTTAATAAGTGATGAGTGTATCCCGCTATAGCTCCTTGATGCATCAGTAGGTCTCATGAGACAAACTAGTGTCTCGGCACAAGGCCTTGACAAAATCTTATTTGTAGTCTTGGAACAAGGCCTTGATAATGTGGTTATGATAGTCTGGCATTATGCATTCCATCATCATGAAAGTGGTTATTGATATTGCATGTGATTATTTGACTAGTAGAATATCCATGTGAATAAGTAAATGGCATTATTTCATTTTATTTCCTCCATATTATGCTGAAGTTCATGTTTAAAAGGATTTTGTTTTATTTATACATTGCATTAAATGTTTATGCTTATTTATGCAAGTTTTCGCTACATTATTATCCTTACTGGGCATCTGAGCTCACCCCTTTCTATGTTTTATTTTTCCTAGGATGTGAAGAAGTATTTTATGAATGACCTGTAGGGAAATTATGAAGGGATATGAGTGTGGACAATGGAGACTATGTTGTTATAGTTTTCATTTTATGGTGTAATGTAAACTTTATGAATGTATCTAGTGATTCTAAGGATACTAAACTAATCGATCTTTTGAGACTTGATCTTTTGTGATCATGCCAATGTTATGTAATAATGTACCGACTCTGGGTAACTAGGGACGGGGCATTACAGTTGGTATTAGAGGAAGTTTAGTACAAACCTTGGAAACTAGATTTAGATAAACTCTGATTAGAGCACATAGACCTAAGATGGACTTTGAGGATTAATATAGAAGAAATTATTAGAATTTTGGTATTGTAGAGATTTTTTGAGTTTTCCAAGAAATACATCCTTTTCTAGATACGAGCAGGTAGAGGTGGATCTGGAACAGATGTACCTAGGGGTAAATCTCAAAAACACTGCTTTGAGCTAGACTCGAATGAGAAATGGTGCACGATAATGGGCCTTGCTTCACTCTTGGTTATGACACTCCTAGGGTATATGATTAATATAATTCTCATTTTCTTTACAAACCATTATGAAGGGTTTATGAGTATATACTTTCTCAAAGAAAACATTTTTATCATTATGGATTATATCCATAAACTGTTCAATTTATGTTAAGTGTTTTACAAGTTTGGATTTATGTATTGCGATTCATAAACTAATCTAGTGTATGCCATTGTTTAGAAATGGCACATCATGGAAAAAATGGAAACCGTATCAATTCATGAACTCCATATAGGGATTTCCCTCCTGCTTAAGATAATTATAGTGGAGCTGGTGATGCAACTGGTGCTGATCAGCTAATCACCATTCTGGGATAACTCACTTAGGTTATGAATAATAACCTTACCCATATGGAGCACCCTGATCTGCAGCGTGGAGGATAAATGTTAGATCGATTCATGAGGCAACAACCACCAACATTCAATGGGAGTAGAAACCCACTAGTAGTTGAGTAATTGATAAATTCCTTAGAGAAAATATTCCATGCTTTGGGGAGTAGTGAAAGGGAAAAAGTTATCATGGTAGTTTACCGCCTCACTGGAGATGCTGATCAATGGTGGTCATTGATTCAAAAAACAAAGGAAGATGATTAAGTATCAAATATGGAATGGAGGTAGTTCAAAGTGATTTTCTTAAAAAAATACTTTCCTCATGACCATCGAGCAGATATGGAAAGACAATTTCTGAGTCTAAGACAAAAGGAGGATGAGAATGTCGCAAAATACGAGGCTAAATTTACAAGTATAGAAAGGTATGCTGGAGATTATATACATAACCCAAGAAGTAAGATTGAATGTTTCTTTGATGTGTTAAAACCATTTATTCATCAAGCATTAGTTTCACAATTCTTCTTGTCGTACAAAGATATTGTCTCATGTGCTATCAAGACAGAAAAAGAATTCTCTAAGTCTTACGACTTTAATGAAAAGAAAGAGAAGAAGAGATCTGCTGATCACTCTAGAAATGGAAATAAAAGGAAGAAGGGAATAGTTGATTATCCATCCTATAGTAAATGTGGGAAGAAACACCTCGGTACATGCTCGAAAGGAACGTGAGTCCGTTAAAAGTGTGGTGAAAAAGGCCACCAAGCTCGTGATTGCAAGGGGAAGAAATAATCTACCGATGTTCAATGCTACAACTGTCGGGATATGAGATATTATTCCAATGAATGTCCTAAGCATCAGGGGAACTTACCTTATAAAAGTCAAAGGGATCAAGTCCAAGCTTATGCTATCACTACTACTAAGGTAGAAGCTCCGAAAGACGTGGTGGAAGGTAATTTAATGGTTTCCTCAAGTTTAGCCAATGGTTTATTTGATTCTGGATCATCGCATTATTTCATATCTTCCCAGTTTGCTAAGAAAATTAGATATTTCCAATTTGATTTAATAAGGGAGTTGTCAGCTAAAACTCATAAGGGAAGTATCATTGCTACAAAGTTCTGTGGATCTGTCCCCATTAGGGCATATAAATGTTCTTTATCTGCTGATCTCATCATCATACCCATGATTTAATTTTATATAATACTTGGTATGGATTGGATTTCAGAACATGATGTGAATATTTATTGTAAAAAGAAGGAGGTTATGATTTTTGATGATGATGATAGGGAACACCTTATCTTTAGAGCAGAATCGTCACCACCTGATTCTTATCTAGATCCACCCCCAGTAGTTGAACTGAATTCAATTATCAGGGAGGAAGAGAGTTAAATAACTATAGGTTAAGAAAGTAATGTTCAAATAGAGGATGTAACTATTGTGAAATAATATGTTGATGTGTTTCCGGAATATTTACCAGGACATCCTCCAGAATGAGAAATTGAGTTTTACATTGATTGAATTCCTGGTTCAAGGTCTATATCGAAGACCCCTTATATAATGGACAATGTGGAATTAGTTGAACTAAAGAAACAAGTAGAGGAATTGAGTAATAAGGAATTTATTCTCCCAAGTGTTTCTCCATGGGGAGCCCCAGTCCTTTTTGTTAAGAAGAAAGATGGATCTATGAGGTTATGCATCGATTACAGAGAAATCAATGCTATAACAATAAAGAACAAGTATACCCTACCTCGCATTGAGTATTTATTTGACCAAATTCATGGAGATCAATACTTTTCTAAGATTGACCTTCGATATGGATACCATCAATTGTGTGTGAAGAAGGAAGACATTCCGAAGATTGCATTTTGAACGAGGTATGAGCATTACGAGTTTACAGTAATGCCTTTTGGGCTGATGAATGCACCCTCTATTTTCATTGATCTAATGAAAAAAGTTTTCAATGAATATCTTGTTGATTTTTAGTGGTATTTATTAATGATATCTTGGTATATTCCAAAATCTATAAAGACCATGAAAATCACTTGCGTATTATCCTGAAGACTCTTAGAAGACATGAATTATATGGGAAGTTTAGAATGTGTGAATTCTGGCTTCAAGAGATCTCTTTTCTTGGCCATATTGTCTCTAAGTATGGAATCTCTATTGATCCTTCTAAGAACAAGGCAATCGAAGAATGGCCAGCCTCAATGAGTATAACTGAGGTACACAATTTTATTGGTTTAGCAGGTTATTATCGGCGTTTTGTCCAGAATTTTTTACGATTGGCTAACTCATTAATGAATCTCACACGTAAAGGGGTTAAATTTGTTTGGACAAAAGAGTGTGAAGAATGTTTTGAAGAACTGAAGAGAAGATTAGTCAATTCTCCTATATTTACTCTACCATCGGGGAATGATGGGTTCGTTATTTATAGTGATGCATCGAAGAAAGGACTTGGTTGTGTCCTTATGCAGAATGATAGAGTTATTGCCTATGCATCATGACAGTTGAAAATTCAAGAGCAAAACTATCCTACTCATGATCTTGAGTTAGATGCTGTAATATTTGCTTTGAAGATATGTAGACATTATCTCTATGGTGAAAAATATGAGATTTATACTGATCACAAGAGTTTGAAGTATATTTTCTCACAGAAATAACTCAACATGAGGCAAAGGTGATGGCTTGAACTACTCAAGGATTATGATTGGATGATACAATACCACCCGGGGAAGGAAAATAAGGTGGAAGATGTTTTGAGTAGAAAGGATCATGGAGTTTTGAACAAGATGAGACTTGAAAAGGATCCTATATACATGGATCTAGTATGGATGGATATGGGAATGACCATGGAAGGTGAAACATCAATGCTTTTTCAAATGGTTGCAAAACCATATTTACTAGAAAGGATAAAGAGTTTTCAAACCGATGATTAAGCGATTCAAAAGAAGATTAAAGCTGTGAATGATGGGAGATTGAGTGAATTTGTGTATGAAGATGGAATTTTGAAATTTGGGAGGAGACTTTATGTTCTCGATGAACCTAATCTGAAAAGGGAATTGTTGTATGATGCTCATAGTTTCAATTTCTCTGTATACCCTGGGAGCACTAAAATGTATAGGGGTTTGAAGGAACATTTTTGGTGGGACAACATGAAGAGGGAGATTGTTGATTTTATGTCAAGATGTATGGTTTGTCCAC
Organism: Viscum album; assembly: GCA_963277665.1. Classification (NCBI taxonomy): domain Eukaryota; kingdom Viridiplantae; phylum Streptophyta; class Magnoliopsida; order Santalales; family Viscaceae; genus Viscum; species Viscum album. The sequence continues at coordinate 645,015,560 of OY728138.1, forward strand.
AAGTGAAATCTGGAAGGCAACAACCTGGAGGAGTCATCCAACCTCTTACCATTCCTAAGTGGAAATGGGATAATACCATGATGGACTTTGTCATGGGACTACCAAAGACTCCTAGAAGGAATGATGTAATATGGGTCATTGTTGATTATCTTACCAAGTCAGCACATTTTCTTGCTATAAGGGAATATTTACCACATGAATGTCTAGAAAGGATATATATTAACCCCTATCAATTTTTTCTGATCATGATCCCCATTTTACTTTAAGATTCTGGAAGAGCCCTTAGAAGGCCTTGGATACTGAACTTTGTTTGAGCACTGCCGACCACCCTCAAACAGATGGACAATCTGAATGAACTATTCAAACCTTAGAAGACATGTTGAGATCTTGCTCACTTGACCTTCAGGGTATATGGGATCAATATTTACCTCTAGTAGAATTTTCCTATAATAATAACTTCCATTCAAGTATTAGGATGGCACCATATGAAGCGTTATACGGAAAGAGATGTCGCACACCAACCTGTTGGGATGACGTTGGTGAAAGAAAACTTGTAGGCCTAGAACTGGTTGAGGAAACAATGGAAAAAGTAATGGTAATCCAAAACCACATCAAAGAAGCTCAAAGTAGGCAGAAGAGCTATGCCGATAACTGAAGGAAGGATTTGGAATTTTAGGTAGGAGTTCATGTTTTCTTGAAGGTATCCCCATGGAAGGGAGTTATACATTTCAGTAAGAAGGGTAAATTGAGTCCCAGGTACATTGGACCCTTCGAAATTCTAAAACAAATTGGGTCTTTAGCTTACCGTTTGGCAATGCCATGATGTCTCCCCAAAGTTTACGATGTGTTCCATGTATCACTATTGAGAAAATACATGCCTGACCCAACGCATGTACACACTTACAAGGAATTAGAACTAGAACCCGATCTGTCTTATTGTGAAGTGACCATTAGGATTATTGATACAAGAGAACAAGTGCTGAGAAACCGGACAGATTTTCTGGTAAAAGTTCTATGGAGAAACCATAAAATGGAAGAGAAAATATGGGAACCCGACGAACTTATAATGAAGAATAACCTGAGTCTTTTCATGCGGTAGTATTATAGAAATTTTTAGGATGAAATTATTTGAAGGAGAGGAGAATTTAACACCCCAAGCTTCCACGGTACGCTTCTCTTTGAATAATATAGTAGTGTGTGTTGTACGCAACTTCGAGTTTTAACACACACCACAACCAATCAAACTAGCCATTATGAATAGTATTACCCACTTTTTGAAATTTTATAAATTTTATCTTTCAAAATGGACTTCATTTTTGGATTCGGAATATTGAAATTATCTTAGGGTGAATTTTAGGTATTTTTCTAAAAACATTCAATTTTTGATGAATAGTAATAACACTGAGTTATAGTTTAAAACCGAATTTTTATTTAAATAATTATTTATTTTATTTAAATTTATTTAAGTTCAAAATAGATACATATTACCTATATAAGTTCAATGTAATTCATTGGATATAGTTTAGAATAATTTTAGATATATAAAAATTTTATTGAACTTTTCACCGTCTTTTACCCACCTCCTAAGAGAATTTGGGAATTCACATAAAACATAATTTTACCGCTTCTGTGAGTGGAATTTTTAAAATCCAAGAGACACAGTTAATATCAAGGAGTAAAATGTGGTTCAATAAGATACAAATAATTTTTGGTGAATAGTATCTTTTTTACTTTTATTTACCACTGTTAAAAGAAAATAGGGTAATTAAGGGTAAAAATGATATTAATATTACCCTAACACAAGTCCTAATTCTATTGGAAAAGTTTATCTAGACCACAAATAACCTTAGGAATAAAATATTATCATTTAGGTCCACTTGGATTAGATTAGGACATTTATTATTATTTAATTCAAAGAAGAGTTAAAAGAGTTAAAATCAATGTTTAATAACTAAAACATTTTTAATATAGGGTTATACATAATATAAATTCGATTATAAATATTAATTAGAAAGAAAAAAATATTTCCTACATAATGGTATTTTATTTATAATTTTTTAACATTAAATAATTTAATTTATTTTTGACACAATGGTGATGAAGTAATTACCTAATTAATGAAATATTAAAATAATTGATATTATAAATATCAAAATAAATGTAATTTGAGACTTTTAATGAATTTAACAAATTTTATAGTTTAACATGACATATTAGGATTGGTTATATAATTTTTTTTGAAGTAATAATGCTGTTATGAAATTATCAAGAACAAAATACCCAATAGTGTCAAAATTGAAATAAAAGAGTTTTTAAAACAAATATTATATTATTAATTGATATTATATTCCTAAAAATCTAAGGTTATTCCAAATGACTTATATAATGATATGTGTATCATTAATGGACCACTTGGGGGTCTCTTGGAGGTATATAGTATGTTTATTAACTATATAATATAAAAATACAAAGAGACATGGTAAATGTCAAACTATTTAACTAAGAGTTAAATATAGATGATAAGGTTAATATAGAGACCCAAACCTATCTAAAATATATTTGTTGAACGTATTTAGACCCATAACCACCTTAAATTTTAAATAATACACTTTGGAGCCGTTAGAAACCGAATATGAATTTATTATAAAATAATATTTCTAGCTTTTCCAAAGGTGCCCTTCACCCCTCTTATAAAAGGGCACTCCCACTTATCTCTAATTCACACCTTAAAAGCCTTTTGGATCGGCCAAAAACTGCCCAAATATTCTATGAACTTCCCTCAATTCAACCTATAGGCCTTAGATTGATCATAAATCCAACCTAAGGAGCCCTTTTGATCAAATCAAAAGGAAGAACCCGAAGAAGAGGTAATGTTTTCACCACCCTCTTTCAAGTTCCTTTCTTCTACAACTTCTTATTTCTTTGTTATTTCCATTCTAAAAATATAACTCCAGTATCTTATATATACTATGATGTTATTATAAATATGGTACATCCATTTCATTATTCTATCCATCCTTTGAATGACATGTCACCATACGTGCGTATGTAGAGCTTACCGTCTCCACATCTTGATGTAATTGTTATTCAAAACATTATTATTTTGATGGGTATGATAATGATGTTTAATTGATTTAAATAATAAATATAACATGATAATTATTCTGTATATATGATATACCATCCATTTATATATTAATGATATTGTCGCTCATGTGTACGTACGGACTACTGTCTCCAAGAACGCGATGAGATTCATTCCCCATCGTATCCATTAAAGTATAATTCTCATTTTCTGATTAAAAATAATATTTAAAGACTTGATATCATTCTGTATATGAATAATATACAACCTATAAATAACAAACATGACATATTTAACAAAACATATAAAAGAAAACAAGTAAGTTAACACCTGAAACGATGATAATACTAAGATATTATTAACAAAACAATGTTAAAAGATCATATATGATATCATATTAATGTATATGATTCTAGTATAATTAAATAACAATTATTTCACCATTATACATGAGTTTAACCTACCCTCAACCAAGGAAAATTACAAGGTAAGGGTTTATTTCACAATCTCTTCATTATCCGAGGTTGTTTATACGTAATTATCTACTTGGACCTTTTTATCATCCACATCCATGTTTCTTAAAAATATATTTCAAATCATTCTTACTATTTTACAGACTATGGTTTAAAGTCATTTATACCCTTGTTGATTTTTTTAAGAATTTTATAAAGGAATCTTTCTGTCATTTTCCAAACAAGGTCCTTTTTAACCTTTTCGACAGAATTAAGGTAATAATGTATTTTTCAACTTATACGGCGGGAGCGACTATTTTCCACCGTTATAATATCTTCTAAGCTTCCCTTACAATCTTATAAGAATATTTTCAAAGTAAATATTTTATTCTATAATTATGTGACTTTTAAATGATTTCAAAAAAAGAGAGATATTTGTCTCAAATAGTTTTGATTTCATCTATGTCAACATCCTTTGATGGATTTTAAGATTCTTTGAATGTGATTTATTATGATACAAAACATCCATATTGTATTGAAGGTTATGTGATATGTTTGACTATGGATGTGTTATTTTTATACCATTCATGGTTAATGGATAAAGTATTGACATTTCGTATGCTAGTTTTAATACGAATGTTTATGTTATGTTTAAACCTATTTATATGAGGAATGCATTGGACTTAATAAGTGACGGGTGGAGCCCTCTATAGCTCCGCGATGCATCTATAGGTCTCATGAGAAAAACTAATGTCTTGGAACAAGGCCTTGAAAAAATATTATTGGTATTCTTGGCACAAGGCCTTGACTATGTGGTTATGATAGTCTGGCATTATGCATTCCATCATTATGAAAGTGGTTTTGATATTGCATGTGATTATTTGACTAGTATAATATCCATGTGAATACGTAAATGGAATTATTTTATTTTATTTCTTCAATATTATGATGAAGTTCATGTTTAAAAGGCTTTTGTTTTAGTTATACATTTCCTTAAATGTTTATGCTTATTTATGAAAGTTTCTGCTATATTGTTATCCTTACTGGGCATCTGAGATCACCCCTTTATATGTTTTATTTTTCCCAGGATGTGAAGAAGTATTTTATGAATGAACTGTAGGGATAGAATGAGGTGATATTAGTGTGGACTATGGAGACTATTTTGTTGTAGTTTTCATTTTATGATGTAATGTAAACTTTATGAATGTATCTAGTGATTCCAAAGCTACTAAACTAATCGGTATTTCGAGACTTGATCTTTTGTGATCATGCCAATGTTATGCAATAATGAACCAACTATAGGTAACTAGGATTGGGGCATTATAGACTGACACTTCTGTCTCTAAGATAACATGACCCAAGAAGTGAATCTGGTCCATAAAAAAGTAGAATTTTGAGAGCTTTGCATATAAATGATGCTCTCTCAGTGTACTCAAAATGATCTCAAGATGTGTGACATGGTCGTGTCGATTGTGAGAGTAAACCAAGATATCATCCATGAATACTACCACAAAAGAATTCAAGTATGGATGGAACACTCAGTTCATTAGTTCCATGAAAATTATAGGCGCGTTCGTGAGACCGAATAGCATAACCACATACTCGTATAGACCATACCTACTCTAAAAGTCTGTAAGAGGTACATCTGATGGTCTAACATGAAACTGATGTTAACCAGACCTTAAGTCGATCTTCGAGAACACCCGGGATCCTCGAAGCTGATCAAATAGATCATCAATACTTGTCAAGGGATATTGGTTCAACTTCCAATAATCTACACAATGTCTAAGGGTGCAATCCGCATTCTTCGAAAAAAAGGCAGGGGAACCCTAAGGAGAAGTACTAGTTTAGATGAAACCCTTTTCCGGCAACTCCTGCAACTACTTCTTGAGCTCCTGTAACTCTGGTGTAGCCAACCTTTAAAGAGTAATATACATCGGTGCTGCTCTTGGCACAAACTCAATAGAAAAGTCTAACTCTCTATCCAGAGGAAAACCTGAAAATTATTCTAGAAAGACATCCCTGAAATGATCCACCACCGGAGGAAAGTCCATCTGCAAAGTCCCCTAGTCATCCATATATATACTAGAAATCTGGGCCGTAACTCCTCCCAACCCATGATGCTCGGGTCCTGCTCTTCTCTTCTGGACATCCCACTCGCCCATATGAATAAACGATTCACCCTATGGTGACTTGAAACTCACCCTACGATGATAGCAGTCGACCGCATCGTGAAAGGGAACTAACCGGTCCATTCCGAGAATGATGTCATAGCCCATCATCTCTAAGACATAGAGGTCCCAAAAGAAGTGACACCCACCAACCACTATAGGTCACTCCTAGTACTATCGTACACTAGCCGTTCTAGTCCCCAACGAAGTTCCTAACATAAAGGTATCAGTAGAAGAAAAGATACAGAGCCCAAGGCTCTCCACAACAATAATAGATATAAAGCAATGGGAATCCCCTGTATCCAAAAGTGTAGAAGCTAAAACTGAGGCAACTAGGATTATACCTCGAATTGTAGAGGGTATGGGATCCTGATCTTGTTGGATCTACTCTAATATAATAGTATGACCTGTACTGCGGCTGTACGACCATGCCTGACCACCTTGAGATGATCCACCATGCTATCACTGAAAGCCTAGTGACTGACTACCACGACCATGACCTCCCCCTCGGTCTGAATGGCTAGAATAACTCCATTTCTCTGACTGAGGAGAAACTGGTGGTGATTCGTCTGAACGTAGAGTCATAGAAGAAATCCTATCACCATCTACTGGTGAGAAAAATATACAGAAATACTGAAGATGGCCCATCTTGCCACATGATTGGAACTCCACTAGGTCTTTGGGGAAATGTGGTCTCTTATGTATTGCTCTTCCCACACTAGTAACACACCACCTGGATACTATAATATGTCCCTCATCCTCTTGGATCTCCACTTGTACACTCACTACAGTGCTTCCTATTATCAGTAGGAGGGATACCAACTTTCGATGTTGAGCCACCCTGGCTCACAACTCCAGAATCTCTTAGATTAAGCTCCATTATTAGTGCCTGGTTAACTACATAAGTGATGGAGGTCAACCTGAAGATGCTCACCTGAGATTGGATGTTGTTCATGAGACCATCCTTAAACTTCCTTACTAGTAATAACTCATCACCTCCTAGAATAGGCGTGAAGCACTATAGCTCTGTGAAGAGAGAAGAATACTCCATAACTAAAAGAGTACCCTACTAAAGACTCATGCACTCTCAGGATCGATCGTCCCTCAAAGTATCTGGGTAGATGTATTCATAGAAGGAAAGCTGGAACTCATCTCATGCCATAAACTGCTAGCATCCCTCCTGTGAGATCACATCCCACCATCTCTTGGTGGAGTCCCGAAGCATATACGTAGCAAGATTCACCCTCCTCTCTAGAGGCGTCTCCAGTTGCTTGAAGTTAGAAAGCATGGATTCCAACCATGACTCTGCAGCCTAAGGTCCTATTTACCCTATGAAGGTGGGAGGATGATGCTACTGGAAAACCCATGTCAACTCTTCCATAGAAGGGGCATGATGCAGTACTCCTCAGAAGGTCTGCATAAACCTCATGAAACCCTCTCAGAACTGTGCATTAGCACTTGTGTCTCGAATGACGACTGGTGCCAATAATGGAACAACTGGAGGATCTGTTGGCAGTCCCTGATCAGCCATATCCGATTTCTGATCAATTCCCTATAACTGGCATACAACCGGAGGACGTCTTGATGGAATGGCTCTGTAAGGTCAAGTGCACCCCTTAGATCAAGATTAACAGGGACTAAAACTTAGAAGTGTAAGAATCGAACAAGAGAAATAAAGCATTCAAGTTTTTTAAAACATCGATACATTTTGTGTAAAATTACAACAAGGCTTGTTCCCTTAAGCCTTTTCATGGGCATGTACTTCTACTAACCCTGGTCGTGTAACACCTCATACCCACAACGTGTTGTCCTAACACACTGCGTGTACATGAATCCTCTTCCCCTGCCCGAGTTATTCTACACAGCTAGGCCACATAGTTTTTCTAGAACAAGACTACACGACGTGTTAGTTCTAGACACAGCGCGTACTAGATGAACTTCACTAACCCGTGTTGTTAGTTACATGGCCGGTTACATGGCTGACTCTACACGGAGTGTTTGTGCCAGACAAGACATGTACTTGAAATATTTCACCGACCCTTGTTGTTTGATACATGGCCAGATACATGGGTTACACTATACAACATGTTCAAGTTTGAAACGATGTGTATAACTTAAGTTTTTATCCATTCATGTCATTAGTCACATGGGTGGACACATGGTCTATGCAACACGACATGTCCCACCAAAGATATTTCAACCCTGTGTCTCTACCCACAAAACTAGTGACATAGTTAGAGACTACACAACATGTAACTATAGTACACGACATGTACTTAATAAAAAATTACCATCCTGAACAGAAGGACACATGGCGTGTATTCATCATTACATGCCATGTATTCTAGGTTTTTCCAGACATTAAGTCTCATAAAATACTCTGGAACTCATAAAAACACTAAAACGAACATTAAAGTGCCAAATTCCGATCTGTGAGGGCCCATACTCCCCGCGAATCAAATATTGGTATCTTATACATGTCATATATAAACATAACAAAGTAATGATCCACCTGATTTCGGTCCATGAGGGCCCATAACACCTCAAGAACTAATGGTTGGCGTCCATTAAAATAAAGCCTTACAAAAAACAATACCTTATAAAAAATTATGTATTATATCAAGAAATCTATCACAACAGCATTCCTATCTAGAAAAACACCTTTCACAACATCAGGCAATCACTAATGCACCCTAAATGGCATGACAAGAATGCATGACATGTGATCTATATCAAGTTCCTATATGATACATGAGATGGAATAACCTATTCTCATTGGGTTGAAACAGAAATAGAACCACAATAACATCAATGATAACAACACAATACATGTGAATCACCCAATGGTGAAGTCAAATCAACTGTAAAATTGAAAAACTAGAAAATTTGTAATAATGAGGTAAATTGGATTTTCCCTATACATGGGTTAGATACTCCTAGGAAAAGATTATTAACAAGTACCTATTTCCTTTCTGTCCCTGGTTATAGGATCAAAATAGTAATTCAAGAAGAAAAGAACTCCTTTGATACCACTTTGTAACATCCCGGTTCCGGATGCCACCCAGAGGTGCCCTGTACCCAATTGGCCACATGGCCTCAAGCACATTTACCCCAACACCATAGGATGTTAACTAGTAGTGAGGGACTTGGGTGTGATATTGGGAAAACTATGCCCTCATTGGCAGAGTAACATAGAAGAATTAAAATAGATAACAAGAGTGAAGGCAGTAATAATACCATTCAAAAGTAAATAGCGGAAGACTGGAAATAATAAACTAGAGCACACACACACACACACACATATATATGAATGATTCATGATATATATTTCTAGGAAAATAACAAAAAAAAGTCACAATGATGGAATATAGTACTAAACCAAAGTACAAAAGAAAAACAAGTAAACAACTCCTCAGCATCACAAGCCTCAGCTTGGTCCCATGCTCTCCAGCTCCAAAGCAGTCAAGTACCTGAAGTAGAAGGGCACTTGACCTTATCTTGACCCATAACAATATAATCTCTTTGGGACCCACAACATGAACCAAATAGGGTGTGAGATAAATCCTAGTAGGCAACCACCCAAGGATCTGTGCCTAACAGTCAGTGAACATATATGGCAAACAATAATGAAAAAGAAGCAGTAAACAAGGAAGTACTCAAAAGTAAAAAATCCCATAGTTTCAATGCATTTAGTTTCATATTTCAAGCAAGCAGCTAATCAAAAAAATTTAACCCTATGGGATGTAATCACAACCTAACCTCTATAGTTCAACCAAAACAACACAAGAAACCCTATGGGAAGTACAAAAAGTCTAACCCATCTGAATCAGCTTTAGAACAGACTCTCTGAGGATGCACTCACCATCAATTCTCCCTATAGTCTTGTATCGGTAACTAAGAGGCACTTTGAGGAAGAACTCAACATCCAATTCCCCTTGTATCCCACATCGAGGAACTATAGACACTCTTAGGGAGCAGTTATGTCCACCCCCCTATGGTCTCACAATGTAACAGTAAAACAAACACTTTGTAGAAGCCCTCAACCTCAATTATCCCTATGGTTTACTACACCAGGTTCTCAAAACCCTGTGTAAGTCAATTGTGCACATCGATATATATAGCAGCCAAAGTAAACCTCTAGAAATACTTGGCTCATCACTCTACAACATATCATTGCATACGAGATAAAATCACTCCATCATACAATACTAGGCATGGAAAGCAAAGTATCCTAACAAGGAAAGCTATACCAAAAAGTCAAATAAGGAAACATAGAAAAACATCCATAGCATGGAAATATTTACCCTATTCAAAAACAATTAACCTCTATCAAAATGGACAAGGCATATTAGGGATAAAAACCATAAACACGCAATACCCTGAACGAGGGTATTGGGAACTTTTTCACATATAACTCAAAGAATAACTACGGAAAGGAACAAACCACCTACCTTAATGTCGTGAGATAGATATAAATGAACCTCATACCATGAATCACCCTATAACGTAGTAGATCTACAAAAATTATTAAGACATTCCACTGAGGATATCTTGTGGAATATGAGAAATAAAGAGATAAAGTTCAAGAAAAGAGGCGAACTCACCAATGCGATTCTAACGCAATCGATGGTAGTCGATTTAGAGAACGGATGATGATTCAAGGGATCAGAGAAGATCCACGGCCATACAGATGCTCCTGGATGAAATAGGTTGAGAAGAAGTGTGTTTTGTCCATCAGACGTGACCCCTACCTATTTAATGAAAAAAGAATGTACATGATGTGTTCTTTAAAAGCACACGTTGTGTACTTGCCTTTTCTGGCCTCCGATTTAGGCGGTATATAGGTCACCACACATGTCCATGTGTTCAGCCATTACACAGCTAGTACAAAGTCACCAGTTGAAACCAGGTACACGACGTATACTTAAAAATACACGGTGTGTACTCCTGAAATTTCCAAAAACTCCACTTTTTCTAAAAAACAACCAGAAAAGAAAAACATACTTAAATAGGAGATTCAGGTTATTACAAGCACATTGGGAGTCATGCGTGGGGAGGGGGGGGGGGGTTGTGAGACCAATTTTTTGGTCATCCTAGAATTTATTACCCGGATAGTCCATGGATCATCCCTCCAGGAAGAGGCTACGGTGATGCTTTCCGGACTTAGTTTGTTCAACTAGAGCAGTTTTGACATCATGGAAGCCAAAAATAATTCAATTTTATTTCACAAGGCCTATATGGATTTCGTGTTATCCCAAGTTCGATATTCTATGTCATTAGGAAACACCATGGAATTCTTAGAAACAATATTAATGTGATCCACACATGGCGGGAGGGTGACAAAGTTGCGGACCACTAGGCCTCTCTTGATATCCTTATTCCAAATAACCTATGTTTTCATAATTTTAACTACTTGAAGCCTAAAGGGGTTAAACTTATTAGAGTGGATTCCCATGGTATCCATTATTTTAGGCTTCCTTAGCCCGAAGTCCCTTTGTCCTACAGTGGCAGCCGTGGTTTTCTTGTACCATCTTTTTATTTGAATAAAAATTTATTTGATGATAATGATTATGATATAATCCCACTAACGGTGTGTAAAAATTATGATGATTTGACTATTAATGGGTTTAAATTAAATGGGATTCCAATTTTAATTTATATATAACTGAATCCATAAATTGGGAATGGATTCCTATATAACTGAACCCAGTTTGGCTTGATGATACCCTTAAGGATCACCCATTTCTTTATAAACTTTGGTTCTTAAACTAATGGGGGTATGCTTATGAGTAATCGGGATAGTAAATTAATGTGTTAAAAATCACTTATATGGTGTTTTTATAGATTTATCGTGGCATCTTACTTATACACCCCCTAAAATGATACATGTCCCTTTTTATGCTGTTGAGAAATATTGTAAAGGGGATTTAGGTAATTAAAATTATAATAAAAACCTAATGAGTTTTTTACTCTATATCATGGAATTGAAATTATCTTTTCTAATCCTCACTGTGATTAATTTGGTTAAATAATTGATTAAAAAGGAAATTATGTGATAATTTTCCTAGAAACCTATGACATTTTAGTTGAATGATGTTTGAATTATAGTTTCTAAGAAGTTTTTCTTTATAAATGATACATGTTAAATGATATATATGTGACTCTAAAATTTTCATAATGAATAAAAGGTTAGGAAAATATCTTAAATAAAACCATATCATGGTTTTGATAATGAATAACCCTCTTGTCATGGTATGTTTTAATGTTTCCTTGAGAGAGGTCATGAGCGAGATTGTGGATGTTACTCATGGGTCTCAAGTGGCATCTTCTTCTATTTATTTGGACCTGATGGGTAAGTGGTTTAACATAGAGTCCTTTTTAGGCATGACTCAAGTTTTCAAATTTTAATCCTTATGTTAAAGTGAGGGGTTATCCCGGTTATAGTTTCACACTTGGAAATGGGTAACTGGTAGACTCTTGTGTCAAGTTCTATCTACAGTGAGTGTTTTTTGTTTGACCATTTGAGTTGGGGGGAATATTTGACAATAAAAATACACCACCAAGTAGGTGGGTGGTTGTATGGTAATTTTAATCTATATGGGGTATTTTCATATTTTGATTCATGGTGCGTGTCATATCTTTAACCTTTTACATTGATGTTGACCCTTCTGTGAGTAGTCCCTTATAAGGATTCTCAAAGAGGATCAGGGCCTAGTAGCCCAATTCTGGGAAGATGATGTCATTATTCCTATGTTAACATGTCTTTACTCTTTTAGTTCGATAATCCTTTTCCCAAATTTATTTTTTCCTATTTAGAGAGAGATATAGAGTTTAATATGGTATTAAATGATGTATAATAGAATCAATTATGTGGGATATCATTCTCATGTGATAGTCCTTAGGGTTGGGTGTACATACCTAGTGGCCCTGTTCTAAGCATTGTTTAGTGGAGCTATGTGAAAGAGCTAGATTCCACTGGTTTTAACTCAAAATGATGTGATTTAGAAGCATTTTTCTATATTGTAGAAACCTACAATGTATGTTGTCTTGGATTTTCAATTCACATTGAATTGTTAAGCTTGGTATTACACTCATTTCCAAATAGATGAATAGAAGGTTCTTAGGTTTTATGATATAAGCATGGAGATTATTTCACTTTTTGAGAAATCAACTATAAAGTTTAGATATTGAAACTGGATTTGATGGAAAGGGATGTTTGGGTTCCTTTCTGAGTTAACTGGTGGTTAGATGGGTGATGTTTTAGTTTCTAAAAATGATTCCACGAGATGGGTAGTCGTTTGATAAATAATGGCACAATTGAACTGCCCAATTTTGAAGAGGAGTTCCAAGGGAGATCTTGATGTGTTAAGAACTGTTGTTCTATAATGCATGGTTAGAGTGGCCTCATCGATGGATAAATTTCAATAGCATGAGTTAGATATTAAAATGGGTGATATGGGATTATAAATTCATTGTGTAAGAAAATTATAGATCACGCCCAATGTGTGTGGTAAATTGTTAATATGGAATATCAATGAAAAGCTAGTTATGACCTGAGGATCGATGGTGATGAATTTAATTATTTTTGGTAATAGTTAATTAGAGCTTTAAATAAATTAAAAGAATTTCCTTTGATGATTTATATCTTGTAAATGAACTTGGTTCCTAAGACGGTTGACCTAAGGGTGGAACTTGACATGCACTATTAGGAGACATGATGATTGTGGTTAGAGAAGGAAAGCATAACCTTGTATAATGTACGAATAGATCAGGTCGAGTGACACACTTCTATCAAAGAAGTCACAACATACTCCTAGTTTAGTGATGATCATTCCCTATATCTTAACATTTCCCTGAGTATACTGAGATATCATTGGAAAATGAACTGAATTAGTTAAATGGCCTTTTCTAGTTTGACGAAGGTACTCCTTGGTAGTCACGCATGAGGATAGGTTTAAGTTAAGCTTTGTGGTGGGGTGTATAGATTTGTTTGTTTGAGGGTGGTTACCCTATTTTCCTGTTAAAAATAAAAAAACTCCATGGGGACCATTCTTACGAAGAGATAATATTTGATGGGTGATGTTTACATTAATGGTTAGGGATAAGAAAGTTCTTAGCCATTCTAGTCATTATGACCATGGGTGGATGGGTTATGGGATATGGTAATCTGTAAGTTTCTTCATTGGAGTGATGTAATAGATGCTACTAATGTGTGGAGTGGGATATAAGTCTTTGGTAGGAAGTCCCTATGTCAGAAGGGCCATGGGATCTTGGGATTAGTTATTAGATGGCTATTTTGGTTTTCAGATACCGTTGGATAAATGGAATCATGAAGGACTATATTTTATGATAAATTCTAGTTATAATTTTGAATACATATTTGGGGAAAGTATGAGGGTGGGTGTCATACCTAATATTTATTGTGATGATCTAAGAGTTTTGGATTGGGTGTACACCAATGCTTGTGTTGGGGTAGAATTATGGTTATAAATAGGAGATGGTTTGACCAGGAGATGTCATCAAAAGTTAGTCATGATATTTGATGAGAAAACACAGAATGATCTTGGTACACTTTGAGATAAAAGATTTTCAAATATAATTTTGGGTACATCTGATATAAAAGTTGATGGGTTTTGGAAATAGTTTTCTGGAAGAAGTTGAAAATGAAATTCCTCAGACAATTGGATTTGGTTGGTGAGAAAACACATCGAGTATGTAATTTGTATGGGACGAGTAAAATTTAAAGAATAGTGGGATTTTTTAAGGGAAAAATGGATTTTTTTAGGTTAGGTTGGTCAATTGCATGTTGAACATTTAAATGGAATTGAGGATAGGGGGAAGTGTCCACACATGTGATCAGGTGTATAATGTTGAGACAAGTTTCGGGAGTGGTTCTAGGACATTAAGGGAATTCCTGGGTTGGAAATTATGATGGTGGGATTTTTATTTTCAAAAAATATCCCTTATAAGTATAAAAGCTATGGTGGGATGCACCATTGGTATATTGATAAGATACAAAGAAGTCATCATGTCATGGGTTAAATGGGTTAAGGTAAGCATCGACTTAGTGTTTCACTGATGATTATGAGCATTGTATCTGGTTTTAATGGTTTAATATCTATGTAATTAAAGTGATGTTTAGAGTCTTATTAGGTGGTTGAAAATGAAACATGACCACTTTAGTTGTAAATTCTTGAACTAGGTAGGTTGGGTGATGTTTTGGTTGTTCCCCAACGCTTCTGATTGATGAGTTTTTCAAAGGCGGGTTGGTTGTAAGATACTGTGTTTTGGTTTGGTTAAATTTTCAAAAGGATTTTGAATTTTTCATTTGGTGGCCATATTAAATCCTAAATTTTATTTAAAAATATTGTTTTGAGACTTGGAACACATAAAATTGTTTTTAGATATCTTTTAGGGCCCAAATGGTTTTTCGAGAGTTTGGATGAGTTTCGGGATCATGGTGGTTCAAAAACTCATTTCTAGGAGAGATAGTAAAAGGCGCACGATTGGCACATGATTAGTACTAACCATGTGGAATATCCATGTGATAATTTTTTCAAAGGTACATGGTTTTTCAATACAGTAAAGAGGATCTAGAAAGATTTTAGGTTTGGTGTGAATGTTTGGAGGAGCCCATATAGTTGGAAAATAGTTTTCTTAACTATGTGCTACAACCATGTGGTGTAGGGGTGAATGGGAAGTAAATAACATATGGTTATAACATGGTTAGGTAAACTATGAGTGATATCCATGATTATTGTGGGCTCTTTGATAGTGGCACCACATAGTTTTTACATGTTTTTCCTAACCATGTGGATGAACAATGAACCTCTTTAAATGGTCAAAATGACCATTTACCCCTCCATCCTTAAATGGATTTCACCCCATTTTCATCCCCCATTCCTATAGTAGCCTCTCCATGTGTATCCTCATACATAGACACTTCTTTGGGGTGGATATAATTTGTTATTAGTCTAAATATAATGCCATCAGATGCATTGGAATCCCATTTGAGAGTTCACAATGCCACTTTTTTCCTTTTTACATTTCTTTCACCGTTTTTAATGTTAATATTGTGTGAGCTAATATACCCTTGTTTTAGGATGTTCATTTGGTTATTATAATTTCTATCAACCCATATCAAATAACTACATGATAATGTATATGTTATTATTACTTGGTATAAGGTATGTTATGCATATGATTTTCCTATAAATTTTGGTTGTTTATAAAATGTGTCGTTGTGCTGTGCACTATATTTTCCATATATCACTCCTAAAATATGAAATTACTTAAATTAATTGCCTTGATCAATACTTATACCCCATGTTAGACCCATTTTAATTATTTTTGAATAATAAACTCTACAAGGATCATCCCTTTAGGTGTGCCCTATCATTTACCCTCATTAAAAATTTCATGTGTTTGAGTAGGAAACCTTTTTTGGTGTGTTTGTGTTTTCCCCAAAAAGATAATTTATTAAATGATAATAAATGAATTATTAAATTAATGGGCCTTTATCACTAGAGAGTGAATTAAAAAATGGATGTGTTGTATTATTTAATGCTAAGGAATTACAATTGGATGTATCCAAATTATTAAATGTAATGATTGAATATTTTTATGAAATTACCTAAAGAACCAATTGGATTAAAATATAGAATGTACACTTAAACATACCTTTATATAAATTCTTAGTGACAGTATCAATGAATTTATTATTCATGAATTTCAATTGGAATAGATTCTCCCCATTGACTAATTCTTAATATAAATGAAATGGTCTAATCATATAAATTGAGTTGATAAATGGATGAGACTGTATTCCTTAGACATGAATTGGGATATTTATTAGATATTATCATGTCCTATGTATAGTTATTAAATAAAATTTTCAAAGATACTATGTTACACCTTGAATGATACCAATATTCCTGGTACAGATTTCCCTAGATATGTTCATTGGTTGAAGGATATTATGTTACACCTTGAATGTACCTAGATTCTAGATATGGAATGTGTTGGATGATTTAAAAGGCTGAATAATTTATATCAAACCTTGAGTGATACTTATATTCTTGTTACAGAATGTTTTGGATGGGATCACTAGTTGAATTACTTCTATTACACCTTGAGTGATACTTAGATTCCTATTAAATAATGAATTGGATGGGCTTGTTGGTTAAATGACTTATATTACACCTTGAGTGATACTTGGATTCCTATTATGTAATTCCTTGGATGGGCTCATTGGTAATATAATTTATTGTACACTTAGAGATATATTATGGTTCTTGAAATATAATTCATTGGATGGGCTCATAGGTTAAGTGAATTAAATAATGGATTACATGATACCTAGATTTGATATTGAATGCCTTATATAGGAATATAGGTTTAATGAATTTATATTATACTCAAACACTATTTGGATTACCCTCTATAGTTAAATCATTAATTTCATGAATCATATAAAATATTATATGATCATTATTATATATGGATGACTTAATTTTTTATTTCATCTAACATGACCGGTGTTACTCATGGACACCTGATCGTATAGCCATGGGTTCTATTAATAATTTACATTTATTATGTATAATGACATCTAAAATCAGATAAAGCATTTAGAGTCAACTGGGTATCCCATGAGAAGCCTATTTTAGGAAGGGTTATATTTACATTACTACTTAATTTTGATATACCTGGACATGAAACATGTTTTATTCAAAGGCTGTATTTTAATTAGACACCTTTGGTGGTTGCCTAATGAGTTTTACTCACACCCTATTTGGTATGCCTATTGGTACTCGAATAGATCTCTGGAATGTATGTTAGGACTTGGATCATTCCTCTTTTTTGAGGTATCTTTTGGGATTGGACATTGAATGAGATTAGCTACTGAGAATATACTCAGGATTTCATTTGGAGTTATAGTCTTATTTATTTATTCTATCATCTATCTAGACCTGTTGTATTTCATAATTTTCTAGTATTTATGTCATAACATGGTCATGCATGGTTTTATTATTTGACACTTTTCAAGAAGGTTTTTATTACTTCCCATTTATTATTTATCAATTCCTTTCATTTATTTATGGTTCTGAATTTCTAAATATTGATCTAGAGGGTATAATAATTCCACTATACCACATTTAGACCCTCACTACTAGTTGGAAGCATCTGGTGTACTAGGGGATACACATGAGGCCATGCAGTAGGTCTGGTTACTGTTTATAGAGTAACCTATGTTGGTATGTCACAAAATGGAAATCATAATCCAACACCATTTATCTTCTTGTAGAAGACCAAGAATTTTAATATCTTTGGACAACTTCACCAAATCACTTTAGATTTTTGGAAGATCTGTGCCATGAAATATTTATAGGAATAGTCCTTATGTGGATTAGTCTAGTTGATATACTTCAAAAACTTCCAACCCAAACTATCGGGCATGATTTTTGAAAACATAAACTTGAGTGAAATCCTCGATCCTATTCAACCAAATCACTTATTTTTATGAACCTTGAACCCCAATGAAATTGGGAGAGTTTTGGTTTTGAAATTATTGAATGAAATATGCACACTCTGGAAAGAGTGGAATAAAACCAAGCATAGTGACTAAAGAATATGTAAAAACCATCCCACAATAATCTTGATCAACCAATGCATCCATTTAAAGTTGAATGAGGACCTACTCTTAGAAAAATAATATTAACATTGAGATAAACTAAAAAATTTGACCCCCAAAAGGAAAATCATAAATTAATAAGAAAACTCAATACACCATGTACGAAAAAAAAACAAACCTAAAACAAAAATTTACACAATAAAAATAAAATCACATCCTAATCCCAATATGTTTTATAAAATTTCATTTCTGAAAATAATTTTCACTGACTAACCACAATTAAATATTATATGAAAACTCATTAGGAATAATACCCTAATTCAAAAATATTTTATAAAATCCAAATTTAAACCATTTAATAGTTGAAATATTTAAAATATTCCCATTATACTTTATAAACATGAAGTGAAAATATTAAAAATTAATTGAAAAAAATTATTCTCCCCAGAACATCAAAATGATTTCAAAAAAAAACCATCATTATTTTAAATACAAAATAAAACTATATCAATACTAAATGTAATTTTGATTTCAAAATATTCTGAAAGTAAGTTTTAAATTTTGGAAATCTATACAAAAAAATTTTGTAAAATTTTAAAATCATTTTGAAATCATAGACTGTCCTTAAAATAATCCCAGATTTTTCATTTAAAAGATAAAACATCTATTAAATAACGACCAAACAAATTTTGAATGTGTGGATAAGAGAACCATAAAAAAATCATGGAAATTTAATTATAAGTCATATAGGATTGGCTAACTAAAAAACACATAATTTTATAAGTCATTCACAATAAGTGTGCATACTTCAAGATCCACTCCAAACATGGAACTACCCAAGATAGTTCATGGAATCCAAAAACCAAAAAATTTAGTAAAACAAAATTCCAAGGTCAAAAAAATATCTAAGAACCAAGATCTAATTTGAGACAAACTCATCCCACAAAACTTTGGCAACTCAAACATCATTACAAATTAATGGCGATCAAGTATCAATCTTTCACTGATAACATGAATTATGATAGTATAACCTCCAAAAATACCGAAAAATATAGAAACTAATGGAAAATATTTTATATGGTATGAGTTGGTCATGAGATTACCTAGGTTTTCCCCCAATAGTACAACCAATCCAATCATGGAATGGCCTGAAGGGTGTTCTTCGTCCATATGGGCTAGTGATAAGAACATGGGAATCTTCATGAACAAAATATAAACTATTTATCCAATCATTAATAAAAATAAAAATGTAAATAGTTTGGAAAAAATCCTAAAGAGGTATAACATGAGACATCCTATATTAAATGAAACAATGTAATTTATACATAATGTAAAAATAAGGCCAATGGATCATAAAATCAAAAAAATGAAAAAGTATTAAACAAACCACAAAACCTCCTTTCAAAAATGAGGAAAATCAAAATTCACTACAATCACATCCTTAACCTAGAGATATATGAATGTTGGATATACTGAGAAACCTTTTAAACAAGGTAGATATATAGTTGTGAGTTAAAATCCTAGTAGTTCACTGCTCATCAACCTAGAAAATGAATCATTAAAATAAATTCCATTTCTTCAAAGCTTAAAATAAGGATACAAGATTGGTTTTCCAGGTTTTTCATTAATATAGTAAGTATAAAATATTATTCCATGAAAGACCCCATTTTCACAAACACAATACATTTTCCAAATAAAAACACAAATTATATTCTCATATCTAAACCTTTATAATTTTAGTTAAAAGAATTTCAAAGAAAAAAAATAATGGAAAATTGGATAACCTTTCATAATTTTACAAATAACCGTAATATAGAAAAATATACAAAAATTATCAACATAGATTCTAAATGTGATAAAGGGAAATAGTCTAAAATTGAGAAAACATAGTCATAAGTGAAGAAAATTTCAAAAATCTTAAAACAATCAACACATCAATCAACCCCATCCCAAACACCCAGACTTACCCTTCTTTGGATAGCCAAGGTGAAAATCACATAGGCTGATCTATGTCCCTCATAGGGCCCCTAGATATAACTTGACTCTAAGATAGTGCACACCTGTGCCTATACTACCCACCTAAACACCCTAGTCTTCCCATGAAATTCAAATGGAGCAACAATTTCAAAGTAGTATCATACCATATAATCACATTTTAAAACAACCATAACTCTCACTTAGACCTCTGAATACCCACATAGAAACATCCCCTTTATAAATTAGAAAAATTAAATTAAATTTAAATATCATCAAAAGGTAAATCTCATTACAAGCACTCAAACATCAATCATTTCGTTTAAAAAGGGGAATATTGTAAGAGTTTTAATTTTTCTATAAATAATTTAATATTCAATCTTTTTCCTTTCCATATTCCAGTCGAAAGACCTAGTCTTTCAATAAAAATTCAATGCAGTCTACAAAACTATTTATAAATCAATATAATTTATCAAATTGTAGTTTTCAAATAATTTCTTCAAAAAGGGTCAAAATCACTTTATCATCGAAAACAACACTTTTCTTATCATTTTGGAAGTCAACATCATAAAAAACCTAATTATTTTTTATCAAGATCCAATGATGCATTTCAATTTCCTAAAAAATAATAGTCCATTAAAACATCTTTCAAATAAAATCAATAAATAATACCTCATTTTTCAATTTTATAAAAATATCACAAAAACATAATTTATTGTTATAATTACTGGATATAAGGGAAAAAAATTATTATACATTGAATAGACTAGATTGAAGCATAATTAATCAAATGTCCAATTTTATTGGGATATGATTGGGAAACTGTAGCACCAATAGTTTTGGGTATTTGACCATTAATTTATGTATTTTAAGTATATATAATTATTGGGTTTTGTTTTAGGAGGTTCTGATGGATTTTGACACTTTTTAGAGGCTTTACTAGAGGTCTATGATTTGAGAATGGTTAGTAGAGACCGTGAAATGCCTCCAGGAAACTTTGAAAGGGAAACGATGGGAGGTGGGATGATGTTTGTTTGGTTTATGGTTTTTTTAAATCGTGAAGATTAATAAGAGGAACCATTAACATTGAAACAATGGAGAAACACATGGTTTTTTCATGGTTTTTATAACCATTCTATCCAACCATTCATGGTGTGGATTGAGAAAGTAGCTCAAGCATGATTAGTGCACAATTTGTCTAACCATGCACCATGAAATTTCATATTAAAATTTTTTGGATCTAACATGGTTTATCCCCTTAATAAAATATTTTTGACTAATCCACCCATAAAAGGAATTCTTTTTTCTACCAAGGTGTGAGAGACATTTCCCTTTGGTCTAGGAGTAATCTATAGGCTGTTTAAATGATGTTAGAGATCTAGATTCACTTGTTAGTGCTTGTTCGTGGTCATTCTTCTTAGAATGTTATTTTATATCTCTCTTGGATCCACAGATATATTATGTTATGGTTATATATATGTGTTTTTGATTTTATTATGATGAATTCATTTTGGATTTAATGAAGGGAACATAGTTCATGGTCAGTTTTTGAGAATCGTTGTTGCCCTCATCATTTCACCAATGTTTTAGAGGTAGGCGAATTATATCTTGATTCAACAGGATTTAAAATTTAATTTTAAGTTTTAAATAAATGTATTTATTATATTTATTATGAAATTTATGTTTTATTATTTATGGAAAACATCTTTAGTGTTGGTTACATGGAATGTGTAAATTTGATGGTTTTTTGGAAAATACTCTTTTAAGATAGTTTTGAAATTGTGATTTTAAAATTATGGGTTGGATTTGATTTATGGAAAATGGTTGTTGAAATGATTTAAATAAATAAAGTTTTTATGTGAATTTTCTGAGTATGGATTTTCAGAATACATGGTTTGTGTGAGAACATGCTTTCAATGTGACTCTAGATAAGGGGCGTGTACCATTGGTGTATAAGAGGCATGAACCTGGATAAGGGGCTTGTTCCATTAGTGTACATGGAGATTGGAAACCTTGTGATGAATTAGTTGATAGATGAGATTACAATCATTATTATTGAAATTTTATCTTGACATTCATTTATGGGTCTATTTAAAAACATGTAATGGGTATGGAAATTGGGATGAGAAATGTTTTAAAGGCTCATTTTGATTTCATTCTCCGGAAAACTAATTTGTTTTTTGATATAAATTGATTAATTATTTTTCAAATATTTTATATAAATGTGCTAACAGGTTTTGTCCTAGTTTTTGGATTTTTGAGGTCATTGGGGAGATCCAACTAAGTTTAGACTCACCCCCTTCTTGGGCACTCTTATGTATTTTCATTTGTCATCTATTGGAAAAAATGTAATGAAAAGTTATCTCATTTATTTAGTAAGGCTTCTTGATAACATGGGAATGAATTATCATGTTGGATATTGTAGTAGGTTGGGATTATAAGGTTTGATGAATTTGGTGTATTTCGGTTCTATAGTCTTTTGGTTTCTGCTTGTACACCGATATGGTTGTTGGTTTGGTTTTGTGTGGTATTGTTGAGTTTTATTTATACACATGCATCATGTAGAGGTTTTGTGGTTATGGTTATCTTGGTTTTATATTTTATCTTCAATGAGAAAATAATCCCCCAATTTTTATGAATCCCTTACCATTTATTATTAGACTTTGGTGTCTTAGATATGTCACCTAAGTCCCAATAATGTCCCATCACCTCTTCCCACTCTAATAGGTGGGGGGAGGGATGTTAAAAATGGTATCAGTTTTTCTGATCATTGAGTATCAGTCAAGGTATTTTCATCTTTCTTTGGGATAATAGAAAATATTATTATTGTCAAAACATGAATGGTAGAGCATCAAAATATGTTGCTATACTATTTATTCTGAACTTCATGGTACTAGTGGGTTTGGGTAAAACAGTGTATTTAAACACATCTTAGTGTGTTATCACATCATCACTATGGGTTTAACCAATGGGATGTTTATGAGGTGCATTGATAGTATGAATCCCTACAAATACAAATTTTTTATTATTGAGTAAATTATTATTGGAAACAGTATGATGGAATGATTTCTAAAAAGTGTTGATAATGTTTTCAAAATATGAGATTTAGAAAAGGCTTTATGGTGGTATTTTGAAAATTGTTAAAATAATTTTTCATGGATAAAAGTTATTGTGGAAATTTCTAAATGGTATTTAGAAATATTCAGGCCTTCAGTTTTTAAAGAGTAAAACTAAATTGAGTTTTGTTTTTCTAATGAAAATGGGATTAGGTGGGAACCGTATGAACCAATTAAAAGAGACTGCTGATAATGTGGTTGTACCCGAGCCACTAGTGAACCAATAGTTTTTCCAATGTACTTTCCAAGATTTTCAAGCTATGGATAGTGGGAAAAAAATGGATGAACCAAGGAAATTGGATCATTCAATTCAGTTATAGAAGAATATTCCACCCATATTTGGGGGGGGGTCTTAATTGGAAAAATCAAAAGTGTGGACGAATAGGATGAATCAAATATATAATTTTCTTGTCACACCAATTGAGTTAAATGTCAATTTGGCAATGTATATTCTGGAGGAT
This sequence comes from Viscum album, assembly GCA_963277665.1. NCBI lineage: Eukaryota > Viridiplantae > Streptophyta > Magnoliopsida > Santalales > Viscaceae > Viscum > Viscum album. Next base: position 645,039,453 of record OY728138.1, read on the forward strand.
CTAGAATTTTCATGGTGGTATTTTTCAATCCAGCCTAATTTTGACCAAGAAATGGCATGAGAGGACTTTAAATAATGTTTAAAAATAAAAATCTATCCTCCCACATTCAAAATTTCTATAAAAATAGACCTTTTATGTTTAATAAAAGATAATCTCTTGATAATAGATTATACAACTAAATTTATGAGTTTAGTTTGCATTAAACCAGAAGTTTATGTAAGTGTGACCTTGAAGGCATAAATTTTTATGTCAGGGTTGAAACAAGGAATTCACTCAAATATTTTCATTCAGTATATCCAATATTATATAGAGATGGACAATAGAGTGAAGGTAGCAGAAAGAGAATTTTTTTGAAATATTTTTAGAGGACTTTTTTTATTTCTATGGGAATTAGTGGAAAATAAATATGGTGGGAACAAAATAAGAGGGGTACCTATTTTCCAAGGGGTGGTATATCTCAAAATCAGATAATGGGATTGGTCAAACTACCTCCTTGGATGAAGATTAAGACCATATTCTTTAATTTTGGGCTTTTTAATCATATGAAACAATATTGTACAACACCACCTAGAGCATGTCACAATTACAATCATATGAAACATATTTAGTGTTGTGGTCATAGTACTCGAAGTTCAGGTGATAATGACACATCTCATTCTTCTTAGGCATCACATGATTCAACAAGATGAGTGAAGTAGTATAATTATCATCATTAAAACTAATAAATCCATGGTGATTCTTGGAAAACCATGACTCCTCAAATAATGAAATATCAATATGGTATCAAATAGAAAATCATAGCGAGTGATAAATTGTATAAATCTGACCAACTGACCATCGATGATCAATCAAGACCCTCGGTGATGACGGGTATTATTATTTTAATTGTATAGTTATTCTAGATTTGTTTGATAGGGTTACATCACATTCATTTATTTATTTTCATGCTATATATTTTCTAGGTTTACATATTTAGATGATGTGTTATATTTTAAAACTCCAAACACCATTGGGATAATGAGAGTGTTAAACCTAGAAATGTGAAGCATGTTCGATAAAAATCTGAGTGGAAATGAGACTTCTCTATGATAGAGAGCGATGTATATGACATGATTATTATAATGGATTGGATGATGATCATTGAGGCCCATATTTATTTTTATGCATGGAAAACGTGTTTCAAATATTTAGATGGTGTTAGAAATATCTTTACAGAATAATGGGTAGTGGATTCATGAAGGGTGGGACCTTTGTTACCAGTGGTGGGAAATATCTATTAACATTTGAAACTACTTGCTTTGTCATTGGCAGATGAGATCAAAAATAAGGATTTTGCAACTACAATTGACCATTTCCTTGATGTTTTCCAAAAAGTTTCTACGGTTTTCCACCCAAAAGGGTTTTGAAGTTTATGATCGATATCTTACCAAAGACTAACCCAATTTCCTATATATCTAGCCAAATGGAAATAAAAAAAATTAGGTAATTTAAGGATAATATAGAAGAGTTGGAATGTAAAGGGTCCATTCAATCGATCATATATCTGTAGGAAATGCTGGTTCTATATATAGGGAAGGTGGATGGAACACTTATGATTTTTGTAAATTATCATAAGTTTAACCAAGTTATGATAAAGAATCATTACCCTATTCTATTCATTGATAATCTATTTAATCAATTTATAGGATCCCATTGGTTCTCTATGATTTAATTATGTTTGAGACATCCACAATTTTGGGATTTTATGTACAATATTCAGAATATAGTTTTCATAAGATGATATATCCATTATAAGTACATTGTTAAGACTGTTGGTCATACAAATGAACTATCCATATTTATATCATTGATGAGTAGGATATTTCAAAAGTATCTATATTCATTTATGGTATTCTTTGTGGATGATATGCTGGTGTATTATAAGAAAAATGAGGATCATGAGAAACAATTGTAAATATTATTGGGTATCTTGAGTGAGAATCATCTGTATTACAAGTTATCAAAGTGTAATTTATAGATACAAGATGTACATTTCCTTGACCATGTTATTTCCAAAAAATGATTTTCTGTGGATGTTGAAAATATAAGGTATTATATCTCAGTGAATGTTGAATAATATCTTTGAGATATGTCATTTTTTTGGGTTGGTGGGGTATTATAGATGTTTTTATGTTATTTTTAACGTTTGGGATCATTGATGTCATCTTTGATTAGGAAATGAATTTCTTTCCAGTAGAATAATAAATGTTTTAAATCCTTTAAATAGATTATTCTTAGACTTACATCAGCATCTATCATCATGTTTCAATATTCTGGACAAGGCTATATATACTATTGTGATGAATCAAGATTGGGGTTGGGATGTGTTCTCATATAGAGAGATCATACTGTTTTTATTGTTCATGGATGTTATGATTTCATAAGAAGAAATAACCAACACATTATTTGGAATTAGATACAATAGTCCATTCTTTGAAAACCTGTTTTCATTATCTTTTTCTGTGATAAATTCAAGGTGTTTATAGAAAATAAGATCTTGAAACATATTTTCTCCAAAAGGGATTTGAATCTAAGGAAATATATATTGATGGGATACCATAAAATGTTCAAATATTTCTTTATTTATACCTCATGTTAAGTAAAATCCACAGTAGATGCATTAAGAAAAAATTATTATAATCAGCTGGTAAAGAAGCTTTGGATCAGTGGAATCTGATGTTGATTATTGGATAAATTTAATTGAATTATAGAGAACATGGTTATTTTTTAGTTTTAATACATGTTTTTTGTTATTTATTTTTTTATCATGTGAAATTGGTTCATATATCCAATACATGATGTGTTTCTGTGAGGTCAAAACTCAATATTAGGAGACCATTGAGGGATGAAACCTGGAAGTAAGTTTTCTTTTTCAATTTAGAGATTGGATCATGTTACCTTTGGGTTTTTGTGAAAAAATTATTAATTATTACTTTTATGTGAAATTGAATGATCCTATGGGAATTGAAAAGATATATAAAGTGTTTAAAGAAAAATTTGGGTGGGTTGTAATGAAAAGGGAATTGGAAGAGTCTGTTTTGATACACCTCACCTGTCAGAAGGTCAGGGTAGAACACCAACCACATGTGGGAATATTGCACTCTTTACCAATTCCTATGATGAAATAGGAAAATATAACAATGTATTTTATGAAAATTTTACCAAGAAAGATTTGGAAACATGATTCTATATGGGTAATTGTGTATCGAATCATGAAGTCAACTCATTTTATCTATATTCGTGAATCCTATATGGTATAGGAATTTTCCAAAATCAATATATGAGATGTTGTAAAGATGCATGGAATTCCAATATTGATTGTATCAGACCAAGACCCTAGGTTCATGTCTCATTTTTTGGAATCTTTATAGAAATAATTTAGGACTCAATTGACTATGAATAAGGCTTATCATCCCTAAATGAATGGACAATCTGAATAGAAAATCAAATCATTAGAGGATATTCTTAGGGATTGTGTAATTGAATTTGGTGGTTTGTTGGAGGTGAACATACCATTAGAGGATTTCTTACACAATAATAGTTACTAGGCCTTGATACATAAATATTATTTCGAATCATTGTATGGGAATGCTTGTCATTATCCACTTTGTTGGGTGGAAATGGGAGATTATTCATTGGTTAGACCAATACTTGTGCAAGATAAAATGGAGGAGATTAATTTGATTAGAAAAAGAATACAAATGACTCATATTCATAATAAATTATTCTTGGATTATCATAGATGACCACTTTCATTTTATGCGAGTGATCACGTGTTCTTGAAAATCTCTACAAGGATTTGGCACCTTCATTTCAGGAGGTAAGGAAAGTTAACTCCTAGATACATATTAAATTTTTAGATACATGAATAGATCAGTGATGTGGAATATCAATTTAATTTGGCACCAAAGTTCAGTTTATTTCATAATGTGTTTCATGAATCTTAGTTGAAGAAGTATCAACCTGATCCTGACTATGTGATTCAATGGGATCATGTTAACATAGATCCAGATTCTACATTGGTTCATGTTTTGGTACTGGTTGTGGATATGAAAAATAATATCATTCTTGGAAGAATTATGGGTTTAGTATAGGTTTTATGGAAACATGGTTTGATTTAAGAAGAAACATGGTAGCATGAAAAAAAAATGTTAGAGCACTAACAATAACTTTTCAATGACAAATATTGTTTTCAGCTTTCCAGGAACAAAAATACCATTGGTGGGGAGAACGTAGAAACCTAGTTTTAGGCACTATACCCTTTATTTATTTATTTTATGTATATATAATAATTAAATTATGTTTTAGGAAGATTCAGTTAGTTTTGAAACATTTTAGAGGCTTTTATAGAGGTTCACAGTTTGAGTAGGATTAGTATAAAACATGAAACACCTCCAAAAAATCATGTAATAAAAAAAAGTGGGTTGTGGGAAGGTGAATGATTGGTGCACAGTTTGGAGAAACCCTACAGATGACCAAGAAGAACCATGATCTTTTATATAATAGGGAAAAGTCTGGTTGGAGACCACTTTTTCTATCCATGCAAGATAACCATTCATGGTTAATCATGAGAGAGTAGCTCATGTACAATTATCACATGGTTTTTCTAACCATGTTCCCTAACTATGAACTCAAAAATTTCATCTCTAAAAATTGTGGATCTATCACGGTTTATCCCATTAATTCAGTTATTCTCTAATCCACCAATAACAAAAAATCTTTTTCCCATAAGTTTTGAGAGATGTTTTCCTCCGGTGTGAGAGTGTTCCGTAAAAATTTTAAAAGTTATTGGAGATCTAGATTCACAAGTAAGTGCTCATTCTTGGTCAGTATTATTATATAATTATTTTGAATCTCTCTCAGAACCATGATCTATTACATTATGGTTAGATCTATATTTTTTGGATTGTTTTATGATTAATTTCTATTTAATATAATTAAGGATTAGAGTTCACGATCATATCTTGAGAATTGTTGTTCTGTTTTACATTTTCACCAATGTTTGAGAGGTAGGTGGATTCTCTCTTGATTACACTTGATTATAACATGAAATCACAGTTTGAAATAAATGTTTTTCTAGAATTTATTTTGAAATTGATGTGTTATTCTTGATATAAATCCACTTTAGTGATGGGTTTTTGGGAATGGTGTAAATTGGATGATTTTGGGGAAAATCCTCTTTCATGATAATTTTAAAATTGTGATTTTAAAATTATGGTTTTGATAAGATATATAAAAAATGGATGATAAAATGTTTTAAGGAAATAAATGTCTTATTTTAATTGTATTAGAATGTTTTTTTGGAATATATAGTTGGTATTCATGATTTTGACATGGCCCAAAATAAAGGGTGTGTACCATTGAGGTACAAGAGATATTACCCCAGATAAGGGGCATGTTTCAAATTGAAACATGGTGATTAGACACCTTTTTATGACTTGGGGTAAATAAAAGATACCTCTCATAAGTATTTAACTATCACCATGGCATTTATGTGTGGGTGTGTGTGTGGAATCATGGAATGGGTATTCCAAATGAGATGAGAATTTTTTTAAAGGATTGTTTTGAAATATATCCCTGGAAAAATATTTTTGTTTCTATATAAATTTCTTTAAATTAGTTTAAAAACATTTTATATAAATTTAATAAAAAGTTTTTTTCCTATTAGAGTGAGTTAGGAAGTCATTGGGGAAATCCTACTAATTTTTGACTCACCCCCTTCCTGGAAACTATTTTCTATTTAGAGGTGTCATCTATCTGGACATAGGTAAAGGCAAGGTACCTTAGTTTTTTAGTGAGGTTTATTAGTACCATGGTCATTTATTTTCTTGTTGAATCTTGGATCTAGTTGGGAGATGTTGGTTTAATGACTTTTGTGTCATTGGGTTTTGTTTTCTATTGGTTTCTACTTGTAATATAATATGGTTATTGGTTTGGTTTGGTGTGGTTTTCTTGAGTTATATTTTTTACTCATGAATCATATAGAGGCTTTGTGGTTATGGTTATCTTGGTTTTTATTTTATCATCAAAGAAAAAATCATCGCCCAATTGTTATGAATCCCTTGGTATTTATTTTCAACCTTTGGTGTCTTGGGGATGTCACATTAGGCCTAGTAATGTCCCACCACCTCTTCCGAAGGCATTGGGTGAGGGGAAGGATATTACTGAAACATACCTAAACCACATGTATTTTCTTGATATAAAATAGAATACACAATTTGAAGAGAGACAGGTATCCAATGAATCAAAATAGTTCACCCGAAGAACATAGAACTCTCTAATTGATTTAATGGGGTCTACAACCAATAAGGAAGAGGAATCCAATAACTATAAGAGAATTTATTAAATAAAGGGTCCATGAAACATGAAATAAATATTAGACATCCCTTGGAAAACAAGGTAAAATAGAATTTATTACTACAGACAACCTCTCGCATAATGATCAAAGAAAGGAAATATCTGAATACATCACTATATATATCCAAGAATGTATGAATAATAAATAGATAAGAGGGATAGAACAAACCATGAAAAAGTCTGGAAAACAAAAGGACTATCCAAGGTGGTTTTTGGAATAAAGTAAAATACACTTATAAAAAACCCTAGAATTGAATAGAACTAAATATATCTAAGGTGTGTTAGGGAGGGGTTTTAAATGGTAACAGGAGTTACAGATATATTAAAACACCTTCCATAAAGGTATCATGAAACGAATTCAACATGAATAATACCCCCTTCAAGATAAATTGACTAATCAACTATATAAAATTATAGAATAGATGAAATCACAAAATTGTGGTGGTTCACAACACTAATGGTGCACTTTGTCTAGAGCTTAAAACACCTGAAAATCATTCCCTTACTCAAAATACAATTCAATTTTTCCTTTTCATGAACTATACTATTGTTATGGTGAGGCATCCATTGATTCAGGAGGCATGGATACTAATAGTAATCCATACCCTAGACTATGGGTTGTGATGGATGTGGTAGATCTACATGTTGTCCACAGGTTTAACCCAGAAGAAAAACTCCCCAAACCATGGGTATAGAACAACCTATTGTACCCCTAAAAATTTCAACTGACATTCTTAAAATCTACCATACCACTTCAAAAGATCCTTAAAAACAGAATTAAATAACTAAAATAGAAAATAAATGGTTTGGATGTTAAATTTTAAAATGAAATCCATGAAAAATAATCACAATAAATAATGTTTTCCAACCTTGATATTGGATCATTAATTTTCAATGATTATATCTCCATAGAATCTCATTGGAAATGGTAAAAATCAATTCTTTGGTTCCCTTTTCTACTAGGTTATTCCAACAACCCTTCAAGATCTCTATCTCTAGATCTCCCCCAAATTTCTATAGTTATTTCACCCCACCACCATATTATTAGAGATAATAATGAATATATAGAAAATACCTAGGTCAACTGTAGAATTAATTATACAATTAATTAAATTTATTATTGAATTATTTAAGCCACTCTACCCACACATGACAAAAACCCTCAAGGGTTTCGGTGTGAATGAAACTAACACCACTCTTATGAAAAAACCCATATTCTAGAAAAACCATAATCACAGTTTTCTATCTAATATAAATTAATATCAATTAAATACATAATATAAAAAAATATATTTTCCTTAAATATATTATTTACAAGGCCCCATAATTCTCATAACACCACATCATCTTAGCTCTGGTGTAAACACCACAACTCATAGTCAATGGAACACTTAAAGTAATTTGTCTCAAGTTCATCGATTGGGGTAAAATTTTTATTTTACTCATGGGGATATCTTGGTAATATAAAAACCAAATACGAGTTAATAATCTACTAAATAAAATTTAATTTCATTACATCATCCCCACTATAAACCCTTTTCACCCCTAAAAGGAAACAAGTATATCCCCCCAAGTAGAATTCATAAAAAATAATCCCATGTGGAATTCTACCACTGGTACGTGCACTATATTTTCCTAAAAGATTCAGAGCTTAATAGAAGTTAGTATTGAACCAACATGGGAGAGAACTCTCTCTCATAAAAATATATTCGAGACCCATCCCATCTCGAAGCAAGGTGTATATGGAAAGATGAATTTGATCACAGAAATATAGCTAATCCTCCGCTCCCAAAACATATTCTCATAATAAAATCATCATTACACATGAGACTCAAAAAATACACTTACCATTGAAATATTTTAGGAAATTGTTATTTTACAAGTTTCATTAGGGGGGATCTATATCACCAATAATTAATAACATTCTAGATGGTTTTTTATGAGAGAAACTCATCTATAATGCATTCTCCCGTTGAGCACTCTACCAAAATTCCACACTAATAGCAGAAGAGGTGAAATGAAGTATGCCTCTATAGAAATATTCTAGATAATATTATATTACCCTTGTAAAAACCCATGATTTTATGATATGTATCTTTTAAAATAAATTTAATTTCTTCAATAGTTTACATTGAATGAAACACCAAGCTTAAAAAAACCTTGATATACTATTAAATATTAATATTTTTAACACTAGATGTTAAGTTGGTGGATGTGAATAGTATTAACTAAACTATGAAAATACTGTTCTCAAATTTTTACAAAAATTAATTCATTGTTTACCAATTAACTGGAAATGAAAATTAAAACCAATAGAATATAAATGATATTTTTTTATTAAAAATCTATTTATATTCCCAAAATGGAATTTTATAATAATAAATTATATTAATCACTATTAGTGAATGATATTAATGAAATTTATATGTTATATTTAATTTTTTTTTTAAATTTATTAAATATGTTTAATAGTTTTAAGATAATAATAAAACCAATTTTAAGAATAAAGAGTAATATTTTTTTAAAAAGGATGTTTTACCACATTTAAATGGAGAATGTCTGTTTGAAAAAAAAACTTATTGTTTTAAAGAGTAATATAAAAATTTAATTTGGTTTATTTTTTGGTATTTATCTGATAAGTTTCTTGTTTTGATGAATAGTGATAAAATATTTCATTTTAATTGAAAATAATTTTTTCATATAAATAATTTATAAAGTTAAATTATTTTTTTATTTTTTAATGTATAAATATATTAATTTTATATTATTTAATAAAATTTAGGTCCTTTAATTTAATTTTTTATTTAATATAAATATTAAAACATTAATTTTTTTTACGTTTTCACCTGAAAAACTTGTTTTCTCATTTCCTCAACTGGATTAATTCTAAATTAGTTACTATAAATTTTATAAAATGGATTTTTAAAAATAAATTCCATATTTTGAATTAGTGGGTTCAAATTATGTAAATATGATTGTTTTATTTTTTGGCATATGAATAGTAAATTTAGAAATATTTTAATTACTACGATTAAGTGTGAATCTGGAAATTAATGGTAAAAATAATGTTATAAATATTAAAAAATTACCCTAACAATTTTCATAATTTTATTAGATGATTATTTTTTATCCCTAAGAATTAATTGATAGTTTATAAGACAATTTATGGCCTTTTGAAAGTTAATATAACCATATTGATATCATATTTAAAGGAAAGTTGATTTTTTCATATTTATATTTTTAGCAAGAGAAATATTTTTAATATGGGGTTATATAAGAGGAAAGTTATAATATAAATATTATTTGGAAATATAAATTGTTTATCTAAATAATGGAAATTTATTTAAAATTTTTATTGGTAATATAATTACCCTAAATAGTGACATAATGATGATGGAGTAATTGTTTAATTAATGGAGGAATAAAATAAATGATATTACAAATATTAAAACAAATTTAATTTTACCCATTTAATATCATAAAATAATTTTATAGAATAATTTGACATATTAGTGAGGATTTATAAGAGTTTTTTGGAATATATCTTCTTGTTATTATATTTTTAAAAAGTCAAGTATTGTATATTGTTAAAATTGACACTCGTGATATTTTAAAATAAATAATAATTTAATAAATGATATAAAATTAATAAAAATATAAAATTAGTCCAAAATATTATAATGAAGTAAAATATTTCATAATTGACACGTATTTTGGCCATTTTTCATTTTATAATAATCATATTAAACCTCAAATGTAACTTACATGATATCACAGTAAGAGTTAAACATGTTAAATAAGGGTTAAAACAAAAATATAAGGAATAAAATAAAAATAAAAACATGTCTAATTTTCATTGGATGAATGGATTTAGACCCATAATAATCCTATATTTTAATTAACTAATTTTGGAACCATTTTCAATTAAAAAATAATTTATATTAATTTAATATTCTGAGAATTTCCAAAGGTTCCCCTCACCTCAATTATAAAATAAAACCTTCTCTCTCACATATTCACACCACTTTGAGCCTTCTAAATAAAATAGGATTTTCCCAATTATTATAACAATATATATAACAATGTTCTTGAGGTTATCTTCTCCCAAAAATATAAACCATAGATCCTTTAACAAGATATCTAAAGGAAATCCCCTGAAGAAGAGGTAATCATTTCTACTAACTCATCGAATTTATTTTAATCTTTTAATTATTATTTATAAGTTGTTTACATTATAAATTAATAAATAATATAACATATATTTTATAATATGTTATTTTGATTATGGTACAACTATTTTACATTATTTATCCTTCCTATGAAAAATGAACGCACCGCGCGTGCGTACGTACGACTTACCATCCTCACACCATTGTATAATTTCTTTTTTCATCAACCCTTTATTTGGATGAATATAATGATGGAAATAATTGATATAGGTAATAAATAAGAAATGATATTTATTCTTTATAATTAAAATTCCTTCCAATTCCTTACCCTTTCACCATTAATGGAATGATATCATCATTCATGTGTACATAAGACCTACCATCTCCACAACACAATGAGTTTCATTTTCTATGTTAACCATTGAATAATTATTATAAATATATTTATAATTAGTAAATATAAAGTATATTAACTAAATGTCATTATTTAATTGAAACATATATATTCTATTTATAAGTAACATGACTTAGATGACAAAACATGCAAAGGAAAATGATGTAGTTAACACCTAAAAAAGGGTAATAATGGAATATTACTAACAAAATGATATAAAAATATTATATATGATATCATAAATATTTATGGTTATAGTATAAATCAGTAAAATTTTAAAACCATTATACAGGAGTATAAATAACATTCAACTAAAGTAAATAACAAGGTAAGGTTTATTTCAAAATCTCATTATTATTCGGGATTATTTATACACAAGTATCTATTGTGGAATATTTATCATCCATGTCTATGCTTCATATAAATGATTTCCAAAATATATTAACTATTATCCTTAAAGTTTTTAAATTATTTTTAACCATGTTTTAATTTTTATGAAATGATTGGTAAGGAATATTTGTTTTTCATTTTCTAAATGAGGATATTTATGACTTCTCAACAGAAATACAGAAGGAATGTTTTTTAAACTTATGCGACACGAGTTGATTTTTTCACCATCATTATGCCTTAATTTTTTGAATCTTACTTTAGAAGTTTACAAGGTTATTTTGAATGAAAATTTATTCTAATAAAGTTGTGTGGCCTTTTAAATAAATTATTTCAATATAAAAAGCAGGTATTTATCCCAAGATATTTTTAATGATTTTATTAGTTTATTTTCATCTATGTCAATATCCTTTGTTGGATATTATGCATGATTGAGGTTTATCTCTTAAGATACCATATAAAATATTTTATTAAAGTTTTTATGATATTTTTCACTATTCATGTTCTATTTTGATACCATTCACTATTTATGGTTGAAGTATTCACATTTCATATGATAGTTTTTCAAAATGAATGTTTTTATCATTTATTTTTCACCATTTTCATATGATATATTCATTGGACTTAATAAGTGATGGGTAGGGCCTGCTATTACCCCTTGATGTACTAGTAGGTCTCATGAAACACCCTTGTTTGGGTATTGGATTATGTCTTCCCCATTTATGTATGGTGTCTTAAAGAAGCCTTGATGATATGTTTATGATGTCTGGAATTATTCATTCCCACATTATGAGATTAATTATTGAAGTTTCATGTGATTATTTTATTAGTAGAATATCCAGGTGATTATTTATATAAAATCATATGATTTTCATTTATTGTTACCATATTATGATAAATATTTTGAATTAGTGGCTTGTGATTTAGTTATACTCCTTACCTTAATATTTATGCTTATTATTTATAATAGCCTCTACTATAATCTTGTACTTAATGAGAATTTGAGACCACCCATTTATTATATTTTATTTTTACAAGGATGCCTGGATGTATATTATGACTCATATACATGATTAAGCTGGGATAATATTGGTGTTGTCAAAAAATTATCTATGTTTTATTTTATATTTTAATTTGTAATGTAAGGTTCATGTATTTAATCTGGTTCCCAAAACTGCCAAACTGATTGGCCCTTTGGGATTCAAATATTATATATATGTTAATGTAATAATGTGAGGCACCAAATTCAGGCTACTGGGGCCAGGGAAATTGTATTCTGTATTAGATCAAGTTTTGTATAAACCTTGGAAACTAGATTTAGAAAAAATAGATTAGGGAACATAAACCTAAGATAGACTTTGAGGATAAGTATAGAAAAATATTCTAGGATTTTGGTAAGATATAGATTATGTGAATATTCTTAGAAATATTTCATTTTCAGGATATAACAAATGAAATTGGTTCTATAATAGATATACCTAGGGGTAAAAAATATGACAAGGTGCATCAGGCCTATCTTGGTGTAACCTGGTACTCGACAACGGGCCTTACTACGCACCTGATTTGACTCTCATGGGGGATATTCTTATGATAATTTACATTTTATTTAAAAACCATTATGAAGGATTTAAAATTAAATACTTCCCCAAATAAACCATGTTTATGACTATGATATTATTTATTCATAAATTATCAATTTATGTTAAGCATTTTATTAGTTTGAATTTAGGAATTATGATTCATAACCTAATCTAGCGTATGAAATTATTTAAAAATGACCATAGAGGAATGAATGGAAACTATATCAGATCATGTAATCTATATAAGTATTTTTATCCAATGCAAGATAATGATGTTGCATTTAGAGTTGAAATTAGTGCTGAATAACTTATAACCATACCCAGGTAGATGACTCAGGTTATGAATAATAACCTTACTCGTATAAAGCATCCTGACACATAACGTGAAGGAACAATGTTAGACCACTAATGAGAAAAAATACCAACATTAAATGGGACTAAAAATCTATTTGAGGCTTAGAAATGGATATGTTTCTTGGAAAATATTTTTTTCACTTTGGGATGTAAGGAAAGGGATAATGTTTTCATGGTAGTTTATCATATTTCTGGAGATGCATATTAATAGTGGTCTTTGATTAAAAACACTGAAGATGATGTGGAAATAAAAAACATGGAATAGAAGGATTTTTAGGAACTGTTCTTAGAAAAGTATTTTCCTCATAAATATAGATAAGATATGGATAATTTCTTTCTGAGTTTGAGGTAAAGGGAGTATGAGAATGTTTCTCAACATGAAAACATCTTTATAAGGTTATAAAGACATGCTAATAACTACATACGCAACCTAAGGAGTAAGAATGATATTTTATTTATGGCTTAAATCTATTCCTCTAAAAGGAATTGGTCACCCAAAAATTCCCATCATACGAAGATATAGACTCACGTGATATCAAGAAAGGGAAGTAATTCTCTAAGTATTATGACTTTATGGTAAATTAAGATAAGAAGATAATGGTAGAGAAAGAGATAGTTAAAGGGTAAAGGGAAAGAAATATTTTCCCACATATTATAATTGTGGGAATAAACACATTGGTACTCACCTAAAGGGAATGAGAGTTTTTTAAAAATGTGGAGAGAAAGGTTACCTAGTTCTTGATTTTAAGGGAAAGAAAGAAGAAATAAATGTGAAATGTTTTAACTGAAAGGAGATAGGAAACTACAGAAATAAATATCTCAAGAATTAAGGAAACATATATCTGGAAAAGAAAAGGGATCAAGTTCAAGCTTATTTTGGTACTACATTCCAAGTGGAATAATTAATGTACATGCGTTTTTGTATTCAATAATTAGGTTATTATATTTTGGTTTTATGAATCACAAGATAAATAAGGATTGTACTGTAGTACTTCTTCTTTACTGATTTAGAAGCATGTATGTTTTCATTAAGGTTTTAAAGTGATCAAGGTATTAATAAATTTGGTATGTGAAAAAAGTATCTACATTATGTTATATAGGGAAAACCTGATGTTATGTTGATTTTGGAAATTTAGTGGCCTTACTTATAAATTTTTTGACTAAGAATTTTAATAGATGTATTTTGGATGAGTCTTAAGGTAGTAATGGATTAAATTAAACATTTTAAATTATTTCTTACAGATAATGTATGATTTATCGTATCAAATAACATGTGTTAACTATATTGGATTTAATACAATTTAAAGGCCCAACGAATAAGTCATGGATCTTATTAATCATAATAGTGCTTCATTCGTGAAAAATTATTCTTGAACATTAATTTCTAGGTGTAAGGGATGAAGTAAAAATAGATCAAAGAACAACCAAAGGAAGAGATTATAATTATGACATAGAAAAAAATCAATTAAGTTTATTTTTGAAGTGTTTGTCAAGATAGTAAAACAATCACTCAACTATTGGAATGAAAAAATTCTATTCATTTAATTTTCTTATTAATAAATTAATGGCCTCTTTAACCCATCACATATTTATTATTTTGAAATAGAACACTTTTTGATGACCATGTTCTATAAAACTCTCTATTAGAACATGATGATTTGATTTCTCTTACACGTCTCAAAACTTTACATTAATTTAATCCTATTATAAATCCTAATTTTGGGGTGACCTTTTCATTTCAATTTCCTTATTATTAATATAATATTTTATTAACCCTATTTCCGATGTGGGTTTCCCACAAAGAAATTTTCAAGTGTCAAACTTGGATTTTTGAAGTGAAATTTAAAATTGTAAGGATTAAATTTCATCGAGGATGGTAAAATGTAACACCCCAAGTTTTCATGATATTTATCTTCTTAAATAATGTTAATTTCTTTGATAATTTACATTTAATGCCACACCAAACTTAAACTCATTGTGATATTCTATTAAATATTATTATTTTAACACTAGTTGTTAAGTTGGAGGTTGTTAATATGATTAAATAAATTATGAAAATATATTTTAAAAATTTTCATAAAATTAATTCATTTATTTCCAATTAATATGAAATGAAAATAAAAACCAATTGAATATAAGGGATGTGTTTTTATTAAAAAAATATTTTTATGTGCATAATAGAATTTTATCATAATAAATCAAATTAATCACTATTATTGAAATATATTAATTAAATATATATTATATATTTACAAAATGTTTTTGAATTCATTATAATATGTTTTATCAGCTTAAGATAAGCATAAAACAAATTTTATGCACAAAAGGTTATTTTCTTAAAAGGAAGTTATATTGCCTTTTAATAGAGAGCCTGTTTAAATCCAAAATTTAACACATTTATAAACAATATTTCAAAAAATAAACTTATAATTTTAATGATTAAAATAAAAATTTAATTTCATTGAATTTTTGTTATTTTTCATATAAGTTTCATGTTTTGATGAATAGTGATAAAATATTGCATTTAAATTAAAAACAAAATTTTCATCTAAATAATTTATAGTGTGAAACTATTTTTTTAATTTTATTAAGTATAATTATCTTAGTTTTATTTTATTTAATACTAATGAGATTCTAGGAATAAATTTTACATTGAATATGAATATTAAAACATTTTAATCTTTTGTATGTTTTCACTTTAAAAATTGTTTCTCTCATTCCGTCAACGAGATTAATTTTAAAATAAATACTACAACTTCTATGTTCTTAATTATGAAAAATGGATTCCACATTTGGAATCAATGGGTAAGAATTATGTAAATAGTTTTCTTTTTTTTATGGGAATATGAATATTAAATCTACTAATATTTTAATTCCCATGGTTAAGCGTAAATCAGGTAATTAAGGGTACAAATAATATTATTAATTTTATAAAATTATCCTAAAGTTTGTTCTAATTTTATTGGATGATTTTTTTAGTCCATAGACATTAATTCATCAGTTATGAGACCATTTATTTCCATTTAGATGATAATATAACCTTATTAATGTTATATTAAATAGAAAGTAATTTTTTTTCATACTTTTGTTTTTAACAAGAGAAATATTTTTAATATGGGTTTATATAAGAGATATTTTTATCTCCAAATAGTATTTTGAAATATAAAATTTATATCTACATCTTGGTAATTTATTTATAAATTTTAGTGATAAGAAAATTACCCTAAATATTTCCACATTGGTTATATAGTAATTGTTTAATTAATTGAAGAATCAAATTAATGACATTAAAATTTTAAAATAAATATAATTTTACATAATTAATGTCCTAAAACAATTTTATAGATTTTTTTAAATTATTATTGATGTGTGAAAATAATTTTTTCTAAAATATCATATTGTTATGTTATTTTTAAATATTCATGTAATGAATATCATCAAAATTAATGCTAATGATATTTTAAAATAAATAATATTTTATTAAATGACACAAATTCTATAAAAAATATTAAATTCAGAAAAATTATTGGTTTGAAGTTAATTAGTCCATAAATTAATAAATTATTATTTCTTTTGGAATTTCATAGTAATTATTTTAACCCTTAAATATAACTTACATAATATCACAATAAGTGTTAAAACTATTAAATAATAATTAAAAAATGATGTGGACTAAAAAAATAATAAAAACTTTTCTACATTTCATTATATGAATTGATTTCGACCCATCATCATCCTATATTATAAATACGTCATTTTGATCTATTTTTAATTGAAATCTAATTTACATTTATTTAATATTTTTAGAATTTCTAAATGTCCCCCTCACCTCAATTATAGAAAGGAACGTCTTTCATCACTTCATAACAACAATATGAGCCTTCTAGATCAAATAATACCCAAAAATTTATCCTCAAAAAATCCTTAATCATGTTCTAGGTGTTATTTCTTCCCAAAAATACCAACCTTAGATCCTTTAAGAAGAGATCTAAAGGAAGTCCACCGAAGAATAGGTAATCATTTCTACTAATTCATCCAAGTTCATTTTTTCTTACACTTATTAATTGTATTTTATTTACATTAAATAGTAATAAATTCAGTATAATCAATATTATTATATGTTATTATGATTATGGGGAAAATATATTCCATGATTTATCCTTCCTATGAAAAATCAAAGCACCGCGTGTGTGTATATACGACTTACCATCTCTACATCATGACATAATTCTTTTTTCATCACCACTTTATTTGGATGGGTATAATGATAGACATAATGGATATAAATAATAAATATTACATTATATTGATTGAGTATAATTAATATACCGTACAATTCCTTACCCTTTCACCATTTAGGGAATGATATCATCCCTCATGCATACGTACGACCTATCATCTCCATGATGCTAGGATATTCATTTCCCACATTAACCATTTATGAATGATTATAAAAATATATATAAAGAGTAAATATAATATCTATGATCTTAATATCATTAATTAGATGAAATATATATATCCTATGCATAATGGATATTATTTACATGACGAAACATTGATATAAAAATGAAGTAGTTAACACCTGAAACAAGGGTAATATCAAAATATTATTAACAAAATGATATAATAAGATCATATACGATATCATAAATATGGATATGGTTATAGTATAAACTAATAACATGTTTTAAAATATTAAGCAAGATTATAACTAGCATTTAACTAAAGGAAAGAACAAGGTGACATTTATTTCACAATCTTCTTATTAATCCGTATTTTTTATACGTATCTGCTAGGGAATATTTATCACCTATGCCCATGTTTCATAAATTTTTTTCTAAAACATTTTCACTACTATTATTAAAATGTTTAAATTCTTTTTTAACTTGTTTTAATTTTTATAAAAATACTTATAAGGAATCATTTTATTACTTTCAAAATAAGGTACTTTATGGATTGTTTATAAAAACACAAAAGGAGTGTTTTATTTACTTATGTGGCATGAGAGGATTTTTCCACCATCATGATTCATTAATGTTTTGAATGTTATTTTCCATGTTTAAAAGGTTTTTTTCAATAATGTTTTTTCTTTTAAAATTTTTCATCCTTTTAAATAAATGATTTCAAATTAAAGTGGGGTATTTATCTCAAGAAATATTTAATGATTTTATTAGATTACTTTCATTTATGTTAACATTATTTGGTGCATCTTATGATTTATTGAGTTTGATCTCTTATTATCTCATCTATCATATTTTATTGACTGAGTTATGATCATTTTGACTATGGGTGTTCTTTTTTGATACCATTCATGGTTTACGGTTGATGTATTCACATTTCATATGCATGTTTTTCAATACGAATGTTTATGTCGTTTATATTTCACCCTTTTTATATGAAGAATTAATTGGACTTAGTAAGTGATTGGAGGGTCCTACGATAGCCCCTTGATTCGTTGGTAGGTCTCATGAGACAAACTATTTTGGGTATTGGCTAATGTATTGCCTGTTTTGTATGGTTTCTTGGACAAAGCCTTGACAGTATGTTCATGATGTCCGACATTATGTATTCTCTAAATATGTGATTATTTATTGATATTCAATGTGATTATATGATTAATAGAATATACATGTGATAATTTATATTTAATAATACGATTTTTACTTATCATTTGTATAATATTCTCATGATTATGTTTAAGTGGCTTGTGTTTTAGTTATAAACCATTCCTTAATGTTTGTTCTTATTATTCATAATAGCTTCCACTATACGCTTACCCTTAACGATCCTCAAATTTAACCACTTTCTTAAGTTTTATATTTTCTAGGATTACATGAGGTATATTATAACTGATATTCATGGTTAATCTAGGATAATATTGGTGTTCTCAAAGGATTCCCTATGTTATATTTTATGTTTTAAATTATAATGTAAGGTTCATGTATATAATTTGGTTTCCAAAAATACTAAACTGATTTGTCCTTTGGGGTTCAAATCTTGTATCTATGCCAATATAATTGAGTGAGGCACCAGCTCCAGGCTACTAGGTCCACGAGCGTTATAACTCTCTAAACTAGAATAGTCAGAAATGTTCCTAGGTGATGTCCCCAATACTACATGACCCTTCTTACCCAACTCCATCATACCATTTGTGTGAATCTTATACCTGTATCATGATCTCTAGTTAGATATCACCCTCTATCAAAGATAATATGGTTTTGTTTTCATCACTATTTTATGAATTTTATCGATGAGAAAACCATGAATAATTAATTATTCCAATAGGTGAATAACACACCACTTCCCATCACGTGGCATAGTTTTGAACAATCTAAAGAAAATGGTTTTATCCACTCAGATAACTATGATCTTTTAGATATAGAACCCAAGAAAAAATGTACCATGGTGGAAAAAATCCGGAACCATCTAAAAAAGCATCATCCACCACCACATTGAAACATTCTCAATTTGATGTGTAGACCCATAATTATTTATAGGTCATACCATATAAAGGGATACTTTTATATAGTGTGGTGTCCTATATATATATTTACTATGATTTTTAATAAAAAAAACCTTGAGAATATAACATTCCACATGGAATAGTGTGTGACATACTCCCCACCATAAGAAAACCTCTTCAAGTCCATTGTCTAAGGAAATTCATTCTTAGAGGATCACTTTTTTTACACCTCCATCATGGGCCTCTCTGACATAAGGAAAGATTATATGGGAAAAACCATCAATAAATGTCAAGAAACATCTATATCTCTCTATGAAATAACTAATAATCTAATTATAGTAGATCATTATCCTCCTCCATCCTTCAAAAAAATATCTTTACTAAAAGAATCAAATATTTATATACTTTTATGCCACTATTTTCTTATCAATGCACACAAAATTAGTTTCAAAAGTGAAATACTACTATATAAATCCTGACCCCATACTACAATAATTTACCACAAGACATGAATTCTCTTGGTATGGATTGAAAAATTCATTATAAACTTAATAAGACAATTACTAAACTCTTATGATAAATGATTTAGTATATATGCTCCATAGACACTTTAATGGTGATCATCACTCCACTTCGAAATTGTTCAACACCATCATTAGAATGTATGTTGTTGCACAAATCAAAATATCATCAATGTTAAAAAATCTGTCACCTATCAAAAGAATCTATGAATTCCTCAAAATTTATGGGATGTGTATTTATCATCTACTAAAATCACATCTAAATCCATACATAAAATAAAATGGGTATATAACCTCATCTTTGAGAGGGATGGATCTACACACCATTACCATAGTGAGTGAATTCTCACATAAACATCACTGACCACTTCTTGTCAAGGAAATTATTGGTTTATAAGAACTGATCAAGTTCATCATTTAAATCATGACTAAATTTATTATCAATAACCATATCCTTCTAAATGATAGTATTACACCATTATAAAGGGTTTTTGAAAGATGGTCTCCATAAGTGGAAACTATCTGGAGGAAAGAAGCATGGATAGTGATTTCATTGGAATATAAAACTCCCAAATATTTAGTGTGTAAAGGATAATTTTCACCTCCATCATCTTGTTTAAGGTTCCTTAAATAATTTAAATGAATCATACCTTGAACTACACCCATGAGTGCCAAGCCATATCCATCCATCACATGTATCTTCTCTTAGTTCTGACTATCATCACCCAAATCATGGCAAAAACTACCCACTGCTGGAGATTTATGTGTGCATGTGTGTGTGGTGGGGGGGGGGGGATCAAAGTGCCATCCATATCCATTTAACCATACACCACTAACTTCCCCACTGAACCACTCACTGCTATCCCACTTACATTAAGTAGAAGTCCATTAACATTAAAAATATATTTATCCTGAAAATTCATCCATAATGTCTCTCTTGTTATCCTTATATGATGGGTTAAGTTAATCCTATAGGTATATCACATCGTCTCATAGAATTCATAATCTTCAGGATCTATATTGGTTAACATAGAAATAGGTGGTGATACATGAAAACACAACCACCACTCAAAAACTATTCCTTTAGAGTATTTTCTTGAACAAAAAAGCTCGAATAATTTTATAACAACTAAAGTCTATTAAACACCCCATAAAATCCATAATCCTTGATGTGTACATGGAAATGGTCATTGAACCCTATGGAGGATTAAAAATCATTTTACAAAATAATATCTCATATAAGAGCTCAAATTTTAGATATGCTAGAGCTGTCTCATTTATAGTTTGAGAATAACATAGCCTGATAATGGATCACATTACTATTTAGGAATCTCAATGTAATAATTATCATATGGTTGATGAAATTTTGTACTAAATGAATATGTGGGACATAGAATCCAACCAAAAATTAATTACATATTTTTGATGCTCTCTTATGCCATGATAATATAAGAAACATATATTTAATTTTATAAATCTCATCCAACATGGAAGGAAGTACCATTCAATCAATTTGAAAAATCCCTACAAGGAAAAAAGGAAGTGAAATTGACTTATATAATAGGTAAGTATATCCATCAACCTTGTATAAAAAAACATGGCTTTATGACAAAAAATGACAAGTTGTAACCTAAATACATGCAAGGTTGCATCTTAATCCTACTTATATACGCCTAATGTCTATCATCAGGTACCAAAATTAATTTTATTAGAAGAATCCACAAGTATAAAGGAATATATTAAGGAGATAACATGAAACAGACATGAAAAACACAACTAAAATCTATTTGATGGATGTACAACCTTTCATGTACCCTAAAATGATTTATTAGAGATATAGGTTGAGTAAATCCATATCAAAGTCTTGATGAAAGGATATGTTGGTTAATACATAGATGTTGGTCTCCTTGGTTGGATAACCTAACTCAATACCCCTATCATCATTTACCTAAATTCAAAAAATAGTCCTCACAAGACTAATAACTTCATATAATGTCCATATGAAAAACCCTCTATCATAGAACTCTGAAATGAACTGAAAAACTAAGGACCCATCTAGAATTAAAGTAATCCATGGATTAAAACCTATGAGTACATCTATTAGGCTATAGGGTGGTGACTAGAATCAAATAGGTATATCAAAAAATATGGTTGTATTTAGGCTACAGTAACCTACAAAATCACATATATCTAATGACTAAAAATAACGAACAAAACTAGAAATGTAAATATATAAAACAAGAACTATATTGAATAAATTCATGAGACAAAACATTGATATTAAAAACCAAAAATTAAAATCAAAAGGAACTGTACATCTAACATTCCCTTGGTCCCAACTTATAGAATAACCTGGAAATCACATCCTTATTATGAATTCTCAGAAAATGATCTCTAGAGGTAATAATAATTTCCACTATAAAGTAAAATAATTATCCAAAATTTTTCAACGATCATCAATAAAAATAATTTTATTCAAGACACACTAGCTCCATGTCTAACAAGACCATGTACAAACCCATGATTCACCTACATGGACATAACAAGTTTGAAAACTTGTTTTATGTAGTGGTGAGTAAAAAAATTACTAGTATAAATACCAAAAAATAAAAAAACATTTTATATCATAGTCTGGTATATATAAGTAATCAAATAAAGACAATGTTTAATAATTTAAATAATATATACTACTTTAAGTCTCAAGGTTTTAAGTATGTTTCTAACTATATCAACTTAAATACTCAACATTCCTACCATATGAGCTACTTGGGGATCTCAGAACACCTAAGATTCTAAAAACTCTAAATTCAATAGCCATCTATATACCATATCTCAAAGTCATGCATTGGACATAAAAAAATTCAATTTTTGAGAAGAAACCTTCACTAATCAGCGTATCCTACCATTGTAATGACACTAGGATCCATGGAAGGAAGTCTACCCATTAACGAAGCATTATCATTAGTTGAGGGAACAACAAAAAAATTATCCAATCAATACCACACCACACATAAATTATTTGAACTATAAATACTGATAGAACCAATTTTTGTGGAGGATCTCATGACCCCTGAAGGTGTGTGGGGGAATAAAAAATTTAGTGGAGGATCCTAGACACAACTAAGCTCTAAGGTAGGGGTGGAATACCAATTATACACATAAATTATCTCCACCATAAGTGTGTCGGGGAATAAAATACCCTATATTATCATTAGGAAGAGGACATCATGCCCGAATTATTTTTGGGGAATAACCTACTCAATTAGAAGTGGATTAGAGAACCCACATCTAGGCACAACCACACCTCCATGGTTAGTAGTTAACCACAAGAACACTCTAATAATCATATCTAAACCTAATCACAAATACTAGAGAGTTAAGTACAAAATATTAATTTTTAATCTTGTAAAGGGTATCTAATGGAAAAAAGAACCACTGTATTATGATCAATGTAAAAAAATACAGTCGATTAGCTATTTATTTGTCTGAAATAGACACCAGAAGAAAAAAAAAAAAATAAACAACCTTGGTGAAAAAATGTGCCATGTAGTGTCCTAGGATATGTTTCAATTGGAATAGTACAAGGGGTAGGTATGATCACATTTTCACCACAAATTCAATGGAATATAGCTATAAGGGATCACATAGAGAGGACTCGACGGGCATGCAGACCGTCAAATAGGGAATCCCAATAGGGCTTAATAAACCAAGATTATAAGGATAGAATATATGATAGGTCTAGGTGGTAATACCTAGTGCACAACCAAACCCATATTTTGTTTCATCAAACCCTGACTAATGAGATGAGTCCTAAGAGTGGGGAGCCCGCCATATTGCTCTTCTGGGCTCCAGATCCCCCCATTTTGGTTACCAGAGTCAGTTTTCTATCCCTATACATCACTGACAACATCATAGTACATATCATCCTTTAAAATATCAATCTAAAATATTTTTTGGACCCTATTTTTTGTCATAGTATCCATGTTTCCACCTCCCTCACTATCGATTAGGATTCCCCACAAATAGATTCCATATTATGTTGTCATCCCTCCTGACTTTATCCCTTCATCCTCATACTAACCCCTAGTTACCAAATCACTATCATACACAATGGATAAATGTAGAGTGATGTGGGAGGAAAGAATATTGGTAATAGAGTTGAAATGTGATAGATGGGGGGATAAAAATATCATTCTTCAAAAATCTACTGATAATTTCTCAAAACAAAACAATGTTAGGGATAAATTCAATCAACACTATAAGAAGAATAAACAGAATTATATTTTGGGGATTCAAGAATGAAGGAAATTAAATATTCATAAACAATCCAAATATAATGAAATTCCATTAATAATGGAGGAAACTATATATGAAAAAATATATTTTCTAAATAAATTGAAGAAAAATAAAGGAAACCCAATTTAAAAAAAATATTTTCAACAAAAATTCATGAAAAATGAAGCATAAGAATTTATAATGACCTACCAAGATATCTGATCATTTATTATTGATGATTTCACCTGCATCATGTGTTGTAGGTGATAGTGATGATCCTATATTTGGTTCATGGTTCCACCATATTCTCCCAAAATCCTTTCATGATTGATCTTTCAATATCACCTCTTTAATTATGGGTTTTTAGAGAAAAAAATATAATTATAGATAGTGATGAATTTAGAGATAAAAATAGTGGTCAACTATTTAATTAATTATCTAAATATATATATAAATAAATTCATTTGTTTATTCTACTCGTGGAAAAAACACCCAAGGGTGTTGATGTGACTAAAACCAACAGTACTCATAGTTGTAAAAACTACTTATAAATGAAACAACCATCATATTTTTCCCATTGTATAACATATATAATAGATATATTAAATTCATGAAAATTAAGATATAGTAGAATATAAATAATATATCTCTCTAAAAATTATTATTATTGATCCCTCACAACACTGGAAAAATTGTATCAACTTAGATCAAGGGGAAAATATACAACTAAGAATCAAGGAACCAATTTTTTTTTTGAGTTTTTATTTTTTGTGTAAATTTATATTTTTACCTGTCTGTATGTCCTAAGACTCAGTAACCCAACATTGAGTTATGTCTTGACCAAGAAAAATTTGGGACACTTAAAATTTATTCTAAAAATACAATCTATCCAATATGGTATTATAGTTTTTATTCATTGTTGTATAATATATATATATATATGGGTATGTGTGTGTGTGACTATATATATATATATGGAATTTTCCTTATTGACATTATAAGGGAATATAATATTAAGAAAAGAGATGTCCTTTACACCTGGCGTATCTCTAACTGTGAATTTCTTGATTTACCTTGGTATATAGAATGTGGTGGAAACTTTTTAAATAAAAAGGTCTATCAATAGGAAATAAAAGAATATTTTTTATACATCACTAATATATTATAAAATTTAAATATAAAAACTTTAACCTTATGGAATTATATTGAATTGTTTCATTCATATATTTTCAAATAAATAGTTAAAATAACACAATTTATTGAATTATTCATTCTCTAAGTACCATCAATTAATAATTAATAATTAATTTATTATTAATATCCGATATAAAATTCTATTCGACTTATTGATTATTTTTAAACCCTAAGTAAACTTTCTACACTCATTGGGTAATCTTAATGAATGGTTATGTTATATGAATAACTTATGTTATGAACTTATGAATGTACATTTTTAATTTTTTTCTCTTTTAATTATGTAAAACCTCTTTAATAGATTGATTTTGAATTATTTATCTGCTAGTAATGATTAAATATACATTACATGGATTCCATGTGGGGAATAATACAATCCTAAGGGACATGACTTGGTAAACTTGAGGTTCCCACCATGATGTTATTCCTTTATTTTTGTAAGCATATATATTTTCCATTTATTGTGGATGGGGATGTAATGAATATGTTTAAAGTATTTTTTAGGTATTTTTAATGTTTAGTTGTTATAAATTTAAGTATCTATGATATTCAAAGTGTTTTCATAGAGTCATGGGAATAAAAATGGGTTATTAACATAGGTATTATTTTTTCTGTTGAATTTTGTTTATTTAGAGGAATTGGGATGGGTTTGTGTAACGCCCCGACCCCAGCTGCCCAGAGTCGGTGCATTACTTCGTAACATTGGCATTATCACAAGAGAGATCAAATCTCGAAAGACCGATTGGTTTAGTAGCCTTGGAAACACTAGATATATTCATAAGGTTTACATTACATCATTAAACGAAAAACTACTACAACAACATATTGTCTCCATAATCCACACTCATATCCCCACATAATATCCCTGCAGGTCATTCATAATTTACTTCTTCACTTCCTGGGAAAAATAAAACATAGAAAAGGGGTGAGCTCAAATGCCCAGTAAGGATAACAATATAGCGGAAACTTTCATAAATAAGAATAAACATTTAAGGCAATGCATTACTAAAACAAAAGCCTTTTAAACTTGAACTTAAACATAGTATGGCAAAAGTAAAAATGAAATAATGCCATTTACTTATTCACATGGATATTCTACTAATCGAATAATCACATGCAAAAATCAATAACCACTTTCATAATGTTGGAATGCATAATGCCAGACTATCATAACCACATAGTCAAGGCCTCGTGCCAAGACTGCAAATAAGATTTTGTCAAGGCCTTGTGCCAAGACACTAGTTTGTCTCATGAGACTTACCGATGCATCGAGGAGCTATAGCGGGCTCCACCCGTCACTTATTAAGTCCAATGCATTCCCATATGAAAAGGTTTAAACATAACATAAACATTCGTATTAAAACTAGCATACGAAATGTCAATAATTTCCCCATAAACTATGAATGGTATAAAAATAGCACATCCATAGTCAAACATATCACAAAACCTTCAATACAATATAGAAGTTTTGTATCATAATAAATCAACTTCAAATAATCTTAAAATCCATCAAAGGATGTTGACATAGATGAAATCAAAATTCTTTTTAAAGAAATATCTCCTTTTATTTTGAAATCATTTAAGATCCATATAAAATAAAACATTTTCTTTGAAAATATTCTTATAAGCTTGTAAGGAAAGCTTCGACGATTTTATAACGGCGGAAAATAACCGCACCCGCCGTATAAGTTAAAAAAAACATTCTTACCTCAATTCTGTCGAAAAGGTTAAAAAGGACCTTGTTTTGAAAACGACGGAAAGATTCCTTTATAAACCTCTTATAAAAAGTCAAACAAGGGTATAAATGACTTTAACCCATATTCTTGTAAATAGTAAAAATGTTTTGAAATACATTTCGAAGAAACATGGATGTGGATGATAAAGAGATCCCAGTAGATTATTACGTATAATACAACCTCGGATAATGAAGAGATTGTGAAATAACCCTTACCTTGTACTTTTCCTTGGTTGGGGTAGGTTAACCTCCCGTATAATGGTGAAATAATTGTTATTAAATTATACAAGAATCATATATATTAATATGATATCATATATGATCTTTTAACATTGATTTGTTAATAATATCTTAGAATTATCGTCGTTTCGGGTGTTAACTTACTTGTTTTCTTTTATATGTTTTGTTATGTAAGACATGTTTTTAAAGGATAGGTTGTATATTATTCATATCCAGAATGATATCAAGTCCTTAAACATCATTTTTAAATCATCAAATGATAATTATACTTGAATGGATACGATGGAGAATGAATCTCATCGCGTTCGTGGAGACGGTAGTCCGTACGTACGCACGAGCGACAATATCATTCTTTTGATATTAAAATAATATATAAATGGATGGTATATCATATATAAAGAATCATTAACATGTTATATTTATTATTTACATGAGTTACACATCATTATTATACCCATCCAAATAATAATATATTGAATAACAATTACACCACGACGTGGAGACGGTAAGCCGTACGTACGCACGTATGGTGACATGTTATTCAAAGGGTGGATAGAATACTGAATATGGTTGTACCATATTTATAATAACATCACCGTATATGTAAGATACTGGAGTTATTATTTTATAATGGTAAGAACAAAGAAAGAGGAAGTGGAAGAAGAAAGGAACTTGGAAAAGGGTGGTGAAATCATTACCTCTTCTTCGGGTTCTTCCTTTTGATTTGATCAAAAGGGATCCTTAGGTTGGCTTTCTGATCAAACTAAGGCCTCTAGGTTGTATTGAGTGATGTTGGGAGAGTATTGGGGCAGAGTTTGGCCGAGCCAAAAGGCTTTGAAGGTGTGAAGAAATGAGAAGGAGGAGTTCCCTTTTATAAGAGGGGTGAGGGGCACCTTTGGAAAAGCTAGAAATATTAATTTATAATAAATTCATATTCGGTTTCTAATGGCTCCAAAGTTGATTATTCAAAGGTTAAGGTGGGGATAGGTCGAAAAACACTCAACCAATAGAATTTAGACAGGTTTGGGTACTTATATTAACCTTATCTTTAAGTATTAACTCTAAGTTAATTAGTTTCACTTTTACAATGTCTCTTTGTATTTTTATATAATATGGTTAATAAACTTACTATATACATCCAAGCGACCCCCAAGTGGTCCATTAATGATGAACCCATCCTTATATAAGTCTCTTGGCCGAACCTTAGATTTTTAGGAATTTAATATCAATTAATAATATAATATTTGTTTTAAAAACTCTTTTATGTCAATTTTGACACTATTCAATAGTTGATTTTTGTGAAACTCATAACAGATTGATTACTTCTAACAAAGTCAATTAAATAAATCCTAATATATCATATTATCCTAGAAAATTAGTTTAATTCATTAAAAGTTTCATATTATATTTATTTGGGTATTTATAATATCAATTATTTTAATTTTTCACTATTATAGTAATTACTGCATCATCATTGTGTCATATATAAAATAGATTATTTAATGTCTAAAAATTATAAATAAAATATCATTATGTAGGAAATCTTTTTATCTTTCTAATGAATATTTATAATCTAAAATCCAACATATATAACCCTATGTAACAATTGTTGTTCTAAAAGATATATGCTTGTGTCATTTTTGTATTCATTTTAACTAAATTAAAATAAAGTGTCATTATCACTTACAAGTGGATCCATGGGGTCCCAAAATAGACCCAAAGATTCCCATGGTCGACCATGTATCAACCAATAGGGTTAATACACGTTTTAGGGTAATTTAGTATTATTATAATATTATTTTTTAACCCTTATTTACCGGATTTACCCTTAACCATGGTAAATAAAATATTTACCGCAGTAATTATTCAAAATGTCTAAAAATAAAAGTTACCTATTTACACAATTTGAACATCCTGATTTCAAATATGGAATCCATTTTTCTAAATTCAAAACACAGAAGTGGCAGAAATTAATTTAAAATTAATTCCCGCTGTCAAAACAAAAAGCGTGTTTTTAAGAGATAATAACTATCAAAAGATTGACACTTGTTTATGTTCGGTTTAATTGTAAAATTATGTCTAATGACCAACATTATATTAAATTGTAAAAATATATTCTAAATATACTTTAAAACCACTCAAATTCATAATTTATCACTATTAATTATTTTGATTAAAAAAGTTGTTTTTAATTAAAATTTAGTAATTTTCACTATTCATCAAAATATGAAAGTTATCCGAAAAGTACCAAAATTTCACCTTAGGCTAAATTCGATATTCCGAATACAAAAATGAAGTCCATTTTGAAATATAAAATATATATATTTTCAAAAAGTAGGTATTACTATTTATAACGGCTAGTTTGATTGGTTATGGTGTGTTAGAACTCGGTGTTGCGTACAACACACGCTATCACATTATTCAAAGGGAAACGTACCGTGGAAGATTGGGGTGTTTCATTTTAAATTTTTGATGTCCCCATTTAGTCAAAAAGTTTAAAATATTGTATTTAAAAAGGGTTCACTATTAAAGTTGATAAAAGTGCAATACTGAAAATGAATTTGTTCTTGCATTATGACTAAGAAACTCATAATATGGATTCTAAAATTATAAAGTTTAAAATTTAGTTAATACTATTCATGACCTCTTTTAATGGCTTTTTTTTGGTAAGTCATGGTGCAATTGAACTCGGTGTTGCGTGTAGTGCAAGTTATTAAATTATTTTGAAGAAATAACACACTCTGAAATCCTGGGGTGTTACATTCTCCCCTCCTTCAATAAATTGCGTCCTCGCAATTTGAAATTGTTCTTCGAAAATAAAAGGTTGAAAGTAGAAAATATATTTGTGGGAAAACCCACATTAGAAATTGGGTTACTAAAATTTAGTCTTAATATGAGGAAAAGAGAAATTAAAGGGTCACCACCAAATTATGATCTCGATTAGGAGAACATTGGTGGCAATTAGAGACATATAATTGGAGGAAAAACGTAAATATTTATAGGTAGTGATTGAGGTCATCAATCACAAAAAAGTATAAAATTGAGGTCCTTAAACTCATCAATCTATGATGATTTGAAGTACCATCGGTTCAACAAAATATAGGGTATTGGGATAACACATTTTTGACGTTTCAAAATATCTTAGTTGAAATCCCACATCGAAAAATGAATTAATGAGGCCTCTATTTAAAATAAAGAGTGGAAAGTATGAAGATTACCGAAAATAACACATACTAGGGTTCCATGTAGGAAAATATGGATATGGAAGAGAAATCTAACCATCAATTATCTGATGGAGAGTGGTAGAGAAAATGGCTATGAAAAGGCCAACAATCCCAAAGCCATAAATTAGTGATGATTTAAGGTACCATCTAGGGAAACATTTTTGTTCTAAGTTCCTTTTATTAATATTGAGGAATTTATTTATGAGATTGGCTAAGATCATAAGGAGATATACTTACTTTATAATCAGAGTTTTATCCATTAATAAGTTTCTACCATAAACTCATCTTTCACTCGTAAAAAAAATTATATTTATACTATTCGTACAAGGTTCCAAAATAAAAGAATTTATAATTCATCTACCAGATCTTTTAAAAAAACTACATTATTTAATCCAGGACATCTCTTGGGCCAGTGGTAGGTGATACACCCTTGTCGCCCTTCGGTTGCGGGTTCAAGTCTCGCAGCCTTTCCGGACGCGACGGGTTGCCGCCCGACCTCCGGGTTGTCCTTTTATGGCAATCCAAAATAATCCAAACTAGAACTATCCAAAATACTTCTGTCCAAACTCACAGTCCAACATTTATAAGGAAGGTAAACATAATATAGATCCTTTTTACCCCGTAATATCATATGAATACCTTCATCATGTATTACCATATTCCTTATTAATTACATTCATGCTCCCTTATTCCATATAGAATGCTGGATATACTTCATTAATCCAAAAATGTTTTAAACCCCAACAATGATGGAATATACAAATCATTAATCAGTTCCAAGGTAGTCAAGAATATCCAATATAATTTATCCAAAACAATCACATATTATTCCAAAATCACTACCTCAATATCAGAACTATATTATGATTTATCATTCTCTCAACCATATATTTTCCAAAAATTTATCCTGCTATTGAGTCACTTTTCTTTGTTCCACATAATCTCAAGTCCTTAATGAAATAGTACTGCAGTACAATCCTCATATACTCCATAATTATTATAACAAGTACATTGTTGATACAACACTCAATTGATATAATCAACATAATAACTCTAATCATTCCTCTTCATCTGTGGTAGTATCATAACTTGATTATTATCCAATAGCATCATTTGCGGCATAGTCTGATGACTGGGACATAGGTTCGCGTAGTGTCCAAACTCTTTGCAAATGAAGCATTGTACATTTGAAACCATTTTCTTACCCTTGCAGGCATGTACTTTGTGCCCTTTTCCTCCACACTTATAACAAACCCCCATTCCTTTCAGGCAAGTTCCAGGGTGTTTCTTTCCACAATTACCACATATGGGAAAATTCTTCTTTTCCCTCTTCCCTTTATCCATCTTTCTCTCTTCTATCATTTTCTTCTCTTGCTTCCCTTCAAAGCCATAGGACTCAGTAAACTCTTTACTTATCTTATCAACACATGATATTATTTCTTCATATGATGATAATACATGGGAGACTATTTCTCTTATAAATTATAGCTTAAGACCATGAAAGATATGATCCTTCCTTCTCTTTGGATCATGTGCATTTCTGGAGTTCTCATTCCTTCTACTGGGCGCCATTTCTAAACAATGGAATACACTAGATCAGTTTATGAATCAAAATACATAATCCCATACTTATAAAACATTTAACATAAATTGAACTATTTATGGATATAATCCATAATCATAAAAATGTCTCATTTGAGGATGTATATACTCATAAACCCTTCATAATGATTTGTAAAGAAAATGAGAGTTATCCTAAGCATATCCCCCGGGAGTGTCGTAACCAAGAGTGCAGCAAGGACCGTTGTCGTGCACCAGTTCCCGTTCGAGTCTAGCTCAAAGCGGTGTTTTCGGGTTTTACCCCTAGGTACATCTGTGCCAGAGCCGCCTCTACCTGCTCGTATCCAGACAGGGATGTATTGCTCAGAAAACTCACAAAATCTCTACAATACCAAAATTCTAGGAAGTTCTTATATACTAATCCTCAAAGTTCATCTTAGGTCTACGTGCTCTAATCAGAGTTTATCTAAATCTAGCTTCCAAGGTTTGTACTAAACTTCCTCTGATACCAACTGTAACGCCCCGACCCCAGCTACCCAGAGTCGGTGCATTACTTCGTAACATTGGCATGATCACAAGAAAGATCAAATCTCGAAAGACCGATTGGTTTAGTAGCCTTGGAAACACTAGATATATTCATAAGGTTTACATTACATCATTAAATGAAAAACTACTACAACAACATATTGTCTCCATAATCCACACTCATATCCCCACATAATATCCCTGCAGGTCATTCATAATTTACTTCTTCACTTCCTGGGAAAAATAAAACATAGAAAAGGGGTGAGCTCAAATGCCCAGTAAGGATAACAATATAGCGGAAACTTTCATAAATAAGAATAAACATTTAAGGCAATGCATTACTAAAACAAAAGCCTTTTAAACTTGAACTTCAACATAGTATGGCAAAAGTAAAAATGAAATAATGCCATTTACTTATTCACATGGATATTCTACTAATCGAATAATCACATGCAAAAATCAATAACCACTTTCATAATGTTGGAATGGATAATGCCAGACTATCATAACCACATAGTCAAGGCCTCGTGCCAAGACTACAAATAAGATTTTGTCAAGGCCTTGTGCCAAGACACTAGTTTGTCTCATGAGACCTACCGATGCATCGAGGAGCTATAGCGGGCTCCACCCGTCACTTATTAAGTCCAATGCATTCCCATATGAAAAGGTTTAAACATAACATAAAAATTCGTATTAAAACTAGCATACGAAATGTCAATAATTTCCCCATAAACTATGAATGGTATAAAAATATCACATCCATAGTCAAACATATCACAAAACCTTCAATACAATATAGAAGTTTTGTATCATAATAAATCAACTTCAAATAATCTTAAAATCCATCAAAGGATGTTGACATAGATGAAATCAAAATTCTTTTTAAAGAAATATCTCCTTTTATTTTGAAATCATTTAAGATCCATATAAAATAAAACATTTTCTTTGAAAATATTCTTATAAGCTTGTAAGGAAAGCTTCGACGATTTTATAACGGCGGAAAATAACCGCACCCGCCGTATAAGTTAAAAAAAAACATTCTTACCTCAATTCTGTCGAAAAGGTTAAAAAGGACCTTGTTTTGAAAACGACGGAAAGATTCCTTTATAAACCTCTTATAAAAAGTCGAACAAGGGTATAAATGACTTTAACCCATATTCTTGTAAATAGTAAAAATGTTTTGAAATACATTTCGAAGAAACATGGATGTGGATGATAAAGAGATCCCAGTAGATTATTATGTATAATACAACCTCAGATAATGAAGAGATTGTGAAATAACCCTTACCTTGTACTTTTCCTTGGTTGGGGTAGGTTAACATCCTGTATAATGGTGAAATAATTGTTATTAAATTATACAAGAATCATATATATTAATATGATATCATATATGATCTTTTAACATTGATTTGTTAATAATATCTTAGAATTATCGTCATTTCGGGTGTTAACTTACTTGTTTTCTTTTATATGTTTTGTTACGTAAGACATGTTTGTAAAGGATAGGTTGTATATTATTCATATCCAGAATGATATCAAGTCCTTAAACATCATTTTTAAATCATCAAATGATAATTATAGTTGAATGGATACGATGGAGAATGAATCTCATCGCGTTCGTGGAGACGGTAGTCCGTACGTACGCACGAGCGACAATATCATTCTTTTGATATTAAAATAATATATAAATGGATGGTATATCATATATAAATAATCATTAACATGTTATATTTATTATTTACATGAGTTACACATCATTATTATACCCATCCAAATAATAATATATTGAATAACAATTACACCACGACGTGGAGACGGTAAGCCGTACGTACGCACGTATGGTGACATGTTATTCAAAGGGTGGATAGAATACTGAATATGGTTGTACCATATTTATAATAACATCACCGTATATGTAAGTTACTGGAGTTATTATTTTAGAATGGTAAGAACAAAGAAAGAGGAAGTGGAAGAAGAAAGGAACTTGGAAAAGGGTGGTGAAATCATTACCTCTTCTTCGGGTTCTTCCTTTTGATTTGATCAAAAGGGCTCCTTAGGTTGGCTTTCTGATCAAAATAAGGCCTCTAGGTTGTAGTGAGGGATGTTGGGAGAGTATTGGGGCAGAGTTTGGCCGATCCAAAAGGCTTTGAAGGTGTGAAGAAATGAGAAGGAGGAGTTCCCTTTTATAAGAGGGGTGAGGGGCACCTTTGGAAAAGCTAGAAATATTAATTTATAATAAATTCATATTCGGTTTATAATGGCTCCAAAGTTGATTATTCAAAGTTTAAGGTGGGGATAGGTCGAAAACCACTCAACCAATAGAATTTAGACAGGTTTGGGTACTTATATTAACCTTATCTTTAAGTATTAACTCTAAGTTAATTAGTTTCACTTTTACAATGTCTCTTTGTATGTTTATATAATATGGTTAATAAACATACTATATACATCCAAGAGACCCCCAAGTGGTCCATTAATGATGAACCTATCCTTATATAAGTCTCTTGGCCGAACCTTAGATTTTTAGGAATTTAATATCAATTAATAATATAATATTTGTTTTAAAAACTCTTTTATGTCAATTTTGACACTATTCAATAGGTGATTTTTGTGAAACTCATAACAGATTGATTACTTCGAACAAAGTCAATTAAATCAATCCTAATATATCATATTATCCTAGAAAATTACTTTAATTCATTAAAAGTTTCATATTATATTTATTTGGGTATTTATAATATCAATTATTTTAATTTTTCACTATTATAGTAATTACTACATCATCATTGTGTCATATATAAAATAAATTATTTAATTTATAAAAATTATAAATAAAATATCATTATGTAGGAAATCGTTTTAGCTTTCTAATGAATATTTATAATCTAAAATCCAACATATATAACCCTATGTAACAATTGTTGTTCTAAAAGATATATGCTTGTGTCATTTTTGTATTCATTTTAACTAAATTAAAATAAAGTGTCATTATCACTTACAAGTGGATCCATGGGGTCCCAAAATAGACCCAAAGATTCCCATCGTCGACCATGTATCAACCAATAGGGTTAAGACACGTTTTAGGGTAATTTAGTATTATTATAATATTATTTTTTAACCCTTATTTACCGGATTTACCCTTAACCATGGTAAATAAAATATTTACCGCAGTAATTATTCAAAATGTCTAAAAATAAAAGTTACCTATTTACACAATTTGAACATCCTGATTCTAAATATGGAATCCATTTTTCTAAATTCAAAACACAGAAGTGGCAGAAATTAATTTAAAATTAATTCCCGCTGTCAAAACAAAAAGCGTGTTTTTAAGAGATAATAACTATCAAAAGATTGACACTTGTTTATGTTCGGTTTAATTGTAAAATTATGTCTAATGACCAACATTATATTAAATTGTAAAAATATATTCTAAATATACTTTAAAACCACTCAAATTCATAATTTATCACTATTAATTATTTTGATTAAAAAAGTTGTTTTTAATTAAAATTTAGTAATTTTCACTATTCATCAAAATATGAAAGTTATCCGAAAAGTACCAAAATTTCATCTTAGGCTAAATTCGATATTCCGAATCCAAAAATGAAGTCCATTTTGAAATATAAAATATATATATTTTCAAAAAGTAGGTATTACTATTTATAACGGCTAGTTTGATTGGTTATGGTGTGTTAGAACTCGGTGTTGCGTACAACACACGCTATCACATTATTCAAAGGGAAACGTACCGTGGAAGCTTGGGGTGTTTCATTTTAAATTTTTGATGTCCCCATTTAGTCAAAAAGTTTAAAATATTGTATTTAAAAAGGGTTCACTATTAAAGTTGATAAAAGTGCAATACTGAAAATGAATTTGTTCTTGCATTATGACTAAGAAACTCATAATATGGATTCTAAAATTATAAAGTTTAAAATTTAGTTAATACTATTCATGACCTCTTTTAATGGCTTTTTTTTGGTAAGTCATGGTGCAATTGAACTCGGTGTTGCGTGTAGTGCAAGTTATTAAATTATTTTGAAGAAATAACACACTCTGAAATCCTGGGGTGTTACAGTTTGACATATTTTTATGGTTACATACATAATGTCCAATTAGATTAAAGATAACCATTAAATTTTTTAAATAAATCAAGTATGTTCTATGTAGACATAATCATGGTCTTTAATACCAAGAATTAAAATGATACAATTTAGAAATTTAGATCGATAATGTCTAGAATATCACATAAGAATCCCTTGGGACCATGCATGGATACCATCCAATTAGGGTAAAGTGATGAAATTTTATCATTTAAATCTTGAAGATTCTCCAAAATAGACTAATCTGACAAAACATCATTTGGAAAATCTTTGGGTGATTATGTGATAATTTAGTGATCGCTTAACCTCATTGATAATTCAACAACATAGGTAGCTTGATTGGATGTGAAATAATAGTTATGAACTGTATTAAGTTTATCTATCTTGGAATATATTTATTACTCTTAGATTATAATATGCTTAAGTGAGATAAAGGGGTCATTGGATATAGTAAAATGCATTTCAATCATTGTGGTTGGTGAGGAGGAATTCGAGACAACAATGTGTTTTTTGGATATAAATTGGAAAAATACTAGTAATTATAGAGCTAAGATGGGTGATGTTATATAATTTATCAAATAAATAGTTACCATTTTAATTTTTTATTAATTTTGATTAATAATCAACAAAATGCCTTAAATTGTTTATAATTTTTCAATTTTTAAATAAATCTATTTTTAACATAATGGGTTTCCCAAAAATTTGGATTTGATGTAATATCTATGATTTTTAATATAGATATCACAATTATATTAAATTTTGAATATATTAAAGTAATATAAATTATCCAACTCCCTATCATTATTCATAAATGAAAAAATTACCCATGTTGTGCTTTGTTCACCGCCTCTGTGGATGATGTTTTTCATTTTTCATAACTTTTTAATGGATTGTTTTTTATCCATTTAGGTACAATTATTTTATAAATTACTAACATAAAATTTTATTAATATTTTGTAATATACGTGATAAAAAAATAAATTTAAAAATACTTGTTTTTTTAAGGAAATTAATATCTATTCATGGCCATTAAAATTACTTTTAAGGCTATTGTTTTTGAAAAACTATCACAACCTTGATGGATAGTAATAATAAAATATTTTTTTTATAAAGTAAAAAATGTAACTATTATATTATGATATATTCCATATTCTAGAATAATTAAATAAAAAATTAAATATGACAGATTATGATCATAGTGGTGAAGAAACTTCCAAAATGAAGAAACAATTATACAATAAAATTTATAACAATTAAATCCTGAATATATTCAAGCACCCTTTTATATTTGGAACAATTTAAACCTACTGAAAAACATAAAAAGAATTTTAATATAATTTGGTAGTTATATATTATTGGGAAATAAACTTTCATTGTTACAAATATATCAATGCATCCTTAGACATGTAAAACAAACATTCCTGAGATGATAGATATGTATAAAAAATTAAATAAAATAATTATAAATTAATATAAAATAATCATAATAAATGATATAAATGTGAAAAGGGTTATAAATCATGTAATTAATAAATTAAATATAATTATTTTGGAGTTTAGGAATGTATAATATGTCAATTTAGTACTTTAGGTAAGGGGTACTTTCATTAGCCAATTTATATTAGGTAATTATATATATATCTCTAGTTATATTTAATTTCCTATATCATCCTTAAATATTAATCCTCTATGATTTATATATATGTATATTTCCACTAAAAATACTTTGTTTATTTTACATTTTCTATATTATTATTTTCACTTCCTTCAAGTTCCCTTATCAATCCGTTCGTTAATGTATATATGGTAAAAGGGAAAACTTATGATTCTTATTAATATTCTTATATACATCTTCTAAATAACATTAACTTTGTAAAAATATAAATAATTCTTTTGAGAAATATAATTTTTAATTTCTAGTTTTGATAATATCCCTATGGTCTTATAATCGATAAAATTTATTTACCCATTTTATTAAACATTATTTCTGATATTGTCTTCAAAATACTCTCAATTTTTAGGTATTGTATATATTTTTAATTCTATCCTCAACATCTTTTCACCCAATTATTGAAATTTTTCATTAATATTTGTTATTTATATATGGGAAACACAATTCTAATTTCCTCTCTTATGTATTCAATGTTATAATTGCATATTATTCATAAAGATTTTTCTTTTTTTTATTCTTATGGTTATGTTCCCTATCACCCCATATCCCACTTAGATGCTCACTCTATCATTTTAATATTCTAACTCTATTAAATCTATTCTCCTATATCATTCAATTCTCTATAAATATTAATGAATTTATGGTTACCTTTCAATGTTTTCATTAATCCCAACCTTATTATGTTTATTATGAAACCTTTTCCATACAATATTCTCACTTACCTATTTCATATTAAAAAAAATATAAATTTAGAGGTTCTATTATTGGTAAATATAACTATTCAAGAAATATTTTAAATTCTTTTTGATCTTTTTTTGAAAATAATATTTTAAATTTACACCCTTTCTTTTTCTATGAAAATGTTATAAATTTACTTAAT
Source organism: Viscum album (assembly GCA_963277665.1). Lineage (NCBI taxonomy): Eukaryota > Viridiplantae > Streptophyta > Magnoliopsida > Santalales > Viscaceae > Viscum > Viscum album. Next base: position 645,079,125 of record OY728138.1, read on the forward strand.
TACTTTTGTATTATTATATATTCCAATTATTAATAATATTTATATTGTCCATTTATAAATTATTTTTGAATCACTATTTAGTTTTAAATTATATTTATAATTTAAAAAATTATTATACTAATTCCATACTTCTAAAATTACCCTATATATTTTCTTCAACATTATGTAAAAACTAATTTTTTATGAAAATAATTAGAAATTACTATATTTTTCTAGAAGATTTTAATTCTATTTTAGAAATCATCAATATTCCACCCATTTAACCGTTTATTATATTGTATTTCTATTAATTTTATCTTACTTATAAATAGATTCAATTAAAAAATTACCATTATATTCATTATTCATTTCTCTTTGTATGTGAGGTATGTGAAAACAATATCTATAAGATAAATAATATATCACTTCCTTTATTATATAATATCTTGAAATATGTATAAATATAACCTTTATGTCACTAAATTTACTTTTTAAATACCGTTATTTCATTATTCTGATTGAAGGGTGCTCACATAAACTCCCATACGTTTGATTAATGAGGGGAATTATTTATTGTACCGTATAACCCCTATTATATATAATGTAAATATAATAAACTTCAATATTATGGTTGAAATTTATTTACCTATATATGTATATTATTTTTTTTAATTCACTTTTTATTTTAATGGATTAACAATGATATGTTTTTTGATAGATTTAAGGCTATATTAATATTTATTAGCCTCACATATGTCTGATATATTATGATGAAATGGGTGGACCAAGAATTATATAGGTCTATTAACAATTGTTTAATTATTTAATCCCATTAGATAATATGTTTAGTATATAGGAAGTGATCATTGAACATAATGAAATGGTTGGAACCAAAATTATTTATCTCTAAAATTTCTTAGGCTGTGCTTTCATCTCATAAGATACTATGTAAGACACACGGTTAGTAAGCCTATCACACTTTGTGACATTGTAAAAGTAGTGATCCTTGACTTGTGAAATGATTTATGTTTGTGCAACATTATTATTATTATCATGAATACCATGGTTTTATAACACCTTTACTCTTATGCCATATTTCTATGTAATGATTTATGATACATCCCATTATTGATTCAATGTTATGATTATTGATTATTTTGTCATCTCAACACATGTTAATAATTTTTGACACCCTTTATGGGAAATTTTATGGTATTCTGTCTTTAACATTTTTTATTCTATGATATATGAATAATATTTCATAACACATGATCAATTATTATGATTTCAATTTCCTATTTGATTATTCAGTCTAATTATCTCAATATCACATTTATAAATTGTTTATTCTCTATTAATAACTACACTATGTTTCATTAATGATGTTTTACTACCCTTACCAAGAAATTGTGTCGACACCCTTTTTATATTTCCCAATTTCCATATAAATTTCAATGATGAGACATTATGTGAAAAGTTTCATGCATAGAAAAGTTTAAAGGAATAATTATATATCTTATCATGGGTTCAGGTAGTTATGTACCTTACTCACAAATACATCAAACATCTGAACTTGGGAGTTGGTTATAACTCTTGTAATGTATGAAAAGTATGTATGTTTACCACTGGATCTAAAATTATGGGTTTATAGTGTCTCAGTTGGTTTCAAGGAAGTGTTTTGTTATATTTGGGAATTAGGATTGTTGAAATTTGGGTATAAATCCTTATATGGATAACCATATTCTCTACAGTACTATATTTTTTATAACCAATATGACCATCGAGTACTAAAAGTTTTATGTATTTATGTTTTTTCATTATAATAGATAACATCCATGTAATCATTTGGGTGTTTCAATAACATTTGTGATAATAGGAAAAAAATGATTAGTGTTTATCAAGGGAAAAACATTCAATGATGAAATTTATTAAGGGGGTTTTATATAACATTAAAGACATTAAATAAACTTTTTATAAAGATTATTTATTAAATTATATATATATTAAGTGAATTTATTTTCATTTTTCATTATATGTTTCAATAATATTTACCATTTAATTATTTTTCATGATATAATTAAATATATGTTTATTTAATAAATATTAATTTAGGTAAATAAATTATAGAGAAAAAATTAGTTGAATGTAACACATGGTGATACTATCACTTTTTTATTTTCATGAAAATTAAATATTAACTATAAATTATAAAAAGTCTCTATTAAATAACAATAGTATAATGGGTCAATAACTAATAGTATATAACTAAATACAGTTTATTATTCACACATGTTGTAGTCTACTATAATTATCAGAATAGAAAACTATTGGAATAGGGGAAGTGTAATTAAATTGATTGAAATTATTCAATTAAAAAGAGTGACTTTGGAAGAACGTCTACATTTTATGTAGTGTTAATAACTAATTTTTTCCTTCAACGTTTCGAAATGAAGATTCTAGAAAGAGGTTGTTTGAATGGATGATCTTCTTAACAAAATCTGGAGTTTTTAAGATGTATTAGATTGAAATTTTAGAAAATGGGGATATTCTATTATACTATGATGTGTTTTCTATTTTTCTATAGGTGGTGGCCATGATGAAGAGTTCTACAAGAGATTGGTAGTGGGGACAATTAAATAGAAGAACTCCCACACTTTTTAGAGGTTAGTGAAACAAGATAATGGGATGATTCTCTCTATATATAAATTATGGATCCCCTATAATGTGGTTGGGAACTGATTATGATTAATTTTAATATTATAATCTATGTGATTCTTTATTTCACTAAAGTCCTTAATCTTTTCATTCCATAGAGATGAAATGATGTGATATTTCTCCAATAGAAGTAGGACTTTCAGTCTCAACCTTGTAAAATATAATTTTTCTTTTCATTTATACATTTACATTATTTGTATAAATGTATGTTTGAGGTAACATGTATGAAGTTAGTTTTAATTAGTGGCCATGATTTAGGTTCACTTTATTTTTACCATTTTTGAGATAATTAAACCACAGAGTTCCATCCAGAATCTTTTATTTCCATGTAATTTTAGGAAAACGAATTTTGTTTTTTTAGTTAAATAGGGTGGAGGAATTATAAATATGTATCTTTATAAGGTTGTTTCTCATGAGGCACTTTAGGTTACTTGATAGTTATAGTAACATTATCTTGCTCAGAAAGTTTTTGAATTTCAGTGGGATTCATTATTTTTAGAAGGATGGAATCAGAAGAAGATATGGTCATGATAGTCGAGTTTAATGGAACATATTTTAGTTTCTAGAAAACATTTATATAATATTATCTAATTAAAATAGTCTTGGAGATCTAATGAATGGTTTCAAACTATTAGTAATGGAAAAAGGTTAATGTGAATAGTATTATGAGAATGAACTAGGTTTGATATTAATGTCATTAGTCCATAATGTGGATTTTGAAATTCATTATAAGAGTACCATATTATATATAATTTAGTCCCTTTAAAAATGTATGATAAACCTATAACATTGAATAATGTGTATTTTATGCTGAGGTTATTCAATATGAGGTTATCTGAAAGAAGATTAACATTATATTTATTAGGATGATTTTAACATAATCTATAACCATGTAGATTTTCTAAAGGTTACATTCATAGATGATGATTGATTTATTTTTTTTATTATATCTACATGAGTCATGGGAAGCCACAACTTTTGATGTAAGTAGATTAAGTAGAATTAATGAATTGGTTCTCAAAGATGTTCAAAACATGATTCTCAATGAGTATATCCATTGAAAAGAGAGTGAAGTTCCTTCCGATGATGTATTAAATACGGAAGCAAGGGGAAACTAACCTCAAAAAAAGATTCAAAATAAGTTAGAGAGGAAATAATGGGATACGAATCTAAGGAATTATTTTGGAAGTGGGTCTTTTTTTGGAATTATAGAAAGATGGGTCACCTTAATAATGATTTCTATGATAGGTAGACAACTTATAGAAGAACTTATTATAGAAATAACAGTGTTTAAAGGGATAGTGTAAATATACTTTGAATGTTTCTACAAATTTGGAATTGTATATCATATATTTTGGATTTTTATTAAATTCTATACGATAGAAAGGGTGCATATCAAATTTTGTTTTTGGATATTTTGGTTGAGTGAAACTTATGGATGACGAATCTCTTAAAATTATGAGAAATGAAGAAGAAAATGTTCAGTTTAAAAATGAGAGTTTTATTATATTGAAGGAAGTGAGGCATATTCCAAGATATCCATAGAATCTGATTTTAGTAGTCCAATGGGGCGAAGTAGGTTTCAGAATGAGTTTTCTAAGAGTATTAGAAGATTACTTAGGTTTATGTTGTTATAGAAATAGGTGTAAAATATGGGTCACTGTATCTTACATGAAGCAAAATTAGATCTACATTTGATGGAACTAAGTATTTTGGAAGTTCAAAACATTATCAATATCCATTTTGGAATCCTAATGAGAATGGTATGATGATTCTAATAGATAGATTCATATTTATGCTGCATAATTCCAAATTCATAATATGTGAGAGTAACATACTTGGGAATAGATGGATATTTTATTTCAATATTTTGGAAAGTACCCCAAAATTTCTTATTCTAATTTTGGTTCATATATACAGTTTGGGGCCTTCCCCAATTTTTCCTTATAGAAAAGATAAAAATTGTTTTCATTCCTTGAAGATTCAACAAGAAACGTATATGTATGATTTAAGAAGCATAAAAGTAAAGTATTTGGAATATTTTTTAAATGTAAGTCTATAATATAAATATAAATTGGAATAATTTTTAAATTTATATGGTATTATAATGGTAATCATTTTATCATACGGTGTTTCTATAATTACATTAAGAAAGGTAGAATCCTGTATGAGAAGAATTTTCTAGAAACACTTGAATAAATAGTGTAGCTGAGAGAAATATTTGAATGATGATAGAGAGGACATGAATAATAATATTACATTATATAGTTCCTAATATGTTTTGGGATAAATAAATTAGAAGAATAAGTTAGTTAATGAAAAAAATTCATTCATCACAAGTTTAAAAAAAGCTATTATAAGATCATTAGTCCATAAAAGTTTTGAATTTTTATCACCATAGAGTATTCATAAGATTAGCTTACATGCATGTGTATGGAGAAGAAATATATAATATTAAAGAAAAATATTTAGAATGTTTCCTCATGTAATGGATATGGATAATTTTGTTTTTTTACATTATTATTATGAAAATAAGAATGTTTTTAAGTGTTGGAATGATTACATTAATGAGAAGATATTTTGGAAATATCAGAGAATAAAGGAGAAGGATGTTGAGTAGAATGATTCAATTTTTATTCAAGTTGATCTAAATGGTGGTTCTAGAGGATCACATTTACTAGAATGTTAATATTTCGATTAATCTAATTGATGGAATCATATTTCAGAAATATGTTTAAAGAGTATCACAGAATGTTCAAAAGGTAATCTAGAGGAAGAAATATCTGAACCTGAGGAAGCTCAAACTAGGATTTGGAAAGGGTAAGGTATGAAAGTAAAAGTTTCATAAGATTATTAATGATATTCCCATGTGAAAATATATTCAAGGATCAGATGAATGATACTAAGGTATGGATATTTTTTTTGTTTTTCACTTTTAATGAGTATAGGATTAATAGAGAGTCTAGATGAATCTATTACTAGGGGTGATTTCAAATGGAGGGAGTTACAAATTTAAGAGGAGTTGGATTCAATATGAGTGATTAACACCTAGTATCTAACAAGATTACTATTAGGGATAAATGAAATTTAAAAATAGGTGGGTATTTGTATTGAAGTAAGAAGTTAATAGAAGGAAAATATATAGAGAAAGGTTGGTTGTGTAAGGCATTCAATAGAAGAATGGTTTGAATTGTCCAAAATATTCTCTCTAATTATTAAATAGACTACCATATAAACTGTTCTAATTTTTGTTAGTTCTATAAATTTATACCTTGAATAAATGAATATGATGAAAAAATTTCAATATGATTATATCGAGGAATAAATTAATATAAAGCAACCTATTAGTTTTTTAGAAAATCAGAGTCAGTTATTAGAGTGAAAACTAAGAAGTATTCTTTATGTTTTAAAATAAGAACCATGTTGTAAGAACTATAAGATTGATTATTTCATGGAATAGAAAGCTATCACTAAATTTAATTCTAATAATTTTTTTTCAGAAGGAATCTCATGGAAATGAATTAATTATCCTAATCTTTTACATGTATGATATGTTGTTGGTATGTCCAAATATTAATACCATTCATAATTTTTAGGATGATCTATCATGAAATATCTTGGTAAAGCTAAAAAGACATTGTGTTTGAATCTTAAATGAGATAAGAAAAGAATAATATTGGTTTTATAATAGAATTATTCCATATTGAAGATTATTTTTAAATCTAGAATTAGTGGATATAATCCAATATAAACTACTCCCATGTAATGACATGAATTATTATAAATAAAATTCCCCTTTAAATTTAACTAAATGTATTATTATTTAATATGGTTATAGAAAAAAATGAAATTATATGGTTTTATTATATAATATTAGATTCAAAATAATATTAAGAATAATTACTGCTGATAATATAGCCACTGAATAAGGACCATATTTTTATTATAAATATAATGTTTCAACAAATACAATTGTCATAGATAAAGGAAGGGATGACCCAAACCAGTAGGATCATACCATATGAATCCCATCTACAGAAGCTCCTGAGAGAGATATCATCACTAGAATTATTCCTTGATAAATCCCAAGATGACATCCAACAACATAAGTATGAGAGAAACCGTTTATAAGAGAAGTTCAAGCTCATCGATATCACGATCCTAACCATGTTCTCCGAACCACCCCACGTAAGTCACACCATCGTGAACCTTACTATTAGAGAGTTTCATGATATATTAAAGGGATATATATCGAGACCCTAGTAGTATGAGTATGTATATTTTTTATAGAATAATGAATATGTTTACATCCTTTTATTTATACATTATAAATGATTTTTATTTCGACACAATAAAATAAAAATAGTATATTTGGGTAATATTCAAATTCAATTAAGGTATTTATTTGGATGAAACAATGAATTTTTTAAATAAATAATATTTTAATAAAATATTCTTATTAAATTATTATTATTAAATATAAATGATTATATAATATTAATGAAGTCAAATATAATTTTTATAATGGTTCAAAAAAATGTTATTGTCATAACAAAGTATTTATTAATAAATTCCAATTTTATTTTTAAAAGTGAAAACTCATATATTGGGAAAATTATTTAGATAAAATTAATATTATATTTGGAATCATGATATCTAAATTATACAGTGGTTAAATTTTAAAAAATTTCCAAGACAATCGTTTTTTTTTGGTAAAAATTAAATACCATATAAATATACATTTTGTACTATGACATCACAGTGACCTAAAAGTGTTGTAATAATTACTATAAATGGAATCCAAGAAAAAAAATATATCTTTTCCTTAAAAATAATATCATTTTATATTTATTCGGTTAATTTTATAAAACCTATATTAATCCTCTGAAACTATTAACATTTTTTTTGATTTTAAAATCATCCCCTTATAAGTATTACTAATATAACCATAATAAAGGGTATTATTTTATTAATTTCAATCCTTTTAATTATAAAATAATAATAACCACTCTCATTTGGAAGAATCCATGGGAAAAAATCATGAACTGTTTTGTGGATTTGGTTATTTTAATATATAGGGTCTAAACTCTATGTTTGAGAAATAGTAATGAAATCCCTACCTTTTTCTTATATAAACCCGCCTAAGATCTCATTTATCTTCACATAATATCCTTTTATAACATCCTTACTCTGAACTATACACTCTAAAGTCATCCCAAGGTTCCCTAAGCTCCCAATAAGCACATCCCAATCATTCGGAGTCACACACTCAAGTTAGGGATCCTTACCTTCTCTTCTTTATTCAGGTTTCCTTATTATCTTATGACCTTTATTTAAGATTCATTATATTTGAATATGTATTTAAATTTTCATATTATTTTATATGTTATGTAAAAATTATGATAGTCCCCTTTATCTCTCAGCAACCCAATTTATGAATTTTTAAGTGATGTTGTTATGTTGTAAAAATTTCAACGACTTTTTTCAATGCCAAAACAATTGTGTATTGAATACCATACCCATTTCCTATAAATGGTGTTCAAATTTATACCCATATAACTCCTTTACATGTGTCTTAATTATATTTATTCCACACTCTTTTATCATGTAACAAAATATGATGATGAATGAATCCATGTAATGTGACCTATGTGGCACACTTAAGCAAGAGAATAAAATACATGTGATGGGTGCTCCCAGAATTATATAGCTCCCCAATGCATTGGGTAATGTTTAGTATTAGGATAAATCATATTGGGATAAGTAGTAAACTTAATTTTTTATGGGACTTTTTCCATCATTATTCGTTTTCAATTAGACTTCTGTTTTTTATGATTCAATGATTTAAGATGTTTCCACATCTCACATGTTATTATTATCTTGCTATATCATGCCTTATAATTCATGTTCATTTTCCCCATTGACATCCCTGTTGCCCAACATGTGTTAATATATTCAGGTTATTCCATGTTTATTGTCTTAATGGTCTTTATTGATCACCCCATTCTTATGTATGTTCCAATGTTATCCCATACAGTGTTAAGTACGATGGAAAATTATGATCACGTTAAAGAAGTTTTCAAATAATTTGTTTTATTTCTTGTTTTAAGTTGGTATGTAATGTGCTTAATTCCCAAATAAACTAGGATTATCAACCTTTTGGGTTGAATTTAGTGTATTATTATGTAATAAATAATATATTAATGTGAAATAAAGAGTAGGGTTGTTATATTTGGTATTTGAGGAAATGTTTAGTTATTTTTTGTGATAAAGATTTGAAAACTCTAGGGAAATCCATAGGGATAAGTTTAAGTATAAGAAAAAATATCTAATTTTTGGAGAGTATATAGTAATTTGTTTATCAAGAAAATATATCTCAATCTAGATACTATAAGTGGACATGGTTCTCACACATATGTACTTAGGGGTGAGAATTCTGACAAGGTGCGTCAGGCCTGACTCGATGTAACCTAATAGAAGACAACATGCCTTACTATACTTCTAGTTTGACACTCTCAGGTGATATTCTTTTGTAAAATCTAAATATAATTAAGAAACATTATTAAGGGAATAAAAAAAAATTCCCATAAGATTATATGTTAGGAAATAAATCATGGATAATATAGATTGAATCCTAGAAATTCATATGTTCATGAAATTATTGTAATTTATGAGTTATTACTTTAATTCCATTGGTCTCCCTTTTATATGATTAATCTTTTAAAAATACTCATCCGTAATTTTACCTTTATTCTATCCAGTGAAATGAAATATGCGGAATCTGGTAAAAAATCAATGAGAGTTTTAATGTGATGACTACCCCAACGAGATGCCCAACCCAATGGGAGTGGGAATCCCAAACTTTGTGATGATACTCTCTCATCTAACTCAGGTTTTGATTAGAATACTTGATAAATAAGAGTTCCTAGACTCCCCTAAAAATGAACAAGCTTCAACTCAGTCCTTTATTTGACAAAGGCCCTCTAACATTCAATGGATCATTTGATCCCTTAATCATGGAATAATGGATCAACTCTATTGAGAGGATCCTCTCTATCCTTTAATGTACTGAACAAGAGAAGATTCTACTGGTTGTTTATCATATGGAGGGATAAGTACATTAGTGGTTTAAATTGACCAATAATATGAAGCCTAAGGAAAATATCAAATAAATGGGGTGGAAAGAATTATGAAAAATGTTTTTTGATAAATATTTTCCTCACACTCTCCATATTTCAATAGAAATATATTATCCGAACCTCAAGAAATAATATAACGAATCTATAATGGTGTCTATGGAAAAATTCAAAAGACTTTCATGATACACCTTTATCTTTATCATTATCCCCAAATACAAGGATAACCAATTCATTAGTGGGATAAAGCCTAGTCTATGAAAATTCACGGTGATTCGAGACTTTGATAGCTATGAGGAAATTGTCTAATGTGACCTCAAAGTTGAAATAAAGTCCAAATATTATCAAGGGAATCATAGGGAGAAAAACCATAAAGTGAAGCTTAATTCTAGAAATTCAATGGATAAATATAATGGTTCTAAGAAATTTAAACAACCCACTTGTCAATGGTAGAGAAAGAAGCACCCCAAAATTTCTAAGGGGGAACATGGAAATGATTTAGGTATGGGAAGGAAGGAATCCTAGCTAGCGATTTCTAATAGGAAAAACCCACTATAGAATTTACGGAAATGAATTCTCTAGTAAACCCCAGGAGCATTGTTCATTTCATAAATTACACAGTACCAGAGCACCTTAGAAATCAATGCACTAAGACAAGGGTTTTCCAAGACATCCAAAAATCTCCAAGGAAGTAAGGGTGATATTTTTCCATCAAAAACATTGAGGTAGATCTCAAAAACTAACTGTTGATAGGTAAGATAGATATTTATTCACAAAAATAAATCGTACTTTTTGATTCTGGTTCTGTGCATTCCTTCATATCAAGAAAGTTTAATATAATTATTCAAATACACCCACAAAGAATAGAAGTATATCTGTAGGTGAAAAAAAGGGAAATTATTTAATCCCATGTATATAACTCCACCCCTATTAAATTTTGTGTGATAAAATTAGAAAAAAACACTTTCATAATCACTTTGATGGAATTTGATGCAATTCTGGGAATGGATTATCTTTCCTTATATAGAGAAAATAAAAATTACCTCAAGAAGGAAATCACTCTTCATATCACAAATCGTCCTTTGATTCTATATATGTGAAAGGAAGAGGATAAATCTTATTTATCACCAAAATATCAATATTTGATATTATTTACCTATGAGAATTCATACCTTTCTCAAATTATTTTTTCTAAGGAGAGAATCATCCTTAAAGATGTGCCCATTGTGAGGGAATGTGTTGATGTCTTTTCGACGGAATTTTTTGGTTTACCACCTAATTGAGATGTTGAATTTTTAGTCGAGATTATACATGGGAAATTACCATTATCCAGGTCTCTATATAGAATGGATATAGAGGAACTTGAGGGTATGAATAAACAATTACATGGTAATCAAGATAAAGTTTTTATATTCCCATGTTGTTCAACATGGGGTGCACTTGTCCTCTTCGTCAAGAAAAAGGATGGGTTAATGCACCTTTGCATATACTATCATGAACTTAACAAGATCACGATAAAAGAGATATATCATCTAAAGAATATTTATGAATTTATTGATTAGATATATAGAGCACCCTATTTTCCCAAGTTGGATATTTGGTTGGGATATTATCAAGTAAGGGTGTAGAAGGAATGTATCCCCAAGACCACTTTTCATACAAGGTACGAGCACTATGAGTTCATAGTAATGCGATTCAAACTCACAAATTCTCTGAAAATCATTATAGAATTGATGAATAGATTCTTTAGAGATTACCATGATAAATTTTTTGTATTATTTATAGATGATATTCTAATATACTCCAAAATAAATGAGAAACATGGGGAGAATTTGAGCACTATGCTAAAGACCCTACGATAGTAGAAGATTTTTTTCAAGTATGTAAAATTTGAGTTATGGTTGATGGAATTAAATTTCTTGGGTCATATCATCAAAAAAATGGGATATCTATAAACCCTTCAATGATGGAAGTAATTGCGGGATGGCTGAGGCAAACGTCTTTGATAGATATTCATAGTTTCCTTGGGTTATCAATGTATTATCACCGATTTATGATAAATTTCTCATGACTTTCAAACCCTCTTACCAAACTAACTCGAAAAGGAGTCATGTTTTCTTAGAAGGAGGAATGTGAAGAGAGTTTCTAGGAGTTAAAAAAGAGGCATATTGATACACCTATGATCACACTACCCAAAAGTGGTGTAATTTGTGTGGTATTCAGTGATGATTTGGAGATGGTTTTGGGTTGTGTGTTAAAGTAGAATAACATAGTCATAACCTATGCTTCAAGGTAGTTGAAATTCCATGAATAGAATTACCCAATGCATGATCTATAGCTGGCTGTAGTGATATTCTATTTGAAAAATATAGCAACATTATCTCTTTGGGGAGAAGTGTGAAATACATATGGATCACAAAAGCCTCAAGTACATATTCACATAGAGAGAGATGAATATACCCCAATGAAGATAGTTAAAACTAATCAAGTACTTTGACTGCCCAATATATTATAATCTTGTTAAATCAATGAAAGTGGTAGATAATCTATGTTAAAAGGATCCATCAATATTATCATTGATTAAAATTGATAAGGATATAATATTCTTAGATTTGAAAAGGATGGTCAAGGGAATCATAAAAGAAGGAACATCACTAATCCTGTCAAAATTGACTGTTCAACCATCCCATTTAGAGATAATAGATGATGCTTAGAAGAATTATGTGGGAATTCATAAGAAAGTGAAAACTATAGGAAAAGGGAAATCCTCAGAGTTCAATTTTAGTAAATAAGGTGTTGCCAAATTTGTGTCACGACTAAGTGTATAATAAAATCCCGTGTTAAAGATGGAGATTTTGGATGATTCACATAGCTCAACATTATTTATCAACCAAGGAAGCACAAAGATGTATCAAGACCCCTGAGAACACTATTGGCGGGACAATATGAAGAAGAGGATCATGGTTTATACTTAAATATGTCTTCTATGTCAGCATGTGAATGTGAAATGGAAAAAATACAATGGGAAGATGCAACCATAACCCATACCAAAAAGGAAATGGGAAAACAAAACAATTGACTTCATCACCAGAAATATTAAGACATCTATAGAATATAATTCTATATTGGTTGTTGTGGATTGTCTTATAAAAGAAACTCACTTTATATAAATTCGAGAGGATTTATCAGTGGGTAATTTTTCACAGATATAAACTACATTAGTGGTAAGGATGCATAGAATATGACTATAGTTTCACCTGATCAAGATTTGAGATTCACCTCAATGTTCTGGAAAAGTCTTTAACATGCTCTAAACACTAAAAAACATCAGAATGACTTGTTATCCCCAAATTGATGGCCAATGTCAGGGGAATATCTAGAAACTCAAAGTCATGTTGAGATCATTCTCATTTAACTTCAAAGGACAATGAGATCAATATCTACCTGTGGTAGAGTTATCTTTCAACAAAAATTTCCACTCAAGAATCCAAATGGCTACCTAGGAAGCTCTTTATTGGAAGATGTGCATAATACCTTCATACCTAGATAATTTTGGGGAACAAAAAATTAGAGGTCCTAATATGGTTGAGGAAATGTTGAAAAAGGTTAAGACTATTCAATAGCACATTAAGGCTACTCAGAGTTGATATAATCTCTATGATTACAATCATCTATGATTCATAGAGTTTGATATTGGAGACATGGTATTCCTCCACATATCTCCATTGAAGAAAGTGATGAGATTTCAGAATAAGGGAAATCTTATCCTAAGATACATCAGCCCCTTTCAGATCCTTGATCACATTAGAGTGGTGGAATAACTATTTTCACTCCCACCTAACCTATCCCAAGTACTTGATGAATTCCATGTATCCCTCTTGAGAAAGTACATAACAAACCACTCACATGTACACAATACATACATTTCACTATTGGATAATGATATTTTCTATGAAGAGATGGTAGTGAAGATCCTAGATCATAGAGAAAAAGTTCTATGGAATAAGACAATACACCTTGTAAAAGTGTTGTGGATAAATGAAAAGTTTGAAGAAGAAATGTTGGAACTGGAAGAGGTAATGAAACCAAATTACCCTTATATATTTTAGTGTGGGAATTGAAAATTTTGAGGGAGAAATTTATTAAGGGGAGAATACTGTAACGACCAAAACTATTAAAAATAAAATACCCCTTGTGATTTAATTAAATGTATTATTTTTTAATATGGTTATATAAAAAAGGGGAACTTCATTGATTTAATTATATTATATTTGATTTAAAATACCTTTAAGCATCATTACCCTTAATTATATAGTCATCGAATAGTGATCACATTATTATTATAAATATTGGGTTTTAACAAATTGAATTAGCACAGGCAAGGGATGTGATGAACTCAACCAGTAGGATCAAACCCTACGAATCCCATATATCATGGATTCAGAGGGAGATAGCATAATTGAACTTTTACCTTGACCAATACCAAGCTCATATGTAAAAATATAAGCATGAGAGAAACTGTTTATGGGATAAGTTCATGTTCATCGAGATCATGACCAAAACCATATTCACCGGCCCACCACATTAATATATCTTCATCACACACCTTAATATTATGGTGTTTTCTAGTGTATTAATGGGATATTTATCAACAACCTATCAATATGATTCAATACATTATTTTTATGGAATAATGAATATACTTTCATCCTATTATTAGTACATTATAAATGATTTTTATTTCAATACAATTAAACACAAATAATATTTTTGGGTAATATTCAAATTCAAATATGGAATTTATTTTGATGAATCCATGGATTTTTTAAACAAATAATATTTTAATAATTTTTTTTATTAATTATTTTTTTAAAAAATTATAATATAATTTTTTAAGTGAAATTTAATTTTTATAAGGGTTTAAAAACTGTTATGGTAAAAAACCCCAACATTTTTTAATAAATGAAAGTTTTATTTTCAAAAGATAAAATTCATATATTAATAAAATTATTTAGATAAAATGAATATTATTTTTGGGATTAGAATGTTGAAATTATCTAATGGTTAATTTTTCATAATTTTCTGAGATAGTTGAATTTTTAGGTAAAAATTAAATATTATACAAATACACTTTGTGTATTATGACATCATAATGACCCAAAATAAATTTAATAAATAATATAAATGGTATAAAATAAATAATCTTTGTTTTAACGTTAAAATAATTTTATTTTATATTTATTTGTTTAATTTTATAAAGCTTTTATGAATCCTCCAAAACCATTAATACATTTTAAGATTTTAAAATCACTTCCTTAAGAGTATGACTCACTTCCACATAAGTAAGGTTATTATTTCGTTATTTTAGGACCTTGGACATATAAAATAATTAAAACCACTCACATTTTTCAGAAACCATAGGCAAAAAAACATGATAAGTTTTGTGGTTTTTGTTATTTTATTATATAGAGTCAAAAACCTAAGTTTGAGAAATAATAAAGAAAAGAACACTCAATTCTTATATAAAACTATCCTAGATCCCATTTATATTTACTAAAAATCCATGAATCAAGCCCTTACTCTACCCTCAACTATATATATTCTTCTCCAGGTTCCCCAAGCTCTCAATAATCCCCTCTCAATAATTAGAGTCACACACTCAAGTAAGGGATCATCACCTTCTCATCTTTATTCAAAATTCCATATTATCTTATGCCTTCCATTTCCATTTAATTATGTTGGGATATGTATTTAAATGTACCTATAAATTCATATATTATTTGAAAATTATTATAAACCCATTTCTCTCCCATATTACAATTTTATTAATTTATAAGTGACACAGTTAAGCTACCGAAATTTCATTGTGATTCTTCCAAGCTAAAACATTTGTCTAGTGAATACCATACCCAATTCATACCAATGTTATTCAAATTTATACAATTATAACTATTTTAATTGAGGCTTACATGTATTTATAACACACTCATTGATCATGGAATAAAACATGATGATGAATTAATCCATGTTGTATGATCTATGTGACACACTTAATCATGGGAAGGAAATGAATGTGAGAGGTTTTCCCTGAATTATATATCACTCCAATGAATTGGGTAATTTTTAGTCTCATGGGATGCCTTTTTGGGATAGGGAGTGAACCTGATTTCGTTATGTGACTCTTTCAATCATGATTTCTTGGTAGTTATCCTTGACCTATGTTTATGATGAAACGTTTTAAGATGTTTCCACATATCTGATGTTATGATTATCATGCTATATTATGCCTCAATATTCATGTTCTTTTTATGAACCATATATATTCCTATTGTTGAACATGAAATAATATCTTCATGTTTTTCCAGGATTATTCCCTTACCAATATTTGTTGATCACCCCTTTTCTTATGTATCTACCCAGGTTATCCCTTTCAGTTTTAAGTACGAAGGAATATTTTGATCATGTTCGTTATGTTTTCAATAAAGATGTTGTAATTATTGTTTTAAGTTGTTATGCAATTTAAATAATTTCTAAAGAAATTATAATTATAAATATTATAAGGTGTATTAAGTGAATATTATGTAAATTTTTTTTTATTAATTTGAAATAAAGAGTAGGGTTGTTATATCTCACCAGTCCTATTATACATTCAAATGATAAAGTACCACAAAAGAAGAAGTAAATAAGTACATTGCTAAAGCTTTATATTAATCATAAGCTAAAAGTTTTTTATTTGGTGTGTACAGGTCCATACATTTCTCATGTAGTGGGGGGTTTCATTCAATTTGTGTAAAATTCATGAATGGTTCATTAGGAATCAATAAAGTTGATTATTTAGTATATCAATGAATGGATGGAAAAAATATTTATTTTAGTGATTATGATCCTTTACATGGGTATTTTTGATGAAATATTTAGGGATGAATCAAATTATCTAGATTGAAGAACTAGATATGTGTATACTTTTGATGGAACTATAGTAATTTGGATGTATAGGTTACAATTGGTGATTATAGTTTCTACAATTGAAACAATGTATGTTCCTATAATATAAGAAAGAAACGAGATGGAATGGTTTAGGTTATTAATTAAAGAACTAATATATAGCCAATGGAAACGGTTTTTATTCTATGATAGTTATAGATAAATTCATTTTCCTAATAATCTAGTCTTTCATTCAAGAACTAAAAAAATTTATTTGAAGTACCATTATATCCATATAATGATGGAAAGATGGTTAGTTGGGGTTACAGAAAGTAAATATTAAATAGAATATAATTTTCTTCTTTATATTGATTTTAGGCCCATAAATACTATGAAATAATAAATGCTCCATTTGTCTTGGGTGTATAGATGAATTTAGAGAATCATTGTATGTAGAAAAAAATTAAAGAATGTTTTGTGGATGTTGAAGGTGGTGTCATCATATTTTATTTAAAGTAGTCTTCTTGTGGGAGATTATTGGGAATGTGTGAAGACTAATTTAGTTGATTCACATTAGTTAAAAAAATTAATCATTCCAAAAAATTGATAGTTTATTGAAGTGGTGGAAGCACCGGGGTTTTCCATTATTATTCCAAAATGAGGTTTCCTAGAGGAGGTGTTTTAGAAGGGTATTATTCTAATGTGATCAGTGTGAGGTGATCATATTCTTCATGTTTCATCATGTAATTTAGTTATATAGGGATGTTCATTTGTAATATGAAGAATGTTCTAGATTACTTTAGGTGGAAGTTACACTAATTATTACAACTGGTGATTAGGGATGGGAATAGTAAAATGGATGGAATCCCATATATTATGGATTTTAGTGCAACTATATGACCCAAATTTACTCTCTCAATATATAGAGGCTGGGACTCATGTGATGTGGCTGGGAACAATTTTTTTTAATTTTATTATTGTAATACAATTTACTCATCTAGCCATTAATGTTTTAAAGTTTACTTTCTAGAGAAATGAACTATTGTAATATTCTTCCCATAGATGTAAGAATTTATGTCTGAAACATTTGAAACCAATGTGTTATTTTATATCTTATATTATTTCATTGTATTATTTTTTCGAGTGAACAAGGGTGAATTTTGTTTAAATTAGTGGTATCTATTTATGAAATTTGTTTTTCTACCTTGTTATAAGTCATTAATTCTGAGAGTTCTATACAGAATATTTTTCCTCTAGGTCTAAAAAATATACCGAGATAAAACTAAAGAAATCATGCATTTTAAATATAACCATTAAGTCTCAAGTCACTAGGTTTCATTAATTACCCAATATAAATATTTTTCTCTCACTAGGACCCACCCACATGCCTGAATGGGTCACTAGACAAATGACAGTCCCCATCGGACAACACATGTTCTTTTAGTGCATTTTGTACTCACTCACATACACTCTGGGAAACTTCCAATAAGTCCACCAATCCTATCACAAATATATATCATTCTCACCTAAATGTGGAGTTATAATAAGTTTTTTTCTATAAAAGAAAGGTGAAACTTGTTGACATGGGTAGTAATATTTAGTTTTTTACCCCTTTTTCTTAATGGTGTGTTACATTATCCCCCCTTGGCAAAACAATGTCCCCAAATTTGTCTATATAGTTCCACCCAAGTAGTTCCAAAACACTTCTTCTTACATATATTGTCCCATCTATTATGTCTATAAGGCCAAGAAAAGCATGTTCCTTAGTTTCACATTTCACTGAAACCCCAATTTTATTTTTCCCTCATTGTCCAATGACCTAAAATCAACATATATTAACCTATAAGATCTATTTGTATTATTTTATCTCCCACAACTCAAATACTTGGGGTATTTAAGTGATGATGGATATTATGATCCTCTATAGCAATAGACACACTAGTTTTCCTAATATTATATTGCGTGGGAGACACTCTTGAGAGTGAACTACTACCCCCTAAGCCCATTATTATGGGGGATTATGTTCTCCATGTGCACTTTGATCATATGAATTGTGAGAGGATCCTCACTAACATAGAACTATTTTACCTAAGGGTACGTGCTCCAAATTTCTAGTATTTCAATATTTATTTGAAATTATTAGGAAACTATTCTATATTGGATATTTTTATAAAAAAATAATTATGAAACATTTTATTCAAAATAGATTATTTAGAAACTTCTAATAAGATGTATCGTGGATTTACATTATTTATTGAAAGCTCTGAAAAATTGTATCTCATGTCTTATTTTTATTTAATTAAGAATAGTTAATTTATTTTATAAAGAATTCTTGTAAATAACTTAGTGGGATCTTACAAGGATAGTTTTTATTACACCCTACACACACCTTTGGGTTTATTCATATATTGTTTCCCTGTCATATGAAAAATAAATGCATTGTAGGGGGCAATGGGTTTGTTCATTAGTATGGAATGGGAGTTTACTGGTGACTACATGTCATGTGAAGATGTACTATTTTTGTTCTTATGTTCCTTGGTTTGGTTTATTGTTTTGGAAGATGTATTTTACTTAATTATGAATCTTTTATTCCATTTTGTTACACTTGAACACATACATTATCTTATATGTGTCAACTTAGTCATTTTCCTATTTTAGAGAAATTATTCGTAAAGGTAGTTATTGATGCCTAAATGCTTGTCACCAGCACAAGGGGATTGGGAAATGCTTTGGGCCATGTCAGATATGTATCAGATTTCAGGATATTTGGCTGACAATGGTTGGTTTTTGGAATATAGTTACTCTAGAACAACTTCTTTCGATTGTTTATCTGAAAACAGGGTGGATGAATTCTCAACATAAACAAAACTACAAAAAACAAAAAAGGAAAATGAATATGGATCAAAATTTTATAAATAATATATATAGTATTTATAGGTTTTTTAGTGAATAAATTATAATATAAATAGAAAATATTTATAGGATATGTAAATGTTATATGTCTATTTGGAATATGATCATTAGAATAGTAACATGACCATTAGAATAACAACTTGATCATCAGGATACTAAAATATATATTAATGTAAAGTTTGAATTAAACAACTAACTTATGTTTGAAATCATCTAAATATGAAAATATATATCAAATGACCATGAAATAATTACTCAAATTATGTACAAAATTTTAAAAATATGTGCCAATATTTTGTAAGAAATATTTTGAATTATTTAAAAAATAGTATTTTATACCAAAATTAAATATAAAAATTTACTTAGAAATTTATTTTTTAGAAATAGTTTCCATTTACAAAATTATCTTTTTCAATTTTGGGGATGGTTATTTTTGATTTTTTTCATAAAAAATGAAATAATGATGTGAATAAAAAAATGAGGCTAAAATACTGTATTTTGTGTTATAAGTTAAACACATGAATAATTTCATAATATATGATTAAATAAAGAATTAGATCAGAATAAATTTTTTAAATAACTATATATATTCATGAGAATCAATAATATAGATAGAATTTTGATGAAAAATTAATTTAAATGACATTTTCCATAAAATTTAACCCTCAACTTAACTGATAAATACAACCATCATTAATATATTTATAATAACATACAAAACACATTACCCTAAAAATCCAAAAAAAATACCTTATTCAATTACTTATCCACATTTTAGAGGTTTGAATATTTACAAATGACCATCTCTTAAATCCCATGTAGGATACCAAAAAACTATTGGATCGAATATTTCTCTGTTCAATAAAATCATAAAAAAATATAAGTGTAATTAAAAGGGAGGGTTAAAAATATTAGTATGAATATCTCTACATTCACCCAAATGATCAAAAAGTTCTAAAAAACTGAGGATCACAATGGACCACATCGATCTCAAGTCCATAATTTCTTGTTTGGAATGAGCATAAACAACAAGATTGGGCTCCCTGTAAAAATGCATGACATTAAACCATAAGTGATTTAATGCTTGAATACATTGAATCCAAGATGGAGGAAGACACCAAGGTATAGATCTACGATGGGCCTTCATCACATCCACAACAAGAGTATATTCAGATTAAATCCAAAGTTTCCTTTATCCATGAATAAAAAGTATCTAATTTCCATTATTATGGACCATAATTGTTCTTCAATGGAATTACCATTCCTTTTGTAATGAAAAATGAATCCCTTGATGTAACCGCGATGGGTACACAAGACACCACCATATCCCAAGGGATATGGTACACCTAAATACATCCCATAAAAGTGAACCTTGATATAAAATTATATAGTATGGATCCGTCAAAATTATTTCACGACCAGCGGTTTTCCTGTCCTTACAAGAACACAAAAAATACATAAAATAATAAGAACAGATCATTCATTTCTCATAGGACCTATTTTTACATTGAATGTAACAAGCACATATCTATGAATTCTATTGATTCCCGCACATACTTAAGAAACACCATTGTTAAAGGCCAACTTATTCTCTTCACTCCATGTATATGTAGTGGTACATGCACTTCAATGAGTAGATAAAGGACCTTCCAGTTTTGGTTTGAATATGTAACTGAAGTTATAAATTTTTTAATTTTTCTATGTGTAAGTGATGAATTATATGGCCTAAAGATAAAAACATAAACATGAGATGAAATGGAATGATAAAAATAGATGAACAATGCTTTCTACATCCCTCAAACAATGGTAGCATAATAGGGAATTTTGTGTGGAGAATATTGAAGTAAGTGCTACAAGGGAGGACAATCTCTCTAGATCCTCTATAAAATCTAGGTCCTCACAAAGAGAATGAAGAATCTCTTAAAAAATAAGAATACACAATAATGATGCTGTTACTCCCAATTTTTATCAAGTTAAAATCATTGGTGTTAATAAGGACCATTTTATTTAGTTTATAGACAATAGTATCCTTTTCAACATATTTGTATCTCTGCATATTCAGAAAAATACTATGAGAGAAAGATGTAATTTAAGTAGTAGAATTTTAGTTTATCATAAAAATAAACATACTCTATAGGTCATGTGGTAAAACCACATCCTCTTTCCCTGGATGGTCAGACCATAATGTATCCCAAAAATTGAGATTTGAGTTCCTATAAAGCTTCCATTTGAAGAAATTAATAATATAATTGTATGAATTATTTATTGAAGGAAAAAATTATTTATAGTGTTAATAGAGGATCTCATTCAAGATTATATTGGTGAACCTATTTGAGGGAAAATCTGGGGACTCATTATTGAAAATAATTTTGTTCAATGGTATTGTATTAAGAAGAGTTTCCTTGAATATTATGATTTTTTTGATTCCCACTCCTCCATATATTTGAGTTTGATGACTTTTTCCAAGAAATATAGATGAGTTTTCTATCATTAAGAGATAAAATATATATGAAATTTCTAATCAAGTATTGATGATTATTGATGAGGATTATGGTCAATATATATATAGAAGACTTAGAAAAAATGGATGTGAAAACTAAGTTGATCATGTTTATTCTCCCAACTTGAGTCATGTTTTCCCTTTTCAGAATTCCATTTGATCAATTATCCTAGATTAGATGTTTTCCAGATGATAGAATATTTATCGTACCCAAAAAATAGGCACAAAAAGATAGATTAAAGGAAGTATCCCTTTCATTATACAAAGTCTTTTAGAAAACCATTTTTTTGGACATTGTAACTCCTTTTTCAAAAACAACAAAGGACTTGTTCCACCTAATCGCTTGTCCAACCACTTCCTCATAATGAAAAAAAATCTTTAATGGATGAACTAGTTCATTGGAAGAGTTCATAAAAATAATAATGGAATCAACATAAAGGAGACATGAGGGATAAACAAACTTCTTCCAACTCTGATCTAATTTTAGATATCCCCTTGAATAAGATCATTAAGGCATCTACTTAGATAATCACCAACAATAGAAAACAGGATTTTAGAGATAGATATCACCCTACCTAACCTATATAGAGAATTATATAAATCATTTAGAACACCATTTATGAGAATTTAATTTTTGAATCTTCTACAAATAATATTAAACAAAATTTTAAAATCATTGGTGAAACCATGGCTATTGAGGATGGAAAAAATGAATCTCCAATTCATCATGTCAAAATATTTTGAGATATCAATATTAATAAAAAACATCCCAAAAATCAATTTTATCTTTATGATGTTGAATCATCTAATGCTATGAAAATACTATTTTGGATGTTTCTTCTAGGAACAAAACTAAATTGATTTGGTGTGACATATTAAACTATATTTTTTCCCTATATAACAATAGGAATTTTACTCATGATCTTTATAAGAGTGTTCCCAATAGAAATCAGTTCTAAGTGCTTGATTTCAACAAAATTTTATTTCTTGGGAATAATAGAAATAAATATATATTTAACCCCATAATTAATTAAAGCATTATAAAAAAATTCCTTCATATCCCAAAAAACTTTATCATGAACAATTTCCTAGTAAAACATGATGAATTTATTACTGAAGCCATAAATACTAGATGTACTATCAATGTTTAGTGTGAATATATTTGATTTAATCTCCACCTCAACATGGGACTTTTTGAGACTTGTATTTTTTGATCATTAATAAAAGAGGTAATGTTTCTAATCATCATAGATATTTTTCCTCCCCTATCATTCAAATAAATCGCTTGAAAATTATTATCAACAAAAATTTCAATGTAATTTTATGAAGTTTTTAGAGATCTATTTAAGGAGAGGGAATAAAAACCTCTCTTGGACTGATTTTAATTGTGTAGATGGTAAAAAATCTTGGTCTCTTATTCATCATCTTGAATCCACCTACCATTAAATTGATATTGAGAAAGAATTTCATTGAGGGAAAGAATTCCATCATGCTTGGATAGTGCTTGGATTTCATATCTAGAATGGAAATAATTTTCTTGGTTGAAAATATGAAATTAGGTAAGGTGCTTCTAAGAAGATTTAATTTCCTCATCATGTTTTTAATAGTAGTCCATGATCAACACCCTTAAAATAATTTCTATAAATTTCAACTTACTAGAAAGGGTTTTAATAGGGTCACAAAAGAATTCATATCTCCTCGATTTCGAGACCAAATCCTTGAATATTGGAGTATCAAACTAGGAATTATTAAACTTGATAGGAATATTGAATGATCTTTTAAATTTGATGTAAATATCATCCACATTTGGTTGTGGTCAGAATAAATTTTGGAAATTCGAAATCCATACACCTGAATAACACCACTCCCATCGAAAATCGGGAAAAATCACTTATCCAATTTACTAAAATTAATTCCATATTTAGTATATATAATCCATGTTTAATTAGATCCAGTAAAGGAAAATTCAATTATATTGCATATATCCATTCAGGATAAGAATTAATGGACATTTGTCCTATTGAACTTATAACCCTTCTTCTCATATGGAATCAACAGTGTGTTAAAATCATGAATCATAATTGTGTTTTGGGAAGTGTGGATAGATACTATTTCTAGATCCAAAAAAATGACTCTCATTTTTATATTAGAGTTAGAGGAATAAAGGAAGGAGAATGATATAATAGTATCACTTATGTCTACAGTGAGGGATATAACCTAAGGAATTTTATTGCAAGAGAGAAGGTTGAAACTATCATGCATTATCACTCAAATAATTTCCATGTCATTATCATGAGTGTTTTGGGAAACAAAGGAGAAATAAATAGATACACAATTAAATTCCTTCAAGTATCTAGATATCATTTTTTTCTACTAATACAATAAGTAGTGGTTTTTAGATAAAATAATGTGTATAAGAGTTGTTAATTTTGTTGAATTACCAAGACTATGATTATTTTAATAAAAAACCTTCTTCAATTAAAAGATAATATGATCCTACTTTGAGGTCCCCTCACCTGTTCATCCCCAAAGAAATAATTAAAACCATTATCCTTTCCTTTTGGATTCCTTTTCATGAATTTTTAAACCGGAATGGAACCACTCATCATAGAATCATTACACAAATCCATACTTCTTTTTGGTGATTGAGAATCCTAAACCTTATATGACTAACATTTTCCATCAAATAGAGAAAATTTGTTGGGGGTAAATTATCAATTCTGGGAAGAGGGCTATCAGGGGGCCTCCTTTTATAATCCTTATGGGTGTGTGTGTGTGTGGGGGGTCTTTTATCAATTATTCCTCTCGATTATCTATAGAGGATGTGACATCATCCTAAGAATATTTTTTTGTGGAACCCTTTACAATAGGTTCCACTTTAGGTTATTTTGAGTTTTCCAGAATGGTCACTTCCACTGAAGGAAAAGTAGTAATAATTTCATGATATATTTTATTATAATTAAGAAAAGTAGTGGGGATGGAATCATGATGGTTATTAATATGAAAAGAGATGCCAATAGATTTTAGACCTTTGTTGGGAGTGAAAGAAGGAGTATGTCCTTCATCCTTAGGTTCATGTTATCCCAAAGGGAATATAACATGAAAAGGATTATCTATATGAGGATCATCCATATGATGTGTATTTCTGTAATGCCCCGACCCCAGTTACCCGGATTTGGTGCATTATTGTGTAACATTGGCATGATCATAAACGATAAAGTCTCGAAATACCGATTAGTTTAGTAGCCTTGGAATCACTAGATACAGTCATAAATGTTACATTACATCATAAAGTGAAAATATACAATAACAAAGTTTCTATAGTCTACACTCATATCCTCTTCTGACTATCCCTGTAGGTCATTCATAAAATACTTCTTTACATCCTTGAAAATATTAAAACATTGAAAGGGGTGACCTCAGATACTCAGTAAGGATAACAATATAGCGGAAGCTTTCATAAATAAACATTAACATTTAAGTCAATGTATAACTAAAAAAAAGCCTTTTTAAACTTGAACTTCAGAATAATATGGCAAAAATAAAATTAAATAATGCCATTTACTTACTCACATGGATATTCTACTAGTCGAATAATCACATGCAATATCAATAACCACTTTCATAATGATGGAATGCATAATTCCAGACTATCATAACCACATAGCCAAGGCCTCGTGTGAAGACTAAAAATAAGATTTTTCCAAGGCCTCGTGCCAAGACACTAGTTTTTCTCATGAGACCTACCGATGCATCGAGGAGCTATAGCGGGCTCCACCTGTCACTTATTAAGTCCAATGCATTCCTCATATGAACAGGTTTAAACATATCATAAACCATAACATATTTGTATCACATAAAACATGAATAAAGGAAGCATAATATTTACACACTTCAATCACAAGATATCAATACAACACATTGATATAATACAAACTTTATCAAAACCATTTTCAATACCAAAATAAAAGAAAAGTAAAAATGGTATTTATTTTTCTTTTAAAAAAAGTTATGGCTTATAGAGGAAGCCGGAACTCAAATAATAGTCATAGCGGCGGAGAAGTCATTGTTGCCGCATACGTAAGAAAAAACATTCCTTTTTTCTTTTAGTAAAAATGCTTCGAATGAAAAGATTCCTTTTGAATAAAAGAAAAAGTCAAAGGGGTTTATACACCGTATAAATGAAAGTTGTGTATAAAACCAAATATGCCTCAATGAAAGGAGATTGAGACAAAGTCCTTAAAAAGATCATTTCTAAAATAAAATAGATCTATTATGTGTATTCACTATAAGTACACATAAAAAAAGTACAAATACAATATAGGACATAATAATATCATGACATAATTTGAAAGTAGGAGATTATCCCAAAGAATGGAAATTGGGTTAAGAAGTTCCCTTACCTTGTGTCCGACTTGACTCGACCGTTCTTTAACCTCCTGAATAATAAACTAGAGTTAATATCTACTTTCTTGAGAACCTTTTTCAAGTTCATTATCCCTTTTATATCACTTATTACAATGTTACGAAAATTATGTAGTCATTTAAGTTAATAACGGTCGTTTTGTCGATCTTTGGTACTTGAGTCAACAATAAACTTCTTATAATTACAAGTTGTTTATGTGGTAGAATATCCATTATATCCAAAATTATATTCATGATTTAGATATCATATATATCATATATATCCAGTATATACATTCATTTATAATATTACATAACATTTAGAGGTAAGAAATGAAATGCACCGTTCATGGAGACGGTAAGCCGTACGTACGCATGAACGCTACTTTCATTTCTATTTCATATTTAATGGAATGAAATTATAATTATATAATGGTATACTATAATTGAAGTATAATATAATGTATAATACCATTTACTCCATCCGTTATGCCTCCCACATATGGCATTAACAATTCAAATCACTTTGAGGGGGCGGTAGTCTGCACTTCCTAAATGAAAATATCACGTTTACCCATAATGGAAACCATAAAGGTATGAAATAAATGAAAAATACAGAAGCTTAAGTAAAACATAATCATATTATATATCATATATAAATATAGTGACATCTCAATGGACACCTTTTAAGGTGTTATATGAGTGTTGAACAATCATCGTTTCGTGAGGCAGAAATTCTGCATCCACAGAAACAATATGTTCTTTAACCATTATATGTAGGTGTGTGTAAGTGTAGCTCGAATCCTTATTATAACAATATCCTAGTATATTGAGGATACTGGTGTTGTTACAAAATAAATTAATAAAAAGATTTTAGGGGGTTGGAGAAGCAAAATAAAACAAAATAACATAAGATAAGACATTACCTTAAAATCAGGTAACTCTTTTTGATTTGAGCCAATGGATTCCTTGGGAAGAGTTCTACCCAAAGTGAGGCTTCTAGGAGTAATAGAGGGATGTTGGGAGAGTATTTGGGCAGAGGTTGGCCGATACAAATGGCTTGAAGGTGTGAATAAGGTGGGGGCCTTTTATAAGAGGAGAGAAGGGGCACTCTTGGAAAGATTAAAATGTTACTTTATTATGAAACGTTTTTTGGATTTTGAAGGTCCCAAAATGATATAATTCTAGGATAATGTAATAAGGGTTCGAAATATACTCATTCAATAGGTTTTTGACAAGTGTAATCCTTAGATTTTATATTACCTTTTCATTTTATTTAAATCGTTAATTAATGAGGTAATCACTGTATCATCATTTTGTCATAAACAATTTAATTTATTTAACGTCTAAAAATTAAAAAAAAATATCATGATGTAAGAAATCTTCTTATATTTCCAGTGAATATTTATAGTCAAAAATATGACTTGTATAACCCCATTTAAAAATTGTTTTAGTAAAACAACTCATGTTTGTGACATTTTTATTTTAACATTAAATAAAATGTTTTTAATGTCATTTTCCTACCAAAGTGGCTCCATGGGGTCCCCAAGTTGACCCATGGATTTTCTTGGTCGGACATGACTCTTCCAATAGGGGTAGGACAAGTGTAACGGTATTTTCATATTTTTATAATATCATTTTTACCTTAAATTTCACTAATTACCTTTAATCGCGATTAATTAAACTTAAAAGATACTATTCACAAAAACATTATTTTAATCCCATTGAACCAAATTTCACTTCCTAATGACAACCATGTATGTCAGATTTTTGAAAATAAAATCATAGAAGTGGTAATGTTTAATTTAAACGAAAAATAAGTTTTTTAACTACCACTTAGTGGTTTCACAATTCATCAAAAATTGAAGTTTTTCAGAACAATGCCAAACTTTCACCCTAAGATATAATTGATATTCCGAATTCAAAAATGATGTATATTTTATTAAATTCCAAACATATAAGTTTCATTAATTAATTTTATAATTAATTCCCATTTTTCACAACAAATAGCGTGTTTTTATGAAACAATATATATCAAAAGATTGACAATTGTTTATGTCCAATTTCAAAGTGAAATTAATTCTAATGAACACCATTTGATAAAATGGTAAAAATATATTCTAATTATACTCTAAAACCACTAAATAGAATAATTTATCACTATAAAATATTTTGATTAAAAAAGTTGTTTTTAAGTATTTTTCACTATTCATAGAAAATTGGAAGTTCTCAGAAAATTACAAAAAATTCAACATAGGATAATTTCGATATTACGAATAAAAAAATGAAGTCCATTTTGAAATATAAAATTTATATAATTTCAAAAATTGGGTATTACTATTCATAACTACTACTTTGATTGGTCGCGGTGTCTTAGAATCTCGAACTTGCATACAATGCAAGCTATTGCATTATTGAAAGAGAAGCGTATCGTGAAAGCTTGGGGTGTTACATTCTCCCCTCCTTCAATAAATTTCATCCTCGCAATTTGAAAATGTTCTTCTAAAATAAAAGGTTGAAAATAGAAAATACCTTTGCGGAAAACCCACATCGGAAACAGGGTTAATAAGAATATAACATTAAAATAAAGAAAGAGAAGTACAAAGGTCACCTGAGATAGCCCATAATAGGATTCTATGAAAATATGGATATGGAGGAGAAACAAACCACCAAGGTCTTATGGAGAATTTTAGAAAATAGGATTACGAGAAAGTTAACCACAAGAAAATCACAAACTCGTGATTGGTTAAACAGTCATTGAATTCCCAGTTGGAAAAGTTAACCGAAAATGTTTTTGTTTTAAGTTACCTTTTATAAAGTTGAGGAATTTATTTAAGATATTTTCTAAGAACGTAAGGAAATATACTTACTTGTCATGTAGGCTTTCATTCTTTAATAAATTTTTACCACGAACCCATCTTTCACTCTAAATGGTAACAGAACTCAAAAATATTCTATTTATCCTAATTGTATAAGGTTACAAATATTACCACCTACCATTTAGATTAGTAAAACTATTTTTTAATAACCAAGGACTTCCTGTAGGCTAGTGGTCAGTAATAAAGGCCTGTCGCACTATGGTTGTGGGTTTGATTCCGGCAGCTTTGTCCGACACGACGGGTTATCCCCCAACCTACATGCTGTCCTTTTCCTAAAACTATAGTATTATAATATTCCAAAAATAATCTTCAGAAATGTTTTAACCTTAAACAATACTATCCAAGGTTCAACTTAATCCATTCCAACCTATATAGTTATCCAAAATACCTCTGTCCTGACTTTCTTTAAAAGGTCTCTAAATTCCAAAATCAATTGTAACCTTACATTCCCCAAACAAAGTAAAGTTTTTCTTATTATCCCATACTAAAAATAAGATTACCTTCCTCATATTAAAACCTTAATGAAAAAACAAGTACTGTAGTACAATCCTTATATATATCACATTATTATTATAACCAGAATATAATCCTTAAGTCCAAAAGCACCAATACATTAATTATTCCACTTCAACTATAGTAAGAACATAAGATTGTCTTTGATCCCTTGGAATTTTATGAGGTATGTTTCCCTGATGCTGAGGACATTTATTTTCATAATGCGCCATTCCCTACAATTGTAGCAGTCAACATTGATAGCCTCTTTCTTTCCCTTGCAATCACGAGCCTGGTGACCTTTTTTCCACATTTATAACAAACTCCCATTCCTTTTAGGCAAGAACTGAGGTGATTCTCCCCACAATTATCACATAAT
The DNA here is from genome assembly GCA_963277665.1 of Viscum album. Classification (NCBI taxonomy): domain Eukaryota; kingdom Viridiplantae; phylum Streptophyta; class Magnoliopsida; order Santalales; family Viscaceae; genus Viscum; species Viscum album. The sequence continues at coordinate 645,109,446 of OY728138.1, forward strand.
GGAAAATCCTTCTTTCCCTTTTCCCTTTATCCGTCTCTTGTTCCACTGTTCTCTTCTTCTCTTGATTTACTTTGTTGTCATAAGACTTAGATAATTCCTTTTCTGTCTTGATAGCACACGAGACAGTATCTTCGTACGATGAGAAGGATTGTGATACTAAAGGTCGACGAAGAAATGGTTTTAACCCATCAAAGAAACGATCAATATTACTTCTTGGGTTACATATATAATCTGCAGCATACCTCGCTAACCTTGTAAAGTTAGCCTCATAATTTGCCACATTCTCATACTCCTTCTGCCTCAGACTCAGAAATTGCCTTTCCATATCTGCTCGATGGTCATGTGGAAAGTATTTTTCAAAGAAAATTTTCTTAAACTCCCTCCATTCCATACTTGATACTTCTTCATCTTCCATTGTGTTTTGAATCAGCGACCACCATTGATCGGCATCTCTAGTGAGGCGGTAGACTGCCATGAAAACCTTCATCCTTTCGCTAATCCCCAAGGGTGGAATATTTTCTCTAAGGAGTTTATCCATTGCTCAGCTACTAATGGATTTGTACCCCCATTAAATTTTGGCGGTTGTTGCCTCATGAAGTGGTCTAACATTGATCCTCCACGTTGCGGATCAGGGTGCTCCATACGAGTAAGGTTATTATTCATAACCTGAGTGAGTTGTCCCAGTATGGTAATAAGTTGATCAGCACCAGTTGTATCTCCAGACCCACAATAATTATCTTGTGCAGGAGGGAAATCCCTACACGGAGTGCGTACATTGATACGGTTTCCATTCCATCCACTAGGCACCATTTCTAAACAATGGCATAAACTAGATTAGTTTATGAATCAACATACATAATTCCATTCTTGTAAAATACTTAACATAAATTGAACTATTTATGGATATAATCCATAATCATAAAAATGTTTTCTTTGAGGAAGTATATACTCATAACCCTTTATAGTGGTTTGTATTGAAAATGAGAATTATTATAAGAATATCCCCTGGGTGTGTCGTAACCAAGAGTGTAGCAAGGCCCGTTTTCGTGCACCAGTTCCCGTTCGAGTCTAGCTCAAAGCGGTGTTTTCAGGTTTTACCCCTAGGTACATCTGTGCCAGATCCATCTCTACCTGATCGTATCCAGACAGTGATGTATTGCTCAGAAAACTGACAAAATCTCTATAATACCAAAATTCTAGGAAGTTCTTCTATACTAATCCTCAAAGTCTATCTTTGGGCTATGTGTTCTAATCAGAGTTTATCTAAATCTAGCTTCCAATGTTAGTACTAAACTGCCTCTGATACCAACTGTAACGCCCCGACCCCAGTTACCCGGAGTGAGTGCATTATAGCGTAACATTGGCATGATCACAAAAGATCAAGTCTCGAAATACCGATTAGTTTAGTAGCCTTGGAAACACTAGATACATTCATAAATGTTACATTACATTATAAAGTGAAAATATACAATAACAAAGTCTCCATAGTCCACACTCATATCCTCTTCTGACTATCCCTGCAGGTCATTCATAAAATATTTTTTCACACCTAGAAAATATTAAAACATTGAAAGGGGTGAGCTCAGATGCTTAGTAAGGATAACAATATAGCGGAAGCTTTTATAAATAAACATTAACATTTAAGGCAATGTATAACTAAAACAAAAGCCTTTTTAAACATTAACTTCAGCATAATGTGGCAAAAATAAAAATAAATAATTCCATTTACTTACTCACATGGATATTCTACTAGTCGAATAATCACATGCAATATCAATAACCACTTTCATAATGATGGAATTCATAATGCCAGACTATCAAAACCACGTTGCCAAGGCCTCGTTCCAAGAATACAAATAAGATTTTGTCAAGGCCACGTGCCAAGACACTAGTTTGTCTCATGAGACCTACCGATGCATTTAGGATCTATAGCGGGCTCCACCCGTCACTTATTAAGTCCAATGCATTCCTCATATAAACAGGTTTAAACATATCATAAACCATAACATAATTGTATCACATAAAACATGCATAAAGAAAACATAATATTTCCACACTTCAATGACAAGATATCAATACAACACATTGATATAATAAAAACTTTATCAAAACCATTTTCAATACCAAAATAAAAGAAAAGTAAAACATGGTATTTATTTTTCTTTTAAAAAACGTTATGGCTTATAGAGGAAGCCAAAACTCAAATAATAGTCACGGTGGCGGAGAAGTCGTTGACGCCACATTCGTAAGAAAAAACATCCCTTTTGTCATTTAGTAAAAATTCTTCGTATAAAAAGATTTCTTTTGAATAAAAGTAAAAGTCAAAGGGGTTTATACACCGTATAAATGAAAGTTGTGTATAAAACCAAATATGCCTCAATGAAAGGAGATTGAGACGAAGTCCTTACAAAGATAATTTTTAAAATAAAATAGATCTATTATGTGTATTCACTATAAGTACACATGAAGAAATTACAAATACACGATAGGACATAATAATATCATGACATAATTTGAAAGTAGGAGAATAACCCAAAGAATGGAAATTGGGTTAAGCAGTTCCCTTACCTTGTGTCCGACTTGACTCGACCATTCTTTAACCTCCTAAAATAATAAACTAGAGTTAATCTATACTTTATTAAGAACCTTTTTCAAATTCATTATCCCTTTTATATAACTTATTACAATGTTACAAAAATTATGTTGTCATTTAAGTTAATAACTGTCGTTTTGTCGATCTTTGGTACTTGAGTCAACAATAAACTTCTTATAATTACAAGTTGTTTATGTGGTAGAATATCCATTATCTCCAGAATTATATTCATGATGTAGATATCATATATATCTAGTATATACATTAATTTATAATATTACATAACATTTAGAGGTAAGAAATGAAATGCACCGTTCATGGAGACGGTAAGCCGTACATACGCATGAACGCTACTTTCATTTCTATTTCATATTTAATGGAATGAAATTATAATTATACAAAGGTATACTATAATTAAAGTATAATATAATGTATAATACCATTTACTCCATCCTTTATACATCCCACATATGGCATTAATGATTCAAATCACTTTGAGGGGGCGGTAGTCCGCACTTCCTAAAATGAAAATATCGCGTTTACCCATAATGGAAACCATAAAGGTATGAAATAAATGAAAAATACAAAAGCTTAAATAAAACATAAACATATTATATATCATATATAAATATAGTGACATCTTAATGGCCACCTTTGAAGGTGTTATAAGAGTGTTGAACAATCATCGTTTCGTGAGGCAGAAATTCGCCATCGACAGAAACAGTATGTTCCTATACCATTAGATGTAGGTGTGTGTAAGTGTAGATCGAATCCTTATTATAACAAAATCCTAGTTTATTTAGGATACTGGTGTTGTTACAAAATAAATTAATAAAACGAGTTTAGGGGGTTGGAGAAGCAAAATAAAACAAAATAACATAAGAGAAGACATTACCTTAAAATCGGGTAACTCTTTTTGATTTGAGCCAAATGCTTCCTTGGGAAGCGTTCTGCCCAATGTGAGGCTTATAGAAGTAATAGAGGGAAGTTGGGAGAGTATTTTGGTAGATGTTGGCCGATCCAAATGGCTTGAAGGTGTGAATAAGGTGGTAGAGGTGGGGGCCTTTTATAAGAGGAGAGAAGGGGCACTCTTGGAATGATTGAAATGTTACTTTATTATGAAATGATTTTCGGATTATAAAGGTCCCACAATGATATATTTAGAGGATAAGGTGAAAAGGGTTATAAATATACTCATCCAATAGGTTTTTTACAAGTGTAAGCCTTAGATTTTACATTATCTTTTCATTTTATTTAAATCGTTAATTAATGATGTAATCGATGAATCATCATTGTGTCAAAAAAAATTAATTTATTTAATGTCTAAAAATTATATGTAATATCATGATGTAGGAAATCTTTTTAGCTTTCCAATTAATATTTATAGTAAAAAATATGACTTGTATAACCCCATTTAATAATTGTTTTAGTAAAACAACTCATGTTTGTGACATTTTTATTTTAACATTTAAAAAACGTTTTTAATCTCATTTTCCTACCAAAGTGGCTCCATGGGGTCCCCAAGTTGACCCATGGATTGTATTGGTCGACCATGACTCATTAAATAGGGGTAGGACAAGTGTAAAGGTATTTTCATATTTTTGTAATATCATTTTTACCTTAAATTTCACTAATTACCTTTAATCGTGATTAATTAAACTTAAAAGTTACTATTCATCAAAAAATTATTTTAATCCCATTGAACCACATTTTACTTCCTAATGACATCCATGTATGTCGGATTTTTGAAAATCAAATCACCTAAGTGGTAATGTTTAATTTAAATGTGAAATCAGTTTTTTAACTACCACTTAGTGGTTTCACTATTCATCAAAAATTGAAGTTTTTCAGAACAATGCCAAAATTTCAGCCTAAGCTATAATTGATTTTCAGAATTCAAAAATGATGTCTATTTTATGAAATTAAAAACATATAAGTTTCATTAATTAATTTTTTAATTAATTCCCACTGTCACAATAAATAGCATGTTTTTAAGAAACAATATATATCAAAATATTGACAATTGTTTATGTCCAATTTCAAAGTGAAATTAATTTTAACGAACACCATTGGATAAAATGGTAAAAATATATTATAATTATAATTTAAAACCACTCAATAGTTTAATTTATCACTATAAATTATTTTTATTAAAAAATTTGTTTTTAAGTATTTTTCACTATTCATAGAAAATTGGAAGTTCTCAGAAAATTACAAAAAATTCAACTTAGGATAATTTCGATATTCCGAATAAAAAAATGAAGTCCATTTTGAAGTATAAAATTTATATAATTTAAAAAAGTGGGTATTACTATTCATAACTACTACTTTGATTGGTCTCGGTGTGTTAGAATCTCGAACTTGCGTACAATGCAAGCTATTGCATTATTGAAAGAGAATCATATCATGAAAGCTTGGGGTGTTACAATTTTCACCATCCTATAGTTACTATTCTTCCAAATAGAAGTATTCTTATAGAGGTATAATTATATGATTATCCCTTAGTTAAAAATGGAAATCCTTGGCTACCTCATCTACCTCTACGATGCTATCACAAAAAATCATATCATGGTCTAGATCCCTATCCTCATCATAGTTGATAAGAGGATTCAACAAAATTTCATTAAGAAAAAACCCTATAAAGGAAGTGGATCTTCTATAATATTTTCTATTGAATAAGAATACAATGATTTATCATGTTCCCTCCCCAAAGAAGAGGTGGGGTCATGAAATGAATCTATGGGTGGACATGGTACAGGTTTGGATATGGAGAAGTGATAAACAATTTTATCTCTTATTTAATTTAAACCTCAACAGGTGAATTTTACATATCCCATTTCATTTATAAAATTTTAAAGATTATATTTATTAGAATCATCTGCATAATTACCACCAAACATGAATCACTTGAATTTTTTTTCATCCCTTAATACAGGATCTCCAAATTAATACTATCATCCCTAGTAATATGAAACAACTCCTTAAATAGGTTGGTTTACATTTAAACCTCAACTAAGACCTCAGTGATGTATGAAAACCTATGTTTATCAGTTTTCTTGTATAATATGACCAGGTTAAAAATTAAGGATACAATGTCCTAGAGAATCTATGGGTGACAATACAACCAATTGAGATTAAAAATATATATCCAAACCTAAGTGTGTGTGTGTTAATAAAATGTCTAGGATCAATGTTTTGGCTATACTCACATATCCTGTGAATCATAGGTTTTAGGGAGACAAAGAGAAAACTCCTTGCTTTCCTCTTTCACTGGTCATAAGGGAAAAAGATATAAAAGTAGAATATTCCAGTGACAGTCATTATAAAGTCATCAAATCTGAAGATCACTATTATCTACTTTGTGAGATCATTAAAAATATAAATAATTTTCCTTTTGGGGTTCACGAACCTAATAATGATGGAATCATTACATATATTAACTCATTCCTTAATGACTTATTGGTTGGAAGAGAAGTGGTAATAATATCCTTTATTGATCAACCTTATAGGTGAAGGGATGCCGAAGTTAGAAAAGGATAAAATTAAGGAACATTTTATTTCATCTCTAAAGCTCCACACAAGGTTATATTTATATATGAGACCATGATTCAGTGAAATATATTTACTTAGGGAATATAGTTAAAACAGTTATTTATGACCAATGAGATCCAATTGATTCATGATAGGATCTGGAATCCAAGAGGAAACAATCCAAGGATCATACCACTCTTATGTTCTATGACCGACTAGTTTCCCTCTTTTATCTTCCATCAATCCCAAGTAGGATATCAATGGATAACATTAAAAGGTAGATATATTGAATCTTAAATTAATAATTTTGATTTATTTTCATTTTCTATATCTTCTAAATATATTTTGAACTTACCAATATAATGAAATCAGTATCATAAGTGTACTAAAATTTAACTATATTTCAATAATATCAGTTATACTACCATAACTCATTATTTTAAATCGAAAATTTTATCTCAATTATGTTCGGTTCAACAATTTTATGGATAATGAAATTAAATTTTCATCACTACCACTTTTGCTGGATATAATATTAAATTCATATATATTTATTGTATTATGGAATAAATTATATTATGATTAAATTATATAACATAAATTGTAAAATAATAAATTATACATTACATTTCATTAAACCAAACATGGATTCATAGATAGTATAACTACCTATAATGATGTTTTTTGAAATAACAGTCACCACCATCATTGATGATTATAATAAAGCATTTTATTTTTAAATAGAAACATAACTAATATATTACAATTTGAATAATTTTATTTAATGGTTAAATAATCATTAAATTAAATTGAATATATTTTCTTTATAATGGTTAGGAAACCACCAAAATGAACAAATAATTATACCATAACATTTACACTATTAGAATATTGCAAAAATTGCTACAAATTATGATATTTGGAACCATTTTAATTATACTGATAGATTTATGGACTCTTTTAACTGGAAAATTGTTGGTTACTTAAATTTTGACATGTCCACGGAATTGTAAAACACACATCCTTCATACATTCACTGAGAACAATATTAAATTAAAATGAATATAAATTAACATAAAATTATTGTAATAAATTAATAGAAGAAGACTATTTTTGTCAATAATGTTTCTAAAAATTTAATTTGATTATTTTGGAGGATAATAGTTAAAACTATGTCATGTCAGGGTATAAATTAAAGGTTTCATTCACTAAACATTATTATTTTGGTTTATAACCTCCCACTATCTATCTATTTATCACCCTTTCTACCTCAATTCATTAAATAATATTATTCCACGCCTCATATATATTTTTCCTAATATATAACTTATTTACTTACTCTTTATTTTGTGATTATATGTATATTATTTAGGTTTCCTCCTAAATCTAACCTTTAATGAAAACCAAGTAAAAAGGAAATTTTCAATATCTTGTCCCATTTTATATATCAATAATTTGAAGAATTTTTTATTTATTGTTTTCTAAAATTTATCTTTATTTTATAGAAATATGATAGTCTTATTTTTATTTTTTTGAGGAGAAACATAGGTTTGTATGTTCATTAAAAGTTCTCTAACCCTTAGAAAATTATTTATAGGATTATACTCCAAATCCTATTTATTTTCATGTGTTGTTTTGCTATTTTCAATTCTCTAATTATCATACTATCACAAAATTATTGAAATTATTCCTTATTATTTTCCATTAAATTTTGGGAAACGCTTTCATAATTTACACTTTTATTTATTTAATGTTCATACGGGTTCCTTCCCATTAATTTGTGTTATTTTAGTTATGTTCACTATCATGATCTATCTCACACACTTATACTTATTATCAATATAATATGGTTGTATTGTGCCCTTTATGTTTTCTTATCCGTAATTTTTATGATAATCATGTGTTTATTGTTATGTTTCTACTATTTGGTTATTTAAAACTTGATGACAATCATAAAATAATCTTATCCAAACAAAATCCCACCCACCATATTTCTTATAATTTAAATACTCCTATTTTATTAGTTTTATTTATTGGATATTTTATTGTTAAATTATGTTTTTAATAACCATTTTATCCTCTTTTAAATTATCATTCATATTAACTCATTTTCTATTTAAAAATCGTCAATATAATATTTTAAATATCACTTCAGGTTTTATAGTCTATTTTATCTCCATTCAAACCATAATATAACTCATTTTTTCAATTTATATTACATGTTATAATCATTTTCTATTTTTAAGTTATCATTCCTCATTAAAGGAAGTCTTATATCCTGGTCCATATTTGAAAAATATGTTTTCATTATTTATATCAACATAGTATATAAACCAACCAATTTCTTTAGGTGTGGCTTGGTGTCGACTCCGGTGTTCTTGGAGGGGGGAGGTTTTTCCTTTCCAGTTTTAAATTTCAGTGATTCTACGATATCTCGTAGGGGAACAATGCTTGGGTTTTCTCCTCATCGCTGGCTCTTTCCAATCATATTTTCACAGAGACCACCCCTGTGCTTGGAAGGATCTAGCAGGTTCCTCGGTTCCAGTGGCATCATGGACTTGGTCGTCTTTATATTTCACCATTGCTTTCCCTTGCCGCCCGATTAATTCTCACTGGATAGGGATTTCCTTGGTGGTACGGTGATGATCCGAGATCAAGGCTTCCGATCCATCAACCTGAGGTCTCTTCCTTGGTTCCGGTGCATGCGGTTGGTGTCTCATTGCGGTTTTCGACTTCGAACAGGATGACAGCGACATGATCTGGGTAGTGGGAATCCTCCTAGAACTTATGCGACTGTTTCCAGCTTCATTTGTTATTTTTGGAGTTCTTCTGGAACTTCATATTCTACGAGTTTTTATTTGATTTCCTCAAGGTCATCATCATTTTAGTATTGGCAGCATCTGTTTTTCATCATATATGTTGTTATCTGATCTGGATGGAAGGAAGTCATTCTGTTGATGGTACTAATATTGTGTTGGTGAATCTGTTGGATTGCTTTTGTGGTGACGTTGACATGAGAGGTTGGGCTATGGTTCTCAGTGAAGTAGGATGCGGCGTCAGGACACTATGGTCTTCCTCGATCTAGATTCTTTGTTGGCCTTTGGGGGATTTGTTCTTCTCAGAAGATTTTTGGGAGTCAATATCACATCGTTTGAGGGTTTGTGCGACCTCCGACTGAAGTTTTCTATCGGGTTCGTGGATTTTAGCCGGTGTCGATGGTCACATCAGTGGAATTTGAGGAGGAAAATTCTGAGGTTTATCCATGCTTTTCTAAGGTTCGTGCTTTCTTCTATCTGGTTTATGGTTCCTTGGCCTTCTCTTGGGTGATTCCGGCTCCTGTTGTGATGGATGCCAGTTTGAATGATGGTGTTCTTGATTTTGTTTGTTGAATGAGTTGTTTGGTTGACCATTTTATTTTTATCAATGGTGTTTGAATGTTGTATGTCGTTATGTCAAGTTTTGTTCACCACTTTTCCTCAAAGTGTTTGCTGGTTTCTCACTTTTTCCTCAAAAGTGTTTGGAAAATAAATTTTTTAATTTTCAGTCAGTCATGACAGGAAATATGAATAAGCATAAAGATAATGTCAATTCATTTCCTTTCTGAATACAAATACCTCTATCATTTTATTTATAAATTTCTTCCTAGATTCCAATACATTTCATTGAAAGGTGAAATTATTTACAAATATATTTAGCCTTTATTATATTTAGTGAAAATACTATATAAATAATTATCAATGTTGAAGGTTTTTTACATAGATAGCTACTATATTTAATAGGAATAATATTTAATTACCATTGATTAATCTTGATATAGATATTGGTAGTTTTAAAATTGTTTTCATATTCTTATGGATCACATATATTTGTTATATTATGATGTAACTAACGAGGATAGAATTTAATATCCCTATAATTGAATGGGAAATGCTTTAATCTAATGATATTTTTTGTATGGTTCATGGGAATATATCTAAGTAAATTATTCAATGGGTGGGAATGTAATTATATATACCCCCAATTGATTAGGTAATTATTTCATCTAATGAGATACTATGTAAAATACACAATAGTGAGAATAGATCATTTTTTTACATTGTATTGGTAGAAATCCATGAATTATGAGATGAATTATGTTTTTTCTATATTCTTATGATTCTCATGGTTACCTTGTTCATATAAACCTATGAATATTATACCTTTTTTAAACATAATGGTATATAATATTTCCAATTATTGATTCCATGCTAATATTATTGAATTTATTATTATCTCACCCCATGCTTGTACTTTTCCACACCCATGTTGGGTAAGTATATGTTATTTGTTGTCTTCATAGAGTTTTTTCAATGAAATATAATAAGTATCCCATTCCTCATAATCAATTATTATGATTTCATAATCTTATTTCTTTTATTATTACATTTTACTTATGATTATGTGGATCACTAGTTTATGATCAAATGATAACATGATAACATCTCATTGAAGATGTTTTATCTCCCTTACAAAGAACTTTAGGCCATTAATTTCATATACTTCTCTATTTCACCAAGAAATTTTATGAATATATACATGTATAAGTGTTTCCTGTATCAGTAATTATTATAGAAGAAGTATTTCTTATAACAAAAAATAAGATGGTTATGTACCTAATTCCTAGAGATAATTAACATTTGATCATGGGAGTTGGTTTTAACAACAATAATATATGAAATGAAGATATTTTTAGAACCAGATCATGAAGTGTGGGGCATGGGTTTCTCATTTTATAACCAAAATTAATTTAAAATTTATAATATATATTTTTAATTGAATGGTATTGGTTTACATTTTATTTCAAAATTAATATTTTCAAATGATTTCATTTAGTTTTTTATGGAATTTAAAATGGGGATTTGTAATGAAAATTATTGATTATACAAAGGAATTATTTTTTGGAATGAATTGTATTTGATGATGGTTATTTTAATGTAATTATTTTTTTATATTTTTTTTATTAAAAATAGAAAACACGTTTTAGTAAATCTATTTAAATTAAAATTAGATGATGTTTTATAAAAAAAATTATATACAATTACATCGGATGATATTTTTCAAAATTATGAAGCATTAATAAATTATATCATGGGTTTGTGTGTATAGAATAGTTCTAATGATACCTTTTTTTAATTCTCTATGTATCATTCCTTGGGATGTGTGCCTTAGAGAGAATGTTTTAGAGTAAGAAACAATTAATATTACCAGGTCTAAAAGGTGACATTGGCCATGGGGTAAATTATGGTTATATGAATTAGGATTTATATATATTGTCCCCACTTTTTTGTTTTATGTGATGTTTTAGTTTATAAAACTATACGTTTCCCTAATGTTTATCTCTAATTTGGGCTAGTGGGAGTTACGTTTTTAATGGAATGAGTCATGGGATAGAAGGCCAGAATGTTGGTCTGAGGATTTACCTTGGGTGGCTAAAAAATTACAACCATCAAAATAGTTAATCCCAATATAAACTTGGGGGATATGGTATGTCTTCTACCAACAATATAACCCAATTTCTAGCTAGTGGTGCCACTGGCTCACTATTTAAGCCCATGAGGTAGCTGGCGCACCAAGTTCATGAGTGAATTAAATGCACCCAAGGAGTTTTAATTCCTCATGTTTCCACTTTATTTTATATTCAAATATAAACCTCTTAACCATGTTAGAAATTTATGATCTTCCCCCTTACATCAAGAAACAAATATTGTGATGTCCCAACCTAGGTTCCACTCAACGGTTTCTCTATAATAGTGGGAAACACGGCGTCAATCACACCTCCCCACATGCTAAAGGCTACTAATTAGAATTCAAGGCCAATGGTGTGTCCATGGGGAGACTATGACCTCATGTTAAAGTGGAGTAAAATAGATATAATAAAATATAAATTGAAGAATAATTATATAAATGAATAAATAATTGGAAGCAGACAAAAAGCACTAAGAAGCTGATAATAATACTCAAAGATAAAACTTAATCATATAAAAATGATTGTAATGTTCATCATGTAACTATAAATTTGGAAAATAGGTATACAAGTTACCATGAAATACATTCTATTAAAAGAATAAAAAAGTAGACAAAACCTATAAAACATCGTGAGCACTAGCCTAGTCATCTACTACCAAGATCCATCCAAATTAAAAAAGAATGATAAAGTTTCCAAAGCAGAATGATTTCCACTATAAACACCTGTACACATATAATCTCCCTAGGTACCATCTATGTCCCAGATAGGGTGTGAGATAAATCTTAGTAGAAAACCACAAATGGTGTCTATACAACCAAAACAAAGAATTTAAACTGATAGTGTGTAGTTATATATAAATGTTAAAAAATTCCGAATAATAAATCATACTTGATTCATCCTCAACTAGTAATGTCTCAGAAATTGATATCATTTAATTAATTCATTTGTATTCAGTTTATATAGAAGAGTCACTTCAGATGTAAACATCACTGACCGGTATCATGATAAAATAAATGTGGATGCATGGTATAACCAAGGAATCCTTGACCTCAAGGTTAATCCAACTCATTTTATTAACTCACACAATCTCATAGTAAATGGGCTTGAGTGTAATCTAAGAGGAATATCCCATGGATTTCCACTATAAGTAGTTTTAACCGATTCCAATAATCTCATCCAAGGTAAAATGGTCTAAGAATGACTTTCCCAATGGGGCGAATCCATGACACCACATTTCCAAAGGAATCAATCCAGACACAAGGAGTGCATTCAAGAAATCCTTATATCTAGAAGATAGTGAGAGGATCTTATGACAACATGTTAGATATCCACTAGTAGACATGTACCATGTTCTATAGTGGTTATCTCCCTTCACAATCGGTTCTTTGAATCATAATAGCGTCCTATGAGTGCTCAAGGCATTACCTTAGGAATACAAGGTTGGTTCATGTCTGAAAACTCTATAAAGATAGGAAAGTTTGTATGAAATAGTCACCTTATACATTATTTAGTATTTACATTATTTTATGTAATACTAAATAATATTGATAATTCAAAACATTCATTCATTATTTTTCATACTAGGTGACACGGATAAATTTTACATTCAAACATTTTTTACTTTTATACCATATTAATTTATTATGTTCATTACTTTACCTTTCATAAGGATGAAAATGTGGGGTAACAACATGAAACCATATGAAATTAAATTATATTTCACTAAGAAAAGTGATATATATAAAAATACATTCCAATTAAAAAAGTTAAATTTTCATTGACTAATTTTGAACACATACCTTAGAAGAGTTATATGATATATACATGTACTAGTCATTAACAATTCATTTATCTGATTAAAATTCTTACCTTTAATAAGGCCATGTCTAGATCACATGAATGGTGGTGAAGATAGTCATACAAAACATACTAGCTCATAAATAATGAAAACACCATACATGGGGTGGATGGTGTTGATGTCATAACCTCCAATAATGTGATGATGATATATAAAAGGGGATTTAGAATATGAGAACAATTATTATAATCATGGATATGAATTTAATAATTAAAGGATAGTGAAACTACTATGTGAAAAATGATAAAAATGTATAAAATGGAATGAATTTGAGGGATGATTCATAGAAAACCTAGCTGAAGAAAATATCACTCTCCATATCTAGTATCGGTCCTCTGTTTTTCATAGATTAGAAGAAAATGATAGAACAGATAAATTCCCTGAAAAAGGGCATATGAGACTGCATCAATGTAGTGTTGTTGAGGTAATGATGAATGATGAACCGAGCCTAATTAATAAATAACTTACTTGGAGGAATCCAACGAGATGAATGGTTCTTGAATTGTAGCTTGGATAAAGAATCAGGATCAAAAACTAAGAAGATGGTACTTGGGATATCCCATTAAAGAAAAGATATGTTTATATGAACTATAAAAGAAACAAAACGAGGATATGTTTGTGTAAAAAAAATAAGTGAAACATGTTAAAATCGACTAAAAATTACAGGGTCGCATAGTTTGGCTATACTATTGGCCAAACAATGTGGAAACTTTATGCACCACATTGGCAAAGGAGGAACCCTACATGGTTAAGTTGTATGGTCCGAGAAACCATGGTCCAACCATGTTAGGTGGATATATAAAAATCTATAGAACATTTGAACAGGCGTGTGACACTAGAGACATAGTTTCCTCAAACCATAGAGCCTCTTTCATCCCTATGTACATACTCAGACAATTAATTATAATCATACATCTTGTGTTGTGCGGTTTCTCATAACCAGTAGCACTAGAGTTACTTCCACATTAATTATTTATTTATATATCATCTTCACTTATACTCTTGTTTGGATTTCCATTTTTGGTGCCTCATATATATCTATATGAAATGTGTTCCTATTGATTATTCAGTTTTTATCATGTTACTCTAATCGATATATTATATTTATATTATTGGTTTAAGGGAAAGATATTGAGAGTATAGTGTTCCTATTGATGGACATCAGGCCCTCACTACTTGTTGGCATCCTCCTACCCAAGTAGAGGCATCCACAAGGTCATATGAATCTTTATCTCGGACCAAGTGGAGTTTGTTGGACATTTAAAAAATGGAATCAAGGGAATAATTTTCTTCTTTTATTTTTAACTAATATGGGTTATTGTAGGAAGAATATAGTCTATGTGGGACTCGAGTAGGGGATGTCTGTGTGTTAGGAAATATCTTGTGTAACATACTTGTGAGTTACCATAGATATGATTTTGGTTATTTTTATGGTATTTGATTAATTTTATAAATCAATACTAATAACATAAGATCACATTAATTTATATATTCATTTCTAATTCCTATTTTCTATTTAATTTAATTCCTTTATTTGTTCTATCTGTTCAAGATAGACATGTTTTCTTTGACTATGTGATGTATCTTTTTTATATTCTATTGTGATATATATTATAGAATTAGTTAACTAAACTTGAGCACGAATTTATGTTTTGTATATATATATGACTATGACTAATGTTTAGGGAAACGATCTTAATTTGTGATAAGATGGTTATACTATGGGATATGGGTATGCTTCTAGGATAACCTTATGTGATCCCATAGACTGGTTTGGATCTATCTTGAATGAAAAGATTTATATATTTTAAATGTTCTTTTGGAATTTTCAATACCTAATTACATAATAATTTGGTGGTACATCTAGCTATGTTAGGTTAGGATGATACCATTCCACCACTAATTGTTTGGGAGAATGTGCCCACACATTCTTTAGTGGTTCATGTTGAAGGACCCCTGAAACGAGGAACCATCTTCTTAGTTTCTGTCCAGGGAGATGGAGTGTACAAGACTATGGTATAATATGATTGAGACTTATACCTCTAATATAATCCATATTTATAGGGACTATTGGCCCACATTATTCATAAGACTAGATATAGATCATCGAGAGGATATTTGACATGGTAGACACCCCAGATAAAGAGAATATGATGCTTGAAAACGTTTTTCCATAGGGAACTAACATATGTTTTGTGGGAAATTATGATTTAGGATAAGTGGTGAGATGGTCTCATGTTTGTGAAAATTTAAAAAATTATATTATGAGTTCTTTCTAGGTATGATGATGGTGGATAGAGAACATGAGTTCAAGGTGCTTCATTAGGGAATGATAATTGTGTCTTCCTACTTATCACCTTTCAAGGAAATGTTACACTTCTCTCCAATTTTGGACTGGGTTATGTTGATAAATAGAAAAAGATAGAATTAGGATATTGTAGAAGTTGGGATTCAATGTTAGGAACATCGATCTAATGACTTATACACAGGTTCTTCATAAGAAAATGAATATTGAGAAGGTTTAGGAGGTTGATTGGGAAGCATGTCTGCTGCTAAACTTTAATAGATTTCAATGTGATACTTACACGAATTGGTATAAAATGTCATGAGAATACTATTAGAGAAGTAAAAGGAAGTTATATTTGAGTAAAGGATTTTTACAACCTTCTATCTCAGAAGGAATTCCTCAATTATTTAACTATGAAAATAGGGGAATTATCTTACTCGTTGTAAGAAAAATCAATTTAACTTTCATTGGTGAGGTAAGATAGGGAATATATAGTTTTTTTAGTCAAATTAATCATAAATTAGGTCTCATATATATTTGAGTTTAAAAAAGCATTTATCCACGGAATATCATAGGGTCCTCAGTGTTAAGTTCAAACCCACCATATAATGATGAATCAGTAGAGTCATGCTTATCAAGGATGGGGCTATGGAGCTGATGAAGGATGAGTAAACACAATGGAGTATAATCCAAAATATTTTGGTGAGTTATATTCTTCGATTCAAGGTATAGTCTTGATAACATCTACCTTATCTATTACCTTGTTTGATACAATTTCTTCCCATTCCTTTATATATGTACAAGTTATTTATTGACATTACTTACTTATCAAATTTTCATATAATTTACTCTCCCTTGATACATTGTTGGAAAAAATGTGAAGCATATTTAGTGATACCCATAGTGTCCTATAATCAATTCTACTTACATAAATCTGTGAGACTACATGATTATTGAGTTGAAGTGATTTGATTTTATTTTTTTCATGTATTGAATATCCTTATTTAAATACCACAACAATTACTATTAGAGATTATTACTATTTAAATCACTTACAGGAGAGAAGTATGCGATAAAAAGATAGTGGGAAATAGGATAAGGTAAAGATTTTCTAGACTTATGTCAGCTAGGGATGATCATGATGTATATTATAGGTTTGGTTATTTCAGTAGGATTTGTAGTAGCCCCCTTGAAAATTTCTCCATTTTTATATATTTTTCATGATATATTTTTATATGACATCATAGGACATCCCCATATTAGAGGATTTTAATTTTCGATAAAGTGTATGTCATCCATGAAAACTGTTTTGAAACCCATTAATCATATAGTGCTAGAAAAGTTGAAAGATATCAAAGTTCAATTTGAGGGCTTGGACCTAGAGGGTTTTATTAAGATGTATATATCTCATTGGGTTTCACATATATTGTTCACTAATAAGGTATATAGTACTCTTAAATTTGGGAAAATTTCCAAAATTTGAGTATAGTGTTGTTTAAAAATAGATTTCCATTACCTAGGGTTGACGGTCTATTTGATTAATTATAGGGAACCTGGTGTTTCTCCAAAACTGATTATTGATCGAGCTATAATTAGTTTCATGTAAAAGATAATTAAATTGTAAAGATAGAGTTTTATAGTAGGTATGGTGTATATTAGTAGTTGGTGTTTTCTTTTGGGTCAATGAATGCACTGACAATGTTGATGGATCTCACGAACAAGATCTTCCATACATATCTTGACACATTCAATGTGCTATTCATTGATGACATCTTCATCAACACACAAACCATAGAGAATCATGTAGACATCTTGAGATAGTACTGAGTATGTCTTGGGAAAAATGAATTTTTTCCAAGCAATCAAAGTGTAAATTTTGGATTCAAGAGGTGAAATTCATACATAATGTGGTGTATGGGATAGATATATCTAAGGAACAGAAAATGTGGAGGTAGTGATATAATAGAAAAGTACCAGGAACAAGTTCATGATTTAAATATTTCTAGTTTTAGAAGGATACTATCAATATTGTATCCAGGGCTTCACTCATTTATCAACACCCATGACTGCATTGATAAATAAATTTGTAAATTTATAGTTGTCAGACTAGTGTGAAGAATACATTTTCAGGATGAAGAGGAGGTTGAATACTACTTATATATTGATCCTTCAAATTCCTAAGAATAGATATACTAAATACTAAAATGAATCAAGAATTGTTGTTGGAGTAGGTATGATATAAAGGGATAAGGTAGTGGCTTATGGGTAATGTGAGATATGACCCAATGATTGGAATAATCATACCCATGACTTAGAGCTAACTGATATGGTCCATGCCTTTATGTGTTGTCGACACTATCTATTTGGTGAGAGGATTTTTTGTGTAAACAAACCACATGAGGATTCACTAAATATTCAAGAAACGATACATTAATCTATATAAGAGGCAATTTGGAGAGAAATGAGTGCCGCAACGGGAGACTCAGCGGCTTGTGAAAACCCTAATTTTCTTCATACCCCTTGATTTCTTCTCTTCTGATCATGGCGGGGTTTGATATGAAATGGGAGTTTGTTTCCTTCTCTGCTTCAAGGGATGATGGAACTACTACATATCTATGAAAAAAAATGATAGAAGAATGACCTAAATCGGTCTCTTTCCATGATGCACTCAAGGGCTTGGATTCAGGTTGCATGAAGGAGATGAAGACTTCCCTCTACAGGAAGCTTGATGATGGTGGTTTCCTTGTGGAGGCCATCACTTCACCAAAGAGAACAAATGTGTAAATAATCTATCCTTGGATATCATTCATACAATAGAGGTGATAAACTCTAGTCTTTACTTGAGCTTAAACCTAGAATCTCTCACTGTTGGAATTTATCGAACTCGAAAACGGTTCCTGCGGGTAGGGATTTTTATCATATTGTTTTCAACTCACATGAAGACCTCAACCAGGTATGGAAAACTGAAACCATTAACCGTAAACTTGGTATGCTTAGATTGGGTGAATTGAATGTTTCTTTTAACCCCCATAAACCTAGGAATTCAACTGGATAAATTTGGGTTAGACTCCATGGTATTAATTGGTATTTTTGGCACCCAAATATTTTAAACGATATTGAATCTTGTATTGGTCTACCAATAGAAATTGATCAATGAACCCTAAATGATAAACTTAGCCTTTATGCAAGGATCATGGTAAAAGTGAATCTTGACTCAAAACTGCCAAATTCTATCAATTTCTGTGCTCAAGAGTTCAAAACTGAGATCAAAACCGGATATGAGAGAATGCCCCCTTTTTGTGAGGTCTGCAAAATCATTGGTTATAATTATACAAAGTGTAGAATAGTTAAGAAGCAAGTTGTACAACCAGTTAAAAGTGACTGTAAGGAAGTAAAGCACAATAAAAATAATGAGAATTTCGTTTCTGACATACCTGAACCTTCTGAAAGGAAAACTGATGTCTGGATCAAAAAACCAAATCCCTTTTCTCATTTACAATGTTTTTTATGGAGTGAAATGGTAGAGGAGGATGAATTCCTTCTCATGGAAAGTGAAATTGGTAAGGAACTTGAGGATATGGTCTTAAGAATTTTTCATTCTAACCTAGTTTTTGATAATAATATAACACATGAGTTTTGGATGGAAACTATTAATAAACAGGCTGGTACCTCCATCAAAGGCGATATCACCTCTCCTGATTCCCTGGATTCTGCTGGGAAAGGTATGAAATCTTCTTCTCCCTTATCTTTTTTAGAATAGACCAAGACTTCCCTAGCTGATGTTCACACCCTACTATTCCTGTATCAAAAGAAAGGCATGATGCACTGAGTTTTAAACATAATACAGGTATGTCACTTCTTCTAACAGCAATATTGATATGTGCCTCCAATTACCTACTACCCCTATTGAAACAAACCTCAAATCTTCTACTATATACTATTATACCTCCATTTAAAATAATTCTAGAAGTATTCTAGAGTAGATTTTACATGCTAATTTTCAAGGAAACTGCCCTATTTTTAACCCTGAAAACATGGAAAGTAGTAAGACTTTGGACATGTAAGTTTCTCAAAAAGTAGACAACTGTCCAGATAATACTGCTTAAAAAAAAGTTCAAGAGTATTAATCCTTTCAATGCAATGATTTTTCTGTGGATTCAAAATGAAAGAGTATTGTTTATAGTACATATTATGCTAATAAGTCACCCTCACACACAAAAAATTCTGCTCCTAAGAGGACCATGACCAATGAAATGGTTGAAAGAACCTCTTCAAGTCAATCTTCTAAATCATAGTAAAAAAATTCAATATGACCTCCTCAAAGGATGTTAGAATATTTGAGAGCAACAAGGGCTTGGGTAAATCATAAAAAGGGGGATCCAAACCAAAACATAAGTCTAAATAAAGCTCCTTTTTGGGAACTGTTAGGGTATCACAAACTCTGATACTCTCATTGCCTTAAGAGTTTTTTAGCATCTCATAAGCCTCTTTAATTTGATATTATTGAACCAAAAATCAACTTTACTTCAAATTTTATGCACCTCTTCTCCATTAACTATAATTTCTTAGGTGCATGTAAAGATGGATCTTCAATAGACTCCTTATGGATTTTCTATCACTCATCCTTAGAAGATGTGAACATGGTCAAAAAATCATTGCAATTGTTTTCTTGTGATTTTAGTTTTGATGGAAAACACATCTTTTTCACTATGATATATGCTAAGAATAGATATCAAGAGAGGAGAACCCTTTGGCATGATCTTTCCTTGTTGTCGAATAATATGCATGACCCTTGGATTGTGATGGGGGATTTTAATGTGATTCTTTATCCTAGTGAGAAATTAGGTCCTTCCCACTCTGCTATTTCATCTCATTAATTTAGAGCCTCTATTGAGGACAACAATCTTTTGGATCTTAACCTTAGTGGAACCAAATATACTTGGTAAAAACGACATTACGGTAGGGTAGTGGCGAGCAAACTGGATAGAGCTTTTGTGAATTCCACTGCCCTTGACAATTGGGATACAATTTATAGCACTTCCCTTACTGGGTTGATTTCGGATCATCACCCTATACTTGTTAATATGTATACTAGAAATAGTAATCCCAATTTTCCCTTTAGATTCAATAATTCCTCGTCAGATGACCCAGACTATACATCTTTCCTCAAAGATTTTTGGGAATTCATGAAACATCAATACGATGCGTTTTCTTATATCTCTAAACTCATACATATAAAGAAAGCTCATAATAGCTGGTGTAGAAGAAAAATTAATCAAATTTATATAGATATTTATGCTCTAGAAAATGATCTTTCTCAAACTGAAATCAATAATATCAACTCTTATTTTTCCTAGGATCCTCAACTAGAAATTGAAATTTCTATAAAACTCAATTCCCTTCTTATGCTAAAGGATAACATGCACAATAATATCTTTAAAACAAAAAGGTTATCCGATGGGGATAGAAACACTAAATTTTATAACTCTCTGCAAAGAATAAGGAAGGCTAGTTGACCTATCACCACTCTTATGCACAATGGAAATCTCATTGACTCTAATGAGGACATTACAAATCATGTGGTTTCCTATTTTCACAACATCTTAAATAGTACTAATGTCAATAAAAACCTCAAAGCTAATATTATTCCAAATTTGGTGGATGAAAAGGATAATTCCTATCTTGTTAGTATCTCCTTGAAGCAAGAAATTAAGAATACAGTCTCCAGTTTATAGCCTGATAGTGCTCCAGGTCCTAATGGGTTTAATAATGGTTTTTTCCAAAAACACTAGGATACCATTCACATGGATTTTTGTAAAATTTTTAGATCCTGTTTCTAAAATGGTGTGCTCCCTCATGGTATAAATGCTAAGTTTCTTACTCTGATTCCTAATGTTGAAAATGCCTATGGGATTCATCAATTTTAGCCTATTTTCCTTATTAATATCCTTTATAAGATAATCTCTAAGATGTTAGCTAATAGACTCACTCCCATATGCAACATAATTGTTTCTTGGAACCAATTAGGTTTTATTAAAGGAAGGTATATTTAGGATTGCATTTTCCTTGCTTCTGAATGCAATAACATTCTTAACAGAACTACTAGAGGATGGAATATTTCCATTAGGCTTGAAATTAGAAAGTCCTTCGACATTA
The DNA here is from genome assembly GCA_963277665.1 of Viscum album. Taxonomy (NCBI): domain Eukaryota; kingdom Viridiplantae; phylum Streptophyta; class Magnoliopsida; order Santalales; family Viscaceae; genus Viscum; species Viscum album. Next base: position 645,131,377 of record OY728138.1, read on the forward strand.
TTTATTGAAGTTTCATCTTCATAGTTCTTCAATGCTTTGGTTTTACTGATATTTTCATTAAAAGAATTAAAACCCTATTTATATATGCTTCTATATCCATTATTATCAATGACCCTCCAAAAGGTTATTTTAAATGCATAGAAGGTGTCAGACAGGGTGACCCCCTTTGGACCATCCTCTTTGTTATTGATCAAGATTACCTTAGTAGAATACTCTCACACCTGGTCAATTAGAAAAAACTAAAACCCATACAGGCTTCCAGGAACCTTAGTGTTCTTACTCACCTCATGTATACTGATGATATTATCTTATTCTTACAAGGAGGGAAAAAGAACATGCAAGTTCTTAAAAACGCTATAACTTATTATGAATAAATCTCTAGTCAAGTCATATGTTGGAATAAATCTTATATTTTCTTTGGAAAAAATATCTCCTCGACTAGGAAAATTGTTATCATTAACCACATTAGAATTCCGGATGGTTTTCTCCCTTTCACATACCTAGGGGTTCTGATTTTTTGGGGGAATACCCAAAGCAACCTAATTTATCAAAATTATGGATCAAATCACCTATCAACATTCCTCGTAGAAGAGAAAAACCCTCTCCATTATAGGTATAATCTGTCTTGTTAAATCAACCATAGTCTCCAAAATTATTTAATCTTTGATGATTTATAAGTGGCCTATTAGTACTTTGAAAAGGCTTAAATCATAAATAAATAACTTCATTTGGACTAGAAGTATTATTGAAAGGAAAATTATCACCATTCCATGGACCACTTGTTGTAAACCAATTGATAAGGGTGGTATTGGTATAAAAATCCTAAAACTTTTCAATGAAGTGCTCTAGGCCAGACTTACTTGGAGAATAATAAATAACAACTCTGATGTAATTGCCTTTTTAAAGCAATGATTTCTTTCTAAACTTAAAAAATTAAATTCAAATCATATTACCTCTTTAATATGGCCCTCCATTAGGTAGACTTACCATAAAATTATGAAAAACTCTAGATGGATGGTTAGTGTGGATTCTAACATTAATTTCTGGATGGATAACTGGACTAGTACACCCCATATTTCTCACTTATCTCCTGATTTTCCTTATGAGATTACTGATTCCACTATAAGGGAGGTTCTTAATTTACATAGAGATGAAAACCATAACAAAATTACTCATATTATCGACAACTACCCATATTCTAACAGTGAGGATTTCCTCACCTAGGAACCTGCTCACAATGGCATTCTCGACTCAATTTTTTTTATAATTATAACTTCTCAAGAATGGAGTCTGACTTTGAATGGTTGAATTTCTTTAGTAAGACTTGGATTAAACCAACAAGATTCAATCTGATTTGGCATATTGCTCATAACAGAATTTCCACTGAGGTCTATCTTCAATCTTTTAGTATTCAACTATGTTCCAAATGTCACCTATGTAATCAATACAGGAAAGATACTAACCATCTGTTTCTATCCTGTGCTACTTCTACTGCTTTATGGAACTAAATTTTGGACATTTTTAACTGTAGGTGGGTGATCTCTGATTCTATCGACTTGAAATTAATGATATGTGTTCATCATGATGCGTCACAGAAAATTAAATTTTTTTCCTCTCTGTAGTTTCTGAACTTCTTCATGTGATTTGGTATGACAGAAATAATGTTCATCAAAAAAAATACTCATTTAATTTAAATACAGGTAAAGCTCGAATAGTCATTGAAACTCGGGATGCGGCTTCGATCCAGAAGGCTAATTGCAACAATTCTATAGGCGACTTTGAGATTCTTCGTAAGATTCAGATTGATGGCATCTATAGTCCTCCCAAGAGAACTCTTGAAGTTTTCTAGCAAACCCCAATGCCAGGGTGGATAAAATTGAATGTTGATGGTGTATCAAAGGGTAACCCGGGTCTCGCAGGGTGCGACGCCATTTTTATTGATCATCTTGGGAATTTTCATTGTTGATTTTTTAGTATCTATGGCATTACTTCATTGCTTGAAGATGAAATTATGGGCGTAATCAATGCTGCTGCCTTTGCTCTTCAAAAAGGTTGGACAAAAATATAGATTAAAAGCGATTCGACCACAATTGTGCAAGAAATATGGAATGGAGTAACTCATCTTGCTTAGACTCTCAAAACTAGATGGGTGAAGTGCCTTAACTCACTTATGGGGATCGACTACATTGTTATGCATGTCTTCTGGGAAGCCAACATGGTTGCTTATGCACCTGTTAATTAAGGAGTCATTCAGGACCGGACCTGGTTGGACACTTTTCCTCTTAATTCAAATTAGCTTTATGATAAAGATTGTAAAAAAACTCCCCTCTTTTCGTCTCTTGTAACTCTCTTTTATTTATATTTTCAATAATTTGTGTCTTTGTTTTTTGACCAAGGCATGAACCTATTAAAAAAACAGAAGAGGTAATGTGTAGAGTACTTGTAGAAGTTTGAATTTTAGATGACATATACACAATGTAAATGAAACATCTTTATAGACCATATATTATATAAGATGTATGTAGATCAACATATTAATGATATAAATTATGAGGAAAAATGGCACCAGATGAAATTTTTGGACAATTAGATCGATGATGATTTTGAGGATCATGGATCAATGGCTTGTTCCCCATTGGTGATCACATCTTCACTTCCTAGTTGGGCTACAAATAGTTAGGAATCTAACCCTGAGTGTGTTGTGATGTGGGAAAAACTAGTTGGTGGTTACCAGATACCTTGGTGGTAATTGGATAATGATGATATGATTGATGTATATGGGAGAGTTATAGTCCATACTTCCATTATGGAATATAAGATGAGATACTTCCATACTTCTATGTGGGTGTTACAAATTAGGGAGACAAATATGTAACATGAATACATGTAATAGTTCTAGTGGTTAGGGATTAAAAGGTACATTTATAGTTTTTTTGTAATTCCATTACTTATAGGGGATAAAGAATGATCACTAGTTTCATTGTGTTTTTTTCTAGATAATTTCTACAAACTTGTTGAAGTGAGAGGACATCACTATGGAATTTGTGATGGGGTTTACCTAGACTCCAAGGAATTGTGATACTATCTAGTTGAATTTTGATCGACCAAGGAATATAGATCATTTATTATCAATTCGTGAGACTAAATCCATATGGGGTCTAGAAAAGATTTATTTCCTTTAGATAGTATTATTTTAGGGAGTTCCCTTGAGCATCATATATAATAGAGACACACATTTTATATGAAATTTTTAGAATGTCTTATAGAAGTCCTTAGGGACTCATATGATATTTGGCACAACAAAACATCCATATATAGATGGGTAGTCAGAGAAAATGATCCATATATTAGAGGATATTCTTTGATCTAGAATCCTTGACTTTGGTGGAGCGTAGTACGATCATAATGAACTAGTTGATTTATTAAAAGCATTGTTACCATGCTTTGATTTAAATTGATCCTTATAAGATTCACTATGTTAACCCATGTCATTCATCAATTTTTTATCCTGTGGATGATGAGGACGTAGTAGTGGGGCCATGTATGGTTAGTAATCTCTCTAAAAGAGTGGATTTGATTCTGAAGTTGTATATTATAGTTAATATTAGATACAAGACTAACACTAACCCAAACAGGATACCATTGGAGTTTTCTAAAGGTAATATTTTTTTCACCAGAGTGAATTCTCAATTAGGCCATATAATTTTAAGTATGAAAGGGATGATATTACTTTGATATATTGGTCCCATTGAGATAATAAAGTGTGCTAGGACTTTAGAAAACCATATGGACAATCCTTAACTCAACCAATGTCTGCATGATGTGTTTAATGTCACTCTATTGTGGAGGAATATGCATGATTTGATGCTTTTCATTGACTATGATTATGTTAAAATCATTCCCATTGTATCATATGTAGATCCCCTGGTGTATATTTGTGACCATACAGATGATGTCCTTTAAGGGAAGATGATACCACTAGTCCAGGTTCATTGGGTTCATGGACAAATCTTGGAAGGGATATGGGAGTGAGAAGATAATGTTCGAGATTAGTGGTCTAAGTTCTATTATCATAACTTTAAGGTACTATTAGTGGAAAAGAAGTTATTATACAGGGACAATTGTAACATCCTAACCTTTTTTTTTCGGTACAAGATGTTTATGTTTAAGAAATTATCCTTTCCTCACATGTTCATCTATGATGTGAGCTATTTGGAGTTATTATTTTTTGGAAAGAGTTTTGGGATTTATGGGAGGAATGGTTTTTTGAGGATTCACTTTTGGTAGCTAGAAAAATCCACCAACTATCTGGTGAAACCCACTATCCATTCAGTGGTGATCTAAGAAGTCTGCTGGAAACAATATACCCCACTTGGTTGTTAATGCGCCCACTCTAGGGGTTCACTAAATATAACCAGTGGGTTTTAATTCAATTTATTTTTTCACAGAATTTTATATTTAAATACGAACCACTTGGGAATATTTTGAATTTTAGAGCTTCCACTTGAATCATGATATCTGGTTCTTCTCCTCTTACCTCGGCAAAATTTGACTGATCTGGTGAAGAAATAATGACAATTTTTTATTAGATATACTTAAAATAATTATACTTATTTGAGTCATTTACAAGCTTATAGATTTTATCTAGGTTTTTCATATAGATAAAATGATTAATTATCTATTTTTTCATGGATTGGAGGAATATCTTTCAAACTGACAATGTTTTTTTAACAAATTGAGATGTTTTATTGACAAAAATTGTTATACAAGTAAGTATTTGAGAATTATCTTTCCAAACCACTTCTTAATGGAGAAGTTATTGTGACACAATAATACATTAGAAATTCATCGGTTGAATTATGAATAGTTTATGTTTCATCAACAACACCCTTTTGAAAGGAGATATAACTCTGAATAATGGTGATGTATTTAGGTAAGTCTTCATAGAAAGATTTTTGTAAGGCCTTATTCTTCTTGAATATCTTTTTAATTGAAAATATTTTTTTGTATTTATGTTATTTAGATATACCCAATTTAATTTTATATAATCAATTAGTAATTTTTAATATTTCTTTTGAATGATAATCGATATGGTGAATTGGTGTCCCTTCTTTTGACATACCTTGTAACTGATTCCGCTGATAGAAAAAATATGGTATTTAGTTCTAGATTCTCCCTATTGACATGAATTTATTTTTATTATCCATTTTAAACCTCTCTCTTATTTAACTATAACTTGATTTATGCATACCTTGATGTGAAAGACAATTCTCTATTATAAGGACCCAACATTAAACCTTACATAATCATGAGTTTTAAATAAAATATTCATTTTCCTACATTTTAGGATCTTTAAAGTTTATATTTTTTTATAATTTGGATTCCAACCTTATGTAAATAAATATTAGATCACAAAGTGGAAAATTTCCCATATAATCTATTTTTCCCACAAAACAAAACTTTTATGATATAGAAAGATCTCTTTTCAAGACACATCTTATACATTTTCATCATGACCTCATCCTTGTCCTTACTCAACTTCAAAACTATGCAGAAAATATTACAAAATATGGTATGTTCATGAAGATCATTTTATGGGACATAATAAATGAAAGAACAAATCTATTATTTCATGAATACTTATAAAAAATTTTCCTTTTTCAAAATTAAAATTCTGTATCAAAATAAAAATCTTATTAACCAATAAATCATATTTTATACCAAAATATTTTCATAAAACATTTCATAATAATTATACAAAATAATATAATACTAATAAATTTTACCTTTCAATCATGAATAAATGAAAAAATTTACCAAAAAATTTATACAAATCACCCTTATGATGTATCATACACTTTCATTTAAACATAAGATAATGAGTAATCACATAAGACATTAACACAAAGAACATGGTGTGATAAGATCATGGAAAAATAATAAATATGGAATAAAAAAAGAATGATATAATCATAAATTAAAGCTAACGGCCAGGATAACATCACATTGTGGAAAATGTACCCTAGTGGACTAGTTTTACTCCCTAATCCTATACATAACATATCATGAGGAAAAATATCTACCAAATTCCTTAAATCACTATCAAGGTGATCCCACAATAAAAATTTTATGATTACATGTGATGTAATGGGGATTAAATTATAAGGAACAATAATAAGAATTTCCAATGGAAAGAAATGGATTTCATAATCCTTTTTTAAGTCATAATCAACGGGAAATTTCATAATGAATGAATTTTAGAAATGAACATAAGGTATGTATTACCACAAAAGTGATAATAAGCTAGGTATATTTTTGAGATAAATATATACATAATTTATAATCATTACATATCCTTTATGATATTGAGAAAGGTAAATATTGAGATAAAAGTCTTAACCCAATGAAAAGGCGGTTTAGGGAGATCACTTACACCCATAAGAAAAATATTTCTAGATATAAAAAAATCCATTCCATTTAATAAACATTTTGAAAATATATAGGGAAAAAGGAAATGGGATTTTTTATTTGAAGGAAAAAAGGATTATTATAATGAAATCTAAAGACAAATAATTATTACGGGGATGGTAAATAACATTGGTACTATATATGTTAAAATAAAACATTCCTTTTGACTTTTGTAATAAAAGTAAAACTTTTCCTTATAAAATTCCTAAAAATATTAATTTATTAAACCCATTTAAATAAAGTAAAAATTTAAATTAATTTTAATTAATAATCACTTTATTTCAATATAAATAAATTAATAAAATAAATTTAATAATATGTACATGGAATTGAATGATTTAGAAAATAAATAATTAAAAACTTTAAATTGTGTTTTTAAAGTATTGTGTCACTAAAAAAATCCATAAAAAGAGTCCTTTATAAATTTTTTTTAATGAAAGTTGATTATGGTGAAAAATTATATTTATAATCTATTTAATCATAAATAAAAACTTCCTTGGAAATATTTTATGAACACAGACATTGAAGTAAAAGAGTTGGAATAGAAACTTTAAAAGTTGTTTTTTAATGAAAGTCCATTACCTTGAGTATGACTCATCACATATGTGATTTATATTCCAAAATAATATAATTATGTTAATTATTAAATTACATTATTATATTTTAACTTTTAATATCCATTTAATTGTATTTTTTTATCATTTTATATTCAATGACTGCATCATTTTAGTTCATGTTGGATGTTTTAATGATATTCAAATCCTAAGTCCAAAATGCTTTGGAAGATTGATAATCGTCAAAAGCTAATTATTTACTAAAATAAATAATAATAATAAGGAAATAATAATATTTGTTGTACATAAATTATATATTTATAACCAACTATGAAATGTGGTCACAAAAAATGAACTATGTTACAATCATGGAGAGGGTAGGTTGTACATATGCTTGATTAACATTTCTATTTTTCAATGAAGATTATGGAAATAAGGAAAGTGTTATTTTAGATTTATATAATTATAATTATATCATAAATATCATTTTATTTCATTAAATTCACTTATATATACTATCTATGTTATGTGGTAGGGAAAATTTAATCACATCTCTTCTTGGAGGTGGTAATGCACACGTATGAACAAATGAAATTATTATCTTCCAATGAGTGGAAAGGAATTAAAATATATGATATATTAATTTTATTGAATAAAAAATATTTCATTAATAATATATATATATATATATATATTAAATAAATCATTTAAAACATCCTCGATAGGCGATGATAGAAAACAAAGTACATTGGTTTGAAAGATGGTAGTTCATTGCTAAATTGAATGATGTTTTCATTTCCCATTTTATGGAAGAGGAAATAGATGCATGTTATGATACTAACATAATAAAATATAGTTGTATTGGATATACTAATTTTATTCTATAATTTTGTTTTAATAATATTCAAAAGATGTAGAAAACGAAATAAAATAAAAAATCATTGGTCAAAAAAGAATCATCTTCTTCAGACAACCAATTTATGTTTACAAAAAAATCCTTCCTAGGATGGCTTTCTATTCAAATAATGGCCTATAGAAAATGAGAAGTTAATTAAGTATGGTATTTGTGAAGGTATTTTCCCAAAAAATGTTTTTTAACTATGAATAAAAGGAGAGACGTGGTACTCTTTTATAAGTGACCGGATGGGCACTTTTGGAATACCTTAAAATATTTAATTAAAATAAATTAATATTCACTGAAAAATGATCTAAATTGATATAATTTGAATATAGGATGAATATGGTTCTGAGTAATATAATTAATTAAAAATATATACAGGTTTATATTTTGTTTTTAACCATATCTCTTTATTTTAACCGACATTAACCCTTTTTGACAATTACCGTGATAAAAAAGTTTTTTTCTTTTTAATGGTCATGCTAGTTAATATAAAAGAAAATATTTATAATAAAAGAACAATGGATTGTATTTTCATGCATATGAAAATCCCCAGGATGAATATAGAATTTTTTTAAATTTAAATAATTAAATAAAATATTATTTATTATAAAATACCATTAATGTCATTTTTTGAACTATTCATATAATTTGACATAGAAAACCACATTTCAACAATGAAATTAAAATATAAATAATTAAAAATAATATTTAAATTTTATTACAAAATTCATGGAACACAATTTTTCATCCAATTTATAATACTTTTAATAATTTAAAAATAATTTATTATTATTTTTATTAATTGAATAAATAGTGCGTCAACATTTCGTAATAATTTAATGTAATTATTTAATTTCAAAAAACTAGAAATAAATCACCATAATTCAAAAAAATACATTAATTTTAAATAAATATTTAAAACTTAATTTAATTTGTTTTTATCCATGTTAAAAATTATTATATTTTTTTTAAAGGAATAAATTGACTTTTTGGACTCTATTTTTTACTTAAATATTATAAAGGTTAAATCATTGAAATATGACATAAAGTGGCTATATATTTGTATCTTGTGTGGAAATGGAGGAATTAATCTCCCCAAATTGGATAAAGTCAAGTGTTATGGTCAATATGTAGTCCTTATGATATTATTTTTAACTATAATTACTCAATTTACCTTTATTGTGGTGCTAAGTATTTACTATAGTTACTATTAAAAATGAATAAAAATAAAAAGGATCCCATTTATAAAATTTAAGCCAAAAAATTCAAAAAATTCAATCAATTTTATTGATTCTATTTATATAAGTGGAAGAATTTAATTTTAAATTAGACTAGTGAGACATGATGAAAACATTTTTTTAGAAAAATTCCTTTTAAGTATAAATTTTTTTAATACTATATACATGTATAAAAATCATTTCAAAGACAATAATTTTGATATTTCTTATAAAAAAGAAATAATTAAATTTTAAAATTAATCTAAAATATAATTTTAATTTGTAAATACTTGAAAAAATATAGTTTTCAATAAAAATTAATATTTTCATTATTCATCAAAAAACTAAACTTTTCACTAAAAATTACAAAATATCATGATTTGATAATTTTGATATTAGGATTTTAAAAAAAATATAATCATTATAAAATAAAATTTTCTTAATTCTGAATAAATTAATTATAATAATTCCACATGAATAGTAATAAAAGATATTTTTAAGGAACTTGTATTTTTGAAGAATAAAATGACTTTAGTAAATATTTATTGATTATTTACAAAGAATTTGTCAATAAATTTATATTTTTTAGGAATAGTATATATATTTTATAAAATTTTTAATCCTATTTATACCAACAAATTTAGATGTTAGGTTATATCAATCATATTTAAATAATAATACTTCATAGTTCATTTAGGCTCAGTGTTGCATGTCGTAGACACTATCAAACATATTTTTTAAAAAAAATTAATGGTGTTATATTCTTACCCCCTTGAGTAAATTGTGTCCTCAAAATTTGAATTTAGGTTTAGTAAAAAAGGGTTTGACATCTAACAATACCTTTTTAAAATCAAATATTTTAAAAAGGGTTAATAGAACATCAGTTTTAAAATGGGGAAAAATAAATAAAAATGTTGTCACATAACTAGGTTTTGAAATAGGAGAACATTAGTGAGAAGAAAAAATATGGATATCAATAAAAAATAGAATTTCTAAATAATTATGGAGAGTGAAAGAGATCATTGATCATAAGAATCTAAATGATCAAGATAAAGTTAAAAGCCACAAAACCATCAACCAAACTTGTGTGAAAAAGACCATCGATTCATCATAATAGATGGTATTAGGATATCATTTTTGAGTCAACATTATTTTACTAGATTTTAGAAATTCAATTACCATATAGAATAATTAAATAAGTAAGTATACTTAGTTGTCATGTAGAATTTTATCCTTCAATAAATTTGGACCATAATCTCATCATTTTCTCTAAATAGTGAGTATTCATGATGAATTTTTCTTATGCCTGTAGAAATAAAATAAATATCATAATCCAAAAAAGAATATTAATATTTTCTTTCTTTATTTAAATATTAACCAAAATTTAATGTTTATCCAATGGTAAGATAATATCCAAAATGTATAAAACCTAATGGATGAAATAATATGATTAATTCCAAAATTTCCACAACAATAATTATTTTTCCAGTTATTTAATTTCATAAAAAACTCTAAATCCCAAATAAACTTAAGAACCTCAATATTAACGAATTTTTTATCCTAAAAGAAGATATCATACCTTTCATTTTCCATCCATAAAAATTTAATTTCACTCTTAAAAAATAATCTTTCATCACATGTTATACCCAAAGTATATATATCTCAACCAAAATAAATATCTCCCTAAATATCATCACTCGCCATGATAAATCACCATATAATATTATAATTTAGTGAAATTATCGAAAATATCATCTATAAAATTTAGAAACTATGATGGAAAATAACCCCTTTCTTGAATTAAATATCTCTAAAAATATAACATTATCAATGAATAAATTTTTAACCATGAAGAATATATATATCTCACTATGAAAGTTACCTAAAATAAAATCATATACCAACCCATAGGTTTGTTTATACTTCAATAGTCTATCTATCCTAATACACAACAAAAGATTCAAATGTCCTTAAAATCTATAACAACCCATCTCTTTATTTCACACTTAAAAATAATTTATTACATAAAGTATTCACTTAATAAAAGATAGAGTATCAAGAGTTATAGTGTCTTTTTGGCTTAGTATCATTACATGACAACTTAAGACATAAAAATACAACATATTTATTGAAAACTACTATCACATGACCACACACATTCTTTCTTACTTAGATTTTCATGGGATAACCTGAGGACATGCATAAAAAAAGGGTGAGCTATAAAGCCTAGTAAAAGAGTAAACAAGTTATAACATGAATAATATAGTACATGTTAGGAAATTGGTATATCAATGGATCACAAGAGAAAGATGAACATAGAGGCATGATATTGCATGATTATCATAACATGGAAATGTGGCAACAACAATTAACATAGTATTAGCACGATCCAAGGCTCATTGTATATAGAGCATTATTAAAACCTAATTTCACTTGAATTATAATGATTATACCATAATTTCACTTGACGTATCATGATACTAATCTTTACCCAATGAATTAGAGCGCTATCAGGGCGAACCCTTCTTAAACATTTAATTTCATGCATAAGTGTGCCACATGGATCATATAACATGGATTCATTAAACATAATAATTTATTACATGATAAAGGAATGTAGAATTAATACAAGAAACTCTATAATCAATATGTAAATGTGAATAAAGTTTAATAACCTTGATATAGAAATGGGTATGGTATTTACTACACAATGACTTTGGCATGGAAATTCACGGTGCAATTTCGGTAGCATAACAGCATGACATAAAAATTCATAAAAATTGATGATGAGTGATAATGAGGTTTCTAATCATCTTTAAATGAAATGAAAAGTAACAGGGTCATATAGTTACATGTCCCATCATATGTAATGGAACTTAGATTCATAATACAAAATAATTTCTTGAATATAATTGAGAAGAGAGAAATTCCTTACGGAATTTCTACATGGTAACAGGTGTACATAGGAGGAATTAATGAGAGAAAAGGGGTCTCTAATCATTAAAACATAAGGAGGAAATTATGGGGGAGGTTTGAAATCATATCCCAACATTTTAAACTTAAATTTAAAGGGTATAACAACATTCATAAACGTGGAAAAAAATGAGAAAGGAAGAAATCCTTTACAGAAATTCAGCATGGTAACAAGTGTACATGGGAGGCATTAATGAGAGATAAATGGGTCTATCATCATTAAAAAATTATGAGTTTAGTATCGGAGAGGTGTGAAATCATACCCCAAAATTTTAATTGAAAATACAAGGGTATAGAAACATAAAGAAACTTGGAAAAAAATGAAAGAGGAAGAAATCCCTTACTTGGAAGTGTGATCCCAAAGGCTTGGGAGAGGCTTGAGAGAGGATTCTTGGGATCTTGGGACACCTTGGGAGGATTTTATTGAGATAAGGACATAGGTTGGTCGAGCTCTAAATGATTTTAGTGATGAGGAAGTGGGGCCTTTGATGAGTTTATATAGGAAAAGGGACAGAATTTTTTATTATTTTGGTTTTGGACACCACACAATAATATAATCAAAATCACAAACCATACCATGGTTTTTGCCTATGGTTTTTTCTAAAGGGAAGTGGAAAAAATTATTCTACAAGGCTAGTAGCCTAAATTCTTTAAATATTAGGCTTTCTTAGGTGGAGGTGAGTCATACTCTTAAGGAAATTAATTAAAACATTAAAAATGTTTTATATGTTTTGGAGGGTCCAATAAAGCTTTGAAAAATAAATCAAAAAAACCTAAAATAAAATTATTTTAATGGTAAAACATATATTTGACGAAAATAATGTTTATAGTATTTTATTACATCACTATTTGGTCATTATGATGTCATAAAACACATTATATATTTAAACAGTATTTATTTTTTTCCAAAAACTTCGATTGTCCTAGAAAACTATGAAAAATTCACAGTTGGATAATTTAAAATTCATTATTCAAAAAATAATATTAATTTTATCTAAATAATTTTCTAAATATTCGAATTTTTACTTTAAAAATAAAAGTCATCATTTATCGAAAATTCATTGGTTTTTACAAAAAACAGCTTTCAAACCTTAATGAAAATTTCAATTGTATCCATAAAAATTATATGATCTTTTATTTTTAATAAAAATAAATTTAGTAAAAATATTTAATTAAAATATTATTTAATTCAAAAATCTATTAATTCATTAAAATATATTTCTTAATTGAATATTAAATAAAAAATGCTACTTTTGTTTTAAAAATTATTTAAAATGTTACACTAATAAAATGAATGTATATTATCTATAAAAAATAATTTACATAATATTAGTGCTAGGGTCTTGTTACATAACCCCTTATAAAACCTACATAAGACCAAAGGGTACGGTGTGCGATGATGACAGAATCATGGGATGGCTCAGATAACATCGCTCTGGTGGTAATCCCTATCAACTTCCACTTGTATTGTAGGATGCTCTGTTTGAGCTTAACGTATTGATGCTCATCTTGGGATTGGTCAAGAGTGAAGGCCAATGACTCCACCACATTTCCAAGCTCTAAAAAATGGGCTTCGTATGGGGAAAGTCTACTGGATGAGACCATCTCTTTCTTTGTATGAGTAAATTGTATTTCTTAAAGTCCAATATTTATACTAATCATGTGATCACTATTCAATGGCTATATTATAAATGGTAACAATTATTAACGGTATTTTGAAATCCAAAAAACATAAAACTATGAAAGTCCATATTTTATATAACCATTTTACATAATAAGACATTTAATTAGATCATGATGAATTTTCATTAATTAAATTTTGGGTCATTACAATCTTCCCCCTTGAGAAATTTAACCCTTGAAATTTCCTTTTACCACAGTAAAATAGTTGAGGGTAACTCTACTTCATCACTTCATCTAATTCCCACATTTCCTCTTCAAACATGCGATTTCTACACAACACCTTGACAAGGGGAATTGTCTTATTTCATAGTAATTTTTCTCTGTGATCTTAGATCTTCACCGACTTATCTTCATAAGAGAGGTCATTATCCAATGGTACCACCTCAGGATTGAGTACATGCGATGGGTCATTTATGTACTTCCTCAAGAGTGATACATGGAATACATCATGTAATTGATATTGGTTTTGTTGGGAGTGCTAGTCGATAGGCTACAGCTCTAATGCGATCAATGATCTCAAAAGGCCCAATGTACCTTAGACTAATATTTCCCTTAATCCAAAATCTCATAACTCTCTTAAACAGTGATATGTAGAGGAATACAATGTCTCCAACATCAAACTCTAGGTATCATCGATGATTATCAATATAGAACTCTTGTAGACTTTGAGCAGCTTTAATGTGCTGCTGAATGGTCTTGACCTTCTCCACCATTTCTTGAACCATTTCTGGACCTAAGAGTTTTCTCTCCCCAACTTCATCCCAACATACCAGTGTTCTGCACCTATTCCCATAAAGGGATTCATAAGGATCCATTTGGATGCTTGAGTGGAAACTATTGTCGTAAGAGAACTCAAGTAGTGGAAGATGTTGATACCATCCTCCTTTGAAGTCCATTGAGCATTATCTTAACATGTCCTCAAGTGTTTGGATAGTCCACTCTTATTGGCCATTAGTTTGAGGATGATAAGCCGTACAAAATTTCAGCTCAGTATTCAGATCATGTTGAAGACTCTTCCAAAACATAGAGGTTAATCTTAGATCCTAATCCGATATAATAGATATTTGTATTCCATGTAGCCTTATCACATCTATGATGTATATCTGTGCCAGTTGATCCAATGATAAATCCCCCCAAATTGCAATGAAGTGTGTCATCTTTATAAGATGATCCACAATAACCCAGTTAGCATTGTTTCCCTGGGATGTATTCGAATGTCTGGTGAAAAATTCAATGTTGATGTTCTCCCATTTCAATGTTGGTATGGGTAATGGTTGCATCATCCCCTTTGACTTTTGCCTCTCGGCAGTCACCTGCTGATATACTAGGTACTTTGATGTATACTCAATGATCTCATTCTTCATGTTATCCCACCAATAATGATCTCAGAGATCTCGATACATATTTGTGTTTCCTAGGTAAATAGAGAAAGTTAAACTATGCGCATCATCCAAAAGTTATTTCTTTAACTCTGGATTTGATAGAACACATGGACTTATCCCAAATATCATAGTTACTTCTTCATTAACATCGATCTCTGAGGATTTCCCTTTTTTGATAGTCTCCACTTTCTTCTGAATTCCCACACCATCATTTTAAGCATCCTTTAACAGTTTTAGAAGAGGTAGTTGATGAATGATTTGTGAAATTATTGATGATGTTCCCTTATTTATGATTCCCTTGTCTATCTTCATAAAATAAAAGAAGATTAGATCTTATTCAATTATCATCAATGATATAATTTTTGGGTCCTTCTTACATAGAGCATCTACCACCCTATTCACATTCCCATGGTGTTAATGTATTGAGCATCATTATCTTTGATAAGTTCTAACAATCTTCATTGGAGCATATTCATCTCTTTCTATGTGAATATATACTTGAAGCTTTTTTGATCCATGTATATTTCACACTTCTCACCAAAGAGGTAATGTCGCCAAATCTACAAAGTGAATATTACTGCAGGTAACTACAGATCATTTGTTGGATATTTTTTTCTCATGAATTTTATATTTCCTTGAAGCATATGGAATGAATTTATCATGTTTCATCAACACACAACCCATTCCCTTCTATGAAGCATCACTAAATACCACTATTACTTCTCTACTTAAGGGTAATGTGAGAACGAGTGCAGGGATAAGCCTCCTTTTAAACTCTTTGAAATTCTATTTGCTTTCATCACTTCAAGAAAAAATGACTCCCTTCTGAGTTACCTTGTTAAGATGGTTTTATAATCATGAGAAATTTATCACAAATCATAGATAATATCCAGCTAACCACTGGAAGCTATGGATATCCATTACCAATATTGGCCTCAACCATCCCTCAATTGCAACTGTCTTAGAGGGATCCAAAGATATCCCATTGATTGTGATGATATGACCCAAGAATGATACCTCCATCAACCAAAACTTACACTTGTTATAGTTTTCATAGAGCTTTTTCTTTCACAAGGTCTCTATTACAGTTCTAATATGGCCCTCATGATACTCCTTGGTTTTAGACTATATTAGAATATCATATATAAAGACTACCAAAAAATTTTCGAGGTAATCTCTAAAGACTCTATTCTTCAAGTACATGAAGACTGTTTGAGCATTTGTGATTTCTAAAGGCATTACTATCAATTCATAGTGCCCAAATCTTGTATGAACAATAGTCTTAGGGATATCCTCCTTCTTCACACTTACTTGGTAATATCCGGGCCAAAAATCCACCTTGGAGAAGTATTTTTCTCCACATAGTTGATCAAACAAGTCTTTAATTCAGGGAAGAGGATACTTGTTATTTATCGAGATTTTTTTGATCTCACGATAATAAATGCAAATGTTCATTGGCCCATCCTTCTTCTTAACAAAGAGGACTGGTGTACCCCATGGTAAAGCACATGGGCGTATAGACCCTTTATCCAGATTATCCAGTAGTTTTTTCTTCAACTCCTAAAGCTCCAATATAACCATTATATATGGAGTCTTGGATGTTGGTAATTCCACAGGTATAAGATCAATTGAGAATTCTATATCTCTTCTAGGTGGAAGACCAGAAAATTCCTCGGGAAACACTTCAACGAATTCCCTCACAATTGGAATGTATTCAAGGATGGTTGATTTTTTAGACTCAATCATCTGAGCTAGATATGCATGCTCATTGGGAATTAATATCCACACTTGAGATGATAGTGATAAATAAGATTTATCCTTTTCTTTTCACATGTATAGAATTGGGGGTTGATTTTCCATATGGAGAGTGATTTCCCTCTCATGACAATTTATGTTGGATCTATTTAAGGAAATACAATCCATGCCAAGAATTTTATCTAATTAAACCGAAGGGAGTATAAAGAGGTTATCTGGGATGTTAAATCCAAAAATTTTGATAGGGGAGGAGTTATACTCATGGGTTGCAATGATTGCCCCATTTTCCTTACCCACCGACATCTTTACTTCCATGATTTTTGGTGGTGTTGGGATTTCTATACTAAACTTTGAAGATATAAAAGAATGCATAGAACTATGGGTGATAACCCTACCTTTAACTTTCTGATTCTAGTTCTACTCTATCCATTATGTACTTAGGGATGAGTATCTCAAACAGTTAAACACATAAAGGGGAATCTAAAGAAAAAACAGATGACTTATAAATTAAATTTATTTCCTTAACTAATGAAATAATTCGATTCAATCTATGTTATACATGATATACTTTCAAACATATATTCTTAGGGTATCTCCCTTAATAATTGTTTGTACTAATCATATGGATTTACCAAAACATATCACTCGGGATTGTCATAACCAAGAGTGAAGAAAGGGCCATTGTCGTGTACCAGGATACCTCGAGTCAAGTCCAAAACACCTTATCAGAGCTTTCACTTCAAGGTATACCTATTCCAAAGCCACCTCTACCTTCTCGTATCTAGACCGAGATGTATTTTCTTGATAAACCACTTAATCATTAATCAAAAAAATTTAGGGATGTTTTTATTATACTTAGTGTTATCCCTAAGGCTTTCACTAGGGGTTTCTAATCATAATCCCAAAAATAACTAAACATATCCTTTGATGCTAACTATAATTACAATGCACTTTATTTCACAGTAAAACATAATTTATTACATAAAATATTCATTTGATATAAGATAGAATATCGAGAGGTCTCCTGTATTTGGGGAATAGGATCATTACATGACATCTTAAGACATAAAAATACAATATCTTTTTTAAAAACTACTTTCACATGACCACACACATTTCTTCATACTTAACAGTGCATATGATAACCTGAAGACATGTATAAGAAAAGGGTGTTTTATTAATACCGGTAAGGGAGTAAACATGGCCTAACATGAAGAACATAGTACATGTTAGGTAATAGGAATATCAATGGAGCACATGAGAAATATTAACATAAAGGCATGATATTGCATGATAATCATAACTTGGAAATGTCGCAATAACACGTAACATGGTATTAGCTTGAGCAAAGGATCATTTCACATGGAGAATGAGTAAACCCTCATTGAACTTGAGTTATAATGAGTAAAACATCATTTAAAATTATGTATCATGATACTAATATTTACCCAATGCATTGGAGTGCTATCAGGGCGCACCCTTCTTAAACATTTCATTTCATCCATAAGTGTGCCACATAGATCATATAATATGGATTCATTAAACATCATAATTTATTCCAAGATAATGGAATGTGAAATTCTGTCAAGAATATCTATAATAATATGTAAATTTTCATAAAGTAGAATATTTTTGATAGAGAAATGGGCATGGTATTCACTACACAATGACTTTTCTTTGGAAAATAGTTGTGTAATTTCGGCAGCATAATAGAGTGACATAGGAATTCATAAAAAAGGTCGATGAGAGAGAAATGGGTGTCTAATCATATGTAAATTAAATGTAAATTAAGGGAGTCATATAGAAACATGTCCCAGTATATTTAATGGAATTTATATTCATAATACAAAAGAGTTGCTTGAATATAAATGAGAAGCGAGAAATTCCATATAGAATTTTAGTATAGAAATGGGTGTATATGGGAGGAATTAATGAGAGAGAAAGGGGTCTATCAAGATTAAAACATATGGAGGTAACTATTATGGAGGTTATAAATCATACCCCAACATTTGTAATTGAAATTAAAGGGTTATAATAACATTAAGAAACTTAGACAAAAATGAGAAAGGAATAAAACCCTTACGGAATTTCGGCATGGTAACAGGTGTACATGGGAGGAATTAATGAGAGAGAAAGGGGTATCTCCTCATTAAAAAATGAGGAGAGAAGTATGGGATATGTGGAATATCATACCCCAAACCTTTTAATTGAAAATATCAGGGTGTTGAAACATAAAGAAACGTGGACAAAAATGAGAGAGGAACAAATCCCTTATATTGGAGTGTGAACCCAAAGGCATGGGAGAGGCTTGAGAGAGGCTTCTTGGGAGATCGGGACACTTGGGGAGGATTATAGAGAGAATATATTAGAGTTTTGTTGAGATAAAAAGTCTTTGAGTGAAGAGAAATTGGGATATTGGTTGTGTTTATATAAGAAAAGGGAGGGAATTCTTTATTATTTAGGTTTTGGGAACCACACATTAAACTAGTAAAAAACACTGACCAAACCATGGTTATTGATGATGGTTTTTTTCAAACAGGATTGGAAATAATTATTCTATAATTCCAATGGACGAACTTCTTAAAATATTCGATTTTCTTATGTGGAGGTGAGTCATACTTTTAAAAAAATCAAGAAAAAAAGTTAAAATGTTTTATAAGTCTTTGAGGGTCCACTAAACCTTTTTAAAATAAACAAAATAAACCTAAAATAACATTATATTAATGTTAATACATATATTGGCCGAGAATAATGCTTATATTATTTTATTACATCATTATTAGGTCATTATGATGTCGTAAAACACATTATATATTTAAACAGTATTTAATTTTTACCCAAAAATTCGACTGTCTCAGAAAATTATGAAAAATCCACCATTGGATAATTTCAACATCATGATTCCAAAAATAATATTCATTTTATCTAAATTATTTTCTAAACATGTCAATTTATACTTTGAAAATAAATGCTGACATTTATAAAAAATTCATGGGTTTTGACAAAAACCACTTTCAAACCATAATACAAATTTCAGTTGTATTCATAAAAATTATATGATCATTTATAAATAATAAAAATTAATTGAGTAATAATATTTCATTAAAATATTATTTAATTCAAAAATCAATTAATTCTTCAAAAAAGATTTCTTAATTGAATATTAATTAAAAAAATTCTATTTTTTCCTTAAAAACTATTTACAAAGTAACACTAATAAAATGAATGTATATTCCCTATAAAAGAATAATGTACATAATGTTAGTTCTAGGGTCTTGTTACATAAACAATTATAATACCCACATAAGACCGAATGGTATGGTGTGCAGTAGTGACAAACTCTTGGGTTGGCTCTGATAACATTGCTCATGTGGTAATCTCTATCAACTTCAACTTCTCTCACAGGTGGTTCTGTTGGAGCATAACTTGTTGAAGCTCGACATGACCTTGGTCAAGAGTGAAGCCCAATGAAACCACCACCTATCCATTCTTTGAAAAAATGGACTTTTTATAGGGAAATTCTAATGGATGAGGCCATCGATTCCTTTGTCTGAGTAAATTTTATTTGTTAAAGTCCAATATTTATACTAAGAATGTTATCACCGTTTAATGGTTATATTTGAAATAGTAAAAATTCATAATGGTATTATAAAATTAAATAACATAAAACCAAGGAATTTTATATTTTATTTAAGCATTTTACATAATAATACATTTAATTTGATCTAGAAGAATTTTCATTAATAAAAGTTTGGGTTGTTATAAAATAACATCACTTATATCCTCAAAAGGGGAATATAATCCAATAAACTTATGATCAAATGTTAAAATATAAACTCATGATGGTTCCCACAACTCTTAAGATAGACTCACATGAAAATAACTAAATCTGTTATGTTTTATATAAATTTCCTACGATACTAACTATTAAACAAAAACTTAAACATTACATAATTTTATGTTTTAAGGCAATAATTAATTTTCTTACATCTAAATTTATATATGGTTTAAGTTTTATAAAATTAGGGCATCAACCTTATAAAAATAAATATTACATAATAATATGGGAACTTCATATTAGTATTCATTTTCCATGAAATGTTTTTGATAATTTATTTTCTTTTCAGGAAATATCTTCCCAATTTTCATCATTCCCTCATCCTTGTACAAAATAATCCTTAAAACCCTGTGAAAAATATTTTAAAAGGTGGTATGAGTAAAAAAATCATACTAATGGGAATATAAAAATAAATAAAGGATCATGTTAGTTCATGAATATTGAAAGAATATTTTTCTTGTTCAAAATTAAACTTTGGGCTCAAAATAAAGATTTTATTACCAAAGAAATAAACTTTTCTTTCTAGAGAGTTTCTTTAAAAATTTAACAATAAATATAAAATGAAAAATAAAACATATAAATTTTTTCTTTTTAATCATAAAAATTCTTATAAACAATATTAAAAAAATATAGAGTTCACCCTTAAAAAGTACCACAAACATTTCTTGAAAAACACGACCATGATTAATCACATGGAATCATAACATAAAGAACATGGTATCATTAGATCATGGAAACATAGGAAATTTGAAATAAACGCAAATCAAAATATAATCATAAGACAAGGATAACTTCTAATAAAACATCACATGGTGGAAAATTTGTCATAGTGGAGTAGGTTTATTCTATAATCCTATACTTAACATCTCATGGTAGAAATTATTTACCTAATGCATTAGAGTAATATCTAGGAACACCCATCATAACATGATCATGATTATTGGTTCTAAAAATAGAAACAATTATAAGGCATATTCATAGTAATTACCCATGGAAAGAAATTTGTTTCATAATTATTCCTCATGTTATAATCAATTGAAATTTCATAAGGAATGGATTTGATAAATTCACATAAGTCATGTAATACCCCATAATAGGAAAGGATTATAAGATAGGTATACATGTGAGAGAAATATACACAACATTAAAATAATTACATAACTTTAAAGAGAGATAAAAAGTTATATAGATAGATAATGTTCATAACCCAAACAAAAGGGTGGTTTAGAGAGATCTGTTACACCCATAAGAAAAAAATTATAAATATTAATACATTTATTCCATTTAAAACCCATTTTAATATAACATATAAAAAATGTAAAGTGGGATTTTATTTGAAGACCACAATGAATATTATAATTAAAATAAAAAATGAAATAGCAGTTGTCGAAGAAGAAAATGTTTATGATGTTTTACACATTAAATAAAACATTCCATTTGAATTTTGTAAATAATGTAAAAAAATTCCATAAAAATATGTAAAAATAATACTTTTCAATCCTTTTAAATACATTAAAATAGATATAAAATTTCTTTTTTAATTCATTTATTTCCATATAAATTTATTTAAAGAAGTAAATTTTAATTAATGACATGGAAGGGAATGATTTAGAAAATAAATCACAAAATCATTTTATGTAAGGTTTTTAATGTAAAGTGAACTTTATATAAAACCATAAAAGAATATTTTTTTTTATTTTTATAAAAGTAAAATTATAGTAAAAACATAGCTTTATAATTCATTAATGTATAAATAAAAACTACTTTGAAAAATTTATAAGAACACGGACAAGAAAGAAAATGTGTTGGAAGCGAAACTTTAAAAGAGTATTTTTTAAAAATTAGTTCATTATCTAATTTTTACCTCATCATAAAAATTATTTATTATCAAATATAATAAACATATGTTAATTATTAATTTATTTAATAAAAAATTTCAATTTAATTATCCATTATATTTAATTTTTATTCATGCTATATTACATTACTTGATCATTTAAGTTTATGTCCGATGTTCTGAGGATATTCAACTCATAAATCCATGAAAAATTTGGAAGGTTTAATATGGAGAATGAAGAAATTATTTTATCATATAAATAATAATAATAAAAAAATAATCGTAATTTTTATATAGAAATTACTCTTTTAAAACCAACTATGAAATGTGGTTATGAAAAATGAACTTTGTTGCAATAATGATGATTGTTTCCCTTATGAATGCATTATTAATGTTTCCATTTTAAATTATCATGATAGAATGAAGATAATAATTATTTAGTATATATATTATTATTATAATATAATTTATATAATATTATTTCTTTAAATACACTTATATATACCATCCATGTGATGCAATAATGAAAAAACAGATTCCATCACTTCGTGGTGGTGGTAATTCAGATGTACACATGAACAATGTTATTATCATTCAATGTATAAAATTGTAAGAAAATATAAGATATATTAATTTTATAAAATGATAAATTATTAATTAATATCATATATATATATATTAAATACATCATCATATCTATCCACGATAGGTGAAGACGGAAAATGAATTACATTAGTTCGGGAGGTAGTAGTCCACCATACACATGGATGTTAGTTTTCTCTTTCATATGATTGAGGAATATGTGGATGTATGTTATTCCATAAACAAAATAAAATCTTATTATTTCGGATATATTGATGTTATTATACCATATTGTTTTAATAATAGTTTAAGGAAGTAGAATAAGAAACAAAACAAAAACAGTTGGTTAAGAACGACACATCTTCTTCAGAAAAACTCTTTAAGATTACACCAATATAATTACAAGGAGTGTTTTATAATAAAAAATACCTTTAGGTTATGGGAGTGTAAGAAAGTATGATATTTGGGTAGGTATTGAACAATTAAAATGTTTATTTGTCTATTAATAAAATATGATATTATCTTCTATTTTATAATTGAAGGGAGTGCCACCTTTAAAATTTGTTAAAATAATAAATTAATATAGATTAGCTTTCATGTATTAAAGGATGAAAAATTATATAATTTAAATAATGGATGATTATTTGAATAAATAATTTTATAAAATAAAATTCTTACATGTTTATATTCGAGTTTTAACCTCAACTCTTCATTTTAACCCACATTAATTTTTTTTGACTATTACCATGATAAAAATGTTTTTACTCTTTAGGGGTTAAGATAATTACTATTAAAGTAAAATTATTAATTAAATATAAAATTATGGATATTTTAGACCATATCCTAATTAGGTGTCCAAATAAAGTTTTTTTAGTAATTTTAAATCATTCAATAAAAAATTATTTTTTATAAAATATAATGAATGTCATTTTTGGAACTATTAATGTAATTTGATTTTTTATAAAAAATCAAAATAATTGGAATTATAATATATTAATTAAAAAATAAATAACATGTTTTATTTATCTATAAAATTCATGTAATATAATAATTTATTCAAATTATAATAATTTTTATTTTTATATATTTAATTTTTAATTTTATTAAATATTTTAATAAATATTATGTCAATATTTCTTAAGAATTTAAGGAAAATATTTCATTAATAGAAATTATAAATAAATTAAAATGTTAAAAAATCATTTATATTTAAAATTAATTTTTATAAATATAATGATGTTTTTAACCCTTTTAGAAAGTATTATTTTTACTAAAAGAATGAAGATGACATTTTTTCATTATATTTTACTTAATTATTTTAGAAATCAAAATAAAAGAAATATGGAACCAAGTGACCATATATTTGATAAATTTATGTAAATGGAAAACATTCACTCATACAATAGGTTAAACTCTCATTTTTCGGGTAAATTGTTACTCATTATTAAATAATTTTAAAAATTAATCACTCGATTTACCCTAACAATAGTTGTAATTATTTTCTATAGTCACTATTTATAGTGACTAAAAATATAGGACACCTTTTAACTAAATTTTACCACATGATTCAAAATATGGAATATATTTTTCAATATTAAATCTAAATAAGTGGTGGAATTTAAATTTAAAATTAGACATGTGAGGTGGGACGAAAAACAGTTCTTTCAGAAAAATTATTTTTTAAGTATAAGATATTTTTATACTATATGCAACTATAAAATTAATAAAAACAATCATAATTAGATAATATTTAATAAAAAGATACTAATTAACATTTAAAAATAATAAAAAATAGAATTTTACCTTTTAAATAAATGAAAAGAAAATATATTTTTCAATAAAAATCAGTATTTTTCCCGATTTATTAAAAAATGAATATTTTTAGAAACAAATCACCATTTTATCAATAAGATATCTTTGATACCATAATAAAAAATATTATATGATGTTTATAAAATAAAATTTTAACAATTTTAATTAATTATTTATAATATTAACTCATAAAAATCCATAAAATACATTTTGGATGAACACATATTTTAAAAGAATAAAATTAATTTACAAAAAGGTTAGTGTTTATTTTATAAGAAGTTATCAATAAATTTATATTTAGTAGATACTTTATATATATTTCAAGTTGATGTTTATCCTAGTAAAACTAACTGATTTAATATCTAGTTTATAATAGTCATATTTAAATAATAATATTTCATGGTTGATTCAAGCTCAGAGTTGCATGTTGTAAAATTCATAGAGTACTATTTTATTTAAAATAAATAATGGGGTATTAAATACATGGGTGTGTGATGTGATTAGTTTTCAATCATTATTAAACCTTATATTTATTCATCATCAACATTGATGTAGGAATTTCTTTACTATGTAAAGACCATATATATGATAGTTATCATTATATGACATTGTGTAATGATTTTAATAAGTCTATATTGAGTTTCATAAAATGTGCATGTCATTTATTTTAATTTAGACTCATGATATTTTATGTGTTATTTGTGATATTATTCCATATTTCCTTCTGTTTCTACTTGGTATATGCCATATCATTATTCTATAAATAGTACCAAACTAATAGGTGGAACCATCACGACTCAAGGGCACTAGATGGGGAGCATGTTTGAAGTTATATATGACATGATGACTAGAGTAGGTTGGATGATAGTGTATAATGTCCCAGTGTAGCTTGAATTGGGTGAATGATAATCCATTTAATCTAACCCATGAGGAAACATAGGGAATTATTTTCTATGTGACCCGGCCCGAGAGGAAGAAATAGGAAATGATGGATTATTTTGGACTGACCATGTGGTATGGGGACTTTATGAGTTTTGAGAAGCATTGAGTCTAGCACCTACAATTATAGATTTTACATGACCATTATGTTAATTTCTATAAAGGATCCAATGTAGGTACTTTTGAGGTTTTTGGTGTCTTTGTTAATGCATGAACTCTTGACATGGTTTATTTTCCTTATGTTAGATGTTATTTATTATCATCTCATATACTATTATGCGTTTGAACTCATGTTAAAGAAGAATTTTCTGTATCATACAATGTTTTGTTACTCACACCCTTTACGAGAATCTTGATGTTCATATAGAATTCATGTATAGGGATAGATATTTGGGAAATAGATCCATTGTAGATAACTGAGTCATGGAGCATAGAGCTAGTGGTGGGACTGAGATAATCTCTGAAGGATTATACAATGCTTATTAATTTAAATATTGGTTTTAATTATTCTCTAGGTTAGATTAAAAATTTAGTAGCCCATTACTTATCTGTATAAATTTTTTACCTTTTTATTATATTTTATTCCTTTTGTTTCTATGATTATTATGTTATATTTATATTATTGGTTCAATGATAGGATATTGAGGGTATAGTCAACCCCTAGCAGACTTCAGACCGTCAGTACTAATCAGTAGCCTCCCGTATACAGGGATAAATGCATGAGGTTACATGACTCTTCAACATAGACCCCATGCTTCATGTATGGATGTTACATCCTACATTGGTAATAAAATTTATTAATGGAAATATGTAAAATTGTGATTTTAAATTTTTTTATATTGGGGTATCCATAGAATGAGATGTGGATATGTTTTTAGGAAATATCGATTTTCAATTGGATTTGGGAAAATGGGATTTTTCCATTGGAAATAGAAAAATATAATTTCTTTTAGAATTTTTTGAATATGGAAATTAATTAATATTTAAGAAAATATTATGTGTGCTAAAAATGGATTTTCAAGGAGAAAACATTTGTCTATGGATTTTTGGAATAAATATTTTAATTAATATATATATTTCATAAGGATTTATATAAATAATAATAATTAGTTTTTTAAATACTAATTAATTTTTAAGATTAAATAGAAATACATATTGAGTTTTCGCATATATGGGATTTCTTTAGAGTCTAGAGGAAATCCCAATTAAATTATAATCATCCACTATGTATACACTTCAGGTGATATATAGATATAAGTGGATGTGATACTAGTAAACAAAATATATCACTCTTAATCAATGATGAATCATAGCTCTATGTTTGAGTTATGTTAGAGTATATGTACACAATTGGTTTGAGCACATTATTATTGATTTCAATGTGTGTATTTTTTTTCACATATCTAATTTATGATGGTATTTTAAAAAAATTTCCATTTATTTTTGTTTTCCAGTGATATTTTAATTTAAATAATTTTTAAATGATTATCTTATGGTTGTATTCTAGAGAAAAAATGGTTCCCCATGGATTCATTTAACAATTTTATTTTATTAAAAACCTCATGAAATTATGGAAAACTCCTGAGGATATGTCACATTAGAACATTGTTCTTATGATTTAGGCACCAAATATAGTCTTATATAAAATTTTATTAGATCCATAGTTTTGACTCGTGACATCATATGTCCAATATGTAATGAGAAAAAGATGGTTGAGACTAAATTTATACCAATAAAAATATATAAGAAGACTTATTATTACAATCTAAAAGTTACCCTTATTTTTTATTAATGGATTGTGTATTCATGACCTCATAGAATATTTTTTTGTCTTATTAACACATGATGATTTGAAACTGAATATACCTCATGAATAATTGTAGGAATCATATGAACTTTATTAGAATATATAGATTTAATTTACATTTTTTTATATTTAAAATGGTTTCCCATGACATTGGAGTTTTTTATATTCTAAATGGTTGATTAATATGAAACATAATTTTTTTATATAACATAATTAATTTAAATGAAATTATGAAAGAGAATAATAATCCACCATTTTATGATTCAGAATATTTTTCCTATGATATTGAATAATAGTGATATTTTAAACAATTGATGAGATTTATTGTTTATTATAAAATAATATTTATATGAGATATTTATTTCGACATGGATTAGGGAAATTATTTATGTAGTAAACTAATATGAATTTTCAAAGGGTATAAACAGTTATACAAGATTTCCATGTTATTGGTATGAGAAATTGTACATGCTATCCAACATATTTATAATGGCATCTATTAGGATGGGTTGAGGGATGTGGATAAGGACTTTTTGTTTTTAAGTACAATACTTAATTTTTAATAGGATGTTATATCAATAAAAATAATTAACAAGAGGTTAGTTATTTTTAATTGTATCTTAATATTTTTTGTAAACTCTAGAGGCATCAATGTTTATATTTGGATATTATATTTTAGAGGGGATATATTAGAAGTGGTGGGTAGTGATTAAGTAGGTAATAATGGATAAAAATATTAAAGGTATAGTTTTTATGATAGAATTCCAGGAATAATTATACCCAATAGTGTTGATGTTGGATATATATGGAGAGTTCCATGATGTTGAGTTGAGAAATTTATCCATTATAGAGTATGAATATAAATCTCTTTAATTATGAGATGTATGAAAAAGTGTTGGTAATAAATTAATGGTTGAAACTACGAATATTTTAAATTTTTATATAATGAATTATTTTTTAATAATTATTATACTAGTACTACCATCTAATAAAGTTGTGGTTAGTATATAAGATTCAATGTAGAAAATTATAATCGTCATAAAAAAGGTTAATTCTATTCTTCCTCAATATGGAAGAAGGAAGGGTTAATTTATTAGTTTGAAGAGGACAAAAAATATTTTTTATGAGAATTTATTTATAAAATTTCTCAATTTTAGAAAGGTAATGTATCAATAAAGTACATCTAATTTATTTTAATGGGGAATCCAAACTCAATGTGTCAAAATTTACTTTGCCCATTTTTTCATTGTAATAATGTCAGTTACATTATGAATTATTATAATTAGTTTTTGGTGGATAGTAACAGTGTATATCCAACCATTTAATAGGATCAAATGTAAAAGGTGATGAATTGAGGTTACCAGAGTTACAGACTCATAAAAACATGAGGATTCCTTTTTAGAAGGAGTGACCAACACCACATTAGAGTCATTTAAAACTCTTTGAGGTTAATCAAGAAACACAGAAGGTTAAAATTGAAGATGGTCACTCTATTGTTTTAGGTACATACTAATAGAATATAATATTTTTTAAATATTAATTTATATAAGATAACCACATTCTTCTACATCTACATAATTTATCTAAATAATGGGGTTTCACAAGAATTTGATTCCATATTCGATAAGAATAGGTACCCCATATAGTGAAAACATTGAATTTAGATTCAAGTTTCTATATTGTACAATCTTGATTGGAACAATGTAAATCTAAAGATAAATTTATCTCACTAGATAAAAACATAAAAAATTCATTATCAATATTGATTATGAAATTTAATTAGAATCTAAAATCCACTATATTTTTTATCAAGTATTGTAATATACAATTATATTATTCCCAATATAGATTTTTTTACCCACTACAACAAACTACAACACCCAAATAAAATATTTTTAAAAGATAAACTATTACATTAAAATATTTACAATAACACATTACGGTAATGAAACATGAAACATAATTATGAAAATTAAATAAGGAATAAAATAATAGGTAAACACAAAGACTATGATTATTAATTATTCATCATATTGGTTTTCCATGAAGACCTTAAAACTAAATAAAACCATAAAAAATGAAAAAACACAAGAAATATAATATAAATTTTGATAATGAAATGGAATAGTTGAATGATTGAATTTTAGATTAGTATATATGGTTATATGTTAGGGTAAAACCCTGTATTATGTTTGTGAGAAATATATTTGATTTTTGGGAATGCATATAACCAATTGGTATAATAAAAAAGATATAATGATAGTAAAATACATTTATTAAAATTAATAATGCATTTAAAATCATATATTAATCATGTGTAATATATATTTAATAGTTATAAAAAATATAAAGTAAGAAATAATTGAATTATGATCATTCATTGTATAAGGATTTTGTTTTTGTTCAATAAAAATTATTTTTATAATTAATTTATTTTAAAATATGTGTATCTAAGATTTGGATTTTAAAATATAAATATATTTACCATTTATTTATAAAAATGAAAAATACTAATTTAAATAATGATAATTATTTGGTTGTAAGTATGAATACCATCATCTAATGTTTAAATAAGATACAATTATATTAAAATTTAATTTTCATGATAAGTATATTCATACTCATTTAATGATTAAAAATTGATATGAAATATAGATAATAAAATATAAATTATGAAAATGTTAACAACTATAAAAATTCTATTTTTACAATATATTTTATTTTACATGACCCGACTAACTGAGCCCCTCTAAGGAAGCCATTTTTCAATTGTTAAAACCCCAATCCATCCTGTAATACATTAGGTATGGTCACTAAAACCAAGAATTCATAAAATTAAAATTTTAGGTCTTAGCCTAAAGTACTTATACACAACACACACCTCCCCCATCCCATAAAAATATAATGAAATAACTAAAATTGAAAGATAAATACTATAAATTTATTAATAAACCTCAACAATCCACCTAGGAAGGAAAATACATAGAGAATAAAATATAGAGGAAAAATAAATAAATAACTAGAAAAGAATCCAAACCTTGCAACTGAAAAGAGTAGTTTCCCTACCCAAACTAATAAGATCCAAACACCATCATCCAATACCACCATATAGCACCACTAAGATCCTTTGACCCCTACCCTAACAAATATCCACTGATCTACCTATCATATTCATAAGACACGATATGTGAAGTTAACATTCCCATGCATATGTAAGTATATACAGTCCCGATAGGATTCCATGAAAACAAAAAATCAATAAGAGAGGGGTAAACCAGATTATATCATAAATTATGATGGGGAAGAGAATGATAAACCAAAATATGCTCAATAGACAATCTAATAAAATTAAATAAGTCTTGATCTACATATCTTACCATAGGTGAGAGATTTTTTGGATTATCTATAAATTTATTTATCCGAAACCAATTTACCAATGTTACATATCTAAAACGGTAATAGTTAATCGTTCACCATATATAGATTGGAGTAATACTCCCTCTAGTATAAGATCACACACCATGAATGAGATCTTTGATATGAATAATAATGACTCAATAGAAAGAGGATCTTATGTACCAAGAGGGTAAACATATATAATCCATATATATAAGGTCTTGTTCACTATATATTATGGTAGAATATCCAAAACTACCATAGGATAGTTGGAGACCAACACCCTACTGAAATTGTGCTTCCATGGGGTTTATTATTCACCAGAGCACTATGATATTCCAACCGGATTCTAGTCATTGACTATTTAAATATGAAAATCGAATAACATTAACTTACTTCCCTATATTATGTCTAGGTTATTGAAGATAAGTCCTCCATCACATTCTATATTGTAAAACCAATGGGGATGGACTACTTGTGAGTTAAATATTGAGTATGTACTAAGAGATATGCCAATAAGGTTACCTTGGGAAAATCACAAGACAAGTGCCTTGGGGAACAAATCTTATAGTCCAGAAAAGTATCTTGTCTATTTTGGGAAACCCCACACCGCTTGTAAGGGTCCAGATACATGGTGTGTATGTTAGAATATATCATGTGTGGGACCCAAGGTGATAATCATCATATACCAAAGTATCATGTGTCTAGTGAATTCAAGGTACACAATATGTGGTACTATCCTAAAGGGTGTATAGGGATAAATGGACTCTAGGTTGTGTAGTCACTATAAATTACATGTAGTTATCTAATGGAATTTTTCCTTTGAGTTATTCACATGGAATGTGACATTTATAATATACGGAAACCCTTTGTATCACTACACCTAGATTATATGGTGTGTGTTCTTCTGAACTGAACATCATGAAGTCTGGGATTTTCTAAAAACATTATTGATTATTTAATTCTTTACGACCACCACTAAATCCTCTACTAAACACCCAAAAACATTATTCAAACGCATAACTCATTGTAGAATTTTTTTCTTGAGGTCACCTTATGTCTATTTCTCATTAATAATGGTATATTATTTCATTCCACACAAGATACCCATCATGTCACACACCTCCTCTTGGAAATCATTTGGCACCACTCTATCATATGAGAATCACCATTGTCTAGTGATTCTTTCATCCAAAAAAACTCCCAATGATGTTAGAAATCAAACAATATATGTTCCAAGGATTGATCGGTATTTGAACAAGTTTATGAGTTTAATTCTTGACCATAAGATTGCTAATGAAAAATACCCAGTGAAAAAGGAGTATAAAACCTTAAAAATATTAAGGATTATAATAATGGTTGTCATTGAAATCTTTTTCATAAATTGAGGGTGTGAAATCCAAAGATAATGGATTGAATATAATAAATCCCCGAGGATAATTACACATAATGTTTTTGGAATTTAATAAATTTATATGTTTATGTATATATCAAATTTAGTAGAAAATATTATCATGTGAACTAAAAATGAAAAAGGAAGTGAGAAATTCCAACAATAACAAAGACTAACATAAATAAGAGTCAAATCATTTATGAATCTTAAATTCACATTGGTGTTGTGTTTGATCTCATGAAGTTCATCATCAATTCAGGAATTCTCTAATCCCATGCCAAGACATCTCCCATAACTGCTCTCAAGTATCTTAGTGTTATGGAACCAAATCTTGAAGACTAGCATATATTTATCATTACACTCAAATGAGATGCTATATAAAAAATTACTTTCACACAATATACACCTTTGTACATCAAATAATAATGAAAACCTATAAATAATTTCATAAATAAATGTGATAAATCCATGAATAAACCTATAATATCCATAGGGTAAGAACAATAACTAGAGAATCAAATAAAGGGGTATAATAAATTCCCAGTATAATATAAAACCAAACTAATAACTGAATAAAGGGAGGTCCCTACTGAAACTACCAATATTCAAAAACTATTATCTAATGCTTCCAAAAACAACCACTAAGATAGACCGACTCATGGTCACCCCACATCTCCACTAATCTTCATGTCATTTATGTAACTCATGACAAGTACGAGTATGTTTACCATATAGGATCTAATATATAAATACATAATATGAAACCCTAAAAAACATATCAATAATAGAGGGCACATTTATATCACATCACAAACCAATTGATAAGAGAATTATAAACACAAAATGCTAAAATGAAAACCATTGAAAAATGACGATTTCTCTATCTACATAGCTAGTATCAAGTTAAATATCATCACACAAATTCATAGATAATTTCCTCTAAACTTAGTAAATCAATTTAATCTATCTAGAGTTGTAATAGTGGATCATGATACCTAGAGAGATAAGGATAATACTAACTCAAGTATAGGATCATGCATCCCAAATTAGCACTAAGATAGGGGGAATACCTAATCTATAGATAAAGGATCTCACGCCCCATGTGGGTGGGTAGGTGGGGGTGATATAGACCATATTCAATATAGTTTTTGTGGATCTCATTCAACTTTTAGTATGTGTAATTTAAAACCCTACCTTTGGATAGTGGGTTACTAGTGCCCTTATGTAACTGAACTACTACGAGGGTTTTCATCACAGATAATACTCTCATATTAACTCCTAACCATAGTCATAGACTATATAAAGATGAAGAGAGAATAACCTATCCATAATCTCACATGATCTGTATAAGATATTGATGATAAGTCAAAAATTTCATTCTATGTGGAGGAAAACTCAGAATGGACTACTTGTGAGTCCAAATATGAGTTTGTGTTAGGAGATATGATTTGAAGGCGGTCCTAAGAAAAACAAAGGGTGTGTTCCTAGGGGTATAGGGATCATAAAACTAATAAGTTTCCCAGTAGTAAACTCCCCATATATTATATATGTACACACATATATGTGGTATATGTTACAATACATTCCATGTTTTACCTATATTTTTACTTATAATGTATTACACTTTCCCATACAGTGTTAATTAAATATACATGATGTTTGATGCCAAAAAAATAGTATATAAGGATAAGCGTAATAATATTGATGAAATCCATGTACAAGACATGTAATCAATTAGGGATACACTGGATGTGAGTCAATCACTTAGCGTCTGATATAGAAATACAACAAAAACCATAACCACTATAGCGCCCATTATCCACGGTGAGTTTTCTTCCAAACTACATATCATGTAGTCAGGGATTTTCAAGAAACTTTATAGTTTCCATCATTCTTCTCAATCACTATCAAATCCACCTACAATAATTCCTAATAATTCATAACATTCATAAATCACTACCTAAGTTTGATTTTTATCCATTTATCACCTGAGACATGTTCTATCATTGGGTTATACAAGATACCAGTCACGCCACACAGTGTTTCTAAAAAATCATTATACACCACACTATTATTCATGGTCTTCCATTATCCAACGATTCTTTTAAACACTAATTAATTCATTGATATTTTCAAACACGCATGTTTGGATCCATGTTTTTATAATTATTTGAAATAGAATGATAGTATAATCATGGTTTGTATAGAATCCATTGATGAAGAAATGATAGAATATTTGATAAAACAATAAAAACACAAATGTGAATATTAAAAATGGTCATTACTACATTTACCATCAATCATTGGTTGTTAAACCAAATATAAATGATTGAACATCACAAATTCATGATGATCACACCAAAAAAGTTTTCAAAATTAAATAATTTTATAGTTCCATGAATAGGTGAATTATTGGGAGAAAATATAAACACATACTAGAAGAATAAAAAATGAATAAAGAAACACTATAAATAACAATTCACAACCTAATGAATGGTTTGATCATTGATGAAATTCAATTCACACTAGCTTCATTGGTGATTTTGCGGTGTTCATCATCGATCCTCAAAATATACGATCCTACACCAAGACCTATCTTATAGATGATATCAAATATCTTAGAGTAATGTGACTAACCTCATTGATCTGATTAATTAAGGGTTAATTATGTTTCAAATTCGTTATGATAATTAATTAAATTAATTAATCAATTATTTAATAAATTCAATTTAATTTTTCCATGGCTTTAGACTATAATGGGTCATAATGAGAACAAAATTAATGTCATGCATAGGATAAAACCCATGATATGAACTCAAGTTCAGTTCAAATTTATTATTAAAGGCCTCATTTAGAAGATAAATCATCATTTCAAAACACTTATATTGTAATAAATAATTTATATATTTTAAAAATTCAACATTAGGGTTTTCACGACACCCAAAATTCATTCTAACACCACCATTAAATTCAATATCATTCCCAATATTATTTAAATGGTCTAATCACAAAAATCAGATTTTTTATAGGATGTATACATCTAGAAGATAAAGTTTCCTCTTTTATTATTTAATTATGAATTACTGAATCCAAAATTTAGAAAAGTTAGGCTGAAATATGGTAATAGGATTAATATATTATTTTTGGTAAAACCATAAATAAAGTACAAAATAAAAAAATATTTAGCAGATATTAAATAAGTGGTAAAAAAGAATATCATGAATTTAAATAATGAATTTTATATTTAGAAATTTCTAAATTCCTTTTGTTATAGTTGGATTCATTCCGACGATTAAAACAATAATTTCACTAGCTAAATATCTTAACCCCCATTTTATTCCATGTTTTCCCCTATCCTAACTTAATTTCCCAAATAAATATAAAACATTTTTACCATTAAAAAGATATCTCATCCATAAACCCAAAAAAATATATCCTTTAGTTGTATTTGACCTATTTTCCAAAATTTACTATTAATTTTTTTATTTTATGTTTTATTAAAATTATTATGAATTATATTTTAAATTTATATAAATAATGTGTATAAAAATATAATGTATAATAATAAATTAAATAAAAATAATTTTTTTATGTTTCTTGAGCGGTGATACAAAAGTGTAATGTATAAATAAACTAACTATTTGTTGTTGGAAAAATTAAATAAAACACAATCTTTGTGAATTCCCCTATTACAAATCATGTATGTATATTGTAATGCCCTGAACCTAGTTACCTTGAGTCGGTGCATTATTTAATAACATTGGAATGATTAAAAGGAATCAAGTATTGAAGGACCCATAAATGTAGTAGTCTTGAAAAATAGTTTACATAAATGAACATTACATTACACATTCAAAAATAAAATACAACTTAAATAATCTATTGAGAATGCCATTATTCCCCTAGCCTAACCCTACATATCAAACATAATACACTTCTTGGAATCTTTAGAAAACAAAACATAAGAAAGCGGTGAGCTCAGATTATCGGTAAGGGTAAATAATTTGGCGTATGCTATAAACTTCTAAGGAAAGATGTGTAATAAAAACAAAATCCTTTTAAACATAAACTTTAACATAATATGGAGAAAATAAATCATACATTACCATACAAACATGGTAATGTATATTCTATTAGTCTAATAACCACATGTAATAATTAATTTCATAATGAGGGAATGCCTAACACCAGACATCATTACTACAGAGTCAAGGCCTCATACCAATACTACAAATAAGATTTTTTCAAGGCCTTGTTCCAAAACACTAGTTTGCCTCAGGATACCTCACTATGCATCAAGGGGCTATAGAGGGCTCCACTCGTCACAAAATAATTCCATTGAATTCCTCATATGAAAATTTTGAAACATAACATAATTATTCGTATTAAAAATAGCATAGAAAATTTCAATACTTTATCTATAAACCATGAATGGTATAAAAATATCACATCCACAGTAAAACATATCATAACACATTCGATAAAATATGGAATATTTTATTGTAATAAATCAACCTCCATCAAGAATAATATTCAGTAAGAATGTTGATATAGTTGAAAATGATCAGTAAAACTCTTTGAGTGAAATACCCCTTCTTCATGAAATCATTTAAATGTCACACAATTTATAAAGGAAGACATTTAAAAGATATTTTTTAATCAATGTGTCCCATACAACTTTGAAACTTTTTAATCGAATTAACATTTTAAAACATTCATGTCCACATAAATAAATCCTTAAAAGAATTTTCAAAACATGGACATTAATGAGAAAGATTTAGAAGAATAAATATTTAAAACATTTAAAATGATGTTTTAGTTAAAGAGTACATTAAAAAAAATAATTTTGAACAATATTTTATGAAACATGGAAATTGATAATAAATATGTCCTAGTAAAAATATACACATAAACAATCTTGGATTATAATGAAATCCAGGAATTAACAATTAACTTATACTTTCCCTTAGTAGATAGTATGTTTAGCATCCTATATGATGAAAATATTAA
The DNA here is from genome assembly GCA_963277665.1 of Viscum album. Lineage (NCBI taxonomy): Eukaryota > Viridiplantae > Streptophyta > Magnoliopsida > Santalales > Viscaceae > Viscum > Viscum album. The sequence continues at coordinate 645,168,924 of OY728138.1, forward strand.
GTTATTAAATAATACCAGAACCATATTAATATTTATGATATCATACATGATTCGTTTATGTCTTTATACTAATCATTTAATAAAAATTTCAATGTTAAATTAACAATTTGGTAATAATCGCTTTCTTTATCGTACATGTTTTAACTTTTTATTCTTGATTGTATCACTTAGATCATGATTTACAAACTTACAGAATATAGAAAATGATTTATATATCATATATATTTATAATATAAATATTTATAACAGATAGATATATGAAATGGAAAACACCATTTATGGAGACGGTAGGCCGTATGTACGCATAAACGCTGTTTCTGTTTTCATATCGTATTGAACAGAACTAAGTGAATAAGATATATGTATATATATATATATTCAGTAACATTATTATGTCATATATTACATAATTATTAATAATATATATTTTTATAATCATCATTGAATGGTGAAGGTAGAAATGAGTCTCATCGCGTCATGGAGATGGTAAGCCATACGTACACACGAGCAACGATATCATTTCTTTAATAATTAAAAGGCGTATAATTGGAAAGTATATTAATTTTAAAGAGAAATTATAATTTCATTTTTATTATTTATATAAATATTATTCATCATTATATCCATCCAAATAATATAGTGTTGAATAAAAAATTACACCCCGACGTGGAGACGACAAGTTGTACGCACACACACATGGGGACATTATCATTCATAGGATGGATATAATAATGAATATTTTTGTACCATATTTATAAAAACATCACATTATGTATAAGGTAATGGAGTTATTATTTTATTATTGAAATAACAAAGAACAATAAAGTGGAAGAAGAAGATAACTTTGAAAGAGGTGATGGAATTATTACCTCTTCTGCATGTGCTTTTTTTTTATTTGAACAAAAAGGCTCTTCTGGTTGGATTTATGCTCAAGAGAAGGCCTATAGATTAATTTTTGGATATTTGGGAGGATATTTGGGAAGGGTTTTTCAGAGAAAAATTGATTTGGAGGTGTGAATTTGAGAGAAGGGAAAATTCTTTTTTAAAAGAGGGGTGAAGGGGACCTTAAGAAAAAACATGAAATATTATTTTATTATACAATCATATTCGGTTTTTAATGTCACCAAATGAATTTATTTCGACAATTATATGGTTATGGGTCAAAATAATCTCAACCAAAAGGTTTTAGAAAAGTTTAGGTTACCATATTAACCTTATATTTTAGATTTAACTCTTGGTTAAATAGTTTAACATTTACCATGCCTCCTTGTATTTTTATATTATATGGTTAATAAAATTACTATAAAATTCCAAGATAACACCAAGTGTTTCATTAAGGACATATCTATTATTATATAATTCTTTTTTTTGAACGTTATATTTTTAAAACTATTATATAATTTAATAATATATTATTAATTTTAAAAACCCATTTATGTTAATTTTGACACTATTTAATATTTGTTTTTTGTTAAAGTACTAAAAACGTTATCAATTCAAAAAAGAAAAATATTTAATCAACCCTAACATGTAATATTAACCTATAATGTTAGTTTAATTCTTCAAAACTATCAAATTATATTTATTTTAATATTTATAATATCATTTACTTGATTCTTTAATTAATAAGGAAAATAATGCATCATCATTGTGTCACAAATAAATTTAATTATTTAATGTATAAAAATTATAAATAATATAACATGATGTAGGAAATATTTTACCTTTATAATGAATATTTATAGTAGAATATATCTTATGTATAACCCTGTATTAAAAATGGTTTAGTTATTAAACATTGAATTTAACACTTTAACTCTTCTTTAAACAAAATAATAACAAAATTCCTAATCTAATACAAGTGGAAAAAATGATCATATTTTATTCCTAAGGTTGTTTTTGGTCGAAATAGACTTATCCAATAGAATTAAGATACTTTTTAGGGTAATTATATTATCATTTTCACCTTTAATTACCCCATTTAGTTTTAACTGTGGTAAATAAAAGTCAAAAGTCACTATCCACCAAAAATTATTTTTACCTTATTGAAATAAATTTTAATTACTGATGTCAACCATGTCTCTTTTATTTTTGATATTCAATTCATAGAAGGCGTAAAATTACATTTTATGCAAATTTGCAGTTTTTCATAGAAGGTGGGTAAAAGACGCTAAAATGTTCAATAAAATTTTATAAATCTAATTTTATTATTAAATGACTCCAATGAATTACATTGAACTTATATTGGCTTTAAATATCTATTTTTACATAAAATAAATTTAAATAAAATAAATAATTATTTAAGTAAAAAGTCAGTTTTAAACTATAACATAGTGTTTTCACTATTCATCAAAATTTGAATGTTTTTAGAAAAATACAAAAAACTCACCCTTAACTAATTAAATATTAAAAATTCAAAAAGGAATTCTATTTTACCAAATTGAAAACATATATGTTTAATTAATTAATTTAAAATTAATTCACATTGTCAAAACCAAAAATTGTGTTTTTAAAAAATTAAAACTATCAGAAGATTGACATGTGTTTATGAAAATTTAAATATGAAATTACATATAATGATATAAATTGTATTAAATGATAAAAATATAATCTAATTATACTTTATAACAATTCAAATGCATAAATTAAAACTATTTATTGTTTTGATTAAATATTTTTCAATTAAAATTTATTATTTTCACTATTCATCAAAATATGAAAGTTATCAGAAAAGTACCAAAAATTTATCCAAACTAAATTTTTACTTACTTCTTCTAAAGAAGAATTTAATTTCATTAAATTGAATATATAAAAGTTTCAAATATTAGTTTTACAAAGGGTCCTCTATTAAAAGGCAGTAAAATTACATTTTTTGAAAAAATAATTCTTTTATCTAAAAAATGTATTTGTTCTTATATTATGTATATGAAACAAAAAATATGGATTATAAAATTATATGGAGTATATGAAATTTAAAATTCACTTAATAATATTCTTAATCACTTTTTGAACGACTATTTTTGTTAGTCGTGGTGTGCTCGAACTCAGTGTTGCGTGTAGGGAATGTTATTGAATTTATTGGAACATATAACGTACTCTGAAATCTTGGGGTGTTATATTCTCCCCTCCTTCAATAAATTGAATCCTTTCAATTTAATTTTTTTTTTCAAAAATAAAAGGTTATAATAGAAAAATATCTTTATGGAAAACCCACATCGGAAATTGGGTTAAAAAAATTTAGTCTTAATAAGAGGGAAAGGGAAATAAAAAAGTCAGCACCAAATTATGATCTTGATTAGGAGAACATTGGTGGAAATTAGAGACACATATTTGCAGGGAAAAAAATATTTATAGGAATTTATTAAGGTCATCAATCAAAAACAACTGTAAAATTGAGGGCCTCAAATCCATAAATCTATAATGATTTAAAATATCATGGTTAAGAAAAATATAAAGTATTTAGATAACCCTTTTTTGGTTTTAATTTCCCTTACCTAAATTTTAAGAATTAATTTATTCATAGAATAATTGGATAGAAAAAAATATACGTGACAAGTAGAGTTTCATCCTTCAACTAATTCCTACCACAAACTTATCTTTCACTTGAAAAGATGATATAATTCAAAAATATTTTATTTATCCTAATCATATAGGGTTCCAAATATAATGAATTTTTAATTTATTTTTCAGAGTATTTAAAAAAACGACATTATACAAACCAGGATATCACGTAGGACAACGGTAGGTGATTCACCTTTGTCGCCCTTTGGTTGTGGGTTCAAGTCTAGCGGCCTTGCCAGACACGAAGGGTTGTCACCTGACCTCTAGGTTGTCCTTTTTATAACAATACAAAAATAATCTTAAGAAATTATTTAAAATTAATGATAGTATCTAATGTCAAACATAATCCGTTATAACCTTTAGATTTATCTAAAATACTTCTGTCCAAACTCACAGTCTAAAATTTATAATGAATGTAAACACAATGAAGATCTTGTTTTTCCACGTAATAACATGTGAATACCTTCATCATGTATTCTTTTAAAATATGGTAACACCATGAATTACAATAAAAACTTATTGATTACATTCATGCTCCCTTATTACTTATAGAATACTGGATATACTCCTTATATCCAAAAAATTTTGTAAACTACAACAATAATGGAATAAACAAACAATTAATCAGTTCCAAGGTAGTCAAGAATATCTAATATAATTTATCCAAATAAACGATCTCCTATTCCAAAATTACTACCTCAGTATCGGGACCATATTAAGGTTTATCTTTCCTTTAACCATGTATTTTTCAAAATGATTAACTTGCAACTATGTCACTTTACCTAGTACCATAAAATATCAAATCATTAATGAAAACATACTGCAGTATAATCCTTATATACTTTAAAATTCTTATAACTTGTACATCATTAATAAAATACTCAAATTACACAATTATTTAATAACAACACAAGAACACTAATCATCACTCTTCATTTACGGTGGTATTAGAACTTTTTTATTATCCAATAGTATCATTTGGGGTATACTCTGATGATTGGGACATTGATTCGGGTAGTGTCCCAAATCCATGCAGATGAAGCATTGCACATTTGAAACCTTTTTCTTACCCTTTCAATCACGTACATAGTGTTCTTTTCCTCCACACTTATAAAAACTCTCATTCCCTTCATTCATTTACCAAGTACACTTATTCCACAGTTATTACATATGGGAAAATTATTCATTCCTCTCTTCCCTTTATCCATCTTTCTCTCTACCATCCTTTTCTTCTATTTCTTCCCTTCAAAGCCATTAGACTCAAGGAATTATTTACTTATATTGTTAACAAATGATAATATTTCTTTATATGATTAGAATATGTGGGAGAATATTTCCCTTATAAATGTTTTCTTATTATTATAAAAGATATGATCCTTCTTATTCTTTGGATCATGTGTATTGCTGGAGTTATCATTCCTTCTACTGGGTACCATTTCTAAGCAATTTCATACACTATGTTAGTTTATGAATCGAAATTCATAATTCCAAACTTCTAAAATACCTAAATTTAATTGAAAAAATTATGCATATAATCTATAATCATAAAAATGTTTTCTTTGATGAAGTATTTACTCTTAAATCAATTATAATGGCTTGTAAAAAAATTTGAATTATCTTAAGAACATCCCCTAGGAGTGTCGTAACAAATAGTGCAACAAGACCCATTTTCATTTATCAGGATACCCAGGGTCAAACCTGAAATTCCTTGTCGTAGTTTTTAAACCTAGGTAAATCTGTGCCAGATCCACCTCTACATGATCGTATCCTGACTTGGATGTATTGGTTGGAAAAATCACAAAATCTATACATTACTAAAATTCTATGAATTTCTTCTATAATAATCCTCAAAGTTTCTCTTAGGGTAATGTTTCAAAATCAGATTTTATCTAAATCTATTTCCAAGGTTGTTGCTAAAATTCCTCTGATACCAACTGTGATTCCCCGACCCCAGTTACCCAGAGTCGGTGCATTATTTTAATACATTAGAATGATTACAAGGAATCAAGTCCTGAAGGACCAATCGGTTTAGTAATATTGAAATAGATTACATACATGATGGTTATATTACACATTCAAACATAAAACAAAACATAAATAATATGTTGAGAACGCCATTATTCACCTATCTAAAGCCTTAATATCAAACAAAACACACTTATTGGAATCCTAGGAAAACAAAACAAAAGAAAAGGGTGAGCTCAGAAGAACAGTAAGGGTAAATAATTTAGTGTAAGCTATAAACATTTCAGGCAAGATGTGTAATAAAAAAATAGCCTTTCAAACATAAACTTGAACATAATATGGAGAAAATAAATCAAATATTACCATATAAACATGAACATGGATATTCTACTAGTCGAATAATTACATGTAATAATTAATTTCATAATGAGGGAATGCCTAATGTCAGACATCATTACCACATAGTTAAGGCCTCGTGCCAAGACTAAAAATAAGATCTTATCAAGGCCTTGTGCCAAGACACTAGTTTGTCTCATGAGGCCTATCGATGCATCGAGGAGCTACAGTGGGCTCTGCCCATCCCATACTAAGTCCATTTCATTCCTCTTATGAAAATGTAGAAACATAATACAAAAATTCTTATTAAAACTACAATACAAAATGTCAACACTTTATCTATAAACCATGATTGGTATAAAAATATCACATCCATAGTAAAACATATCATAACTCATTAAATACAGTATGGAAGATTGTATTATAATAAATCATCCTGAAGGAAGAATAATATCCAGTAAGGATGTTCATATTGTTGAAAATGATCAATAAAACTCATGGAGTGAAATACCCCATTTTCATGAACTCATTTAAAAGTCACACAATTTATAAATGAAGAAATTTATGAGATATTTTCGAATGGAAGTGTCATATACCACTATGAAACTTTTTAAAGGAATTACTATTTGCAAACATTCATGTCCATATAAATAAATCCTTAAAACCATTTTGAAAACATGCATATTAATGAGAAAGATTTAGAAGAATAAATATTTAATACAATTAAAATGATGTTTCAGTTAAAGAGTACCTTAAAAATAATTATTTTGAAAAATATATTATAAAACATGGACATGGATAATAAATATGTACGAGTAAAAAGATACACATAAACAATCTTGGATAATAATGAGATTGGGGAATTAACCCTTTTCTTGTACTTTCCTTTAGTCGAGGGTATATTGAACCACCTGTATGATGACCATATTATGTTATTAATTTATATTAGAACCATATTAATATTTATGATATCATAAATGATTCATTTATGACATTATACTTCCAATTTAATAATAATTTCGATGTTAAATTTACATTTCTGGTAATAATCACATTCTTTATCGTACGTGTTTTAACTTGTTATTCTTGATCGTATCACTTAGAAAATTATTTAAATACATACAGAATATAAAAAATTATTTATAAATCATATATATGTAGAATATAAATATGTATAATTGATAGATATATGAAATGGAAAACACCATTTATGGAGACGGTAGGCCGTACGTTCGCATAAACACTGTTTCCGTTTTCATATTGTATTGAAAAGAACTAAGTGAATAAAATATATGTATATATATATATTAAGTTTAATTATTATGTCATATATTACATACTTATTAATAATATATATTTTTATAATCATCGTTGAATGGTGAATTTGGAAATGAATCTCATCGTGCCGTGAAGATGGTAAGTCGTACGTACACACGAGAGACGATATCATTTCCTTAATGATTAAAAAGTGTAGAATAAGATGGTATATTAATTTTACATAGACTTTATAATTTTATTTTCATTATTTATAGACAAATTACTCACCATTATATCCATCCAAATAACTTTGTGTTGAATAAAAAATTACACCACGATGTGGAGATGATAAACAATACGCATGCACACATGGTGACATTATCATTCATAGGATGAAAATAAAAGTGAGTATATTTATACCATATTTATAATAAAATCACAGTATGTAGAAGTTACTGGAGTTATTATTTTGGTATGGAAATGTTAAATAAAGAGAATGTGGAAGAAGAAGATAACTTTGAAAGAGGTGATGAAATTATTACCTCTTCTTTGGGTGCTTCCATTTGATTTGAACAAAAGGGCTTCTTACGATGGATTTATGCTCAAGGGAAGGCCTCTATATTGAATTGAGGATATTTTGGAGGATATATTAGAAGGTGTTTTCCCTGCCAAATGGATTTGGAGTTTTGAATTTGAGATAAGGGGAAATTACCTTTTATAAGATGGGTGTAGGGAACCTTTGGAAAAAAACATGAAATATTTTTTTATTATATGATCATATTCAGTTTATAATGGATCTAAATTAATTTATTTCAAGAATTAAGTGGTTATGGGTCGAAATAATCTCAACCAATAGGTTTTAGACAAGTTTAGGCTACCATATTAACCTTATCTTCTACATTTAACTCTTAGTTAAATAGTTTAACATTTTCCATGTATCCTTGTATTTTTATATTATATGGTTAATAAAATTAAAATAAAACGACAAGAGAATCCAAAGTGGTTAATTAATGGCATATATATTATTATATAAGACCTTTGGTCTAACCTTATATTTTTAAGACTATTATATAATTTAAAAATATAGTATTTGTTTTAAAAACTCATTTATGTCAATTTTGACACTATTTAATATTTGATTTTTGTTAAAGTCATAACAACATTATCACTTCAAAAAAAACTTATTTAATAAACCCCAAAATTTCATATTAACTTATAAAGTTTGTTTAATGCATAAAAACTTTCAGATTATATTCATTTTAATATTTATAATATCATTTATTTGATTCATTTACTAATAAGGAAAATGTTGCATCATCATTTTATTATAAATAAATTTAATTATTTAATGTCTAAAAATTTAAAAAAATACCATGATGTAGGAAATATTTTTATCTTTCTAATGAATATTTATATTCGAATTTATCATATGTATAACCCAACATTTAAAATGTATTGTTTAATAAAATTTGAATTTTACACTTTAAACTCTTCTTTAAATAAAATAATAATAAATGTACTAATATAATACATGTAGACAAAAAGGGAAAAATTTTATTCCTAAGGTTTTTTTGGTCTAAATAGACTTATCCAATAGAGTTAAGACATGTTTTAGGGTAATTATAAAATCATTTTTACCTTTAATTACCCTATTTACTTTTAACCGTGGTAAATAAAAGTCAAACATTACTATTCCTAAAAAATTATTTTCATCTTATTTAACCACATTTTAATTATTGATGTCAACCATGTCTCTCGTATTTTTTAAATTCAATTCATAGAAGAGGTAAAATTACATTTTATGCAAATTCGAAATTGCAACTAGAAGGTGCGTAAAAGACGTTAAAAAGTTCAATAAAATTTTATACATCTAATTTTATTATAAAATTACTCCAATGAATTACATTGAAATTATATAGGTATTATATATATATATTTTTACTTAAAATAAATTTAAATAAAATAAATATTTTATTAAATAAAAAGTTGGTTTTAATCAATAACGTAGTGTTTTTCACTATTCATCAAAAATTGAAATTTTTTAGAAAAATTCCAAAAAATCACCCTTAGCTAATTTTGATATTCCAAATAAAAAAATGAATTCTATTTTACCAAATTCAAAACATAAAAGTTTCATTAATTAATTTAAAATTAATTCTCATTGTCAAAACCAAAAAAACGGGTTTTTAAAAAGTAAAAACTATAAAAAGATTGACATGTGTTTATGTCAAATTTAACTGTTAAATTACTTATAATGACATAAATTTTGTTAAATGATAAAAATATAATCTTAATATACCTTCAAACCATTAAAATGAATAATTTAACCCTATTATTTATTTCGATTAAATTGTTTTTTTGTAATTAAAATTTATCATTTTTCCTTATTAATCAAAATATGAAAGTTATCAGAAAAGTTCCAAAAATTTATACAAAATAAATTTTTGTATTCCAATTATAAATAAGAATTTAATTTCATTAAAGTTAATATAAAAAATTGTCAAGTATCGGTTTTAAAAATGGTCCACCATTAAAAGGCTGTAAAATTTCAATTTTTTGGAAAATACTTATTTTATCTAAAAAAATGAATTTTTTCCTATATTATGTCTATAAAACACATAATATGGATTCTAAAATTATATGGAGTATATAAATTTCAAAATTCAGTTAATACTATTCATAACTACTTTTTGAATGGCTAGACTGGTTAGTCGTGGTGCGCTCGTTCTTAGTGTTGTGTGTAGTGAAAGGTATTGAATTAATTGGAAGAGATAACGTACTTTGAAATATTAGGGTGTTACATATATCCATAAAATTATAATGATTTTTTATGATTAATTATAATACTATTAATATACGACATGACCATTTTTTACTCATTTAATATATATTGAAGATTGTCAACACTAAAAGAATAAGATGATAAAATTAAATAGTAACTAAATAAAATGCATGTAAAATAGATAATATTATGGAATTATATTAATGTAAATAAACATGTATATGGTTTTTAAAAAATTATACATGATGGGTTTTCTATTTCATAGGAGGTCAAAGCTTATTAATTAGAGTTATAAGTCAATATAAAATCAACTTTTCCTATCTCACTTTTAAATTGAGATTATCCATGTCTATATTTCAATTATGGGAAATTATATACATTTTCTCTCTAAAACACAATATATTTTATTCTACTTTATTTATATTTATTTTCTACCTTTATTATCACCATTTTCCCTCATTTAATTGAACTTCACATAACATGATATTAGTATGAGTAATCTTTTTATCTCTTCTATTAGGTTGGAATAATTTTCTACCATTTTCATATTAACTATTATTTGTCATATATGGCTTATATGTACTAATATTAACTTTAATGACTGGTTATGGTCATATTATGTTTGTGTTGATTTTCTTTTACAAAACTTTTAAAGGAATATTTTATCACCATTATTTAATATTTTCTACATGATAAATTTATTTAGAAACATTATTCTATATTCTCTTTAAAAAATAAATTTAATTTTTTTATTTAAATAAAGTATTAAAAATATAACTCATACTTCACCCTTTTAAACCTTTATCTCATAATCATTTGTTTTAAAATGAAATTTAGAAAAATTCAAAGGACTATTTATTTTTTATATTTAATAATTTATTTATCATAATATGAATATTTTTATCAATATGTTTTTAAAATAATTTACAAAATATAATTATCCATTAGGGATATGTTTTTAATATTCGATCCACCTTCTTTCTCAGGATGAATTATACTTATGACCTGTATAAATTTTCATGAACATATTTCATTGTCACAAGTTAATTTTTCTATGAAGGATTGATGAATTATATTATCTTCATGTGGAACACATATGAATAGTTTCCCATTATGTTATGGTTAATCCAAGAATAATATATCCCTCTGATGAATTATTTAAATATTTACGTCTCATGAGATGTTATGATATAGTACATGGGATATTATCCTCATCCAGTATGTTTTGGTAATTTATTATCCACTACATGATGATTGTATTTCTATTGAGATGTGACATAAATAATCAATTTATAATCTTATTTTTGTGTTTTATTACTATTTTATGTTTCCATGGGGAACACTAATTTTCCCATGTTTCCATATTTATATAATATACTCATATTTTTTTCATTATCTGTATTCATGTTTATGATTAATCTTTCATTCAGAATGATTTTATTTTGATACAATCATATAAAATAATACTATAACTATAACCCCATATTCATAGTATTGTTAAATGTAATCCTCATTATTGTATCTTATATTGTTCTAATTTTTCTGTCTCATGATTTACCACTTAGAAATTTATAACCCCCTTCTAATTTCCCCATTAAATAGTTGATGAAAAATATTATAATAATTGATATGTCTAGAAGGGGTTATGTTTGGTGAAATTATAGATAACTATTCATTTTTTTGTAAAATAAGTCCTTTATGTTTCTAATCACTAATAATATAAAACATTTAGGTACTTTAGGTGTGATTTTTATGAGTTTTGATGGAAAATTATATGTAGTAATGAAAAATTTATGTATGTTATGGTCAGGTCATCTCAGTTAGTATCAAAGATGGGATTATTTATTTTTTATTATTAAGTTATTATAGACAATACAGAAAGTAAACAAGGTATAACTAAAAGGGTTTTCATTTGAAAAAATTACAAATTCGTCTAATAAAAAGTGTTAGATGTTGAAATGTAGGAATCATAATTTTGGATATTTTTGAAATGATATTGACTTTTATATGGTTCTTTTCTACGGTTAATATCTTTTGTTACTCACTACAACTAGTTGGGTTTTAGTCAATTTATATATTAAATAGAAGTTAAGTGGACAATGAGTGTGTGAGATAATGGAATGATTGTCCCAATGTGAAACTAAATGGTTTATAAGCTAGAGTGTAAAATATTTTGGTTTTTCTCAGCTGACTAAATCATTTTTTGAATAATAACATGATAAATGTTGAATTCTTAAGTCAACTAGCAATGGAAAAACACTCCATTGAGTCTTTCATATTTAAATTAAACCCTCCATTCAATGCGTATTTTTATCCACTAATTATAGAGAAATGCTTAAATATAATATAAAAGTTATTTTTTATTATATTTATAGTTTGGAGCCTAAAAATTAAGTTTTAGTTTCTTATCATTTGGAAAGTAATGTTTCTCAATGGTGGAGTCTTATTTATAACATTTAAAAAAAAAATAAAACATTAAACATTGATTGAGAGATGGTTTAAAAAATATATTTTAATAACTACTTTCCTCGAAATATTCTTATTAAAATAGATAGCTAGTTACTTTAATAAAGAAATATAAATACTACTCATTTTGTTCCTATAATGAAAAAATTTAGGCACTTTCAATGTATGTGCTTCATTTTATCATTGAAATTTAAATAATAAATAAATATTTTATTTAGTAGATTGAAACCATGAACCAAAAATGAATTATTTATAATGTAATTTGGTATCTAGGAAGATATTATTTGATATTCTATCAATTTGAAAATGGAAAGTATATGCACTAATTATTATCAATGTTTTAGGGGAATGATGAATAAAATAGAGTTTCATGGGAATGTATAGATAAAACTCTTTTAGGAATGAATATTAATCTTTTTACATGCATAAAATATTGAAAGAAACAAGGTTCAATTTACTTTAATGGATGATCAACTAGTTCCATTGTGGATAATATGCTTATTATGATCATAAATGATGAAGATATATAAAGATAAAAACTATAATAATGGAAGAGTTGAATATACCACATAATACACCACATAGTCTTCAACAAATAAATTCTAATGAGTATGGAATTATGAAATCTAATACACCATAAAAAGGGATAATTAAGACCATAAATGTTTTCAACCTCCATATCCATGATGAATTTTTTTTTTCTATAAAATGAAACCACTTGAAGTAAAACATGTAAAAAGGTAGTGATAGATACAATTATCATAAACTCAAGAATTGAAAATTATTTTTTGTTTGGTTTTATAAATTCCTCTATATGAGAAAATATTTATGAATTCACTAATTAAACACCCCTTAATTTATATATTAAAATATTTATGAAAAAAATAAGTGAAAAAATGATTACATTATATGTCAACCACACTACTTCAATTGATGTTTTTTAGGAATGTTCTTTAAAAAAATAATTATATTATCCCTTTTGTTAAATTTGATGAGATTTTGGAATGTATTATATCCATAAATATACGATTTATATCAATTTTCAATATTAGTAAGTCATATTTCTATAAAAAATCTACCCACGATAATCTATCAAGGAAAATATTTTTGTGAAATAAATATAGAAATTACATCCCTCATATGGTTATTAATACCCAATCATGATTATTAATTGGTTCAAATGATTTAGGTGAAATCTGATATTGATGATATTCCAATTTTATAGGAATATTTCGATGTATTTTTAGATAATTTTCTCAATATTCTCATAGATGATGTGGTTGAATTTTCAATTGAAATCATAGTGGATTTTATGCCAATATCAAAGACTCCTCATATAATAACACATATTCAATTAAAGGAATTATGGAAGATAATACAAGAAAATATAGTCTAGGGTTTTATATGCTGATTTTCCTCACCATAGAGTACACTTCTCAATTTTTTTAGAAGAAATATAGATCAATGAAACTTTTCATTAATAATAATGAACTTAAAAAAATCATAAAAAAAAATAATTTTCTCTTTACTCATATTTATTACTACTTCAATCAACATTGAGGGGAAAAAATTATCAAATATAGTGTTAGGTCACTCTAACATAAGTTCACCACTGATATGGAAGAAGTGAATTATTGTTGGTTTCTTTTTGATCAATTTTAATCCTTTTATCCCTTTACTTATTTAATTATTTATGATCTCAATTCTCTCATTATCAAATATTAAATTTTTTAATCATCACACACACACATGAAAGATGGATAGATTATTTATAAGGAGAACCTTTTAATAAGAAATTATAATCCTTGATTTGTATGGGAATGACCCATGATCACATCACCAAATATAAATAATATTGAGAGCTATAGTGTGTAGGGTATTTTCAATTTATTATCCTGATAATACTTTAGTGAATATCACACTCATGTGTCTCCCATAATTTAAAATGAATATGATGTGATACCTTGTTCTTATTCCTCTTCTCTTACTTGAATTGCAGAATTAAATCTTTTTATGTTCTTCTATATTTATTATAATTCACACACTTTATTATTTCTCTAAAAAAATCATACTGAGCACTACCATTCTTCTACTTCTCATCAAAAACCAGAATGGATGATACACCTTCTCTTTCATATTAAGACTAAAGATAAAAAAAATTCATAATTTGTAAATATATTTCATCATCTTCAAGGCACTTCATTTATATGTTGGCTAATATTCATAAATATACTTATATTCTCTTACCACTTCTTCTTCTTCCTTACTTAGCCTACAACAATTTCTTGGGTTCTACATATTTATTTATTCAATGAATTGATATAATAACTAATTCTATTTATCTTCAGTACAAACAGTAAATTGAATGATTTTAGTGTTAAATCATCATATTCCCTTAGAATTATATTGGTTTTGTTTAAGTTATGAACATAATTTTATCTCTTCACTCTCTCAATATAATTATTTATTTTCTTTTGATAATTCCTATGTTGATCATAATTTTTTGGTACTTTTGACATACTAAATAGATAGTAAGATCTACAGTGTTAGGTATTCCATAATTCTAATAGTGATATTTCAATTAATTATGATATTCCAAAATCGTTAATTTTCACTAATGAACAAAAATAAATTTCTTTATTACTAATAATATATATATAACTATTGTTCAATTTTCACTCCAATTTTTTTATATTGATAAATCATCCACATGTGCATTATGTATGAATTTATAGTAGTAATCTAGAAATATCCTTGCTAAATACTCAATGACCATGGTTCTTTATTCCTCTTCTACTATCACATTTTAGAATCAAAATTATTATAGTAATGATACTTGGATACTGAATAATATATTATACAAGGAATCATTATATGTAAAATCATTAGAATATTTTAATTCGGGAAATTTCATTTTTTTCTAAATTGAAATTTCATACATTAAAATATCTTACACAAAATTCTCTTCTGTGTAGTATGATTTTATTTGGAAAAAATATATCTTTTTTCATATAATAATTTTATTATACGTTAAATTTATTATGTGGGGTACACCAACAATATTATGTTGAATTATATTATGTTCTATCTTATTTACATATGCGATGGAATTTGTCCCAACAAAAAATTGAGTCCTGAATATCATTATATTCCTTTATATCAAACATAGTGGATTAATTAAAATATAGTAGTGATAGTTATATATTTATCTTTTAATGTATAGTATTAGAATATTTAGATTTCATCCCCTCTATTTCATCATATTCCTAAATATCTTGTGTACTTAAAGTGTACAAGAGCCTCCTATAATTCTTACATACTATATTCCTTTATCATATGAGACATTTTATACTCTTATGCTCTTAAAAACTTCTACTTGTAAATTTGGACCAGCTCCCCACCATGGAATGAACATTTGATAATTTCATAGAAGAATTAGTTTAATTGAATTAAACCTATGGGTATAATGAATAATATGATTAGGAGGTTGAATATGATCAAAATAGGATCATCTCTCTTTTATGTAATGCATGGCTAGGTTTTCTTTTGTGATGACCTAAAACTCACACAATATGTTTACCATGCTGTTTTATCCTATATTATTACAATATTTAATAACTAAAAGTTCATTATTAGTGAGTCTATAAGGAACATAAGATCTGGTTTTCTTTAATGTCTCATCATTTTGAACTTCATAGTGGCTCAAGAAACAACCCATTCTCTTAACTCCTAGGATGACCAGCAGATACAACTCCTCCTTTATATAACTTCTCATAGATAACTCTCATCCTAGAGCTCATTCAACTTTATATTTTAGATTTATAGGCTACATTGGTATTTTTTTGTACTTATGTTTACATATTTTTTCAATATCCCTTACTTTCCACAAAACCACACACTTCTATCCTATTTCAAACCATATACGAAATTCCTCTTTTATATAGTTGGTCATGGATTAATATCATATTATATCTCAGTAGAATATATATTTGGGATGGATGTGATGATCAGGTCTATAGTTATCCTTATGTCGGAATATTTTTTCAAATTCTTTATAAATCCCTTATTTAAAATTAATAGTCAGTACAGAAAACCTTAATATGAAACTTCTAGTATTTTTACATCAAAATAGATGAATCTACAAAAATATAAATTAAAATAAATTTTTATATATAAATAATAAATATAAACTTAAAACAAACATCTAAGGAATTTCTAATGATTATTTATTCAACAAAAATGAGCAAGTTACTTTTAGGGAACTTCTTCTTCTCATCATGATTGGATTCTTTATTAATATTTCAAGACACTCTTATTATGCACTTCAAATCCACATCCATATTGTTATAAAACTATTTTAATACATCAATAAAATTGATAAAAAATATAACACAACCAAATTGGGATGAATAATATTGGATTTTTTATTTTTTATCACTTACTTAACGGACATGTCAATATATACTATTTTTACTCTCCTCCTTTCTCATCAATATTTCATTTTACATTCTCCCCATTTATTATCAAGAAATAAAATTTACATGGGACAATTTCATCAATTCCTACAAAGGTCTTGTTTCATCTGTTACACCCCAAAGATTTAGTTTAAAATAATAATAATCATAATATCTTTTTAGCACTCAACACTCACCTTTATGAGAATTGAGATATATTATAAGAATATTATTATTTAAATGTGACATATTTTTTAAATTGTTGATTATGAATATGAATATAAAAATTATGAATTATATTTATAATGTTCATAATTAATAAAATTTATTTATTAATACTTATTAAATGAGAACACAATTATTAGGGAAGAAATTTCATGCTTCAAATAAGCATTTTGTTTAAAAATGATTTTTTGCATAGAAATTTTAATTAATTTATTTTACTTTCAGATATTTTATTTTATAAAATGACGATAATTTTTGAAATAATTATAAAAATATTTACTCAGGGTGATATTTTGAAATTTTTCTCAAATGATTGATTTTGCAGTGAATAATGAAAAATTTCAATTTTTCAATTACTCTCATTTATTTTCGTTAAATCATGTAATTTAGAAGCCCCATTATATTGTGGATTTTATGTTAAATTGAAATTTGATACATTTTATTTATAATAATTTTAATAATTTCATTTGAATTTTTGATATTCATGATATTGATATGAGTTACGTTTTATAGTTAAAAATGCTTTTATTAAAATTCTTTTCGTTGTGATTTATGCATTTATATTAAAAAAATAAGCAATTTATAGAAATTTAATATTTAAAAAAGATAAAATAATTGTAATTAGATTTTTTTAATTTTGTAACTTGATTACTTTTATTTTTGTTCGTTAATAATTGTAATAATGGAAAATATTTTTCGCCAATTTAAGTATAAAATGGGTAAAATAAGGTTAAAACTGTGAGATAATGTCTCTAAATCAACTGAAAAAATTAAATTATTTATTTTTATGGGAAAAATTAGACCATACATTCTTAAAATTCTAATATATCTCATTTTTTTCCATCCTCCATTAATAATGACAATTATATTATTTTAAGTAATAAAAAATCCAATAATATCACTCTTTTGATTTTAATTACTTTTATATGTTCACATAGAGATAAGAATATGTTACGTATGAATATAAAAGTTTATTTTGAACATGATTAATGTAGTTTTATGATTTTTAATTATTTTTTAATTTCTATTAATTGTATAATTATCTCAGAATCATACATGATGCTGATACAATGCTTGTGTAAGCAGAATAAAAATCAAGGAAAATGAATTTAACAAAATCAAATGTAAAATGTTTTTAGATATATTATTTTCTGATAAGAATTTTATCCTTTATAATTTTATATAATTATATATATAGTTTATATTCAAATATCTTTATTATTGTTAGTTTTAAAGTCAAATTAAATAAAGTGTTAAAAATGAAAATAATATTATTTTATGAAAAATACTATTTTATTAAATTATTTTAAAATCATAATAATAAATATAGAGGATGAGTATAATGAATAATATTATAAAATTTCTTAAATTTTACATTTACTATCCAATTGATACCTTATAATTAAAATTATGACCCTTAATATTGAAAAAGTTATTAACATGTTAAAGGATAAAAATGGTTAATAAAGTTGGTAAACCAAAAGATAAAGGTTAAAATAACATAATAAATATTATAAAACTAATTGTTTTTTTATTTATAAATTTAGCTTAAATACTTTTAATATGAGTAATGTTTATCCATTTTTCTTATAAGGTGACTTAATAATATTACAAGACAATGAGAAATTACAAGTGTGCCACTCACCTCAATTATAAAATGAAACCTCATCCCTTCACATATTCACACCTATTGAGCCAATTAACTTAACAAAAAACTAAAATTAAATCTACCCAACTTCTTTACCTATGTTATAGAGGTGATTTTTTAAAAAAATTGATTTTCATATGGTTTTTAAGAAGAGATCCAAATGATATTTCCCTAAGGGAAGGTAACTGTCTTAACCAAGATCATTCTTTTTTACTTCTTATTTTTCTATCATCAATTATTTCATAAAAATTAAAATATAATAACCAAATTATATCCCATATAATGATATTTTATTAAATTTATATTGTAATATTTATCTATTTACTTATTTTATCAAGTGGAAAATTAAATTATCATTCGTGTGTAGGATGAACTACCATCTCACAAACAGATGTAATACATTTAAAAAAAATAATAGATGGTTAAAATTATGGTTTTGATGTATATACATGATATTTATGACATATTTATCATCATTTAATTATAATATATCATTTAAATTCTTAATTTTACGTTTGATGGAAGATGATAACATTGCTTGTGTGTACGTGTAGACTACCACCACCACAAAGTGATGTGATTCATTTCTAAATTACTCTTTACAAGGATTTTAATAAAAATAAATTTTATGAATATATAAGACATATATGTTGTAATAATGATTTTATAAAGTGAATTATTATTATACTTTTTTTTTATTTTTATCCTTTAAAAATATTTAATCAGGGTTTATGCATACATATTTCCTACCATCCCCATAAATGATGTAATTCATTTTTCTATATCCACTAGTAAATAATGAATATAAGAATGTATCTGATGAATTAATATGATATTTATAAACACAATAACATTATATATATGATTAAACTATAACCTATTCCCAATAACTAGAATATTCATGATGAAACATACATGCAAGAACTGGGAAATTAACTACAGAAACCCTTAAAATAATGAAAGATTATTGACAATAGTGTGAGAAGATGTTATACATGGAAAATATATGATATTATAATACATATATGATTCTTTAATAAATTTATAACAAGTTTAAAACCAATACATAAGAGGTGAAATCATGT
Organism: Viscum album; assembly: GCA_963277665.1. NCBI lineage: Eukaryota > Viridiplantae > Streptophyta > Magnoliopsida > Santalales > Viscaceae > Viscum > Viscum album. The sequence goes on from OY728138.1 coordinate 645,188,703, forward strand.
TTAAAATAATGTAAGTGTGAGTTAATATTTATCATAACTCAATTTAGTTTTATAAGGTGTTATCACTTTATTATTTATTTTTTTTATCTCAAGAATATATGTGAGATGGAATTTGATAATTTTATTTTTTATTTCCACATATCTTGTATATATTTACATTTTTATATGTAATCTCTTTATTCAATAATTTTTATTTCAATGATATTATCTTTATATGGATTTTCATGTCAATTTTCACTCCATTACGACATATTTGGTATTATACACATATTAACTTTTATAAGGATCATATAACAGAAATTTCATATATTCAACAGGAATATCTATTTATTCATGATGATTAATATTTCAATTCATGTTTATATATTTTATGGGTAACAATTTTAATTCCTCTAAATAGGGAAGAATTTATTTTAAAATCTATTTTTTCTAGAATTGCTTATAATTTTTAAAGGAATCAAATAATTTATCCATCATAAAATTCATCTTATTTATTATCATTTGGATATTAATGGATTTACCATGTTTTATACTAACTTTTATTTTTATTATAAATTGAATCAAGTGAAGAAATTTTTAATTGAAAAGTTTGTCTTATTTCTCTTTTGATTGTCGATATTTTTCCTTTATGTACAATTTTTTGGAAAATTTATTTTAAAAATTGCTTTTTATTTACTTAAATGATTTGTCATATAAATATTTTATTATCATTAAATTTTGAAAAGTTTTTAGTGTAATATTTATAATGATTTATGAAAGGGTCATTTTCATAATTATTTAAAAAAAATTAAAAAGAATGTTTCTTTTTAATATATACGAAATTAATTGAAATTATCACCTCTATAACCATTTTATAATATTTAGATTCTTCAATACATTTTCATGGGATTTCAAATAAAATTCCTTAATGAAAATTTATTTTAATGTTTTTGTCACATTTTATTTCATTCTCCATAATATATCAATTTATTACAAAATCTACATTTTTGATGAATATATAATAACGTATTATATCTTTTTAATTTTATGTTCATAAATATTCATTTCAGACATTCACTTTCTTGTAATCATATTTCATTGTAAATTACATATCTCTTAAATATCCTTATTCATTGTTTCATAGGTATGATTGTTTCCTAAACTATATACCATTTCTATGTACATTGTTTTACATTGAATGTCATTTTATTAATTGGGGAAACCCTAATATTATGGATCCTTTACTCAATAAAGATAATTATTGATAATCCATACTTTTTATCAATTAAATTGACCACTTAATGTATGATTAATGCGTTAGAGTTATTAAGTGATGGTTGGGAGATGAAATTACATATCTAGTCAATGCATTGGCAGGTCTCATGAGAGAAAACATGTTGGGTATTTGACGAACTCCTCACCCATTTATGTAATATGTCAGGTCATGATTCCTTAATAGTAAGATTAAGATATCTAGAATTATGAATTTTATCATTATGAAATCATTAATTGATCTCCATGAGATTATTTTAATATCTCTGAGGTCTATGTAAAAGTTTCAAGATCATTTGATTAGTTATATGGAATTATTTGGTCATTATTTACTCATTAAAAAATATTATTCTTGATGAAGTTATTGATTAAATGAAAATTATTTCAACTTATTTATGTTTTTATATTGATTATAACTTATTTAATCATGAATGGTTTTATTTTACTTAACCATTCATGAGAATCTGGGCTCACCCCTTTCTTATTTATCTTTTTTCCAAGATTTAGTTAAGTATAGTATGATTTATATACAAAGATATTCTAGAGATAATATTGTTTTCTAAAAAAATTATAGGTTTTACTTTATGTTTTCATATATTATTTTATATTCATATATGTATCTAGTTTACAAAAACTACTAATATATTTAGTCCTTTGGGATTTGATCACTTGTATTTAGTGATAATGTAAGAGTGTAACCAATGACTATATGTTACTAGGTTTGGATTTTTTATAGTTTCTATCAGATTATTTTTAGTAAAACCCTTGGGATGTTTATTTAGGAAAACATAGATTAAGGAACATAACCCTATGAATGAATTTAAGGAAAATTCCAATTCTAATATAGTATCTAAATGTTTTGGTAAGAAATTTATTATATGGTTTTCCTATAAAAACATATATGTCTGAATACTACAAGTCAATATTGTCTTCAAAAATATACATCATGGGGTAATAACCACAAAAAGAGATGGTTTAATATATTTTGTCCATCATTATGGTGCACTGTGAGTGTGAACTTATTATGCATCTGGTTTGACACTCCGAAGGGATATACTTGGGTTAAATCATATTTTCTTTATAAACCATTATGAAAGATTTTAATAGATCATGACCATGAATTGCTGATTTTAATCCTTAGATATCATAGAATGAAAATAATATATTATTATTTTGATATACAATAAATGAATTTCATGATTATGTGGTATCCCACTACGATTATTGTTACTCATTATATGATTTTTTTCAGTCAATGCATGGAAATAGAAGGAACCATGTTAATATTGAATTTTTTGGATAGTATAATGACTGTCCTCATGAGAATTGAAATGAAATTATATCTAAAAGGCATAACATTATTATCATGCCTAATTAGTTATCTCATTATATGATTAAAAATATCAATATAGTTGATTTTATTTTCATATTGAAAAATTGAAAAATGGATTTTCAGGAAAATCATCATGGGAAGAATAATATGTTTCCTACTTGTTAAATATGTTGGATTAATCACAAAGTGAAATGACTTATAAGAAGAAAAATATGTTATAGGTGTGTAAAAGAAGAGCATAGCTAAAATAATTTCCAATGGAAAATTAAGAGTTTTATAGAGAGGTATGAATTTAATACTAAAGTACCATTTATATTTTGATTTCTTATGTGTGGGACACGTTGGAATTATTCGAGTAAATTTCATAATATAAGGGTTAACTCCTAGTTAATGGGATTATTTATGTTATTCCAATCATTTATGTGAAAGGATGGATGTTTTTATGCATTTGGATTCAAGAATTATATTGTAGAACTATTATACCAATGATATTATATTTATATTAATCATGAAGCTTCTACATAATATTCCATATTGGTTTTAAATTAATGATTTGAAAACATTTTGTAGAATTATACAAATAAATAAGAAAAGTTATTTTTTTTTGGAAAAAGTGATATTTTTGTAGAACACAAGAATAAGGGAAAGAAGACCCTTAATATGTTCCTAATGTTATTTCAATATTGTTTAGTTGGGATAAATATGTGATTCACATTTATGAAGTAAATGTGATTATATTAGTAACCTTGAAAGTTTTTATTGATTTTAGGGAAAATTGATTTAGATCATCTTTGATGAGGTTTATAACATTTTTTGGATTTTTGGAATATATTTTACTGGTAGTGTTTTTATTTTAGGAAGATAGATCATGTTATATTTTAAGGATATATGTTTTCATTGAAATTTTATGACGATTCAGATTCTTTGTTTGTTTTAGGATAATATGTTATCATGTTATTAAAATGTTTGGTATGTGACATTAAGAGATACTTTATATTGTCTGGGTATAAATGTATGATCAAATATTTCAATTTTTTGGATTTCAAATTTGGATGGTCATGTTATAGAAGAGTCTCCGTGATAACCATTTATGGAATGGATTATGTTGAATGTTGGGGGGTATTTGATGAAGTTTTAAATATTTTTTTTATATTTATCAATGTTTAATAACTTTTTATTACTATTTTAGTTTTTCTAAATTTTTATAGAAATAAGAAATGTATTTTCATTATTTTTAGGATCATATGATCCATTAAAATTTAATTTTAGTTATTCAGGAATGAAAAGTTTATCTTAAAAATTAATATCATGGAGAAAGTGATGAAGCATAAATTTGTAAAAGCATAACCATCGGATGAGATTATGCTTACGAAATAGAACGAAAACAAGTAAGTTAAATTTTTTATGTTAACTATTTTATAAGTAAAATAATCCCCCAAATTTAAGAAAATGATCTTCAAATAATAATGTTATCCCTTTACTACATTTATAACAAATTATTGGTCCTTCCACCCCTCATAGATTTATTATTTTATGATCATTAACCTTCTCATGACCATATTATTATTCACTCTCTATTAGTCATTGGATTTTAGTTTTCTCATCCATGACAATATTTTAAATCCCCATAAATTTTCAACTTATCTAAGAACCCAATTATGTGTTCTTTCAAGTAATAATTATTGTTTCTGTCACAAACCAACCAAGGTAGACGCTGGACCAGTCACCCGAGTTGGCCTGTGATAAGCCCCAAGAGGCGTTCCCAATACTTCCGGGCTGGCGACAAGTGCCAAGTGAATCAAAAGTGTTACTACGGGAATAATTTTTACCAATTTAAATAAACATAAATAATAGTGTAATAAAAGAGCATCCAAAAAATAAATAAATTGAACAGAACTAAGCAATAACTGAAAAGAAAAACCAACTGGACCTGATGACCTCTAAACACCATCTGACCCCACGTGTCACTCTCTGATCCCAAAACTGAAAATATCCCATGGTGATCATGATTAATTTGAAACCTACACTAGAGATTAAAAATAAGAATTAAGTATATTTCTTATTATTAAAACTTAGTAGGCATACACAAGTAATCTTCTCCAAAATTCATTTCCATTAAAAAAAAGAATCATCAATTTTAGTTTTTAAGTACAATATATAAAAGTAATTTTTTCAAACATTTTTTCCTATAAAAAAATCATAGTCTATTGCACTTTTTAGAATATAAAACCATATTATATCCCACGAAGAAACAATATACATTTTAAACGAGACATGACATTTCAATTATAAATGAGAGAGTGAGGATAAAACATTTCCAAAACCTTTTTCCATAACCTTTTGAATTTTCTATCATTTTAGCTATAATTCACACTATTCCAGACACAAGGTCAACAATCAGATATCTAGGGAAATGGAAAATAACACATATGATCATCTAGACAACAATTCATTGAAACATTCATGCTAGTAGACAAGGGTGAAACCTAGGATCTTGAACAAACAACGAAGAGATTACAAAAAAACTGACTCACTCTTTTCTAAAAAACCCAACAACGAAAAACCCAACACCTAACATAGAAACCATCGATGAAACCAGTCATGTCCTATTCAAGATCTCTGCGAGCATCCATTACACAAACCACCATCCAAGACAACAAACTATTATAGTTGGGGTCAAGAAGAGATAAAACAAGAAAATTCCTAATCAAGAACAACTAGAAGATAGATTCATCATGATATCATCTCATTGTGGTCTCCCCATAATAATTGGACTCCATAAAGACAATTATTTCCCAAGCTGGAATAACTCTCGAATCCTAATGAAGGTCAGAAAAAACTGAAAAAAATGAATCATGGGACAGAAAACACAACCATTCTACATCAGCAACATTAAAAATAGTAAAATGACATTCGCATTAAAACAATGTTCTAAAAGGTTAGGAAACATAATTATTCACACCCAAAAGATGAAAACATCAAAAATTACATTAATTACAACAACAAGAACATTCACAATAAAAGAAGCTTCTAATTGAGCTTGCGTTGGTGCTACATTCATCTAATTAAGATGGATAGTTCTTAAAGGGAGTGGATCTGGATCTATGTCACATTCTAGTGTCGCCCTGGAAAAAACTTTTCAAATGACATAAAAGATCATAGGTATGATAGATATTAGGTTCTTCATGACATGAAAACTTCCTACGCCCAGGCTTCCCACACTGAATACACAGCTGGAACTTACTCTCGGATGAATCTGATGAGGAGGAATACAATGGCCTTTTTATACATCTTCTCAACTGTCCTGAAGCTACTAAGTTGGCTTTGACTTGAACCGCATCACTAACAACTTCTTCATAATAATCAGGAAAGAGGGAACTACCTGGAGGAATTATGACCGGAGACACCTTTCAAAGAATCCAGCTTTCAAAAATTCAACCCCAATGAGGATGGGGTGATACGGATCCATATTGGTGAAGTTCTCAGTATACTCCAACACCATTAAATCTTCCTGATCGAGAATGTACAACCTTGAACCATTGGGTATCATTACGTCATCGAGGAAATAATCCTGGATCAACAAGGATTTAAAGAATTACCATGAGAGATTCTTCTGGAATTCAGTCTGAAGAATGGATTTTCACCATTCTCGACATAGTCCTTCCAACGTGAAGGTGGAAGATCCATGTTGATAGGTTTGGGAGATTCCTGCGGAACAACGATCTCCTATATATTTTGAATCCATCCCTTATGTTTCCCTAGTTCCAACTACCCAAAGAAATGAAGAGGTTTTGAATATCCGAACCTCTAGAAAAACTCCTCATATTTAGAACCACTTGGCCCTATATACAAAATGAAAAAGCAAATATCTAAAGCATGGCTTGATCAACTAAAAGATGCGCAATGAATGAACTACCAATAGATGATTATAAAAATACCTTAGATTTTAGTGGGGATGAAACTTGAAAATAAGGAGCACAAAACCAAATCAAAACATATCATAAATCAAAATCCCACATCTAATTTTCAAATCAACTACCCAAACTCAAAATATGATTTCAATCACATCTAAAACACACTAAATACAAAGTCCAAAAAGGAAAACACAAAAAAAGGAAACATGACACACTCACACCTTTTTAAACATTAATATTGTTTTGAAGAACATTTTCAAAAAACATAACAAGACTTAAGAACCTATCGCCTAGTATTGGTATTCCATGTAGCTTCACATATATACAATCTTGTGATAGCTCAAGAACTCACCCATAAATACTAATAACCATCCACTTTACACATACATACATCTGTATACATATATGTGAGAACTCATAGGAATACCAAGAGTCGGATAAAAAACATTATCACTTTCAAAACCACTTTAAAAATACATCAACCAAATTTTAGTACCACACATCATCGTCAAAGAAAAACGTTTTCCAATTCCACATTCATTTTTCCCAATTTCACATTTCACAAAACATCTAAAAAACCCCCAAAACATTCTCCAAAATAACCCCATTTTCAAAACAACCCATTTCACTCTAAAAAAGTTTTAAAGTTTTGGTTTTAGAAATCTAAATTTTTTTAATAAACCAATCATAAATTTTTCAAACCAAACATCATTTTCAAATCTATAAAATCACCCCAAAAAAATATCAGGACAACCTAAAGTAAAAAATGAAACTTACCACTCAACGGGTGAAAAATACCAAAATATAAAATAACCCAAAACCACTCACTTGGGGAAACTAATGTCAACGGGTGACTTGGTCTTATGGTTGGCTTCCATGTGCCAATCAAACAACCATCACAACGAGACTTTCAGGACCACAACCCTTTCTCCACTTGGATTTACTAGCCCTACAAACTCAAGGAGACAAATATCCTGAATCTCGTTTCATTTCCCCATATACCAAGAAACCCAAAAGAATAAAATAAACCAAGAAAACCCAACTTCCCATGGTAGCTCGAGGTTTAGTCTAGAATGTGTTGGCCAAAAACTCCCTTAAACATACACCCAAAGCTCCGATAGTCATACTCCATCTACCTTGAAAACCCAAATAAAAAGATCACTCTGAATTCTAGGTCCTCTAAAGAACCTATGCTCCGATAACATATTTTCATGAACCATCTCGAGTTGACCCTAAACTGGTCACCCATGTCAGCCCGCGACAAGGCCTGAGAGGCATTCCCGATCCTCCCATGCTAGGGAAAATCACCAAGGACATCAACAGAGTGATTGTGGGAATGATTTCACCCAAGAAAAATAAAAATAAATAGAATAATAATAAAATACCATACCAAAAATAAATAAACTGAATAGAACTAAGTAAGAACCGAAAATAAAAAAATAACCAAACCTGATGATCACTAAACATCATGTGACCCCATGGGTCACTCTCCGATCCCAAGACTCAACATCGCCCCTGAAAATCGAGATCAAACTGAAACCTTCACCTATGAGTAAAAAAAATAATGAAGTATAAGTGTTTGTATTAAAAATTAATAGGTGTACCCAAGTAATCTACTACCAAATGCATTTCCATTAAACAAAAGAATAATCAATTCCACGTATGAACTACAATATATAAAATTATGTTTTCCACACATTTTTCCCTTTAAAACAAATCATGGTCCATTCCCCATTTTAACATTCAAAACCATATTCTTTCACAAGAAGGAACCATATATATTTTAAAGGAAATATGACATTTCAGTTATAAAAGAGAGAGTGAGTATAAAACATTTCCAAAACCATTTTACATAAACATTTAATTTTCTTATCATTTTAGCTATAATCCACACTATTCTAGAAGCATGTTCAATAACCATACCACAAGGGAAATGGGAAACAACACACAAGAGCTTCTATCGAACAATACATCAAAACATTCATACCAGTAGACATGGGAGACACCTATGAGATCAGGAATAGTTTAGAATATACTATATATGTAACACATATTGAGGACATGACAGGCCCAATGACTTTAGAATTCCCAAAAACACGATCTTCTCCCTTCTTGTCCTGACCGAGGGTCCTAACCCCATAGAAATAACAAAAAAACATTGCCCTACTATGGGCCACTAGCAGTGAAAAATCTTGCTAGTGTAGTAATTATTCCCCAAAAAATTTGCTCGCAATGCTAGGTTCCCATGTCAACGTGTATAATAAATAGGGTGAGCCAACCGATTCCATCTAAGCGTCAAATCATGTAGACACACACACACAGAGAAATATATATATATATATATATATATATATAAACACACAAAAAGAATCACTTGAGCCACCCCATGGAATATGCCATTCACCTTTCAACCATTTGATCATAGGGAGTCCTACCTGGTGGACCTCACATAGAAAAAACTAAACAAAATCAAGGGGACCACATCCAAGGAGAGTTTTCATGAGATAACTAGTTTTATAAAAATTACAACCTGGCCTCACATGATTTTATCATGCCAAACCATTTCATAAAGAATCATACGCACCCCACTTTGAAAACCAGGAACGCACATGGAAACCCATTTAAGAAACCCAAATCACCATTCTAAATCTGAAATACATTTATAAAGACAAAAGGAAATTTCAATAATTAGTTAATGTGAAAACTTAACGCAAATATTTAATGCAATACATAATAAGAAATCAACCACTCCAATTCAAGATAGAAAAGTTTACTAAAAATTATATATAAATAATTAATATGAAACTAGGTGTGAAATGAATGAAATAAATGATTCTTAAATTTAAAGGTGAATTCATAGGAAATCCTACCTCAATAGACATTGGACCAAGATGAAAAATTCGGCACCCGAAGCCTTTGACAACGATCACCCCACAATTTCACACACATACACTCCTATATATATACTGCTTAATCCAATATACATATTCCCCATTCCATGAGGGAATATGTGCAAGGTGGATTTATGTATATATATATGTACGTATGTATGTGTGTACAACCCTTTGATTATACACCAAAAAATTTAATTAACCTATAGGAAACCCACACATAAAATAAGTTAAGTTCCAAAACTAGCGTCCCATTATTAATATAATTCACAACTCATACTAAAAGTTCACAAAAGGACAACATGCCAATACTAATTGATTCATTCCATTTTACTCACAAAAAACAGATTTCAAATGCTTTTACCATTTCTTACACATTTTATAAATTCTTCTTATTAAACACAAGAAATTTTTTTTCCAGCCAATTCACTGGAGAGCCCCTTTTTATAAATCCAAACAAAACCCAAAATCATTTCCAAAAATTATTTTTTATGATTAAACAATATAATGTTCATACATGAAAATTATACGAAAAGGCCTATATTCCAAAACTACCCCATTCTTCAGTAAAAACACATTTCGAATGAATATGCACCTCAAGTGCCTTTGGAAATATAATATGCACTTTCCAAACATGTCATAAAACTCTTTTCAAGAAACATTACAATATAATATGCACAACACATAGCTATTTATATAAAAAAACTCATTTCTAACCCATAAGCATGTTAAAACAATACCAAATCACACTATGCACTACCCAAATAAAATATAGAACACATTAAAATTAACTAAAAAAAATAAGATGGTAAAAAAAATCAACCGAAAATGGTAGTAGAAGAACCGAAATGGATTTTAGCACTTCACCTTTAGTGATAGATTCCAAAACCCAAATGAGGAAAAATTGAGAGACCCACCACACACCCTAAAAATAGATGAAATTACCAAAACCTGGTTAACCCATGAACAAGGGTTCTACCAGGACAAGAGGGGCCATGATATAGAGGAAAACGCCAGAAAACACAAGGAGAGGGGAGTTGTGACCTTACCTAGGCACTTAGAGCTGAAAACCCTAATAAATCTGGTGGAAACCACATAGAAGGGAGGCTCTCCAGTAAAGCAGAGTGCACGCGACCAAGAGTTCCGGGAGAGAGGAGTTGCATCACTCAACCCGAGGAAGGAGGGGGTGACACACAAGAATATGGGAGAGGAACGACTGACGGAGGGAAGGTGGAACACATGAGAGCTCATACAAAAGGGGGGACTCACAGAAGTAAGAAGGATGGGGGTGGGAGTGTTGAACATGGAGGGGGTGGGGGGTGGTCATCCATGTGAATAGGAGGGGAATGGGGTGGGGGGGGGGGGGGTTGCCTTTGAGGTAAGGGAGAGGGGTGAGATTTGGGGTTTTTTTTAATTTAAATTTTATTCTAATTAAATTTATTTATAGTTAAAACATACTAAAAAATGAATAAAATTTAATAGAATCTCAAAAATAATAAAATAACCACGAAGTGTCGGGTCAGGGTATGACAATTTCCGCACCCCCTTTTTAAAAGAATTTTTTATTCTTCAATATGATTATGGTTTTCCACAATGGTAGTTTAAAATATTAACTCTTTGATGAATGTGATAAAAATAATAGGGTGAAAATTGTTTTTCTTCGGGGGGGGGGGGGTGATTTTACACCATAAAAAATTATTTTAAATGAATAATATTTTTTATATATTTTCTAACATGAAACATTGATATTTAAGTAGATTGAGATATATCAAAGAAATATTATCATTTAAATGTAACATGGATATTCAATTGGTGGATATTAATATTTATAACCACATTATGAAATACTATTATAACATTACTACTCAACAAAAATTCATTTATTAATTATTATAAACTTACCACTCATTTATTCATGAAGTCATTTTATACTTCAACAATGCATTTTCATAAAAAAATGATTTTATTTCATTTGATGAAGAGAAATTATATTTAATTTTAGCTAATTTTAAATGCTTTATTTATAAATTAATCATATTTTTTAAATAATTAGATCAAAAATTAAGTAAGGGTGTTTTGTTTTTGTTTTTCTGAAATGATTTATTTTCTATAAATAGTGAAAAATCTCAAATTTTCAAATACCATCACTTATTTTCATTAAATAAATTAATTTTATGTCCCATTGTATTTTGGATATCATATTGAGTTTAAATATAATACATTTTATTTATAATAATATAATTAACTCTATTTGAATTTTTAATATTTAATATTTTTATATAAGTATTTTTTTGGTTAAAACACATTTTTTAAGAACCAGTTTTCAATGAATTTTATGAATTTATATTAAAATTTATTTCTTACACTTAAAGAGAATGAATCTCAAATAATAATTACAAAATTTATAATTATGAGGTTCAAATTTTGTAAAAAGGCCCCATTTGTTTTTTATCATTATGAATAGTAGTGATGATAAATATTTTTCACCTCAATAAGGGTAAAATGGATAAATTATAATTAAATCATTGTGAGAAGGTCTCGAAATAAATACAAAATTTTACCATATTTATTTTTAGGCAGTAAATTTTTCCTTATCCATTAAAAATAATTATATATGGAATTTTGGTTCAATTTACTTTGATAATGATATTTATATTATTTTGAGTAAAGAATATTACAAAATAGAACTCAGTAGATTTTAATATCTTTTATAAGTTCAAATGAGGATTAGAATATATGATGACTGAAACAAAAAGATCATTTTTACATGATTTATTTGTTTTTATGATTTTTTTAAATCGGTGTAACTATATAATTATATTAGAAGCTTACATGACGTTGAAAAAATGCTTGTTCATGATAAAGAATCATCAAAGTAAATGATTTTAAAAACAGAAAATGTAATCTATTTTCTAGATGAATTATGGTTTAACCTGAATTATTTGGTTATTAATAAAATATTTTTTTATATTTGAGGACTTTATATTCATGTTAATTTTTTTATATTTATGTATTTAATGTCAAATTAAATAAATAGTGTTAGAAATGACTTTAATGATATTTTTTAAATTTTTTTTATTTAATTGTTTAAAAAAAATAAAAATCTAAAAATAGGAAAGGTATGGTGAAAAAAGGTTTAATTTTTATCCATTGGATATTTATTAGCCATTTTATACCATATAATTAAAATTATAGCCCTTTAATATTGAAAATATTATTAAGGAGGTAAATGGTAAAAATTATAACTAAAGGGTTTAAACCTAATGATAAGGGTTAAAATAACCTTAAAACGTTCTTAAACTAGATATTTTGTGGGATTTTGACATTATCCTTATAAATTTTGAATATGAGTAATTTTGGAGCAATTCTTCCCTGAATGTAACACAATAATATTTTAAATATTTTAAAATTTACAAGTATGCCACTCACCTTAATTATAAAAGGAAGCCTCCTCCCCTCACTTATTCACATCCATTGAGAAATTTATCAAGAAAAACCCACACCAAAATATATATAAAATATTTTTATACATGTAATATAGATTTTTTTCTTCCTGAAAGTCGAAAAGGTAATCGTCTTAATGAAGATATTTCTTTAATTATGATTATTTTACCATCATAAATATTTTCCTAAAAATTATGGCATAAAAAAAATTATTTAACATATAATAAGATGTTTTTATTATGATATTTGAATTTTTACCCCTCTCATTCTTTCATCAAATGGTATTGAAATTATCATTCATTTGTACGGAGAACTACCACATCACAAATGATATAATTCAATTTCCACCATGACCTCTTATGGATGGTCATAATGATGTATTAGTTGTATAAATATGATATTTATTACATATTTATTATTATATAAATATAACATATTATCTAGATTCCTACCATTCCATTTGTTTCTAAATAATAATGTTTTTCATGCGTGTGTGTGGATTACCACCTCCACGAAGCGATGTGATTCGTTTTTCAATTTATGTTTACAAATATTATAATGGGGATATATTTAATTAAAATATAGGATATATATATATATATATTTTATAATAATAATTATATTTTGGTTTATTATAATTGACCTTTATTTAATTCTATCCATCAAAAAAATGAAAGAAACGTTCTTGAATACATATGGATTACCATCTCTATGAATTGAGTAATTCATTTTCATTTATCAACCATTCAACAATTAATATAAAAATATATCTAATGAATAAATATAATATTTATATCATTAATATAATTTTTTAAATGTTTAAACTATAATATATTCATAATAACCTAAACATCCATGATGAAACAGACATGAGGAAACTAAGAATCTAACACCTGAAACAATGATATAATACAATGTTTTTTTGAATGGGTGATAATATTTCCTATTTGAATCATATAAGATATTATAAATATTAATATTATTTTCTAATAAATTAATATAATGTTTAAAATGATTATTAAAATGGTTAAATCATGTTTAATAATATAGAAGCATGAGGTAAGTGGTTTCTTACCTAAATTTTCTTTCTCTGGGTTATATCACTCTTATAGATTCTATTATGTCATGATTAAATTTTAAATGATATATGAATATTTATTTTTTATTTACACTTATATTTTTTTATTTACATATGTGGCACAAAATCTCTTCACTAATCAATTCTCTTTTCAATGATATGATCTTTGTAATGAATTTCAACTTAATTTCAGCTCTATTGTGACATATTTGGTATTATAAAATTATTTAATTTTATTATATATATATATATATATATATTATCCCTTTTAAATATTTAACCTTAATATTTATTAATTTGTTAGGACTAAATTTCCAATTCAAGTTTACTCATTCAAGGGGTTACAATTTAAATGTTACCATAGAGGTAAGATTTTTTTGCAATCTCATTTTTCTAAGATGAGTTATATTTTTCATTAAAGTAATATTTTAATCTATCATTCATAAAATTGATATAAATTATTTTCATCTATATATTTATGTATTTTTCTAGTTTAATGCATAATTTTACATTATTTTACACTTGAATCAAGCAAGGAAATTTTTTAAATAAAATCAGGATTCATTTCTCTTTTGATGAGATATATTTATCTACCGAGTATATATTTTTAAAAATTTGTTTTACAAATTCCATTATATTTATTATGTAAATATTAAGTTACAATTTTATTTTCAAATGGTTTCAAAGGAATCCTTCTAATGTTTTCTATAAGTTTAATTTTAATCTTTTTTTTAAAAGTGAAAAGGAATGTATCTTTTTAACATATATGTCACTAATAGAATTTACCACCAGTATAAACATTTAATAATATATAGATTATTAAATATTATTTTATAGTTTTTTCAAATATAAACATTAATTAAAATTGAATTTAATTTTGTTGCTTCCATTTTCTTTTACTCTATAAAAATATGAACGTGTTACAAAAAATACATTTATAATAAATTGATAGTCATATTTTATCTATTATTATTTTTTCCTCCTTTAAAATTACCTTGAAACATTCGATTTATTATTATTTTCTTTCATTATACATTATATTTCTCTTAATTATCTATATTCACTATATAATGGATATTTTTATTTCACGATCTATATACTATTTTTACTTACGATGTTTCATAATGAATGCTATTTGATTGAATAAGAAAATATTGATATTCAATATAATTTCATTGATAAGTATATTTATTTATAATTCATATTTTTTATGAATAAAATTTTAACACCACTATTATTTTATTATTATTTTGAATAAAATTAATTTCTTCGATAGCTTGTGTTACATGAAACACAATTTTTTAACAAACCATGATATACTATTAATATTTTTCCAATAGTTATAACCTAAAAACTAAATTTGGTTATATAAATAAGAATAAATATATTTTTTAATTTATAAATAATGTTTTCATATAAATAAAATATATTTATAAATAAGTACTTAATGTATATTAAAGTCTTTATATTATTTTAGAATACATTTTTTATCGAAAAAGATTTGTATTTAATTTTTTAGATAAATAATGAAATTATCTATAGAAATGTTTATAAAATTTATTTTAACAAATTAACATCATTTTTTGAATCATAATTTCAAAATTATTTCAGGGTGACTATTTGATAATTCTATGAAAATATTAATTTTTTCAGTGAATAGTGACAAATATTGATTTTTATTAAAATCTGCCTCTTCGTTTAAAGAATTTACAATTTTAAATATCTTTAAAAAAAAATTTCAACGTAAAATTTTGTTAATTATGTTATTATTAAACCAAATTATGTTTTTATTAACAAATTCATATGGAATTTTGATATTGAAACATTGTATATTGGTGAAAATATTCTATTTCGAAAACCATTTTTTTAATAATGTCTACAGGTTTTATTTTAAGTTAATATATTCTACTTATTTGAATAGAATATAGAAAATGGTTTTTTTTGAATCAAAATAATTAATATCATAAATAAGATCAAATCCATTTTTTGGTCAAAATTAATAGTAAAAATACTAAAAATTAATTATCGTGGTTAAATTAAAAACGAGTTTATGAGAGGTTTAAACTAATAATATAAGTTGAAAAAGACCTAAAAACTAATAGAAAATCCTATTTAATGAAAATATTCAGACCTTATATACTATAAGGTTACATAATAACCTATTATATATCATTTTTTAATTTTTTAAACTTAGGCACACTTTATCTTTTCAAAAATTCCAAGCATGTCATATCCCCCGCTTATAAAAGGGCACCCCACTCCTCTACTCTTCAAACCTAAAAAACAATTTGGTTAGGAAAAACATACAAAAAAATATTCTTTAATTCACTAAACACATCCTATAGTCTCCATTTTTATTATAAGACCCTCTTAAAAAGTCTTTAGGCATAAAACTAAATAGGTTCAATAAAGAAGAGGTAAAAATCTAAAACTTGTGCTTTTATTTTATATATTCTTCAACCTCAATGAAATATTTTTTAACAATGATTATATAATTACAATAGTATATCAAATATACTTATATTTTATTTTTTATTAAATAAACTATATAATCTTCTATTCCATCAAATGAGAAACAAAAATGTGGATCATGTGTATGGTGGACTACCACCACGCCAACCGATATAATTCATTTTCTATCACCACCTATCGTAGATAGATATAATGAAATATTTAACAAATTCATATGATATATATGAGATAAATTTGATTATATAATTATGATATCACATATACCTTCTAATTTTCCATTCTTTTGGAATACGATAACAACACTCATGTGCACAATGGACTACCGCCTCACGAAGCGATGCAATTTGTTTTTCACTTACTAGTTACATGGATGATAATAAGGTAAATTTAATGAATATGTGTGATATAAACTAATTCATCATGACTCTTTAAATTTTAAATATTATTTACATTCCTTTTTTCCATTCTTCTAGAAAATTTAAACAATATCCATGTGTACGTAAGGCATACCATCTCCATGAACAGTGTAATTCATTTTCTATATCTAAATTATATGGTTTAATATAAATAAATATATAATGAATATATATTATATTTATATCATGGTTAAAATTATAGATATTATTTAACTATGATCAAACTAAAAGGACTGAAAGTACCAAATTAAGACATACATTAAAAAACTAGTTATTACCTGAAACATGATTTTAACAAGGAATTATTAATAAATGAGTAAAAGATAGGTCATATATAAATAATATATGAAATAATATATATATATATATAGTTCTTAATATATTTATATAAATAATATATTTATTATTAATGATTTTTGATCATGTATGACGTAATTCGAGAGTTAAGATAAGGGATTTATATGTCAAATCGTCTTCTTTGGGACATATGTTATGTTATAAAACTATATTATTTTATGAGGGGTATATATATCCCCACTAAATTATAATATAATTTATTTATTTATTATCATAATATTAAAATCATAATTTTAATTTATTATTTCACGGGTCTTATGATTCAGAAGTTACTAAAATATGTAAGGGGATTCTTTTCTCACTTGTATGTGTATGGGATATATGCCTTATAGACGACTTTTTTATTTTGTGTAGTGTATATACTACCCATGAATGTATTTTTTATTATTATACTTAAATTATGGGGGTATACATATCCGTATAGTTTTATTTATTTCTTGGTGATTATTATTCAAAAGATAACAAAGTGGTAAAGGTTTTAAGTAACCCTTTTATTTTTTATCAGAATTGTTTATGATTATGTGTCCCATGATGAAATATTATGATCTATGTCCAAATAAACTGAATTATTCTAATTCTATTACAGTTACTTCAAGAAAATAACTATTTTACTTTCATATTATTCTCTATATCTACTCATGATTAAAAAAACATGTTTAATAAAAATGAACTATATTTATATCTTTGATAAAAAATCTATTTCCTCCATGTCTATGTTCTATAAAATTATTATAAAGAATAATTTTATAATTATATATTTTTTTAAATATATTTTAACTAATTAATAATTTCTAAAAAATTATTTTAAAATAATATTCTTGTCATTTTTCATACGAGGAACTTTTGATTTCTTACTAAAAATGTGAAAAAAATATTTGATTTTAACATGTATAATATGAATGGTATTTTACAACATCCTGACCACTGAATGTTTTAAAATTACATTACATGTTTTGAAGGAAATTTTCAAAGAAAAAGTTTTATTTAAAATTTTTGATGTTTTCAAACATAAAATAAACAATTTCAATGTAAAAAGTTTTTTCCTCAAGAAATGTATCAAGTGATCTTCAAAATTATTTTATATATAAAATGAAACCCTTTAATATAACTTAATCTTCATTGGGGATATGATCTAATGACACAATTCATATAATTTCTCTATATGGTTTTAGCTTCTGATGATAATATTTCTGTGAAACTCATTCCTTTTCTATGGGTGATGTTATGATTAAATAATGAAATGATAAATAAACCCATATCTCTTACACATTTTATTCTACACTGAATTTTTTATTAGACATACCTCTTTTCATTGGTTCTTATATGATTAATGTATTGTTATTTGATGGATCATGAATGTATGTTTTTAATATTTGATGGGTGGCCCATATATCATCCTATAATTCATTAGGTATGGATGTATATCTCATGAGGTAAAAAATATTGTAATGGGGAATGAACCCGATTTAGTAAGGTAATTTAACTACTATGATAGTCTTTAGAGTGAACATTAACTTGTATGATGGTTTTGGTGAGTGAATCCATTCCACTATGATAGATTTGTCTGTGAACCTTTACTATGAAAGAAATTATTTAGTGTTGTTGTGTGTATCGAAAATCCATATGCTATTCCTATATTATTCTCTCATGGTCCATGAATAGTCATTAATTTATGAATAATGTATTATAAAATATTATGATTTTTGCAGCGACCTAAGATGATTATTTTTGTTATGCATGGGATTATTTTTCAAATGTTAATCTCATATTCTCATACACTTTTTCTCGTGTATTTATTTTATGAACATTAATATCTCACTTGTATACCCTTACTAGGCATCTGATCTCACTTATTCTTATATTTCCTTTACCCATTTTACGAAGAATGTTTTTTATATATGATAATTATAATAAGGATTCTAGTTATAAAAACCTTGGTGGGAGGTGACGTAGTTCAATTATTAACTATTTTTTTATGTGTACAAGTTTTTAAAGGGATAAGACCTATATTATTATTAGTATGAATCATTATGAAACGTAATTAATATTAATATGGTATGATGTAATATATATGTTTGAGATGTTTAGGTCTTTATAGTTGGTATCATAGAATCGTTTAGTAGAGATTTTTAAAGTAGTATGAGAAAACAATAGTGAGATCCTTAAGGATATCTCTAAGGATATTCCTAGGGAAAAGTATAATGATAAGTCAATATATAGAAAAAATCTCTAAAATAATGGTGAATTATTTAGCGTGTGGTTTCTAAGAAATTACATCATTAGATGGATACTATAATAGAATGTGGATCTAGAATTGATGTACCTAGTCGTTGTAACTCTAAAATAGGTACATTGGTATTTGACTCGATCTTCACTTGGTGGATGAAAATGATCCCTATTGTAAAACTGGTTTGATAATCTAGGGGTATTATTTGTAAATTCACTATCTTCTTAAGAAGCGTCACGAATAATTTGACTAGATGGAAACCATCAATAACCCAGTTCAAACCTATTTTTTCATATATATAGAATAAGGTGTCACGATTTAGACATATTAAAAGTGATTTTTTGTGATTAAGTGATTCCCCACTATGATTATCAGTTCATACACTATACTTCAGGGTTTTAGTCAATGGATAGAACTAGGAAAAATCATTTTAACATTGAATATGAAAAAAATCGATGATTGTGAGAAATAAAATTAGATTATGAATAGAGTCAATGTTATTGTTAATATTATTAATCATTTATCATGGTATATGATTATCAACGTGAACTTCATTGAGATTACTAACACATCAAATAAGAGGAATATATAAATTTTTGATTGTTTATCTAATTATAAACATAGAGAAATAAGATTTAGTAACTAACATGTTAAGAAGGTGGGAATAAGAACCTAGAGTACATCTAAAATGGATAGAATGTTTTTTTCTATGTGAAAATCTAGGTGATAGAGTAATGAGTTTCCAAGTAATATGATGTCATATATGTTAGGAATGTAGACAATATATGATTCAATTACCTAATCTATGGGATAAACTATAGATTAAGGAAAGACCTATACTTTTACAAACTTTAAAAAGAAATTGTTGAAGTTTTCTTGTATTAGGAATCATGAATTATGTTGTAGATGTATTTGTACAAAATATATTTTGGTTATAAGAATCATGGAACAACTAAGGATTGTGTTAATTTAGGAATGTTATAAAACATAAGAGTTATGGATAATAATAGGGGTTTATGAGTTCATGGTCGGTCATATGTTCATGGTCTTAGACACCCCTTTTTTAGGTTTTATGTGATTTAAATGTGATTAATGAAATTTTGGGAGATTTTTTATTGGAATAAGGTATATATAACTCTTAGATTAAACATGAATTAGTATTTGAGAAGAATTATCTTTTCATTAGTGTAAATACATTAATAACCTTATTGGTTTATATGATCTTCAATAAAGAAATATTATTTTCAACTATGTTCTTCATATTTCTAGAGATTTTATAACAATTATATAAAGATAACTTAAATAAAAAAAGAAAAAAAATTCACATTCAGTATGGTAGTAGGGTTTGAACCCACAATCAAAGGGTGACAAGTCTGAGACTACCACTACTGATCTATGTGATTTTCTGTTAGTATGAAATAATTTTTTAAATGATAGGATATACATATATTAATAAAACTTTGGGAAAATACATTTTATCATAGAGATAAAACATTTTTTATAAATTATATAATTATAAATTATGCCTCATGAAAATTTTGTATTCATTTTAATAATTACCCACTCATTATTTCGAGTTAGCTATGATAATTTTTTAATTAAATATATGGAAGAATTAGCTTTATGGAGAAATGTATGACATATATATAGATCATAAATGTTGAAATTTTATATTCACATAGAAGGAGTTAAATATGCACTAGATAAAAAGGTTGGAAATGATTAAAGATTATAACTACTTAAGACATTACCACACTTGGAAAGAGAACATGGTGGTTGATTCTTTGATTCAAAACAAATATACTAGCTTATCCAGGATGTGGATCACGAAATATCTAAAATTTATGAATTTTCAAAGGTTGAATTAATAAATCTTGATGGAAGAGTGAAAATATTATTTTTATAAAATGTTTATTAAAACATCTATAAAAGTCATGTTTAAAGAACCACATAAGGAAGATATATATTTACAAGAGATGGTGAGGGATTTTTCTAATTTCATCCTTGATTGTGATTGAATGAAAAGGTTCAGTAATCATATATGTGTTCCCTCCATAAAATGTTTGAAGAATGTTCTATTAGAGGAAGCTCATAGTTCTTCATTCTTTATTCATCCTAGAAGTACAAAATATGTATAAAGGTCAAAAATTGTATTTCTAGTGGGTTATAATCAAGACAGATATTTTAGAGTTTGTATCTAGGTTCTTAGTTTGTTAACATGTGAAGATTAAGAGACAAAAGCCTACGAGTATGTTTCAACCATTACACCTACCAGAATGGAAATGGGAAACAATCACCAAGGATTTTTTCATTTGATAACCCAAAATGTCTAAAGGGTATTATGTTATATGGGTTGTATTTGATCACCTAAAAAAGTTATTACACATTATCACTATCAGAGAATATTTATTGATAAATCCTATTGATATGATATACATTAAGGGAGTGGTATGTTTTTATAGAGTACCACATTCTATTGTGTCTGATTGTGATATGAGGTTTACCTAAAAGTAATATATATGTCTTGAGAAATATCATGGCTAGGATCTGAGTTTTAGCACTGCATTTGATCCTCAAAAATATGTTCATACTGAGAGAAAAATTCATAGGCTGTAAGATATATTGAGATCTTATTCTATGAATAACAAAAGTAATTGGAATCAACAAATTCATATATTTGAGTTTTATTATAAAAATATGTTTAACTCAAGAAATCAGATATCTCATTATGAATCCCTATACATAAAGAGGTATTTAACTCCAACTTATTATAAAAAGTTATATAAAATTATTCTTGGGGACTGAACTAGCTTAAGAAATAACAGATAGCGTTAGATCCATTCAAAGATACATAAGGGAATCACATATTTGTTAGAAAATTTATGATAATAATCATGGGTGAAATATATAATATGATATTTTTGATAATGTGTTTATATTAATTTATCTATGGTAGAAGGTTATGAGGTTAGGAAAGAATAGAAAAATAAACCTTAGGTATATCGATCAAATTGAAATTCTTGATCTTATTAGGATGGTATCTAATCAATTGGTACTTCCACTGAACCTATCAAAAGTCCATGATGTGTTTCACGTGTATTACCTGAGGAAGTACATACCTAATTAATACCATGTACTAAAATCAGTGGTCATACCAATTGAGAATGATAATTCCTATGAAGAAAAAATGTAAAAGATTTTGGATCCTACAGAAAAAGTTTTTTAAAACAAGACAACTCACTTGGTCAATGTTTTTTGGTGAAACCACAAACATTAAGAAGCTATAAGGTAACCTGAGGATATTATGAGAAATAATTATCCGCATATTTTTATTAGAGTAAAAAATTTTGAAGGGAATATTTATTTTAAGGCAGGTAATACATCAATTTTTAATGAACCGTGATAAACTATTAATATTATTATAACCATCATAACCTTGATGATAAATTTTGTGTCATTAATAGGCATAAAAATATTTTGAAATATAATTTAGGTTTTAATATGAAGAAAATATATTTATAAATAAATACTTAAGGTTTAGTGATGTCTTTATATGCTTCGAAATTACGTTTTCCTCAAATTTTTTTAATTTCTTTTTGTGAAAAATTTTAAAATTATTTTTTGAAACTATTAAAAAATTAATTTGACCAAATAATCTTAAATTTTGATACCATCCTTTTAAAATATTAATAGAGAAAATTTTTGAGAACTTTTTGAAAAGAATAATTTTCCACTGAATAATGAAAAATAGAGTTTTTTATTAAAAACTACATTTTTAGGTAAAGTATTTTAAAAAAATAAATCTTGTTTAAAAATGCTTTAAAAGTAAAATTAATTTAATTATTTTATTAATTAACTAATTTAAGTTATTTTATTCCAATTCAAATTAACATTTTTAATTAAAACATTCTATGTTGATAAAATATTTCTCTCATGAAAATTGTTTTTTCATCACGGTACTGGATTTAAATATAAATTAAAATTTTACACTAATGTGATTCTAATTTTAATAAATGGATTCCATAAATTGAATCATAATAATTAATATTAAATAATAAGGTAAACTTAATTTAGGTCAAAATTAATAGTAAAAATAGTCAAAATTAATTTCCACAATTATGGTTAAAACTGATTTAATTAGGGTTAAACTAAAAAGTAAAAGGGAAAAAATGACCTAAAATATTCTCAAAATCCTAAATAATTGACATATTTTAATCATATATAATATTTTATAATGATCCCTTAGGTATCCTTTTGGGTTTTTGTAAAAAATGGGTACACTTTTTTCTTTTCAAAAATTCAAAGTGTGATCATTCCCCCAATTATAAAAGGGTGCCCCTTCCTCTCTCATCTTCAAATGTAAAAAACATTTTGTTTTTACCAATACCTACACAAATATATTCCTTATTTACTTATTCAATTAATAGAGTAATTATTATTATCAATAGACCCTTGAAGAATGGATTAGTTATAAAACTAAAGAGGTTCTCTGAAGAAGGTGTAAAATTCCTAAATATATGTTTTTGTTTTATTTATTCTTCCAACTAATTCAAAAATTTTTCAACTATACTAATATAATAATCCATTAAATACCATATTTTATTTTTTTAAATTTCAAAACATATATAGATCTCTTATTCCATAAAACATGAAACAAAACCGGTGGTCTTGTGTACGATAGATTGTCACCGCACGAACCGATATAATTCATTTTCCATAACCACTTCTCACGGATGAATATAATGATTAATTTAATATATATATATATATATGATACATATGAAACAATTATATTAATATAATTATTATATCTCATATAACTCCTAACTTTTTATTCAATGGGAATACGATTACATCGCTCATATGTACAACAGACTACCACCTCATGAAGTGATTTTATTTTTTTACCATTCACATTATATTGAAGGTAATAAAGATAAATTTAATTAATATATATGATATATAAGATATTATAATTAATTTTTAACTTTAATATATTATATACCATTATTTTCATTAATACATAAAGAAAATAGAACCAATGTTCATGTGTACGTATGACCTACCGTTTCCATGAACAAAGTAATTCAATTTATATCTCTATATTCTACGGATTTATAAATAAACATATGTAATAAAAATATATTATATTTATATTTTGTTTAAAAATATTTATATTATGTAAACATGATCATATTAAAATGATTGAACATAAAAAATGAAAATATAAATGAAAAACAAAACAGTTAATACCCGAAAAAAGATTTAAACAAAAAATTGTTAATAAGAGTGTAATAAAAGGTCATAAGTAAATAATATATGATATGATATATATATATATTTATTTATTTTTCGATAATATATTAATTATAAACCTATATTT
Organism: Viscum album; assembly: GCA_963277665.1. NCBI lineage: Eukaryota > Viridiplantae > Streptophyta > Magnoliopsida > Santalales > Viscaceae > Viscum > Viscum album. Next base: position 645,213,469 of record OY728138.1, read on the forward strand.
TTTATACAGGATGTTGGAATGTATATGAAGGAAGTCAAGAATTAAGGTTAGAGATTTCTGTCTCAAATTGTTATCTTTGGGACATATGTTCTATTATGAACCTGTATTATTTTATTAGATTTATATACAACCCAATTTATATATTATATTAAAAATTAATTTATTATAATTCTATATAATGTTTAATTTAATGTTTTTCTTTCATTGGGATTATGATTTCAATGTTACCAAAGCATGTGTGGTGATTTTCACCTCACTTCCATTTCTGTGGGACACATACCTTATTCCCCACTTGTTTCTTATATGTTGTGCATGTAATGAAAATTAGTGTATTTTATGTTTATTTTTTATGAAATTATTTGTTAAAAATATCCATCTAATTTTATTTCTTTCATGACGCTTATGAATCAAAATATTCTAATGTGGTAAAATTTTATGTTATCATCACATTGTTTTTCGAGATTATTTATGATTGTGGTCACAATAATGATATATTATGATATATATCTCTATAAAATCATGTATTTTTTAATAATACTGTCATATTAGTAATATAAATTATTTACTTTAATTTTAATCTCTTTATATACTCAATATTTAAAAATAATATTTTTAAGAGAAAACATCTTTATTTCAATCTTAAATCGAATATCCTTTTTCTTTGATATAAATGTTTTCTAAATTTTTTTAAAGAATGGTTTTAAATTTCCCCAATTATGGTTTAATGATATTTTTACCCATATTTTACTTCTACGAAAATGTTTTAAAGGAATATTCTTGTTATTTTCCAAACTAGGTCCCCTTTATTTTTTACCAAAAATGTAAAAGAAAACTATATTTTTATCATGTTTGGAAGTAACCATATTTTCCATGATCAGGGCCAATAAATGTTATAAATATTAATTTATATTCTTCCAATTTTATTTTAGAATAAAATAATTTCTTTAAGATTTGTAATGTCTTCAGATTTCAAATACAGGATCTGAACATAAAAATATTAATTTACACAATAAATGTTTTGAGTGATATTATTAAATAATTTCCCATATAATATGAAATAATTTGATGTTATTTATGTTTTATATAGAATTTTATCCAATGATACCATCCTTGTTATTTCTCTTTATAGTTTATATTTAGGATGATAACATTTTTATTAAACTCATTCAATTTTCATGGGGTTTACTATTTGTAACTGATGAAATATTTAGAAAACTTGTTTCTTCTCCATGGGTTATGATATACAAAAATGTCCATAAAACCCACTTATTTTATTAGTTTGGATATGATGAATAATTTATAATATTGTGCCACATGTATGTATCATTTTAAATTTATGATGGGTGGCACCTATATATCTCTCCAATGCATTGGGTAAATATTGATATTTCATGAGAAAAATGGGACTAGAATGCAGAGGAAACCCAGTTCAGTAAGTGAATTTGTCCTCTATGAGAGTCTTGGGAGTGAAAATTGACTACTATGATTGTTTGGGGAGTGAAAAAAGTCAACTATGATATTTTTGGAAGTGTTTATGGACTACTATTGAAATAATTTACTATGATTATGTGTATGCCATAAATAAATGTCTTTTGAAAATGTTATGCCCTCGTAGATCATTTAATTTGATTAATTTTTGATTCATGTCTTAGGGAATCCCCATATTTAATCCATTGATCTATATTATGATTTTTTATATACGACTTATGGTTTTTAAAATTTTAATCTTAGGTTCTCAAACCACTTTTCTCATGTTATTCTTATGTGATCATTGATATCTCCCTTTTTACCCCTCTTGATCATATGAGCTCACTCCTTCTTATATTTACATTACCTAGGTTATGTATAAAGGTTTTATGAATTATAATTCTATGAATGGTGTTATTTATAAAGGCCTCAATGGGAGATGATGTAGTTCCCTTTTGAATTATATGATTATATTTCCTAGTTTCCAAAGGAACTAGAACGATAGGATTCGAGAATGGATCTTTTTTATGTAATAAATATTTATCTAATATGATATAATATATATTTTAAAGGTAATGGAATCTATATAAATTTATCATTCGTTATCTAATCAATTAATTGGAATTATTAAGTAATAGTTGTGTCTCAGAAATAAATAATCCCTCCATGAATCAGTTGGACTCATGGGAAAAAACTGGATGGGTATTCAGCCATGGCCATACACATTTATGTAATATTTCTTATCATAATTCCTCATTATAATGTTTAAGATATTTTTAATTATGAATTCCACAATTATGAAATTATTTATCGATGTGCATGTCATTATTTGAATTGTTATGATATCTATGGACAAGTTTCAAGATCATGTTATTATTTATATGGAATTATTTTATCATCATTTATTTTTATATATTTTTATTTATTCTCTGGTAATTGATTATACCTATTTTTTTAATTATTTACTTTTATATAATAATTATTACTTATTTACTCATAATATTTTCCACTGTATATAAGAATTTCTATGTATTTGGGCCCACCCTTTTCTTATGTTTCTTTTAAAAATTATACTAGGATGTGTACTACGACTGATATGAAAGGATATCTCAGAGAGAGTATCAATGATCTCAAAGAAAATAATATGGGTTTTTATGTTATCAAATATACTTTGTGTGTCTTAAGTATATATCCAGTTTACCAAGAATAAAATACTATTCGGTCATTTAAGATGAGATTGATTATATCTAGAGCCAATGTAATAAAATAACCACTAACATTGGGTTTCAAGATTTAGGGTATTTATATCTTCAACCACTCCAATCTTATTCAATGTGTTCTATGATATTTGAATAAAAAAAGGGGGTTTGATTTAGATAATAAATTATTTCAATTTAATAGAGAATATGAAACCAAAATAATTGAGAAACTAAATAACTTCTTTGATGTTATGAAACACATTATTGTCTTATAAAATTGATAAATACTAATTATTAAACAATTATATGATAAATTATGTTACCATGATTCCCCCAATCACTTTAATAAACAAATTAAAAACATTCAATCATAAATAGGAATGTTTAAATTTTAAAAATATCTACATATTATTTTAAATATCACTTCTATATCATTAATTAAAATCCATTTTCTCCCATTTCCATTTAGTATCATATGTTATTACCAAGGATGAGTGATTAAAAATTTATATATTTTTTATGAAATCCCTTCAATGAACAGTCCTTAAAATTCCTATTTGTATGATATTGATAACTCTGGAAGCTTCCCAATCAAAACCTTCTTCATTTATCTCCCTCTCAAAGAGATCCATCATACTATATTCATCATGATGAAATTATTACATGGATAAATTAAAATATGCTACAAATTTATAATGTAAAAAATTTGATATCTATAGGTAGAATCAAAATTTTTAAATTTTTGTATCTTCTCCGAGGGTGATTATCCTCATGGAACATTCTTTAGAATACTTAATGTGAGACCAATAAACGATGGAAACTTCGTATTTTTATTCTGTAGATTTTATTAAATTTCACACATTATACAGTTTTCCCACTTAAAACATGATTCACATTAAATTACAAATTTTTTTAGAATATATTACAACACATAATGATAAAGAAATATAGTGAAACGTCATATTCCACAATGTGAAAATAAAGGTGAAGAATATTGTTTCAACCATATTTATCCAGTCATGATTCTTTTTCATCTGTAATTTTTCAAAGTCCACATGATTGATGTTATTTCAATTGTCCTTAAATATTCTTCATAATATGGAATTATATTTAAGGAAAATTTGGAATTACAACCATACATAATGCATCTCCCACATTGTTCTTTTATTCTACTTGAGTTTTCATTTTTTTGATAACATCTCTTGAAATTATGAATAATCATGTAGAATTTTTTCTTTTAATTTGGCACAATATTTTTCATATGCTTCATCCATATTGAAATATTTCCACGTATCTTCTAAACAATGGACTAAGAAATATCAAATTATATTTGCAAATTTTTGGATCCTCCATATTCCTTATTATGTGTTCTTTTATTTATATCAATTGTTTTTTATATTGAAATCCTATCAAATTTATTGGAATTGTTTCCCATGTATTACTCCAATATATCCATTGATAACTTCTCTATATAATTTTTATTTACAGTTTCCTTAATCATATTTCCCAAGGGTACTTCTTTTTTCTTCACAAACACTTGTTTTCTTTTTCCCTGTTTTCTTTAGAAACACATTATATTTTTGTGACTATAACCATAGAAAACATAATAAATATTCTCAATAAGTCCATATTTGTTTGAGTTTGATATATTATCATAAATATATGGATTTTTAGTCTATATTTTATTTCTATTTGTATAAATGGACTTAAATTGTGTTTTAAAAAAAATTATTGTTCCATGAATATAATTCATGATGACCAAACCTATTGAAACACCTATAATAATATACTAACCCTGATATAATTTTATAATGTGGTTGGGATATACGGGAAACCATATCTTATACTCTTTCAATCTACTAATTACATAATGGTATTCTTCTCAACAGTTTCCATCATCCATATTTGTTATTATTTTGGCTTCAACCCTATATCATTTTTATGGACTGATTTGGAAAAAACATTTCAAATTGAGTTGGATGGTACTTCTTCCTTAGTCCATTTTAAAAATTAATCAAGAGATGATACTATTTTTACCTTTACATCAATTTTATGTATTTAATAACATTAATAACACATATATTATGCATGGTATTATAATGTCTTAAAAACCTTCTTGTAAAGACATGGTTTGAATCATTTTTAGAATTTATAATTGAATTTTAATCTCACGAGACTTCACATTAAGAGTTGAATTCTAAAACTCTATTAAATTTAATTTGTATACACTCTCCTACTTGGTTATATTAACATATTCCTCATGACCATCTTTATTCTATAATAATAATGTCCTAATATCCATTATCCTTTTTGATTTAACATAAAATGTCACATTCATGACATCAATATGTTTTTTTCAATTTTACTCCAATGCAAGGATATTCTATTAAAACTATTTTAAGGACACATAGTTTTCATATATTTTACTAATACTATATTTTTACATATTGATCATATTTATTAAATTTATATACTTAATTTTCCATGGATTTAATTTTTTTGGAGAGATTGATACAATTCAACATGTTTTCCCTTAAAATATTTCTCTGTGTTATTTTCCTTTCTACTAATATAGGCAATCTCTTCTTATCGAAGAACAAAAACTCTAAAAATTAAAGAAAGATTTTTTTAGAAATTAATGAAACACATATCTTAATGTATTGATGGATATATCATGAGAATATAGTGATATATGATCATGTCACTAATATATAGGTACTATATAGGTCATTTTTAAAAGATGTATCAGTTACATATTTAATATATTGAGTCAAATTTAAAAATCACAAGGAAGATGTTTTTTACATATCCTTGGTGGATGAAGGAAGTACATATTCTTCTTCATTATTCATGGTTGTTTCATCTTTAGAATTATTTCAATGAGAAACTAAACCTCCTTATTATGGGCGTGAGAGGGATTCATTCTAAAAAATTATATCCCTTTATTCTTCCAATTCATCATATTCCTGCTAAATATAGGATTATTGTTTGAAATTAATAAATCTTTTAAAATTAAACTTTATTAAAATATTATAAATATAAAAAAAATATTTAAAAGAGAACATATTCAAAGTAGTGAATCTAATAACAATTTTGACTAACTTCAATAATATTTGTAAGATATATTTGGTATAAATTAAACACAGATAGGGTTATACTGTATTGATTATAGTTTATTTTTGATCAATTCTAAACATTTTTACCCTATACGTATTTAATTGGTAAGGATATCTTTTATCTCATTCTATTTTCTTACCTTCATTCATCAGGACACACACAAACTGTGGACAAGATATTTACAATGTTTAGCTTTTATTAACAAAGTAAAATACTGGTTATGAATGGGAAACAACCCATGATCTCAAGATCCACTATAAATAATATTATTTGTTTTAATGAGAATGGTTTATTAATGAAATTCATTTTTTAACTCTAGTTCCTTAATAGATTCTTGTTCATCCTAAACTCAAGTGCATCCTATAAATTAAAATTAATATGATGTGTGGACTTGATATTCTTTCTCTTCTCTCAAATTTTGTATTCCCTACAGTGAACCCAACATATTTTTGATCTTAATATAAACCAAATATGTGATACCTTTCTTCTTATTATTCTCAATAGAAACCAGAGAGGCTACTACACATTCTCCCTATAAAAACTGAACAATACAATGCCTTCTTCAATTTCTCTTATCTTGGACAAGCTATAAGACATTTTATTTCTATATGGACTTATATCCATATGAATCCTTCTCTTCTTTTCCACATTCTTCATATTAGTTTTTTGTGCTTATTAATTTCACAAGTTTCTATACCATATTTTTTTAGTGCATAAAAAATGGAATATGTAATCTTTCTCTTAAGATTATAGAGTATATAGAGTGAGTGTTGTTCCAGATATTCCTATTCTCTTTGACTTCTATATGATATATTTATGTTATTCACAATTCTGATCTTCGTATTATTTTATCACATACATGAATAATGATTATTAGAATCATGATATTTGGAAATGAGTGATCAAAAATTTTATGGAATAATCATATTTAAATTCTATTGTATATTCAAATAATGGAAATCATGGTTTTTTATCTAAACTGATATTTATTATGCATAATTATCTTATGTGTAATTCTTCTATCCATAGGATGATTTTATTACAAAATCAAAATATCTTACACATAAAACAATTTTATTTCATGTTAATATTCCTATATAAAATACACTAAATATCGTAAATGAAATTATCTTATAAATTATTTTGTTACATATGAGATAATTTAATTATGTCGTGGTGTAGTCTCAATAAAGTATCATGATAAAAAGTTCATTCTCTTCCATTATTCCAAAATATTGTTTTTAATCCTGATCAAAATTCAATATTATATTTTCATCATCAAAATAATGATATTAAAATTAATATATTTTATATTCTATCAATATTAGTCATTGTGACCTTATGGTGTACTTATTCTATATGCAATCTCCAGATATTGATACTTAGGTATCTTCCAATACCACATGAAACATTTCATCTTCTTATGATCTTAAGAACATCTACATGAAGATTTGGACCTCAAATAAATCATCATAGGAATATTTTATATTGACATAGTAGTTTTTAAATTATGTAATTAAACCCTACGATACTTTGAATTTATCTGATTGGGAGGTTAGAGACAATAAGAATGGAAATATCTCTATTTTAAAAAATCCATGCCTATATTTTCCGAATTAATGAACAGTAATACCCATGTGACATGTAACATATTGATATTTTATGATTTGTTTTGAAATTGATTTAATATTTTAGAAATATTTAATTTTACGCAACACAGATTTAGGCTTGTGTTACATGTAACAACGTGTTTCTTCGATATCATGTAGGACACATGGCATTGAGTTTCAGTGAAATATGAAATAAAATTATTATAAATATGACAATTATGAATTAGTTGCTAAATATGTGGGTATTAATAGTATTAAATAAATTATGAAATATATATATAATTTTCTTAATCAATATAAGTTTATTTATAAGTTCATATAAAATTATCAATCTATTTTTTTATTAACTATATTCTTCAATATTATGATTTCTTAAAAAATAATTCATTTTTTATTTTTATGAAAAATCTATTATAATTAATTTATAGATTTTTTAGATTTTTTTTAAATGAACTTAATTTTAAAAATCATTACATCCCAATTAACATATGATGAAATTTTGGGATATTTTCAAAAAATATTGACTTTTCACTAAATGATGAAAATTACTAAATTTTGTAAATTATCATTTCATATCAATAAATTAAGAAATTTAAATTAAAAATTATTTTTAATGTAACACATATAATATTTATTAATATTTTACACTCATAATTACTTTTAAATCAGAATTATATTAATTTTTAGTGTATGTATTTTTTGGATTTAAGAAGGTTTTTTATGAAAACTGTTTTTAAGTGTATATTGTTTCTCCATTTTAATTAATTAAAATAGTCCACAATGATGTCCATTTTAAAATAAATGTATATATATCATATATAAAATAAATTTAATTTATATTCATACAATTATTATCATTATACAAAGAGTTAATATAAAATCATCTTCTTCTTGAAAGAATACACTTCTTAAAAACCCAATTTTTCGTTGTGTCTATAGGTTTTGTTTAAAATTTAATTTTTTTAATTTTTAAAAATTTATCTAAAAAAATAAAAAAAATTAGATATTAATGTTGAAGTTATATTATGGTTAATTTTTTAATATTATTTGAAAATATTAAATTATAAATGATTAGTAAAATAATACTGAATTCGAATTGGAATATACATTTTCATTTAAATTATTTATTATGTTAATTTATATTTTAAATTGGTTTTAATGTGAAATTAGTTCAATTAAATTTCTATAGCTCCAATTTATTTTATTATAATAAATTTCAATATGAAATTATATATAAAATCTTGGTAAACATTACAGACTTTTGTGTTTGAAAATCCTGTTTCTCTTCATAAATCCATGATTGATTTTAAATTAATCTTTTACACTTCAATGAATTCAATTTGAAAAATTAAATAACATATTTAGACCCTATAATGTCTAAGGATCGAGAATAATATATTTTGGAGACTTTTGGAAGGAGAGAAAAGTGGTTACACATTTTCTTTTCAAAACATTACAAGTGTTCCACTCAACTCACTTATAAATGTTCACCCCCTCTTCACTCTTCTTAACACCTGAAAACACTTTTGTTTGGGAAAATAAATGACCAAATCACTTAAAAATCCCCTCCCATCATCCTAGAATCCTTATTTTGGGAATAAAGGAAACCTAGGAAGGAGTTTTGTGAAATCCTAATGAGGTTACCCATAGAAGAGGTAACTTTCTTTAATGAACACTTTTATATTATTTCTTTCCCCAACAACTTAAATTATTTTTAAAATATTACTATATATTATCCTCAGTATCCTCCATATATTTATATTAAATAATGAAAATTTAATTAACCACCACCATCTCCAATTCTATGACATGTGTTACGAAATCATCGTTCATGATTTTTGTAGAATACCGTCGCCCAAACTGATGCCATTCATTTTTTCATTACCAACTATCACAGTTGGGTATGATGATATATATAATGTTTATATATGAAATTTATAACATTATTATACATCTAGAGTTATTATATCATATGTAACTTTTTATTTTAAATTTCATAGAGGATAATATAATGTCACTCATGTGTACATCATACTACCACTGCACAAATTGATACGATTCATTTTTCACTAACGCTTTACATAGAAGATAATAAGGAAAAATATATGAGAGATATATGAAATAGTAATTAAATTAATTAAAAATTTATAATTCCTAAATGAATATATATATTTACTTTATTACTTTTTCACTTGCTGAAAGATTATAGCGTCATTCATGTATGGGTGGTCTACCGCCATCACGAAGCGATGTGACTCTATTTTCATCACAACACAACATTGATGATTTGTAAAAGTATATTTAAAGAAATAATATTAAATTTATGATATTATTAATTTTTGTGAGTGTATAATATCTAACTTACCAACTTTTCATAATAATAATTGAAAATGGGAAATGTTACTCATGTGTTCGTACGACCTACTGTTTTCATGATAGTAACGAAATTCATTTCTCAAAATCATATTTCTTTATTGGTATTAAAATTATAACTGATTTATAATAATTATATTTATTTCTTGATTATTATTTTGGATAAAATGGAACCATGATCAAAGTATAATGATAAAAAATAACAAATCAAAACATATACGAAGAATAAAGCAATTATTACCTGAAATGTGACTTTAAAATGGAACTATTAATAAAAGGGTAATAAAAAGACTTAGGTAATTCTTATATAGTTTGGTATATAATAATTTATCTTTAATTTATTTATAATGAACTTATATTAATTATATAGTAGGTTTATTTGAGTATTAAGGATGTTGAGACTTACAGTAATGGATTTTTTTCCTATCTTTTATTTTTCTCTAAGTGAAATATCACAACATGTGTTTATTTTATGTGGTTTATATAATACACATAAATGTATTTTTTGGTTGTTTTAATTAGTTTTTTTTGGATTTACATATCCATATTATGATATTTTTTTCATAGGGTTTATAGCTCAAATGTCACCAAAGTAATAAGGGTTTTTTGTCTCACTTTTCAATCTTTAGACATTTGTTATGTTTTTCACCTATCATATTTTATGAGAAATATATACAACACATTTGACATATAATATCCTAAATATATTTAAAATATTTTTAATTCTCGGACCCCAAAAACCAGGAGTCGATGCATTATTACCAAACATTGGAATGATCACAAGGGATCAAATCCCAAAAGGCCGATCAGTTTAGTAGCCTTGGAAGTACTAGATACATTCATAAGTTTTACATTACATCATGAAATAAAAACATCAACAAATATTTTTACCCTTTTTAACAGAATTATATCCTTAGCCTATCCCTATAGGTCAACCATAAAATACTTCTTCACATCATGGGAAAAATAAAACATAGAAAATGGTGATCTCAAAAGGTTGGTAAGGATAACAATATAGTGGAAAATTTCATAAATAAGCATAATCATTTATGGAAATGTATAAGACTAAAACAAAAGACTTTTAAACATAAACTACAGTATAATATGGAAATGTTAAAATCAAATAATTTCATTTAATTATTCACATTGATATTCTATTATTCAAATAATCACATGTAATATCAATAGCCACTTTCATAATGATGGAATGAATAATGCCAGACTTCATAACCACATAGTCAAGGGCTTCTACCAAGTCTAAAAATAATATTTTTTCAAAGCCTTGTGCCAAGACATTAGTTTGTCTAATGAGACCTATTGATTCATCGAGGAGCTATAACGGGCTCCCCCCCTCACTTACTATGTCCAATGAATTCCTCATACGAAAAGGCTTAAATATAACATAAACATTCATATTAAAACAAGCATAAGAAATGTCAATAATTTATACATAAACCATGAATGGTTTAAAAATAACACATCCACATTCAAACATATCAAAAAACCTTCAATACAATATGGATTATTTGTATCATAATAAATCAACATCAAACAAGTTTAAAATCCATCAAAGGATGTTGAGATAGATGAAATGAATACTATTTTAAATAAATACCTCTTTCTATTTTGAAATAATTTAAAATTCATATAATTATAAAATAAAACATTTATTTTGAAAATATTCTTATAATATTGTATGGTATACTTAGACGATGATATAACGGCGGAAAACAACCACACCCGCAATATAAGTTAAAAAAGACATTTTTACCTTAATTTTGTCGAAAAGGTCATAAAGTACCTTATTTGGAAAATGAAGGAAATATTCCTTTTAGACCATTTTATAAAAAGTAAAACAAGGGTATAAATTAATTTAACCCATAGTCTAGTAAATAGTAAAAATATTTTGAAATAAATTTTTAAGAAACATGGATGTGGATGATAAAGAGGTCCTAGTAGATACTTACGTAAAAACAACCTCAGCTAAAAAACAGATTGTAAAATTAACCCTTACTTTGTAATTTTCATTAGTAGATGGTATGTTAACCTCCTGTATAATAGTTAAAACATTGTTATTAAATTATACAATAACTATATACATAAATATGATATCATATATGATCCTCTATTATTTCTTTGTTAATAATTTTTCAGTAGTATCATCACTTCGGGTGTTAACTAATTCGTTTTCCTTTATATTCTTGGTTATGTAAGCGAGGTTTGTTATTGATAAGATGTATTTGATTCATATAGATAATTATATTATGTTCATAAAAATTATTTTTAATCATAAAATGAAAATTATTCTTGAATGATTACAATGGGAAATGAATCTCATTGCATTCGTGGAGAAGGTAATCCGTACGTATGTACTAGCGACAATATAATTATATTGATGGTAAAATAATATGTAATTATATGGTATATCATTTATAAACAATAATAAACATGTTATATTTATTATTTACATCAGTTATTCTCATTATTATACCCATCCAAATAATTAAGTGTTTGAATAACAAACTACACCACGACATGGAGATGGTAAGTCGTACGTACACATGTATCATGACCTGGTCATTTATATGATGGATAGAAAAATGAGCATGTTTGTACCATTTTTATAATAAAATCACAGTATATAGAATATTATGGAGCTATTATTTTAGAATTGAAACAACAAAGAAAGAGGAATTGGAAGAAGAAAAGAACTTGAAAGAGGTGATGAAATATTTACCTCTTCTTCGGATTATTCCTTTTTATTTGATCAAAAGGGATCCTTCGTTTGGATTTATGATCAATGGAAGGCCTCTAGGATGAAGGGATTAAAATTGGGAGGATAATTTTGTAGGGTATGGTGGATAAAAATGGCTTTGGAGGAGTGAAATTAAAAGAAGGGGAAGTATGCTTTTATTAGAGAGGTGATGGTCACTTTTGGAAAAGCATGAAATATTATTTTATAATAAAATAATTTTCGGTTTATAATTGCTCTAAAATGTATTATTTAGAGGATAAGGTTGTTATAGGTCTAAAACCTCTCAACCAATAGGTTTTAGATAGGTTTAGGTCACCATATTAACCTTATATTTTATATTTAACTCTTAGTTAAACAGTTGGACATTTAACATGTCTCTTTTTATTATTATATTATATGGTTAATAAATTTCCTATAACAAGCCAAGAGAGCCCCAAATGGTCAATTATTAATACATATAACCGTATCTAAGTCTTTTTCCTAACCTTATATTTTTAAGAATATTATATCAATTAATAATATAGTATTTGTTTTAAAAACTCAAATATGTCAATTTTGACACTATTTAGTATTTGGTTTTTGTGAAAATCATAATTGCATGAATAATTCAAAAAAAATATTTAATCACCCCTAAAATGTAATATTATCCTATAAAATTAGTTTAATTCATCAAAAAGTCTCAAATTACATTTATTTGGATATTTATAATATCAAATATTTAAATATTTCATTAATAAGGAAATTATTGCATCATCATTGTGTCATAAATAAAGTAAATTATTTAATATATATAAATTATAAATAAAATAAAATTATGTATTAAATATCTTTATATTTCTAATTAATATTTATAGTATAAATTATCTTATGTATAACCCTATATTAAAAATCATATAGTTATTAAACATTGAATTTAACTCTTTTACCTCTTCTTTAAATATATACTAATAAATGTCCTAATCTAATACAAGTAAACCAAATGGGGTCATATTTTATTCCTAATTTTGTTTTTGGTCTAATTACACTTATCCAATAGAATTAGGACATTTTTTAAGGTAATTATAATAACAATTTTACCCTTAATTTCCCTATTTACTTTTAAAAGTGGTAAATAAATGTAAAAAGTAACTATTCACAAAAAAATTATTTTCATCTTATTGACCCACATTTTACATACTAATGTTATAAATTTCTCTCTTATTTTTGAAATTCAACTCAGATAAGTGGTCAAATTATGTTTTATGCAAATTTGTAAATGCTCCTAGAATGTGGGTAAAAGATGGTAAAAAGTTCATTAAAATTTTTATATATCTAAACTTATTATAAAATGACTCTAATGAATTACATTGAACTTATACAAGTATTATGTAGATATTTTTATGTATAATAATTTTAAATAAAATAATTATTTATTTAAATAAAATGTCAGTTTTAACCAATAACGCAGTGCTTTTCACTGTTCATCAAAAATTGAATGTTTTCAGAAAAATACCAAAAATTTACCCTAAGCTAATTTAAATATTCCAAATTTAAAAATGAAGTCCATTTTGAAAAATAAAAATTATAAAATTTTAAAAAGTGGGTATTACTATTCATAATGGCTAATTTCATTGGTCATGGTGTGTTAAAACTACAACTTGCATACAACGCAAGCTACTATATTATTCAAAGGGAAACGTACCATGGAAGCTTGGGGTGTTACAATCTCTCCTCCTTAAAATAATTTTGTACTAAAAAATTTTAGAATATTAAAACATAAAAAGATTCAGGTTGTTCTTCATAATATGTTTTTCGGGTTCCCACCTTGGCTGTTCCATCTTATGGTTTCTCCATTGAACTTTTACCAGACGAGTCATCCGATTTCTAAGCACTTGTTCTATTTTATCAAGAATTTTGACATTCTCTTCACAGTAAGACAGATTAGGTTCCCGTTCAATTTCCTCAAAGGTGAGTATATGCATTTGGACAAGCATGTATTTTCTCAACAGTGATACGTGGAACAAATCATGGACTTCAGAGAGACTTAGAGGCATTGCCAAACGATAAGCTACAACTCCAATTCATTCAAGAATTTTGAAAGGTCCGATGTACCTGGGACTCAATTAATCTTTCTTACTGAAATCTATGACACCCTTCCATGGAGATTCTTTCAAGAAAACATGGTCTCCTACTTGAAATGCCAAATCCTTCCTTTGGTTATCAGCATAGCTCTTTTGTCTTATTTGGACTGCTTTGATGTGGGTTTGGATAATCTTCACTTCTTCCATTGTTTCCTCAACAAGTTCTAGGACAACGTGTTTTCTTTCACCATCATCATCCCAAAAAGTTGGTGTGTGACACCTCTTTCCATATAATGCTTCATAAGGTGCCATCTAAATACTTTAATGGAAGCTATTGTTATAGGAAAATTCTACCAGAGGTAAATATTGATCCAACATACCTTGAAAGTCAAGTGAGAAATATCTCAACATGTCTTCTAAGGTTTGAATAGTCCATTATGATTATCAATCAGTTTGAGGGTTGTTGGCAGTGATCAAACAAAGTCTAGTATCGAGATCTTTCTGAAGAATTTTCCAGAATCTTGATGTAAAACATGGATCATGATCAGAAATAATCTATAGTGGTACTCCATGAATTCTTACAACTACATTAATATATAGTCTTGCTAAACATTCTTGTGGTAAATCTTCTCTTATAGAAAGAAAATGTGCTGACGTGGTAAGATGATCAACAATGACCCATATTGCATCATTTATTCTAAAATTATTTGGTAGTCCCATGAAAAAGTCCATCGTAATATCATCCCATTTCCTCTCAGGTATGGGAAGAGGTTTCATGACTCCTCTATGATGTTGTCTTCCAGCTCTCACTTTTTGGAAAACTATACATCTCGACACAAAATCAACAATCTCTCTCTTCATATTTTCCTTCCAAAAATGTTCT
The DNA here is from genome assembly GCA_963277665.1 of Viscum album. Lineage (NCBI taxonomy): Eukaryota > Viridiplantae > Streptophyta > Magnoliopsida > Santalales > Viscaceae > Viscum > Viscum album. Next base: position 645,228,933 of record OY728138.1, read on the forward strand.
TCAAATAACTATACATCTTAGTGATACCAATGTGTATAGAAAAATTGGAGCAATGAGCATCAACCAACAATTCTCGTTTTAGATTAGGTATATCGGGAACACAAAGGCTCTTCCCAAATTTCAAAATTCTATCTTCATATACGAAGTCGATCAATATCCCATCGTTTACAGCTTTAATTTTCTTTTGAAATTCCACATCATCAGTCTGAGAATTTTTTATCCTCTCTAGTAAAGATGGGTTGGAAATAATTTGAAAAAGCATTGATGTTTCAATTTTTAGGGTCATTCCCATATCCATATTTATTTGATCCATGTATATAGGATCCTTTTTAACTCTAATATTGTTCAAAAATCCACGATTTTTTCTACTCAAATCATCAACCACTTTTTTTCCTTCCCCAGGTGGTAGTGTATTGTGAAATCATAATCCTTGAGTAGTTTAAGCCATCGTCTTTTCCTCATGTTGGGTTCTTTCTGTGAGAAAATATACTTCAAAATCTTCTGATCATTATAAGCCTCACCTTTTTCACCATAGAGATAGTGTCTCCAAATTTTCAGATCAAAGATTACAACTACTAACTCAAGATCATGAGTATAATAGTTTTTCTCATGAATGTTTAGCTATCGTGATGCATAGGCAATAAGTCTACCATTCTACATAAGGACACAACCATGTCCTTTATTTGAAGCATCACTATAAATGAGAAACCCATCATTCCTTAATGGTAGTGTCAAGATAGGAGCATTAAATAATCTTCTCTTCAGTTCTTAAAAAAATTCTTCACACCCTTTTGTCCAAAAAAATTTAGCCGCTTTACGAGTGAGCTTGGTTAATGGGTTATCCAATCAACAAAAATTCTTGAAAAACACTGATAATAAACTAATAAAACAATAAAACTACGTAACTCAGTTATACTCGTCGGTGCTGGCCATTCTTGGATTGCCTTGGTCTTTGAAGGATCAATAGAGATTCCATCCTTAGAGACAATATGACCAAGAAAAGAAATCTCCAAAATCCAGAATTCACACTCTCTAAACTTTCCAAATAATTCAATTCTTCTAAGGGTTTTCAGAATAGTGCACAAGTGATTTTCATGATCTTCATAGCTTTTTGAGTATAATAGGATATCATCAATAATTACCACTAAAAAGTCATCAAGATGTTCCTTGAAATCTGTATTAATTAGACCCATGAAGACAGAGGGTGGATTAGTCAATCCAAAAGGCATTACTATAAACTCATAATGCCCATACCTAGTTCAAAATGATGTTTTCAGAATGTATTCCTTCGTCACACAGAAATGATGATATCCAGATCAAAGTTTAATCTTTGATAAATACTGATCTCCCTAATGTTGGTTGAATAAATCATTAATGTGAGGTAGGGGATACTTGTTCATTATTGTTATAGCATTGATCTCCCTGCAGTCAATGCACAACCTCATAGATCCATCTTTCTTCTTAACAACAATGAGTGGGGCTCCCCCCTGGAGAAAAACTAGGGAGAATAAATCCCTTATTACTCAATTCCTCTAGTTTTTTCTTTAGTTACACTAATTCCACAGTGGCCATTCTATAAGGGGTATTCGATATGGGCCTTGAACCAGAAATTAAATCAATGGAAAACTCAATTTCTCCTTCTGAAGGATGTCCTTGTAAATCCTCTAAAAACTTGTCAACATATTCTTTCATAATAGATACATCCTCAATTTGAACATTATTTTCCTCACCCATAGTTATTTCATTCTATTCTTCCCCAATAATTGAATTTAGTAGAGCTACTGGGGGCATATCTATATAAGAATTAAGAGGAGACGTTTCTGCCCTAAAAATAAGGTACTTCTTATCATCATCGAAAATTGTAACTTCCTTCTTATTAAAATAAATTTTCACATTATGGACCAAAAGCCAATCCATTCCAATGATTATATCAAATTCAATATTGGGAATGACGAATAGATCAGTAGATAAAGACCATTTTTATACCCTAATGGGAAATGATTCACAAAAATTTATTCTGTTGATACTTCCCTTAGGTGTTTTTACTGACAACTCCATTATTAAGTCAAATTGAAAATACAAAATTGTCTTAGAAAACTGGGATGATATGAAACAATGCGATGATCTAGAATCAAATAAATCATTGGCTAAACTTGAGGAAACAATTAAATTTCCTACCACCACGTCTTTCGGAGCTTCAACCTTAGCACTAGTGATCGTATAATATTGGTCATTCTTTCTTGGCCTTTTCTATGGTATGTTTCCTTTTCACTTAGGACATTCATTAGAATAATGCCACTTTTTTCTAAAATTGAGGAATTCGACATTGAAAGTCTCTTTCTTCCCCTAGCAATCACGAGTTTTGTGGAATTTTTCAACACACTTGTAACAGACACTCATTCACTTCAAGAAAGGACCAGGGTTTTTATTCCCACATTTACCACAGGATGGATATTCAACTTTTACCTTCTTCTCCTTATTTCCATTTCCAGAGTGCTCAGCAAATATCTTTTTTTTCGTTCTTTTCTTTTAATGTTGTACGAATTATAGAATGTCTTTTCTATCATAATAGTGCATGAGAAAATATCTTCGTACAATGAGAAGGATTGTGAGAATAATGCTCGACAGATAAATGGTTTTAACCCATCAAATAATCGATCAATATTACTCTATGGGTTACGTATATAATCTGATAAATTCCTTGGTAACCTTCAAAAGTTAGCCTCATACTTTTTCATTCTCATCCTCCTTTTGCCTCAGACACAGAAATTGTCTTTCATTATTTGATCGATGGTCACGAGGAAAGTATTTTTTTTAATAAAATCTCTTTAAATAACCTCCATTCCTTGTTCGATACTTCTTCATCTTACTTTGTGTTTTGGATTAATGACCACAATTGATTTTAATCTCCCGTGAGGTGATAAACTACAATGAAATTTTTTTCCATTTCGCAACTCTTTAAAGCATGAAATAATTTCTCTAAGGAATTTATCCATTGCTCAGCTACTAATAGATTTTTACTCCCATTGAATGCTGGTGGTTGTTACCTCATAAAGCGATATAACATTGACCCTTCACATTGGTTAGCAGGGTGCTCTATACGGGTAAGGTTATAATTCATAACCTAAGTGAGTTGTCCCAATATGGTGATAATTTGATTAGAACCAGTTGCTTAACCAGCTCCACTATAATTATCTTGAGAAGAAGGGAAATCCTTACATAGATTACGTTCAATGATATAGTTTCCATTCCTTCCACTTGGTTCCATTTCTAAAAAATAGAATACACTAGATTAGTTTTTGAATCGCAATACAGAATTCCAAACTTCTAAAATTGTTAACATAAATTGAACAGTTTATGGATATAATCCATAATCATAAAAATGTTTTCTTTGAAGAAGTATATACTCATAAACCCTTCATAATGGTTTGTAAATTAAATGAGAATTATCCGAAGCATATCCTCTGGGAGTGTCGTAATCAAGAGAGAGGCAAGGCCCATTTTCGTGCACCAGTTCCTGTTTGAGTCTAGCTCAAAGCAGTGTTTTTGGGTTTTACCCCTAGGTACATCTATGCCAAAGTTGCCTCTACCTGCTCATATCAAGACACCGATTTATTTTTTGGAAAACTCACAAAATATCTATAGAACCAAAATTCTAGGAAGTTCTTCTACACTAATCCTCAAAGTCGATCTCAAGGTAGTGTTCCCTAATCAGAGTTTTTCTAAAACTAGTTTCCATTGTTTGTACTAAACTTCCTCTGATACCAACTATAACGCCCCGACCCTAGAATCCTAGAGTTGTTGTATTATTACATAACATTAGAATGATCACAAGGGATCAAATACCAAAATACCGATCAAATTAGTAGCCATGTAAGTACTAGATACATTCATAAGTTTTACATTACATCTTGGATTAAAAACATCAACAACATTTTTCCCATTTTGAACACACTTATATCATTAGCCTATCCCTTCTGGTCAACCATAAAATACTTCTTCACATTTTGGGAAAAATAAAACATAGAAAGGGGTGAGTTCAGATGCTCTGTAAAGATAACAATATAGTGTGAACTTTCATAAATAAGCACAAACATTTAAGGAAATGTATACAACTAAAACAAAATCCTTTTAAACCTAAAATTTAGAATAATATGGAAAAGATAAAATAAAATAATTCCATTTAATTATTCACATGGATATTCTACTAGTCGAATAATCACATGCAATATCAATAGCCACTTTCAAAATGATGCAATGCATAATTCCAGACTTCATAACCACATAGTCAAGGCCTTGTGCCAAGACTAAAAATAAGATTTTGTCAAGGCCTTATTCCAAGACACTAGTTTGTCACATGAGACCTACCAATGTATCAATGAGCTATAGCAGGCTCCACCCATCACTTACCAAGTCCAATTCATTCCTCATATGAAAATGTTTAAACATAACATAAAAATTTGTATTAAAAATGGCATACAAAATGTCAATACATTATCCAAAACCATGAATGGTGTAAAAATAACACATCCATAGTCACAAATATCACAAAACCATAAATAAAATAAGGAAGATTAGTATCATAATATATCAACTTCAAACAAGTTTAAAATCCATCAAAGGATGTCGACATAGATGAAATGAAAACTATTCAAAATAAATACCACTTTCTATTTTGAAATAATTTAAAAGTCACATAATTATAAAAGAAAAAATTTCAGTTAAAAATATTTTTATAAGATTGTATGTGAATCTTCGACGATGATATAATGTCTTAAAATAGTCACACCCACCGTATAAGTTAAAAAATACATTCTTAGCTTAATTTTGTCAAAAAGGTCATAATGTACCTTATTTGGAAAATGAAGGAAAGATTCCTTTCAAACCATTTTATAAAAAGTGAAAAAGGGTTTAAATTACTTTAACCCATAGTCTAGTAAATTGTAATTTTTTTTGAAATACATTGTTAAGAAACATGGATGTGAATGATAAAGAGGTCCCAGTAGATACTTACATAAAAACTACCTCAGATAATAATGAGATTGTGAAATTAACACTTACCTTGTAATTTTCCTTAGTTGATAGAATGTTATGCTACTGTATAATAGCTAAAACATTGTTATTAAATTATACAAGCACTATATATAGGAATATTATATCATAAATGATCCTCTAATATTGCTTTGTTAATAATATTTCAGTAGTATCATCATTTCGAGTGTTAAGAGTTTCGTTTTCCTTTAAATGCTTGGTTATGTAAGCCATGATTATTATGGATATGATGTAATTGATTCATATAAAAAATAATATTATATTCATAAACATTATTTTTAATCATAAAATGAAAATTATTATTGAATAATTACGATGAGTAATGAATATCATCGCGTTCGTGGAGACGGTAATCCGTATGTACACATGAGCGACAATATCATTATATTGATGGTGAAATAGTATGAAATTGGATGTTATATAATATATAAAGAATCATTATAATGTTATATTTATTATTTACATAATTTATACTTATTATTATACCCATCCAAAAAATTATGTCTTTGAATAACAAACTACACCATGATGTGGAGACGGTAAGCCGTACATACGCACGTATGGTGACTTTGTCATACATATGATGGATAGAATAATGAATATGGTTGTACCATTTTTATAATAACATCAAAGTATATAGAATATACTGGATTTACTATTTTAGAATAGAAACATCAAAAAAATAAGAAGTGGATGAATAAAAGAACTTGAAAGAGGTGATGAAATACTTACCTCTTTTTCGGGTTCTTCGTTTTGATTTGATCAAAAGGGATTCATAGGGTGGCTTTTTGACAAACATAAGGCCTCTAAGGTGAACGGAGGAATGTTGGGAGGATATTTGGAAAGGGGTTTGCCGAGAAAAATGGATTTGGAGGTGTGAAATTAAGAGAATGAGAAGTAACCTTTTATAAGAGAGATGAGTGTCACTTTAGGAAAAGCATTAAATATTATTTTATAATAAAATAAATTTAGGTTTATAATGGCTCAAAATTGATTTATTTCTAGGATAAGGTGGGTATGGGTCTAAAACCTCTCAACCAGTAGGTTTTAGGTAGGTTTAGGTCACTATATTAAACTTATCTTTTAGATTTAACTCTTAGTTAAATAGTTTGACATTTACCAAGTCTCTTTTTATTTTTATATTATATGGTTAATAAACTTACTATAACAAGCCAAGAGAACCCCAAGTGGTTCATTAATAACATATATAACCTTATCTAAGTCTTTTTACCAATCCTTAGATTTTTAGTAATATTATATCAATTAATAATATAGTATTTGTTTTAAAAACATAATTATGTCAATTTTGATGCTATTTAGTATTTGGTTTTTGTAAAAATCAAAATTTCATGATTACTGCAAAAAAATTATTTAATCAACCCTAAAATGTCATATTAACCTATAAAATTTTATAAATTCATCAAAAGTCTCAAATTACATTTATTTGGATATTTATAATATCAAATATTTTAATATTTCATTAATAAGCTAATTACTGCATCATTATGATGTCATAAATAAATTAAATTATTTAGTGTATGAAAATTATAAATAAAATACCATTATGTAGAAACTTTTTTATATTTCTAATGAATATTTATCGTCTAATTTATCTTATGTATTACCATAAATTAAAAATGGTTTAGTTAATAAACTTTGAATTTAACTCTTTTGACTCTTCATTAAATAAAATAATTATAAATGTTCTAATCTAATCAAAGTGGACCAAAGGGGGTCATATATTATTCATATGGTGGGTTTTAGTCGAATTACACTTATCCAATAGAATTAGGACATGTATTAGTGTAATTATAATAACATTTTTAACCTTAATTACCCTATTTAATTTTAACCGTGGTAAATTAAAGTAAAAAGTTACAATTCACCAAAAATTATTTTAATCTTATTGAACCACATATTACTTACTGATTTCAATCATGTCTCTTAGATTTATGAAATTAAACTCATAGAAGTGGAAAAATTATGTTTTATGCAAATTTCTAAATGCTCCATGAAGGTTGGTAAAGACGGTAAAGAGATCATTAAAATTTTTATATATACAATTATTATAAAATGACTCCAATGAATCACATTGAACATATATAGGTATTATGTATCTATTTTGACCTAAAATAAATTTAAATAAAATAAATAATTATTTAAATAAAAAGTCAGTTTTAACCAATAACGCAGTGTTTTTCAGCATTCATAAAAAATTGAATGTTTTCAAAAAAATACAAAAAATGCACCCTAAGATAATTTCAATATTCAGAATTCAAAAATTATATCCATTTTGAAAAGTAAAATTTCTATGTTTTTAAAAAGTGAGTATTACTATTCATAATGGCTAGTTTCATTGGTCATGATGTGTTAAAACTCTAAGTTGCGTGCAATGGAAGATACTTCATTATTCAAAGGGAAATGTACCGAGGAAGCTTGGGGTGTTACAATATTTATATTTTATGTTTAACTTAATGACATTACATCATTGGTATTATATTTCAAAATTACGGAAGTGGTAAACATTTTATGTTACAATCTCATTATTTATAGAGATTCATTATGATTATGTTTCCAATGATAAAATATTATGATTAATATATAAAAAACTCATTAATTATCTTAACCTATGTTTATTTAATGAGAATAAATGTTTTCCATTCTTTTTACTCTATTTATAAACCCAATATTCTAAAAGAATGTTTTTTTTCGAAAAATTTTCTTTATTTCTGTCTTCGGCCAAAAACCATTTTTCTTCCAAACCAATATTTTCTAAAAATGATTTCAATTTTTTTTAACATTATTCAAAAGATTTCTTAAATAAATTTTTTCCATGATTTACTATTTAGAAAATAAGTTGAGAGAAATTATTCTTGTCATTTTTCAAACAATACATGTTTTTCTTTTATTGAAAACATGAAAATAATACCTGTTTTTAACATGTAAGGATGAAATAGTATTTTCTATTGCCATGAACAATCAATGATTTCAAGGTTCCTTTAAAAAAATTTAGAGTTATTTTGCTTTAATTTTTTCATTAATAATTTTTAAAATTTTATATTTTAAATAAATGGTCTCAATGTGAAATGTATTTTTAAATAGTTTCATGTTTTAAAAAACACTTATCAATGAAAAATAAATATTATCATTAAGAAATATTTTAAATTATTTTTAAGGCATTGTTTATATGTTTTAAAGGTTATTTTCAACGAAATGGAGTTTAAAATTTTTTAATGTATTTTTTGTTTTAAAAAGTTAATTTCAATGAAAAATTTATGTTCTTCAAGAAATGTTCAAAGTGATTTATCTTTCAAAATAATTATCTATATAAGATGGAATCATTTTATGTAACATATCATTTTCATAGGATATGATACAAATATAACATTCCTAAAAATTCACTGAATGGTTAATAGTGACAAGATTTTTATGAAACTTGTTTCTCTTCAACGGGTTATACCATGATAAATTTTTTTATGAAACCTTATTATTTCCCATGGATTATGATATGATGAAATTTGGAAATGATTATGAAACCAATCACTTTTACATAAGTTAAGATATGATAAAATGTTTATGAAACCCATTTGATTTTATGGGTTATGATATGATTAAAGTTTTATGATCTTATGGCACAAATAAATATTTTTTTCATTATGAGATGGGTGGGACCTATATCTCACTCTAATTCATTAGTTAAATTATTATATCTCATGAGGTAGACAGGAATGGAATGAGGAATGAACCCAGTTCAATAAGGTACTTTTCCAGCTATGATAGTGTTGGGAGTGGACATTGACTACTATGATGGTTTTGGGAGTCAACCCATACCACTATGATTTCCATGGTAGTGATTATTTACTAATATGAAAATAAATTTCAATGATTATGTGTACACCAAAAATGAATGTATTATACCAATTTTATTCTATCATTAACCATGTTATTCGATTCCCTTATGTTTTATGTCTTATAAACTAAAAATATTTATAACCTGCCTCAAGATTATGATCTTCGATATGGAGGTTCTGGATTTCATATTTTAAGATCATGTTCTTATAACCTTCTGTACATGATATTCTAACATATTTAAATTGTTTAACCTTATTGAGAATCTGAGCTCACCATTTGTTATGTTCCCTTTCCCCAGGTTATGATAAATGGTTTTGATTTGGATATTTTTGGGAAGTGTACTAAATAAGACGATCTTTATGAGATTCATTGATGATATTTCATGAATTAGGAATATTATTTTCTATAATTCCAAATCAACAAAACAATTATTGTATTCAGGTATGTGTTTATATAATTTGATAAATATTCATATAAAAAGATGTAATATTCATGGATGAGAAGCAAGAGTTCATATAGTTAGTATCAATGGAATGGTTTAGTTTACCTTTAAAACTAGGATAAGAAAACTATAGTGAGGTCCCTAAGGATATTTAAAAGTATATTTCTAGGGATGTATCTAAGGATATGTCTAAGGATGAGCCAATGTTTAAGAAAACGTCATTGACTTTTGATAAAGGATTGAGTGAGAATTAAATCCTTGTCTAGATACTACAAGTCGATTTGAATATGGAATAGAGTTTCCTAGGGGTAATAAATCAAAAAAGATAATATTGAGATGGACTCAATCATTACTTAATGCATGAAAATAGGCCTGTCTACACACATATCTTGAAACTTCTAGGGATATGCTTTATAAATTCACAAACTCTTTACGAACCATCATGATGTATTTAAATATATGATGACAATGTAGAACTTAAGATAAAAATCAGGCTTACTAGAATAAAAATAAGTATTCATGATTTAGATATCCTATACAGTATTTTTCATGATTATGTGGTTTTCCACTATGACTAGTGTTACTGATGATATGCTTCTCAATTTTAGTCAATGGATACAACTAGAAGGAATCATGTTAGCATTGAATTTGATGGAATGTTTTGTTAATACGTGTAACCAAATTTGATGATGACTGTAGAAAAAGATATTCTGATTACGCCTAATCAGATATCATGATATATGATCATTAGTGTGAACTTCAGTGAGATTCCAAAAGTGCCAAATAAGAGGAAGTAGAGTATATATGAATGTTTATATGGAAATGAATAAATATGAAGGAATATTCAGTATCCTATATGTCAAGAATCTGTGTACACACACTCAAGGGAATGTATTAGAGGAACGAGAAGTTGTTTTGGTTCTGGAAAAGAAGGATATAAAGAAAATAATTACTAAGGAAAAAATGAAAAGTTTGACTAAATCAGTGTATGAGAATAATTTTCACCTAAATATTTTTTCGAATTTTGAATTTTTTAAAAGTAGAAATTAGGGGAATTATAAAAAATTATGTCCAAAGTTGAAATCTTGTGAAGAGGTCTTGCAAGGTTGTATGAGTAATATTTTTTCTTTTTAGTGATGAAGAGACTATGAATGATATATGAAAGGAAATAGGTATTAAGGAAAAAGATGATGAAGCCCAATTAATTATTTGAGAAGGATATGGTATGATTTATGTATTAATGTATTTGAATTCAAGTATTATGAAATAGATAAATATTTTTTAGTAAATGCTTTTCCTTAAAGATTTGAAAGAATATATTGAATGATACTGATGACGATGAAAATTAATTTAATGGAAAGGTGATATTCATAGAAAACAAATGAATAGGGGAAAAATAACGCTTAATATGTTCTCAACAAAGATATTAGAAATTATATATTATTATTAAGAATAATGTAAATTGGAATGTATTGATAAACTTGAAACTGATTAATTATTTTTAAAAAAGGTGGTTTATTGATGGAGTTTATAGTATTATTATATGTATGTAATATATTCAACAATACATGGCCTTATTTATGGAATGAAGAAGTATGTATATTTTCATTAAGGTTTTATGGTGATTTTTGTTATTAACATGTTTCAAGAAAATATAGGACTATGGTATTCAAATATTTGGTATGTGATAATAAGTATCTACAATATTATATTTAGGGGATTAATGTTAATTTTATTTTGAGAAATTTAGTGACCCACATTATAAATTTTAAATTTTGTAAGGGTTATAATGTTAACCATTAATGGAGTGGTTTATTTTTAATTTTAGATAAGGTTTCAGAGACTAATATATTATTTCACTGTATAAAACTTTATTCATAACTTTTACTAACCATTTTGTTTTTGATTATAAAAAGATATAGAACAAATAAATTATCATTATTTTTTGGATTTTATTTTGTGCTTAATACATGAAAAAATTCATCTCTTAGAGTAAGAGATAATGTTAAAATTGATCAAAGAACAACCAATGGATGAGATTTTACTCATGAAATGAAATGAAATTAGGGAAGTATATATTGTCATTAAAATTTCTCAACATTAGGAAAGGATATTGAAATAAAATTTTATCCAATTATCATCATTTTTATGATATGAATGAAAATTTTAAAACCGATTCGAGTTATGGTTTTTGGGTCATTACCCTTCCCCTAATAATCAACTTTCTTATGATCAATGGTCACTATCACTCTCTATAATTATTTATGCATTCCTTCCATGTCCAAATCATTACTTACCACCTATATTCTCTTATGGGGAAATATAGTTATGAGTTTCTTAAGGTAACCTTTATGTTTTCAAATTTACCTTTCTAATAGATTTTTTATTATTAATTTGAATAGTGTGGATTTCTATGAAGAAATTTTTAAATGTTAAAACATTAATGACGGAGACAAATTTTGGTTTAAAAAATCATTTTAATGGGGGTAGAATGTACATCCCAAGATTTTATAATTTTTATTCAAATTAAATTAAATTTTTACGTATCATGAATTACATGAAAACATAATATTATGTTGTGTTGCATGAAGAAATGAGTTTCTTTATTAATGTACATGACATACAACACCATGTTTCAACAAACCATGAAATAATATTATTATAAATATGACCATTTTGACCTAGCCATTAAATATAAAGGTATAAATTGTATTAAATAACATTTGAAATATGCATATAAATGGAATAAGTTTTGGGACGTCCTTGTTTTAATGATAAAAAAATCATGTTAATTATTTTTCTAATGATTCCAATATTATATGATAACATTAAATAATATATGTTAGTTTATAGAAATATTGGATTTGTATTGAAATGTGTCACCAATAGACTTGACTCACCACCAGAGTGAGGTCACCACTATAAATGAGTCACCATTAGGAATAAATCACTATTGACAATGAGTCACCATAAGGAAATGATCACCACATAAAAAGACTCACCTCCCGAAAAGAGCCACCAATGAAGATGACCTACCATCAGCTTTGACTCACGACTAAAAGGAATCACCACGAAAATATACCTACCTTTAGATCTGGGTCACCTCCAGGGATTACCTATAGTTTGAGTATTCACCACTGTACATGAGTCACCATTGGCCTTGAGTCACCGTTAAGCATGACCTACCATCAACCTGATTCACCATTGGCCTAACTCACTGCCAGACATGAGTCACAACCATCTTATGAAACTATTTCTATTCTGGTAAATTTTAATTAAATACCCACAATAACTATATTATTGGAGATAAGGATAAGTATTATCTTAATTATTAGTGTTAACTATTAAATAGAAACATTAAAATCTATATCATAGATTTGTATGAGGATGTGGAGGATCATGATGATTATTCTTAAAATAAACTATAATTCCTACAAAAATTTATATTCAATTAAGTTTCCCTCAAGTTAAAAAACTATCATGTTGGATACGAGAAAAAATATGATCAAGAGTGCTACCTGATAAATACTTTTTAGAGAAATTATATGATAAATCCTTACTTTCATTCAATTGTGAATGAGTGGAGCTTACCAAAAGTTCAAATACTTTCCTATAGTCATAAAAAGATAGCTTTGTGATGATCTATTTTTATACTACATTCAATGAAATGGATCAAGATCCTCTCCATGACACATCTGAGGTGACTCCAACATTTGAAAACTTTAGATCGAGAAACAATAAAATTTTCTATATCATAATGCTTGTCTATTATATTTTCTATATTTATATTTTGTGCAGTGTGTAGTTTGTCTTGTTTTTCAACACACATTATCTTGTATGCTATAAATGGAGTATACAAGATACTCTGTTCACTCACTTTTTACATATATTACCACTATGTTATTGAAATAATTCGTTGTATGAGATGAGTATATTTTACTCCCACAATTATTTTTGAAGGGGTCTCTGAATGACTTAGAAAACATGTTTGTTGTTGTGTATATACAATATACAAGATGTATATTAGATTATATTTATATAATATAGTTGGAAGTGGGTGATTTCCAAGTATAGGATATCCGGTCTCATCTTGAGACCAAAACCCCTATTTTATTCTGTTGTGTGTTTTTTTGTTCTTTACATAGAATTAATCTATTTTGGTTTAAACTGTAAACAAAAACTACTTTGATAGTTAATCATAACTATTTTAAATTAATAATTTGACTAAATAAATTGGTTTAGAAAGTTAAAATAATACATATCTTTTCTTAACTGAGCACTAATCATGATTTGAAGAAACATTTAAAAGATCAAAATTATATCAAAATATTGCTTTTATTAACAGGTAATATTTATTTTAATTTTGGGGATTTTAAATGAAATTTCTTAAGAGAAATGTTTTTGGGAACTCTTTTCACCCCCACTTTAGTTACTCAGTTGACCAACATTTTGTGTTAAAGGTTATCAAAATCTTTTCAAATTTCTTTCTACATTGGATTTAAAGATCCTAAATTTTTATTAGTTCTAATTTTTTCATTAAATGAATAATAAAAAAGGTTTAGCTACTAATAAAACACTCTTATTCAGTGGAAATATATGTGATCAATCAAAAATTAAGATGAAAAATCACATTGAATGCAAGGGTTTTGAAATATTGACGGCTTTAAGAGACAAATATGAATTACCCACAACTACTAGTGCTACATGGGAAGATTCCACCAAAACTACTCATAATAACAACTGTAAAGCCATAAATTTTCTTTATTGTACATTAGGAAATGAATATTTCAATAGAATATCTTCTAATAAAACTGAATTTTTTTTAAAAGGTGATTCCTTGGTCAAAGACTACCAAAGAACAAATATTATTAAAAAAGAAGGATTATATGAGTCTAAAACGGTATTATATTACAATATTTTCATGAAAGGAAAGAAGAGCAGTGGGAAGGTCTTTGAAACAAGTAATGTCCTGATTGATTACCATGTTGGCCAGACAATATGCAACTGTGTTTTCTTCTCAATACATATGTGTGATGATATAGTTAAGGTCACTAAGAGAATGAAAGAATTCCCTCCAGTGGGTAGTGCTTGGCCAAGAAAGGTGGATTATGCCATTCCAAATTGCTTGGACAATAGTCCTGGAGTCACTTTCGATCTAGATGTTATTCCAACAAAAGAGTTTGGAAAAAGCAATGGCATGAGTTAAGACCAGCATGTCAAATTCAAGTGAGGTGGAAATTACAAATTTTCCCATTAAGCATCAAAGGATCTGACCATGGTGATCATGAAAACGGCACCACATAGTGCAGGTCCGAGATTGCCTTTGGAGGCACCATCTATATTGATCTTGATCCATCCAAGCAGTGGGGCTCTCCAGAAAACTTCCAAAGTGCGATGAGGATGAAAAAAGTTGCCTTCAATCATTAGACGCCTTAGGATCACAAAGTCATGTACAGTGTTGTGGCAATGTCCCCTTTGAATCAAGGCAGCTTCTTGTATAGTAATGAGGATCCTCATCCGACCTACATTTTGATTAAATGAGTATTTTTTATGAATAATAGTATTTAGATCATACCAGATTACATGGTGTAGCTCAGCAACCGCAGTATAAAAGAGGTTTTTGATTTGGTGAGAGCCATCCATTTTTGAACATTTTTTAATTTGAGCTTTGATAGAATTAATATTGAACCATCTGCAGTAAAAAATGTCAAGAATATAGTTCCAGAGAGAAGAAGCAGTAGCACAAGAGAGAAAGAGGTGGTTAGCATCTTCCCTGTGTTGATTATAAACTGTTCATTTAGAGCAGAATTTGATGCCAAAATATTGAAGGCAAAGGTCAGTGGTCACTCTGTTGTGAGTAAGACACAATATGAGGTTGAATCTCGATAGTTTTATCCAAGGTTTGTTAAAATGTTTTAACCAACTGTAGTCTCTTTCCGAGTTACAGAAATAACGATTGTCGAACTGTTTTGAGTTGAGCATACCATTGTGACTATGTTCCCAAGTTAAAAAATCATTGGTGTGATAGAAAGAGTAATTTTCAATGACATTCAGAATAGTGTCAGGAAGGTGATCATGTTGGGAGTTTAATATGTCTCTAATAGAGATATTGGTATTATCAGGGGTTTGATCTGGAGTCATCGTGGAAATTTAAAGCATACCAGTCCAGTTATCCAACCAAAATTTCATAGAGTAATCTCTAGAGACAATCTATCTAGATTTATTTATAATGTTGGTGAAAGAGTTTTTGATGGAAGGCTAGATTGAAGAGATTATGATGTTCGAGTTTCCCATTTTATGTTTGTCAAGAAACATATTTTTTTTGAAAGAAAATATCTTCAGAGGTATTATGAAAAAGGTTCCAAGTGAGCCTTTATTAAAGTTCTTCATTAAAGTATTTGATATTTTTAATAATGATAACACCATTTTCAATGGGTTTGCAACATGTTAACCAAGGCACAATCAAAAGTTTTTTTTTCTAGAATGCTACCAGAAGTGATAATGTTATTTATGGTGGTGCTCATTTTTTAATGTGTCTAGCTGGCCATTTATAGAGAATCATAGAATAAACCACATTGGAAACAATAGTGGATTTAACAAGGAAATTATTGCATACCGTAGAGGGGGATTTACCCTTCCAAGAGGATAATTGATTTAGAACTTGGTCGACGATCATCACAAAGTGACAAGATTTGGGTCTACATAGAAAAATGGGAGCACCATGAAATGTGAAAGGTATCATACCTTCTTTCAGACCCAGGTCACTAATAATGTTACATTTTCTACGGGGAGGGAATTTCATCCCAAATTAGATGTATTATTTGGTCTAGCATATGAAATATGGGATATTATAGTTATTTCTCATGAAGGAACAAATAATGTGAAAGAAATTTGATTGAATACATATAAAACTAAATATGATACATTTAATACGATCCTAGATATTCTTATTCATGATATGTATCCCAAGTTCAATAAGATAGTGAACACAATGGATTCTTTGGGGAATATAGTTTCTGACAAGGACCAAATCATGTGTCTGTTGAGGTGTCTTACAAAGACATAGAGAGAAACTATAGTCTCAATAAGAGAATCCTATGATATTATAAAGCTTCATATCAAGGAATTTATTGAAAAATTAATTATTTATGAAGAAGAACATAAAGTGAACCAAGTAGAGGAAGATAAACCTAAAATTAATTCTATAACATTCAATTATATTTCATCAAAATAAAAATAAAATTATTAATGTGAATATTCTTATGATGAAGAATCACTAAAAAATTGAGATGATGTGATGACCCATCTCACTAGAATGTTTAAGAGGTTTTATAAAATAGAATTAATTTTTTAGGAAAACAACCTACACAGGAAAAAATGATAATAAAGGAAATTGAACAAATGAATAGAAGATATATGATACTCAAAATGAGGTCATATTCCAGGAATTTAAGAGAAAATAAATTTCAAATATGGTTGTCCCAAGATGAAGTATAAAAAGAAATATATTGAAAAGATAGAAAGTACTAAGAATCTATAAAAAATACACCTAAAGTACTTCAAAATTCATCTCTCATGACTCAAACTCAACTCATGAGGCTAAAAATAACAAATAAAACAAGTGTTTTATAATAAATACATCTTGAGTTATCTAATGCACTTACTTCTTATCGTTAAAATGTTTCTAATCTTTCTGAAGAGGATAAAAATGATGAGAATATTTTAAATGAAGAGATGGTTGAATATTATGACATTAAGGAGTATAATTTCAATGATCTTAAAGATAAGTAAAAAATTTTAATGAGACAACATTATTTATTAGTTAATGTGAATTTTATATGTTTATATAAATAAAAAAATGGTCAACTAATCAATGAAAACACTAAACTAAAATTTTCTAATGATAAAATAATGAAATAATAAGATATATCCACTAATTATAGATATATTAACACTCAAACACTAGTAAAAAATAGCAACTAAGTACGTAAATGGAAAATGTTATTAACCTAGATATATATAAATTATAAACAACACTTCTATTCCTAAATATAGTTATAGAAATTCTATTAGTATTATTAATTCAATTGGACCTAAAAAAGTATTTATTACCAAAATTTAACAATAATATTATTGGGAACCCAATAAGAAAATATGGATTCCTAATTCTATAATTACTAATATATGTATACCTATGGAATTTTGGGATCTAAAATCATTCATTATATAAATTTGTTTTCTAGAAAAACTAATTAACGAGCTCCAGTAAAACCACATCATTCAAAAAAAATTGTTTTTCTAGACACATTACTAGAGTATTCTCAAGATTTAAATTTTTGATAAAGGTTTATGGTGTACATGTCATCTTTGGTGACAATGATAAAGGGAAAATCATTATCCTTTGACAAATTGGTAACTCTAACTCAGTATTAAAATATTAGTTTTTTTTGGGTTTAAAATATAATATTCATAGAATATTATAGCGACGTGATGATAGATTTAATTTAAAGTATAGAAACCGTGATTTTATATTTTTTTATTATAATAATGTTTTCATATTTACTGATTAGAAAATTGAAAATGTTTATGCCATTAATATTGATTCTCTATTTTCTAAAAATGTTTCTCATCTAATTGAATTTCATAAGGATTCATGGATTTGGCATAGTAGACTAGGCCACTATGATATTTAGTCAATTAGAAAGATAACTAGAAAAGTGTTAGTTAAAGATATACATAACCTAGAATTCTCAATTGAGACACTTTTCACCCATGTCAAAAAGAGAAATAACACAAAGTTTCATTCAAATCAATAAAAGAAGTTTTAACATCTCTACCCCTAGATTTGGTTCACATGTATTTGTTTGATTCATCTAGAGTTTGTAGTTTAAATAGTAAGCACTATGTTTATGTCCATGTCGATGATTTCTCTTGGTATACTTGGTTATTATTTTATTTTAAAATGTGAATCATGCTTTCATTTTACAATGTATGTTAAATTTATAGAAAATCATAGTGGACATAGGATTAAAACTTTATGAATTGGGTTTGGCCATGAGTTTGAAAATTATGAATTTGAAAATTATTTCTCACAAAATGGATGTAGTAAAAACATTTTTCTCTTAAAACCCCTAGCAAAATGGTGTTATAGAAATAATAAATAATAAACCTTAAGAAATTAATAAGAATTTGATTAATGAATATGACCTACTTATTTACTTTTGGTAAGAGGGTGTAAATAAAACATGTTATATAATTAATATAGTCTTAATTAGACCAATCTTTGAAAAACCCTTATGAACATGTGAATTACAGAAAGCCTATGTTTAATTACTTTATAGTTTTTAGTTTCAAAGACATTATTCTTAACATGAAGGAAAATCTGGAAAAAAAAATTCCTGGAGTAATGAAGGGATTTTCATGGTTATTTAACTACCAATAAGTCATATAGGGTGTTTAATAAAAGAACTAATAATGTGGAAGGTTATATGGATACCAATTTTGATGAAAAAAGTATATATTATCCAAAAAAACCTTTATAAAACATTTATGTTGATCTTCCTACTCTATACATAAGTTCCAAACCTTCTCACATTGTTGTAAGATGTGTTAAAAACCCATCATGTTTTAAGGGACTTTCTCAACTCGAATTTTGACATGTAGATGAGTATGAGATGACCAAACCTTATTTTAAAAGATCTATTAAAACTTTTAGATACCATACTTTAAATTTTGTAGTTGGAGACTTAGACAATGGTAAAAATACTTGATATTATTTTAGGAATTAGGTTGAACATCAATCATTCTTTTCACAGACTGAACCTGAGAACATCACTGATAGAATTAATGATGAATTCTATGTAATAAATATGAAAGAGGAACTTAATAAATTTTAAATAAATAATTTTTGGAATTTTTTATTAGACCTAAATACACCTTAACTATTGGAACTAAATTGGTATTTAGATAAAAGGTTGATGAATCTAGTACTATATTAAGAAATAAGTATATAAAAGTTGCACAAGTATATAGTCAATAAGAGGGTATAGACTATGAGAAAACCGTTTAACTTGTGTCTAGTCTTCAATAAATGACAATACTTATTTCCTATGTAGCACATTTGGTTTAAAAATATATCAAATATATATCAAGAGTGTATTTATAAATGGTTATATAGTTGTGAAATTTTTTTGTTGACAACCCCCCAGTTGTCAAAATCTTTAGCTTCCAAATACTATTTTTAAACTAAAAGATGATTTATATGGTTTGAAAAAGCTCCTAGAAAATGGTATGATAATCTCATTTCTTTTCTTGTTTTTAATGGTTTTTCAAAAGGTATAGCTAATCTTAGATTTTTTAAAAATTAAATTTTAAAAGATGTTTTATTTTTTCAAATATATATATAAGACATTAATTTCTTATATTCTAAAAATTATTTGAGTGCTAATTTTTAAAAGATGATGCAAAATGAATTTGAAATGAGATTAATTGGTGAACTAAATTTCATTCTTGGTATTGTGATTTATCAAAATAAATAAATTATTATTTTAAATCAAATTATATACACAAACAAACTTATTAAAGGTTTTTGTTTTGATAGAACTAAGGGTAGTGACACTCTGATGAGTACCACCTATAATTTGGATCTTAATGAAGTTGAGAAACCATTGGATGAAACTAGCTATAAAGGCATGATTCAAAGTCCACTCTACTTAAAAACTATTCAGCCTGATATTATATTTATTGTGTGTATGTGTACTCATTTTCAACCAAATACAAAAGATTCACATTTACATAGTGTGAAAATTATTTTTAATTACTTCAAATATACAACTAATTTGAATCAGTGACTTCTACAAAAGAGGATCATAATTTGAAATAGTGAGTTATTTAGATAATGATATTGGTGGATTTAAGTTATATAGAAAAATATACTCTAGAACATGTCATATTGTAGGGAAATTATTTAGCTTCTTGGTGTAGTAAGAAGAAACTTTTTGATGAATTGTCTACTGCTAAAGCTGAATACATTGCTATAAATAGTTTCTATGCTAAAATATCATGGATGAAAAACACTTTTCTAGACTATTAATGTCATTCAACATATACTTATAAATTTATAAAACACAAGTGATATAAATATATCCAATAAACATGATTATCAATCTAGAAAAAATAGAATTTATGTAATATATCACCTTTTGATATTATTTTCAAAAGGATGGTATAAATCTTGAAATCATAGAAACTGGACATTATCTTCCTAAAATCTTCAAAAATCCATTAAAATTTGAGAGAATGAATTATATAAAAATAAATTATGAATGAAAAGTTTTGGATAGAATTAACTTCTAGGTATCCAACATTTTAAATTACCCATCATTGTAAATTACCCGCTGTTGGAAATTTACCACCTTTGAAAATTACCCACATTTGGGAATTACCCACTATTAGAGATTACCCACCATTAGAAATCACCTACTGTTGGAAATCACTGACCATTGTAATTAGGTATCCATTACTAATTTTATTTTATTTTTAGGTTAATTGTTTTTTATATTAATTTAAATGTTTAATTTATTAAAATTAATTTTTGAATACCTATATGATATAAATTGGGGACTTAGTCTAATTTTGACACAATCTCTCTTGTGGATCCAGACCTTCTATCTTATGTGGTACCCTTTCTCTCTTAAATGATTACCTTCTATTGTCCCTACTTGAACCTGTATCTCTATAATTTTTTTGGAGTAAATTAATCCATTGATTTGAATCCCAATGATTTGTATCCTTCAAAGATGTATATGGGATATTACAATAGAACTATAGTGGGAAAACAAAACCCACAACTCTGGAATCATATAATGGTACTTGAGAAAGAGGAAAATATCAATACTTTATTATTGATCAGATCAACGGTTCATAATGAAATCTAGAACCAGGGATGGGTAAAGTTGTAACAAAAAATTATAGTCCATTCTATCTTGGATTGTACACCCGTTTTATTAAAATTCAAAGTTTATATTTAGCGAAGAAAAATATTGGATTTGAAGTAGGATAAATGGATAAAAATGGTTTTCTCTTCAAATCAATGGGTTAGTTGTCATAAATTACATCATAAATTCGTGTAAAATGACTATAAATGGGTGATTATGAGTATTAGTGATTTATTTGTCTGTGAAAATTCATTAGAAGAGCTTAATAGATATGGAACCTTAAAGAGAGTAGTTGAAACCATGTTATATGGTGAGAGTCAAGTGCATAAAACATATGTTGTTCCCTCTAAAAGGAGACTTTTGCTTAAAAATATACCAATATGTATATATAATTTACATTATAAAAAGATGATAAAAATAAACCTTAGCAGATATTTTATGTTTCATATGATAGAAATGTGATAGACGTCATCCATGTCAAACTAATATATCTACCCCAAGTTTATTTCATCCATCTTTGAGGCAAAGGGACTTGTTGCTGATTATAAATAATATGAGGTTAAGTGTGGAGGATTATTTACTACCAAAATTAATTGTAAGAGAATATTGTTAAACTAGAAAACATGGTTGAAGAAATTGGGTGATAATGTTCATAAGTTATTTGAGTATTGTAATCCTATTGATCACCCTACGAGATCGAAGAAGATCATTGATCTTGGAACGGAGCCAGATAACGTAGTAGTGTATTATGATGAAGAGAAGGAAGAAGTTGATGAAGTTTCTACTCATGGTAATGAGGTGGAGTTATCCATTTTGTAGGGAAGTGAACCTAATATACCAAAGATCCTTGTAGCCTCTTTTGGTCCAGCCATTCCTCCTAGATCCCTAAATGATAATGAAAGTATTTTGAGTGTAGGAGGTGAAGATAAAGAAACTAAAATTTTTGGGGAAGTAAACTATAAGATTTATTCCAAATATTCTGTGGATATTTTATCTTTATCTAATGATGAAAATGGTGATGGATAAAATTGATATGAAAAATAATATCAAGAATTTATAGTGAAGATGATAAAGTTTGAGTGAATGATAATGAAGATGGAAGTGTTGGTGGATCTGAACATGATAATCTAGACGATCAAGAGAGGACTCATGAACATGTTTATTCTATAAGTTTTTTTATTTCTTCTAAGTATAACGAGAGACCTAGATTTTTTTGAGATGTTTATGAAGATATTAGATATGAGATGACAACATCAGTTGTGGGGGAGGAAACTCGTAGTTTTTTAGTCATCGAGTTGACCCTACAGATGGTGATCATGTTGATCCTATATTTGTTTCTTCTGGTAGTTCAGATTTCCATGTTTTTGATTAGTGGGAATGATTTCCATGATATTTGAGTCTTGTATTGGAATATTCATAATCATATGTGGATGATATTAGTCTAAAAAAGCATGGTGGACATACTATCCCATTTCGAGATGATATGGATCCTAAGGGATCCTTGGATGAGAAGATAGTTTTTACAATAGTGATTTAAAGAGTATATTTTAATGTTAATTTCATATTTGATCCCATATAGGATGATGTTCCACCTACTGAGATAGTTTTTCATCCATTCATATTGTTCTCACTATTACTCATTATGTGCCTACTGATTTTGTGTCTATAGCTAGCGTGGAATTTTTTATGGAGAGGTTGTTTTTTTATTTTTGTAGGATTTTGAGGACTCAACTACCTATAGACACATAGTTGAGTGACTATGATTCTAGAAAACATTTTTAGATTGTGGTTTTCCATATACAACCAATGATGACCCATCGTATCTAGGAGGATGAGATAGAGAACAATAGATTAGCTAGTGAGATAGAGTCCTTGGGGACTATGATGGAGGATATGCGAACCTATTTTAACGAGATTTTGTATAATTTTTTAGAGAGGGTGGATAATTTTTCCTTAGTTGATTATAATTTTAGATTTTCCCTCTTTCATTGGATATAGAGTTGATCTGGTCAACTATCTGGGAAAAACACCATGAAATTTCAGGAGATGTTCTTGCTACTCCTCAAGAGAGTTCGAGGCATATCAGACACAATAGTGATCATGTATATAATATTACCATGGAATTATTAAATTAATTAAGATCATATAGAGAAAATATTGACAAGGCTTCTAATTATTACCTTTCTCTAATCTACACTAATCATGACCTAAACTCTCACTTCATGTTTCCTTTAGAGCATCATTAAATGCCACTTGTTACAAAAGATTTCAAGGGGCGGGTCAATCAGTTGAAAGTGATGACTCTAGTGATTAAGTTGTTTCTAGATGAAATTAAGTACTTATTTAGATCCATATAGATATAAGGAAACATCTTCATAGATTTAATCAACTAGATGAAACCTTTATTTCATGTGTCTAGAAAAAAAGTAGTAGCTGAAGAGGAAATTCTAGTGACTATTCATCAGAATGTTCCAGCTACTACCCTAGAGTTTTTTAGAAAATATGTTTTTAGGTACATGAATGATCCCTTACCTCATTAGTTTCATCCACTCCATATGTCTCCTAATGATTACTTCCAACATCTTCGGCCAGTGATTATCGATGAGCTACCTCCTCTTATTTTTGTCCCCCCAGTCACTGCCTCATCCTCAACCTCCACTTCTGCACCCTCTACATATGACCAGAGGAAATCACCTTTTATTCCTAGTACCCAGACTGAGAATATTTTTATATTAGACTTTTTCTTTTTATGGGAAATTAATTTTACTTTTTAATCTATTTTTTTATGTAATATAAGTTTATCTATCATTACTAGAATCTATCTTATTATTATGTTTTATCATTTTTTCATTTACAATTATTATTTTCACTATTTGATAATCCCAATAAGGGGAGAATAAATATGGAATTTATTTGAGAAGACTAAGTATGATCATTTTCCATTACATATATGTTATTCTTTGATACCATGACTCTATTAAAATATTTATTTATTTATCTTCTATGTTATGTTTTAAAAGTTACGTTAAAACCATTGAATTATATTTCTAAAGTGTTGTGAAGATCAATTTTATGCCAATATTGTTTTAATAGATGGGTTGTTAAATTTTATGTTTTCTTCATCAAAAGGGGGGTATGGTTAGAATCTACATGTTTTAATGAAAAAAATAATGTTAATTATGTTTTTTTATTCTAAAATTTTATGATTTGATTTTATAATATATAGAAGTTTATAGAAATATTGCATAAGTTTTAAAAAATCCACTATCAAACTTGACTCACCATCAATGTTAGCTCACCACCATTGATGAATAACTATCAGAAATTACTCACAATTGAGAATGAATTAGTTTTAGGATAGACTCACCTTCATAATAGAATCAATACTTGAAAAGATTCCCCATGATGATGAACTTCCATCAGGATTGACTCACTGACGAAGATGAATCACCAACAGACTCTACCTACCATAAGTTCTGACTCAAACTAGGGATGAGCTACCATCAAAGATTCACCATTTCTCATGAGTCACTAATAGACTAGGGTCACTATTGATAATGAACTACCACTCGAATACCTACCTTAAACCTACCTCACTTTTCAACTGACTCACTGACAGACTTGTGTCACCATCCTCTTGTGAAACTATTTCTATTCTAGGACAAGTGAATTAAATTTTACAAAAGGATATATTATTGATGTTGATGATATAGATTATTTTAATGATTATTCTTAACTATTTTATAGAAAAATTATATTATTTGTAAGAGATTAGTTTGATGATGCAGAGGATGAAAATGATTATTCTTCAAAAAACCCTACTTCTAAATATTCATTATATTCAAATAAGTTTCCCTATATTAAAACACACATGACATGGTTGTGAGAAAGCATATGATCAATAAATCAACCTACTAAATAATTTTATGAGAGATTACATGCTTCACCCTGACTTTCTTTTGATTGTAAAATAGTCGAGCTTACAAAATATTAAAATCCTTTCCTATAGTCAGAATAAAAAGAGCTTTGTGACAATATATTTTTCTTCTAATTTTAGATAAATGGATCAAGATCCGATTGAAGTCACATCCAAATAGATGCAAGCATCTAATCACTTTAGAGCGAGATACACTAACTTTTTCTATATCTTACTTCATTCTCTTTATGTTTTCTACATTTATATTTTGGGAATTGTATTGTTTTTATTGTTTATTAACATGTGTTGTCTCCGACCCTATTAATAGAGAATAGAAGATATTGTCTTACCTCTATTTGTACCTACATTATCAATTTGTTTTTGGATGAATTTATTGTGTAGCGTGGGTTTATATTCTTTCCCCGGATATTGTGGAAGAGTACCATTTGTGACGTAGAGAGAAGTTATGTTGTTGTTTATATACCCGGTCCAATTTGTGGATTAAATTATATTTATATAATCTTCTTGGTAGAGAGTGATTTCCAAGTGGATGGGTTTAGGTCTTCGCTTATCACTGAAGACCTTGTTTTTTCCACTATGTGATTTTTTTGTTTCATTCTTTACAAATATTTAAAGTATTTTTTTAAAATTGTAAAGAAAACATACAATGATAGTTAATATTAACTAGTGTTTATATAGGTATATGATTGAGCAATTTTTTTAATGTTAAAATAATATTCATATTTCTTTTGCTGATCACTAATAATGTTTTTTGAAATCTTTAAAAACATAAAATTTATATCAAAAAACTATTTGTTTGAACTAGGCGTATTTATTTTAATTAGGGAAATTCTAATTGATCATGTTTTAACACAAAAATAATTTGGAACTCAATTTAACCTCTCACAATTCAGTTATTCACTCTAACAAACGCCACACAATTAAAATTTATTTATACGTTCTTATTAAATAATCAATAAATTTTTAGTTAAATAATTAGATTATTCAAAAATATGTTTTGATTAATTTTTTTTTATTATTTATAGAAAAAATTAACTGTTAATTTATTTTGGTTTTTTAATTTATTTTATAAAATGAACATAATTTTTTAAATCATCATATTTAGATTATTTTACAATGAAATATGGGATTTTTTTTTAGAAAATATTGATTTTTCAATGAATAGATAAAATTACATTTTTTTGTAAGCTATCTTTTATTTTGAAAAATCTAAGTATTTTAAATTATAAAATATGTTTTAAAGTAATATAAGTAATATTTATTAATATTTAATGAAATTAATATTTTTTTTAATCAGTTATATACTAGATTTTTGTGTATGTTTATTTCTGGGTTTAAAAGGGGTTTTCCTGATAATTGTTTTAACATGAATAATTCGTAAACATTTTAATTTATTAATGTAATTATGAACGAGGAATTATTTAAATAAAAATTATATATAATTTATCAAAAAAATTAATTTATATACATATAATTATTATAAGTAGAAATATTGTTAATATAAAACCATCTTGGGCTTGAAAAAAATATCCTTCGCAAAAAACCCATTTTTTCATCACATCTGTGGGTTTTGTTTCAAATTTATTTTTTTTGGAAATCTTAGAAAATTTACTTTAAATAATAAACTTCATTTTCTAAATCATAATTCAAAAATTATATTATGGTGAATGTTTTAGTACATTATGAAAAATTAATGTTTTTATGAATAGTAAAAAAATACCGAATTTTAATTAAAAAATATCTTTTCATTTAAATTATTAATAATGATGAATTATATTATAAATAGGTTTTAAAGATAAATTAGCTGAATTGTATATATATATATTAATCAAATTTAGTTCATTTTAATCAATTTAATACTGAAATTTGATATAAAAACTTCATAAACATTAAAGGCTTTTCTTTTTGAAAACTCGATTTATTGTCATGTCTGTAGTATTAATTTAATATTTGATTTTCCCAATTATGTGAATTTAATATAGTAAAATGGAATCTATATTTGTGATAATAATAATATATATTTTACAATAAGTTTGATATAATATTTTTACCAAAATGAATAGTGAAAACACAAATAATTAATTACCACGATTAAGGTAAAAATGGGTTTACCATGTTGTCAAAAAAACACATAATGGATAAAATTACATAAAAAAAGTATAAAATATATTATATAATAATATTTATACTTTATAATGTCTAATTAACAAGATTTATTAAGTCATTATCCTTTTTTCATGATAATTTTATCGATACACCATTTTTTCAAAATATTACAAGTGTTCCAAACACCTCACTTATAAAAGGCCACCATATCTCCACTACTCTTCACACATAAAAAACATTTTTTCAACCAATAAAATCATAAATAACTTCCACAGTTCCATATAATCATCCAAGAATCATTTTTTTGTCATAATGTTTACCCAAGATTGGTTTTTGTAAAAACCGAAGGAGGTTATCCGAAGAAGAGGTGACGTTCTTCAATGAGTGCATTTATATTATTTATTACTAAACATAAATAAATTATTATATATTATATATATAATATTTATAACATATATATATATCTATGAATTAATTATTCCATATATTACCTTTTACATTCAATTCCACATCAGATACGATAACGTCATTTGTGAGTACAACAGACTACCACCTCGTGAAGTGATGTGTTTCGTTTTTCACTAATGCATTAAATGGAAGATAATAAGTTAAAATATATATGATATACATGATATAATTATTATATTAATGAAATATTTATCATTATAAAATATTATATATCATACTATGCATTAACATTTCACTCATGAAATGATTATAGTATCATTGGTGTGCGTGTGGACTATTACCTTCACGAAGCGATGTGACACTCTTTTCATAACTAAAAAAGTGGATGATATGTGTAAGTATATATAAATAAATAATATTTTATTTATTATATTCTGGAAATTATTTAAAGATGTGATATTATTTACCAAATTTCCAATATAATTGTTGAAAAATGGAAACGTTACTCTTGTGTTTGTATGACCTACTACCACTATGATCGTTAAATACTTCATTTCTAAAAATAATATTTCATGATTGGTCTTAAAAGTATAATACATGTATAAGTATGATAATTATTTCTTGTTTTCTAGTTTTTAGATAATGGAACCATGATCAATGTAATATTACTGAAAATAACAAATCAAAACATATACAAAAACAAGGTGGTTATTACCCAAAACACGAGTTTATCATGAAATTGTTTACATATTGGTAATAAAATGATATAAGAAAATCGTATATATTATGATATATAATTTTTTTTGTAATATATGTATAATAAACTTATATTTATTATTAATTAGGTTAAAGTGAATACGAAGGATGTCGAGAGTTATGGTGTGGGATTTCTATCACACTTTTATTTTTCTATGAGACAATATCATATTCACAATGTTTTTATTTTATTTTCTATATATTATTACCATGAATGTATTTTATTTTTATTTTCCATAAAGGTTTTTTGATTTAAATATCTATATTATTATCTCTCTTTCATTAGGGTTTATGAATCAAAAGCTACTAAAGCAGTATGGTATTTTTGTTTCAATATTTTTTTGAGACATATGTTATGTTAATCAAAAATATTATTTTAAGAGGTGTATATATACACCCTTTAACATGTAATATCATTAATTTATTTATCTTCATGATAATTTAATTTCAATATAATTACAATCCTTTATAGGGATTATGATTCAAAGTTACCAAATTGGTAAATATTTTATTTTTCAATGCCATAATTTATCAAGATAATTCATGATTATGTTACTATTGATAAAATATTATGATAAATCTCTCAGGAAACTCATGAATTATATTATCCTATAGTTAGGTCATGAGAATACATGTTTCTCTTAATTTTCCACTCTCTATGTACCCAAGACTTCAAAAGAATTTTTTTAAGAAAAATCTTCTTTATTTCACTCTTCCATAGAAAAATGTTTTCTTCATAAGTCATGTTTTCTAAAAATGTTTTCAAAAAGATTTTTAACATTATTATAATGATTCACTAATGATATTTTTACAAAATTTTATCTTTTTACTAATTTTTTTGAATGTAATATTCATGTTGTTTTCCAAAACAATGCCCATTTGTGTTTTTCCAAAAATGTGAAAAGAATATTTGTTTTTAACATGCACAATATGTAAACTATTTACCACTGTCATGACCACTCAGTGATTTAAAGATTTTGTAACAAGGTTTCAAAGTGATTTTAAAATATTTTTTCCTTAATTTTTTGATAATTTTTAATTTTACATAAATGATTTCAATGTGAAAAGAATTTTTATTGTTTTTTATGTTTTGAAAATATTTCTTCAATGAAAAAAATTTATTTTTCTCAAAAAATGTTTTAAATGAATTGTAAAATTTTCCATTATAATTTTTAAATGTTATTTTTGAATTAAATTATTTTTAAAATGTTTTATGGATTTTTAGTTTAAAAAAAATATTTTCTATTAAAATTTATCATCCTAAAGAAAAATGAAAAATTATTTGTCTTTAAAAATCATTCCCCATCTAAGATGCCATAATTTGATGAAAATTATGCTTTCTAGGTATATAAACAAATGTTTCCATTAGTATTGTTTCTTCAAATGGTTTATAAAGACTAGATGTTTTCGAACCCCGTTTCTCTTCTATGGGTTATACCATGAAAAATTATTATAAAACCATATTTTCCATATGTTATGCTATGATGAAATGATGAAAGTTAATATGAAACCTGTCACTTCTCTATATATTATGATATGATGAAATGTTTATGAAATAAATTTTATTTGATGGGTCATGATATGATGATTTTTTTATCTTATAGAAGAGATAAATATATTTTTTCCCATGAGATGGGTGGGACCTATATCTCCCTCCAAAGAATAGGGTAAAGATTTATATCTTATGAGATAGAAATGTCAAGAATGGGGAGTAAACCATGTTCAGTAAGGGAATGTTTACACATTAATGGTATTGGTAGAAATCCTTTACTACTACGATGGTTTTGGGATTGAAACCATACCATTTTTGATATACTTGGTAGTGATACTTTACTAATATGAAATAGTTTTATAGGCTTATTTGTACACCACAAATCTATGTATTATACCAAATTTATTCTCTCATGGATAATTTTCATTACTTAACTTATGATTCATGTCTTATTGGCATCTAATATTTATTATATGGCTCAATATAATGATCTTTGATATGTTTGGTATTGTTTCAAATGATATGATCATGTTCTCCCACCCTTATGTTCATGAAATGCCTATGTATCACCTTTTCTTACCCTTACTGAGAGGTTGAGATCACCCTTTCTTATGTATCCATTCCCTAGATTATGAAAAAATGTTTTAGGTAGGTTATGTTTTGAAGGGTACTAATGTAGAATATATTTTTGGGAGTCAATGAGTATCTTTCCTGAATTAAGAAGATTTCGTTCTATGTTTCCAACAACACCAAACTATTGTGGTCCTCTAGTGTGTGCTTGTGTAATGTAGTGAATATTTGTATAAAAGGATATAATATCCATATATGAAAATATTAGTTCTCTATAGTATATGACCAATAACACCCTAGTAATTTTAATTATATATTTACATTTAATAACTAATGTGTTTAGTAGATTTATTTATATAAAACACTAAACAGAAATGAACCACATAACAATATTTAACCATAAAAATGCAACTGTAGAATTTAAGGGTAAAAATATATGTAACTGAATTTTTAAATATTTGTAGAAATAAAAATATAGTGAATTAGTAATACTAATATATTCATGAATATTTAATTATTGTATCTAAATAATTAAAAAGACTTGTTAATACAATAAATTATAATATTTCTAAAAAAATTCTCCTATATGATTTATTTAATGAAACTAAATATATTATGAATATAATACATTTTTGATATGAATAATATATTAACACTATTTTTATTATTAATTTTTTGGAAGTAAGAATAAAAAGAGTTACTATTTGAAAATTTTATTTTCCAATGAAAATGGTTTTTATTATATATTGATGTTTTAATATAAAGGAAAAATTATAAAATTTATGTATTTGAATTTTAAAAAATTTAGAAATATTATATTTACAATAATAATATTACTATAAGATTAATATTTTGGATTTTTCTAAAGAAATTAATTTTTAGGTGAATATTGAACAACTCGGTTTTTAATAAATCGTAGCGATTATGACTATTTAATGACGTATGAATAAAGAATTATAATTTTTTCATGATAACAAATTTTTTTAATAATATTAAATATCCATTTCAAAATAGTATTATGAATTTAAAAATCATATGCTTAAAAATTTACATACATTTTAATTTTTTTCTAATAAAATATAATATTTGTCTTTTCATTATAGTATTAATTTCTAAAAAAAAATTCTTCATTTGGTAGCCACATAATTTTTTTTATAATAAAATTATTTTTATAATGAAATTAAATCACATTGATAATTTCATCATACACATACTGTTTATGATTCAAAATATTTTTTCCCTAAAAATGGGGATCTATGCATTACATTCGCTATTTTTAAAATTAATATTTTGGTCACATATAAATATTATATAATTAAAATTATTAATATTTTTAATAAATATAGAAAAATTATTTAATAAGGTAAAGTTTATTTTTATACAATAATAGTAATTTACTTTGGTAAGAACTAGTCACTACAACAACACCACAAATAAGAGAAATTAAGATTACTTTTGATAATATACCATTTCCCTTACCCTATAATCCAAATCTTATTCCTGTATACTCTTCTCAAAATAAATTATCATAATATCTATACTTCTAAGGAGTCTTCCTTGGTAATGCATAAGTCCTCAATGTGAGTAATTTTTCACAAAAATTCTATTGTCTTTTTCCATACATTCTTGAATATAATTTTATAATTATGATATAATGAAATCATTATTTCTTTTATGATAAATGTTATTATTATAAGGTAATACCTATTACCCACATTTTACATTTTCATTTTGTAAAAACGAAACCATCATTCGTGCATTGTGCGGACTCTCACTTTCAAGAAGCGACATCATCCATTGTTTAAAACTGCCTATCTTCACTATTACTAAAAATGAAATTGAATAATAAATATAAAATATGTAATTTAATTATGATTGTTAAGTTCCAAATTTTAATCCTCATTTTTTCCATATTATTCCTTGAGAAATGAAAATTTTAACTATGTGTCGTGTGGGATACCACCTCAACAAAGTAAAATATATTATTTTTCATCTAGTTTCATTATTATTTATTAAAATCTATTATAATATGATTCAAAAAATTATATTTATCAATATAATATCATTATTATTCTGTAATAATGATATTATTCCAAATTAAACCACTTACAAAATCTTAAGTATATATTAATTATGTTATATTCAGGTTTGAATCGGTCAAATCTCCTACTTAGAACATTCTAAAAAATAATATCATATATGATTAAAACATAGCATAAAATACAGAAATATTGCATCATATATATAAATATTCAGTAAATTTCATGAAAGTATATACTCTAGGTCCCTAAAGTTTTAGTGATTTTGAAGACCAGATACATAATCTACTTTTTTTATAAAAGATATTCAAAATTGCCACAAAAGTTATTATATCACTATACACTTATTAGATATTTAAAAAATAATACCATTATTTAATACATGTAGAATATGGAAAAATAAAAATGTATTATATCATCTAGTCAATGAGGGTAAACATAGGAAATTATAATCAATGATCATTAGTAAGAATAAGCTAAGGGTATAAGAACATGATCATAACCTAAGAAATTATTAACCAATCAGTCAAATATATTTAATCATGAATCATGGAGTAAGGTTATTTCATTAGAAATGATATAGTTCCAATGATTTTAGAATAAAAATAGTCAATCGTGATCAATGATAACATACCATACTCTTAATACATATGTTTATGGCATAAACATAACCATAAAAAATATTTTCCTTTCTGAAAGCACACTAACATACATATCATAGTGAACTGGGTTCACTCTATATTATTTTATTTACTTAGTCAATAATAACTCCCAAGTCTCCCATTTTTTATATTTTTCCTTAATGAATTGGTTTCACTCACCATTCCATCCTATATGATCTCTAGAGATATTTATCATTACCAAATTTACTGGAAGGTATAAAATATTGGTCCCACCCATCACATAATTTAAACAATACATTTTTGTTCCACGAGATCATAAATCATATTCATTGTAAATGAAATTTGTTTCATAAATATTACATCATTTAACCATATCATAACCCATAGAAAATAATTAGGTTTAATAATAATTTCAACAAAACATAATTAAACATTCTGAAAGAGACAAGTTTTATAAGATCATCCTAAAGTCATAATCCAAATAACTCATACAATGTTTTAAAATTGGTTGTATCATCTGATGATGTCCTTGTTAAATATTCAAAATACACAAAGGATGTTAAAATAATTTAAAATTCTCTTTAAAATAAATTTTGAACTATTTTTAAAAATTCAAAAAATATCATTTTGTTTCGATATCATTAAAAATAGAAAATTCCTAGACTTTTGAAGAAATTATTTTCATTAAAAATAAATAAGTAAACTTTTAATGGAATTATTAAATAAAATAATATTCATGATAGTGGGAAAAGACACCAGTTCTTTATATGTTAAAATAAATATTCCTTTCACAATTTTTGTAAAAAATCATTAAAAAATTATTAGAAAAAATTGTAAAAAATAAATTTTGAATATTTTTAATGAAATTTCAATATGTTTTGAAATGAATTTTAACGATATTATGATCATAGTTGATAACATTATTCAAAATATATAAAATAACATGGAGACGAAATAAAAACCTCATTGATCAAAGAGGAAATAAGGTCGAATTTTCTATTAAAACATTATCTCACCAATTTTAAATACTAATGGGAGAAATTTTTTTTCAAATTAATGAAAATTTTATAATGACAATAGTATAAAAAATATTATGATTTTATGGAATATTTTCAATTTAATTTTCCTCAATGTTAATTCAGCATAGAGAATCTCAACAATAAATGATATTGCAACATAAACCCTTACCATATTTGTAATCTCTGAATAAATACCTCATGAAATATATAACTATAGATGGATTTTCAAATCAAAATAAATTTCATGATAATAATAATATAATAAATTAATGTGATTTTTATAGATGACACAAAAGAAAAAATTTATGAATATGGAATATGTATAATAAAAATAAAAGCGAGATAAAAACACATAACTCAAGTCTCATATTGCTTAGTATGTGTTCAAAACTCATGTAAAATAAATTTATATTTCTTATATTAATACTATAGAGATATATTAATGGATAAAATACTATATATCATTCCTTAATAATTTATAATAATCCTTTTTAATAAATTATTCATTAAAATGAACATTCAAGTGAATCCTGGTTCATTTTCCAGGAATGTTTTAGTCTTATGGTTAAGGAAATTTGAACCTGATCATGTTTTCATCATATCAATAATCGTAATCATGAAAGACGTATCGTTTTTATTTAATATATACACCATTATAAAAAATAATAAAAAATAGGATATGAAAAATGAAAAATGTCACTTTGTGGAGATGGTTTTGTGTACGTATGTATGAGTGGTGTTTTCACTTTTTTATGGATATAATGAAACCATTTTTATTAATAATTAACCATTATAAAATAATAATTATGTAATAAATATAAAATATATTCATTAAATATATCCTTTTTACCACACTTGTAATAGGGAAATAAAAAATGAGTCACATTACATTGAGGATGTTATAGTCCACATGTACACGTGAGAAACATTATAGTGTTTCAAGAGATAGAGCGGTAAGAAGGTAAAAAAAATTCTAATAATATAAGCATAATAATTTCATAAATATCATTTATAAAAATTAAATTCATCATAAAAACCAACCATTAAATAGGGTGATATACCATTAATCATATCACTACATAGATGCAGTAGTCCACATCTATGAATAATAGATAATTTATCTTCCCATTTCATGGAAAAGAGGTAACAATTGCTACATTATAATAATTATAACAACTTAGTAAAATTATTATACAATATTCATCATGTTTCAATGAATATATTATATTTATAGGAAGTAGAAGAAAAAATATTCTTTAAAAGATTCAAGAAATACTGTTACCTCTGCATTGGGTGACCTCCTTTGGATTACAAATTAATCAATCATAAGGCAGTGTTATAGCATGAAAAAAACCTATAAGAAAAAGGGAATGAATATAGGAAGTTATTAGGGTAGGTATTGGAAATTATAGTGTTCTCAAACATTTTGAATAAAGGATAATAAAATATGGAATTTTATAAGTGGGATATAAGAAAAAACTTTTAGATACACAAAGATTTTAATATAATATATAACCTACTAATTTAAATATTCTATCCAACCTTTTTATCACATAACATTACAAAACATTTTTCCAATATAAGATCACATAAAGTTTAATGACTAGGAAATAAGGCACATAATACATGAAAAAATGAAACATTCTTTCAAAACACTTTAATGACTTATTCATTGGTTCATCACAAGTAAAATTACCGCATATCATATCCCAAGGACATGCATAAATGGAAAGAGTGAGCATAAGGCCCAGTAAGGGAAATAAAGTGAAATAGTTAAATGTGATCATGATATAAAGCAATAAAAACATGAGGTATAATGATAATACAAGAGAAAGAGGCATATCATAAAATTAAAAACTGGAACCTTAAAATAAAAATATGGTTACAACATGTAATTGAGTTATTCATATCCATATCACCATGGTTTGTCACTGAGGTTTCATAAAAATTACCAAGGTCATTCACCAAGGTATCGTAAAACTTATCATCTATAGAGATTAAATTTTTTAACCAATGCATTGGAGCACTATCTTTGTGAACCATTTATTTACCTTAATTAATGTGATCTGAAATATCATAATAAAAAATTTCCAAAATATGCCATGTATAATAAAAGAAATGGGTTCCATATCAAAATAATAGCATTTTTTAAAGTGTTAAAAAACAAGATCCTTATGTCATTTTAAAACCACAAAAAAGAAGGCGAGTTTCATTTATGTTAATACTAGAAAAAAATATATAATTTGGAAATATATGTTAACACATCTAAATAAGAAATATTTTTCGGTATTCACCAAATAAAATAAAAGTATTTCTTGAAAAAGAGAGAAATTTTGAGAAGTAAAATTGGCTGCATAATAGTAATAAAACACGGTTTTAGAAAACATTAAAATGAGAGGGTATATAGTTATCCCATTGAAAAAATAATATTAATATAAAAATGAATAGAATAAATTTTATATAATAACATGGTATGGAAATTTGAAATACATGCCACATAAAAAATATAACTTGAAAGGAAATGAGAATTTTAGATTTCTGTTATAAAATTTTGGCATCTTAAAAGTGTCACTTAATAATCCATTAAATGCATTTATTAAAAAAATAGTATCTCATAATTTTTAAATGATATGTAATTTAATGTAGATATGTAATAACATATCCCAACATAATATAAATTAATGTAAAATTTATAAAATAAAAGAAATAATTGTTGGGTATTTATATTAAATGTTAGGGAGTTTTTCTATTAATTTCTTTTGACACCTTGTTAGTGGTATTTGCAAAAACATGGGCTTTATCATGGTATTTCCCCATGGTATTGGACACTTGGGACACCTATTAAGTAAAAATAACACATAATGCTCTAATTTAATTATAAATTAATCATTATATCATTATGACATAGCTATGATGACATTAAACTTACCAAAAAACTCAAACAGTATTTTTACTATTCACAAAAATTAAAGTATTTTATAAAATTCTCATAAATTTAACCTATGCTAATATAGTATTCAGAATTCAAAAATTAAATTCATTTTATCATAATAAATATCTAAATATGATAAATTTAACTTTTAAATATAAAAAATTTATTTATTAAAAATAAATGTTCATAGAAAATGCATAGTAAAACTACATTTTAAAATTTTTCGATATTTTAAAAACTAAAATTATTTTATCATTTATAAGTAAGAATATTATTTTTATAAAAATATTTAATTACCATAAAAATTATTAATGATACCTTATTTAATTATAATAATTAAATATTTCCAAAAAATTACAATTTCTATTTGAAAAATAAATTTATCAAAATCCATCCCAATTTTATTTAGAAAAACTATTCTAAAAAATTATGGAACAAAATTTTTATTAACACAAAGGGTTTATGATATATGTAACTAAGTACTTGAAACATAAACCCTTATAAAACCCATTTATGACCTTGGGGTAAGGTGTGTGATGGTGATATAATCATTCAATGGCTCGCAAAACATTTCTCGAGTAGTAATTTCCACTAACTTGAACTTTTTCCACAAATGATTTTTTCAAGCCTTAGTTGTTGAAGATCGGAATGGTATTGGTATATAGATAAGCTCAGTGACACTATCACCCACCCAATCTCCAAAAATTGGGATTTTTATGTCACAACTCTACTGGATGAGGACATCAACTCAACTTTCTGCATTAATTATCCATTTTCATTTCAACAGATGAATAATAATCATAACATTAAAATTATTAAAGGAGTATAGTTTCCAATATTTGTATTAACTAATATTCATATTTACCAATAACTATAATTGACCATCAATTATAATTGAACAATAGTCATATAATGGTCAAAATCCGTTGGTCGCAATTCAATTTATACTCACTTCATTAGTAAATGGAAAGGTTTTGTTGAGTACAAAAATTATAAATCAAAAAAAAAAAAATTTCGAAACGATTATCATTAAAAATTTTCATGTCATTACATTCACCCCCTTAAGAAATTTAATCTTGAAATTTCAACTAGTGATATCAGAAGAGAAAAGGTGTGGGTATTTTTGCCTCAATGTCTCCTCTGGTTCCTATGTAACCTCTTTAAACACCTAGTTCCTCCCTAACACTTTGGAAAAGTTGGTAGTCTTGTTACATAGATACTTGTCCCTATTGTTCAAAATCTCCATAGGTTTCTCATAATAAGTGAGATCATGTTCCATTTTAACCACCACCAGATTCTGTACATTTATAGGGTTAAGGATTTACTTAATCAAGTGAGATACATGGAAAAAATCTTGAACTTGAGATATATTTTGGAGAAGTGATAGGTGATAGTCCACTACTTCTATGTATTCAATTATTTTATAGGGTCCAATGTACATTGTTCTAAGAATCTCATTCTTCACAAATCTCTTGACTCTCTTCCATGGTGAAATTCGAAGGAATACTTTGTCACTAATGTTAAACTCCAAGTCCCTTCTATGGTTGTCAGCATAGATCTTTTTCTAACTCTAAGATGAATTAATGTGTTGTTGGATGACATGAACACTTTCTGTCTTCTCTTGCACAAGATTAGGTCCAATAATTTTTCTCTCACCAACTTCATCCCAACAAGTATGATTTCTACATCTCTTCTTATATAAAGATTCATAGGGAGCCATTTGAATACTCAAATAGATTATGTTACTGTATGAAAACATAACTAATGGGAGTTTTTGATCCCATACACCATTAAATTTCATTAAGAATGTTCTGATCATGTCCTCAATTGTTTGAATAGTCCATTAAGGTTGGCCCTCAGTTTGGGGGTGATAGGGCATACTTAAATTCAATTTGGTACTTAGATCATGTTGAATGCTTCTCCAGAATTTTGATGTGAACCCCAGATCATGATCAGAAATGATATAAAGTGATTCTAAATACAACTTCTCCACTATCTTCACATATATCTTGGAAAGTTGGTCAAGATATCTGTCTTTTCAGAGAGTAGTAAAATGCGATATCTTGGACTAGCAGCCCACTATAACGCATATCGCATTATTTCTTTTGGATTTTTTTGGGAGACCGGTGAAAAAATACATAGTGATACTGTCTCGATTCTATGCTGGTATGGGTAGTGGTTGTAATACCGCATTAGGGAGTTTTTTCTCTTCCTTTACTTGTGGAAACACCAGGTACCTTGTATTGGTGTCAACTATCTCCCTTTTCATGTTATCCCACCAAAAAGGATCATGAAGATCCCTATACATTTTAGTGCTTTGAGGATATATAGAGAATTTATATCTATAATCTCCATCCATTATCTCTTTATTTATTACTATAATATATGCAATCCATAACCTTGTATATAATTTTAGTACACCTTCTTCATCAATATTTAACATAAGAAACATCCCATCAATCATAGCCTCAAACTTCTTCTGCAATAAAGGATCATATCATTGATATTTCCCCATATTCTTTAGTATTAATGGTTGAGAAATCATTTGGGATAGGGTTGAAGATGCCTCTTCCCTTATAATTCCCTTTTCCAGTTTTATGAGGTGTTTGATCAAAGGATATACATGAATCATCGTCATTAAAATAACAATAGTTTCCTTCCAACTTAATGCATCAATTAATTTTTTTTCTCTTCCAGGGTGATAATGAATTAGAAAATCATAGACTTTTATAAGTTCCAACCATCTAATATCTCTCATGTTCAATTATTTTGGCGGTAAAATATATTTCAATCTTTGGTGGTCTGTGTATATATCAAATATATCCCCATAAATATAGTACCCCTATATATTTATATAAAAAACAACTACAGATTCAGCCATATAATTCATTGGATAATTATGCTCATGATCCTTTAACCATTGAGATACATTAGAAATCACATTGTCATTTTTCTAGAGGACACACCCAAGACATTTTAGAGATGAATTGCTGAAAATAATGAATCGTTCTTTAATATAGTGTAAATTTAACATGGTTTCAATAACAAATCTCTTCTTCATCTCTTGGAATATTTAATCACACTCCTTTTTGCAAATGAACTTAACCCCTTTACGAGTTTACTTGGATTGTGGATTCAAAAGTTGTGAAATGTTTTTCAAAAACCACCTATAATATCCTACTAAACCAAGTAAACTAATAATATTTGTATTTTTTGTAGGATGAGGCCACTCCTCCAAAACCAATATCATTAAAGGGTTAATTGATATTCCTTCACTAGTTACAATTTTCATGAAGAAATAAACTTGTTCTAACCAAAACTTACACTTTCTGAACTTTCCAAATAACCTCTCCTTCCTTATAATGTTTTGGGTCACCATTAGATGATCCTCAATCTCCTAGAGGATTTTGTTATATATTATAATATCATTAATCAAAACTTCCAAAACGTTATCAAGGTAGAACTTAAAGTCTTTACTCATAAAATATATAAAAATATCATGATCATTAGTCAATCTTAAGGGTATAAAAACAAAACCATAATTCCCATATACTTAATGGAAAGAAGTCATTGAAATATCTTCTTTCTTCACCATCAATTTATGATAACTAGATCAAAGATAAATCTTAGAGAATAATTGAATGCCATCAATTTGGTCAAATAAGTCATCAATTCTTGTAAAAGGGTACCTGTTATTCATTGTGATCCTGTTAACTTCTTTGTAATTAACTCATAGCTTCATTGATCAATAAATCTTATTCACAAAGAGAATAGGTTCTCCCCAAGGAGATACACTTGGTCTAATAAACCCCTTCTACAAAAGATCCTAGAGATGTTTATTTAATTCCTCTAACATCACATTTTATATTCTATATGGAGTTTTTGATATAAGTTTGGAACCATACATGAGTTTAATAGAGATCTCTACCTCAATTTATAGGGGTGTCCACGAAACTTCTCAGTAAATACGTCAATATATTATTAAATTATGGGGACATTTTCTATTCTTTAAATTTCATCATCTTCACCATCTTCACTGATCAAGAACATAATGAAGTCTATGGGTGGTGCGTCTAGAAAAATCATAGGATGAGATATTTTTCATTTGAATATAATTGTAGGCTATCTACTTAGGTCTAAAAATATTTACTTACTTATGCATTTGATCTTAGGATTACACTTTTATATCCAATCCACCCCTAGTATTGTGTCGAATTATATCATGGGAATAACTACTAGATTTTTGATAAGATTGTGCTCATCAAAGTAAATGATAGAGTTTCTACATAATTAGGATGTTGGATAATCCCACTAAGAGTCTTGAATGATAAATCTACATCTAGATGTTTTAAAATTGATTATATATTCTTTGAAAACATGGGTGAGACAAGGGTGTGCAAAGAACTAGAATAAAAAAATTTACTTTCTAGCTTTGAGAGAATAGTGAGAGTACCTTACATGACATCATTTAGAGATTCAAATTCATATTTCAGAATAGAAAAATCACAACCTTTCTTCCTTGTCCTATACTGAGGTTGATGGTGATTCCCCTCCACTAACCTCGTATTTTTATAGTGATTAGAAAAGTTCCTAGGATCTTCAAATTTTAAGCATCGGACATCAAGCAGGGCTTGGAACATCTTACGTTTTTTGTTTATGTTGAGAAGTTGAGGTTTCACCTCACTATGAAAATTTTGAGTGATATGGTTGTCTCTTCCATACTTATAACATTTCATGCTCTCGAGTAAGAAATACCCTAAATGGTTCTTACCACACATGTTACATGTTGAAATTTTTACTTTATTTCCTCATCTACCTTGATCAAATTTATTCCTAATATTCGGACCTAGATATCTCTTTTTATCATTCTATTTTTGAGGCCACAATAGCTCATCGAAATCCAATTCAACCATTACCGAACTCAGTTTGATTTCCTTATAGTTGTTAATCTCGATTTACTAAATTCTTATGTAGACAATGTCATAGTCCACTGAAGAATCTATCAAAATTACCATTAGGATCCATGAAGAATTAGGAGGTATAATGGGAAAGTGTTGTAATGTTCATCTAATATCTTCCAAAAGATTCACTATCCTTATAATTCTGTTTGAGGAATTCCATCCCAATTTTCATTCTCATCGAATGTGGGAAATACTTATTAAAAAAGATTCCCCTAAAATTTTCCCACTATATATCTTCAATATATCCTCTTGGCCTTGTGTTTTTAATCATTTTCCACCACTGATATGCTTCTACCTCATAATGGTACATATCAAGAGTGAAATTCTCTTATTCTAAAAAACAAATTATAAAAAAGATATTTTTATAGAGCTTATCCACTTATCCAAAATCAATGGGATCGTAGATCCACTGAACATTGGAGGTCGTTGATGTATAGAGAACATAATGGAAAGTTGTTCCCTTCATGTTGAAACTAGTCTCTTAGATTTATTCATGTTATTACCCATAACTTGAGTTGTTTGATTCATCATTCTTATAAAG
Source organism: Viscum album (assembly GCA_963277665.1). NCBI lineage: Eukaryota > Viridiplantae > Streptophyta > Magnoliopsida > Santalales > Viscaceae > Viscum > Viscum album. The sequence continues at coordinate 645,271,599 of OY728138.1, forward strand.
GTTTTCATTCCAGCTTTAATTAGAGGGTCCCCAATGCATGGTCTGTTAAGCTCACTATTTACATAGTTTCTCCAATTTCCTACAGTTTTCTAATAAAAGAGAAAAATTGTGAGAATTCATTACTTTTAATAATCTTATAAATATAATAAAATTGTATGTCCTAAAACATCATTCTTGTATTTTTTATTCATTAACAACAATTAAATTTTCTATAAATCATTCATAATAGTTCATAAAGAGATTGTGATTAACCACAAATATCCCCCAGGAGTGTCAAATGATGAGTCCAACAAGGTTGGTTATCATGAAATAGTTTTAAATTGAGTTTATCTCAAAGTTTCATTTTTCAGATTTAACCTTTTATACATTTGTGCAAGAGTCACTATCAATTGTTCGTATCCAGACACAGATTTATTTATTTGGAAACCACTTACTTAATATTTTACTAAAATATTTGGATATATTTTTATGATTAAAATTTTCTATAAGGTTATTCATAATGTTTTCAAATAATAATTTCCAAAAATAACTAAACCATCATTCGATACGAATTATGGAATCCCACATTTTTATCACATAATTTTACATGTAATTTTAAAATTATAGGACCTTTTAAATTTTAGTGCCATGGAAATAAGGTATATAATACATGAAAACATAGAAAATTATTTCAAAACACTTTAATGAATTATTAATTTGTTCATACTATGTATAATTACCGCATTGCATAACATGCAGATATACATCAATGGAAACTGTGATCATAAGGCCCAGTAAGGGAAAATAAAAGAAACAGATTTCGTGTGATCATGAGGTACAAAAAAAGAACATGAGGTATAATGGGGAGACATGAGAAATAGGAATATAATAAAATTAATAACATGAATTTTAACATGGAAATATAGCTAAAACATTTAATTGATTCATTCAGAAGCATATCACCATGGTTTTTCACTGAAGTGTCATAAAAATTACCATGGTTTTTCACCAAGGTATCGTAAAATTTTCCACCTTCAGAGATTAAATTCATTACCCAATTAATTGGAGAGATATCAGGGCACAATTTTAATATGTATGAATTAATTTAGTATATATAGATAGTAATAAATAACTTCATAAATATCTCATGGATAATAAATGTAGTGGGTTTCGCATCAAAATTACAGTCTATTTGAAAGTGCTTAAAAATAAGATCCTTATATCATTTTAATCCCTAAAAATGTGGGTTTCATGTATGTTTATCCAAGAATAAAATAGATACTTTTAACATATATGTGAATTACTAAGAAAAAAATAGGTTTAGGTATTCAAAATGGTAAAAAAATTAATATCTTAAGAAATTGAGAGAAACATTGAGAAGTAAAATCGATAGAATAATGGGTATAATCATGGTCTTAGAAAACATTAAAATGAGAGGGGAAAAGGGTATACCATTCATAAAATAATCATAATACAGTAAATTAATATAATAAAATGGAATGAATTACATGGTATGGAAATTTGAAATATATACAACATAAAAAAGAGAACTTTTATGGAAAAGAGAAGTTGAGATTGCCCTTATAAAATTTTGACAGCCAAACGACGTCTCATAAAAATCCATAAAATGTGTTGATAAAGAAAAAGGGGATCTCATAATTTGTACATAATATATAAAGTATGAGGGATATGTAATAAAATATCCAATAATATGAAAATGGAAACTAAAAGGTATAACATAAAAAGAAGTGCTTGATTAAAAGAGGTGGGTGGTGGATTCCCTTACCTTGATGAGTGTTCCTAAAACATGTGGAATGAGACCTTGGGAGATTGAGGACACATTAGAAGGAATAATTGTGAGGTAAAAATATTAGATCTTAATTGCGGATGGTTTTATATTGATATTAAATGAAGAAATGGGTTACTATTTATAGTAAAATAGGGGAGTTTTTTTATTAATTTCCTTGGACACCTCATTGGTGGTATTTGAAAAAACATGGGATTGCCCTTAGTATTTTCCCATGATATTGGACACATGGGGAAAATAATTAGTTAATTTAAAACATAGGAGTATAAAATTAATTTATATTATTCACTACATAATTATTACATAGCTACGATGTCATTAAACTTACCGAAAAACTCAAACTGTATTTTTATTATTCATAAAAAAAATAATTTATTTTTTATAATTTTCATAAATTAAATATAACCCAATATAGATATTCTGAATTCAAAAATGAAATTAATTTATAAATATTATAAATTTAACTCTTAACTAAGAAATACCTATTTATTAAAAATAATTGTGGATAGAAAGTGCATAGTAAAATTACAAAGTGAAATATTTGATAGTTGAAAAACTAAAGTTGTTTTATAATTTATAAGTAAAAAAGGATTGTTTTTATAAAACTATTTATTTACCATATAAATTATTAAAAATACTCTAGTTTATTATAATAATAATATGTTTCTTGAAAATTACAATTTTTGTCCGAAAAATAAATTTATCAAAATCTCTTTTAATTTTATTAAGAAAAACTATGCTTAAAAATGATAATATTAAATAAAATATTTTATTAATATAATGGGTTTACACTTTATGTAACTAAGCCCTTGAAACATAACCCATTATTACACACCACGTATGACCTAAGGGTAAGGTGTGTGATGGTGATAGAATCATTGGGCAATTTGGAAAACATTGCCCATGTGGTAATTTTTACTAACTTGAACTCCCCCCGTAGTTGATTTATTTCAAGCTACACTTGTTGAATGTCATCTTTATATTGTTCTTGAGAGATGCCCAATGATGCTACATCCTTCCCAAGCTTTGACAAATGGGCTTCATATGGCGCAACAGTAATGGATGAGGCCATTGACTCTTCTTTATGCATTAGTTTTCCTTTTTCATTACCATTTATAAACATTGTTTATAATGTTAAAATTATTAAAATAAGTATAGTTTCCAACAATGATATTAACCAAAGGAAATATTAATTAATGTTTATAACTTACCAATAATCATAATCGATCAAAAATCAGGGAATGGTCAAAACCTGATAGTCACATTTCAATTTATACTCACTTAATTAATAAAGGGAAAATGTTTTGTTGAGTATAAAAATTATAAAACAAAGATCATTTTATGAAACAATTATCATTAAAAATGTTTAGGTCATCATAGTAAAGTAGAAATAAAGTAACAATAATTTTATGAAAAAATTTAATAGGGTTTAAATAAACTCAATCAATCACATTTAGACATGTTTTGGGCACTTTTTATGCCATTACTATTAGTAAAATCACGTTAAACCCATTTTAACCTTAATTGTGATAACATAAATTTTTACCATGATAACATATTTTAAAAAAAAATAAAAGGGGAATTAAAACCAAATTTACAAATGAATATTTCTAATTAGGAATATATTTTATAATATTCAATTTCTATTGGGGTAAGAAACTAATTTTACTATATGAATACAAAACACATGGAAAATGGATTTTAGAAATATTTTAGATTTATGCATAAAATAATTTTACTTTCAAAAAAAGAAATAAAAGATTATTTCCATAAATTTTGTGGCTAACTAATGAAAAATTTATGTTTTTAGACATTTGTATCATGCCAAAAATGAATGGAGCCTTCCAAACATAACATTAAATGAAAAGACCCAAAAATATATTTTAATTTGAATTCAATATAACGTATGTTCACAAAAGTCAATATTGGGTTCCAAAATTCAGAATAATGCTGTAAAATAATTGTTTAACTCCATAAAAGTAAATTTTTTTGGATCTAATTGTGTTATAATTTATTAATTATCTATTAAATTTTAATAATGTCATAAAAGTTCTAATAGTTTAAAATTTAGTATTTTCAATATTCACTCAGAATTCAATAATTCTTAAAAATTCTAAACAATTTATACTAATCCAATTTTTTAAATGATTATTTTAAAAAATACATCCATTTTTTAAATAAAATATATAAAATTTTAAAAATTAATTACAAAATTCTCCCTTAAAATTTTTTAAAAAGAATTTTGATGAAAATAAATTTCAGAAACATAAATTAGGTTTCCTCTCTTTCCTTAACTAATAAGTATAATAAATTGAATTTTAATATATTAGATTAAATATATTTCCAAATAAGTTAATTAGAATAAATTTTTAATAATTTTTAATTTTATTTATTAATATTAAAATACATTGCATGGATAAAAATATTATCCTAGAAAAATAAGTCTTTTAACATACACATTATTTTATTTTATTTTATAACCAATTAATAATAAATGAATTAATTTTATACCTATATAAAAAATATTTTCTCATAACTTAGATTGACTTATTCATTCCCACTAATCCCATGGCTTGGTGATATATTTCACATTAAATGAAAACAAATCAATAGTATAACTCAGTTCATTTAAACTCGGTGTTTTTTGTAAATAAAGATATCATTGAGCCCACGGGGCATGGGTGAGTTGGTTAAAGGTGGTGGTTTCCTACCCTTGAGGTTTCAGGTTTGAGTCCTCGCAAGGCAATACACACTATATTCTACCAAACCTCTCGTGGGTCCCTCTACCCCATTGGGAACTGGACTAAGCCCAAGGGTTGGCCACCTTGGGCCTCGCTGAGGACGTGCGGCGCGTGGGAGGGGAGGGCACCCCAATTCCTCATTACCCCACAACACATTTTTCCAACAAGCCTCCTGTACCCAAGTGGTGTAGGATCCTGCTTGGAATCCAGAAGACCCAAGATCAAATCCAGTTAAGGACGAATTTCAAGGTACTGTAGTAGACTGTAGCAGGTAACTATAATAGTACTGTAGCATCGGTGGTACTATAGAGGTGGAAGACTATAACATGGACTGTAGTGGTAGATGTACTATAGAAGATACTGTAGCAGCGTGGGTACTGTATTAGTACTGTTCACCGAGGGGTCCTTTGGGGAAAAAATAGGCTTTCCAGCGTTGTATTCGGCCCACTTGGCCTTGGGATTTCGGTCTATATAATGGGTCTCCCTCTACCCACACTCAAGACGTCATTGCAGTAATAATTAATTGAGGCTTCGGCCCCAACCTTTTAAAAAAAGTTATCATATAAATTAAATTCATTTATAGAAAAAAATATCTTAAAATATTATGGTATAAAATAATAACTAACTTAAAATGAATTCAACCCTTAAAATTTTATCACTTTAATTCAAAATAATGAGGATATATCTTCTTCCTCACATCCTTAGTTTTCCACATAGGTTCCTTGAATTTCTGATTCACTTATAGACCTCAATACCATTTTTTATTTTCCAAACACTTTTTAGGGTAATTGAGAACTCTTACCACATTAAAATTTAATCCCCAAAATATATGACATTGTTTTTAAGAAAAATTTGAGATGATTAGAATCAATGTCTCTATTGATTATTCAAGGAATAGACCTTACCCGAGTTCCCAGGTTGTCCATCAAGATGTCTTCATAATGTTGTGCCAGGATGTCCCAAGACTGTATATATTCCTCCAAGTTAATCTTCCCCAAGTTTAAGCCTCTAATAAAGATACAGTTATTCCTATCAATCCAATTACCTTGCCCCTTTTTCATTTCCACTCTATGCATTTTTTCCCAGCATTTCGGTGATGGATTCCTGTGGTGCAATAATATCAAAGACTTTATCCACCATTTCTTCATCTGAGTGAAGAAGAAGATCCATGTGATTTATCACTGAAGAATTCTGTTTTTGAGAGTAGAAAGGAGTATCATTCTCACACTGATGTCTAAGAGGATGAGTAGGTCACACATCTTAACTCTGCCCAAGAGGATGTACAACCTCTTCCAGGGGAAGTTTAGTAGCCACAAGGTTCACCTGACCAACCACTTCTTGAGATACATAATCCCTTGCGAGCATGCCAGCACATTTACATGTCCTTGAAAGAGTTTTACCATTATATTTAGACCTATTTACCGGAGGATTGGGAAGGTTGGAATAGTCTTTTCTTGGTCAGGTCATCTGGGTATGCTTGATAAATCTTTCTGAATCAATAATGATGTTCTTTCCCTTCCATGAAGAGGATCTAAAATAATCCTCTGCAATCCCCACTTCCTTGGACTCACCAGGGGAGTCTAAAGTTGAGTCGATATAAACTTGTAATACCTCCCCTCCCTTAGTATAATACTCAATAGGGCTAGCCTCCATCAAAATACATTCACTAGAAGCCTGACCCCACCTTCTCGCAGCACAATAAACTGGTTTTGGGAATTTTTGAAACTCCCTCTAGATTTTTCCTTCTCAACATTGGAAGGTTTGTCCTACATGGCCTGCACTAATATGGATGGACCACTTGGCTATACAAATCCATGACCCATGTATTGAAAATCCATAGGAGATTCATCCAATACCAAGTTTTTGGGGTCCTCATCCATGGCTGTTTCCGCAACAACTTCCTCATTCACAGAGGCTTCTTTAGATGGAACCAGCTGTATGCCAATACCAACAACCAAGTGCTTCTCCCTTTCCTTGTGTCCATCTACTTTCTAAACCAAATATTCCTTCTCGCTGACCCCATCCAATCCTTCAGGAAGGTTTCCAAAACAATAGGGAGCACCCATGTCCTTTTTAGTTGGCTGAAAATATCAGATACTTTGGGGTTCAATTGAGCATCCTTTGAAGCCTTCTGGGGATCCTCCATTCTATCACCGTCATAAACCTGCACTGCAGCTTGTAGATATCTACAACCCTTTGATCACAACCCACTAGAACATTCTCTCTCTAGAGCGGTTGATCATACACTTCCTCCACATTCAAGTTAACACCACCTGAAGAAATTACAGACTCTCTCTAAGTAGCAGGAACAACCTCCCCATGATGGGAATGGCTACGAATGCATACATATAATAAATTCCCCAAATGTCGACATAAAGAACAAAAGTCTAACCATGATTAAAAGACCACTGATTTTCTACACTGAAACTCCTTCCCCACTGTAATCCATATCCAATCTATAGGAGGCTTAGAAACATCCACTTCCACACATATAAGTGGGGAAATATGGTTACCCATTGTGTTGGTATGACTATCCGAATACAAGAAACGCCCAACCAGATTTCCTAGGATTCGAATAATGGAGGGGTTTTGAAAAGAAAGGGGTAGAACAGGTAAACTAATGAAAATAGTTATAGTCAGAGTATCCCATTTCATATGGAAGTCGTAGGACCACCAGAATAGGTAGAATTGAGAGTCGTTATTGGTGCGAGTAGCTTTGGCCCATGTAAGAATTAGGTCCTCCTCTGACGATAAGAGAACCATAAAATGACAGTTATCGAGAAGCCTGACAGTTTCATGATCCTGTAAGCCCCAGGCACCGAACACAAACCTATTGAAAGAATCTACCGATGGGCAGCGGTTCTTGAAATGGGCCATCAAGGTCTTTGTGAGGGGTGCTGAAGCTTTCATGAACTCCAAGAGAGAAAGATTTAGATTAGGGAATCCTGTGTGCAGATCAAGGACTTTAGGGAAGATCTCATTTTCCGAGAAAGGCTAGAGGAACACTGAATTAGAGAAAGGAGAGAAGGAGGGACATAATCCAATTGGTCCCTCCCCCTCTAGTAGAGGGAGGGACCAGATCTATGACCATCTCCTTCAAGATCCACTCGAGACGCCGAGCGCCCGATGCCATTCTCCAACCCCCAAGCCACCAGCAATGTCACTTATAGAACTTTAAATAAGTGATAAGTCTTTTTATATAAAAAATTATCTCTACATCATAATATTTCTATGGGTTTTTAATTATAATAATAATTACCCATTTGTGGTACAACATATGGTGTTAGTACATATACATTATTAGGTATGTACTTCCTCAAAAAATTTAAATGGAATACATCGTGAACTTGAGAGAGGTTTGGTGGAAGCACCAATCAATATGCAACCACACATATCCAATAAAGAACTCAGAAAGATCCTATATATCTAAGATATATATTTCCATTATTTATAAATCCCATAATATTATTCAATGGAAAAATATTTATGATTTTTTTGTAACCAAATTTGAATTATATATCTCACCAATGATTGATATCATAACTCTTTTGTTGAATATGACCTACCTTGATATGTTACTAAATAGATCCAACTTTCTCCTACATTTAAATAACTATATAAAATATTAAAACTGATCATTATAAATCATTATCCCATCATGTTAAATTTATGAACATCCTTCCAATGATGGATTTATTAGGACCCCTCTAAATTCTTGTGTAATAGACATTGTTGCAAAAAAACATGACCACAAAAAGGTGTTAATAATTTTTTTTAAAATAAATATAAATTTATCTCTAAATATATTATAGGGTTTTAATGGTACCTGTATACTGGGTGATAGGTATTTATAAAGTTCAATTAAATATTTAAATCTTGATGGATACTTCTCTAGAACATCTAGGTAACCTGCAGATCATAATTAGATAAAACAAAATTTAGTGCACCCTGAAACCTTACAACATATTTAATGTATATCATAGAATGATGATTTTAATAGAAACCATATCTAGGGGAAATTAAAGGTGTTTATTTGGTAATGTTTTCAACTAAAATCCCAATATAATTCTTCCCTTAATATATTTTGTTGAATCTGATGAAGAAATACATAATAAAGTTTTCCCATTACAATTCTGGAATATGTAATTGTTATATCATCACCTTGGAATTTTATCTCTCAACCATAACATTCTGAAACACCATCCATCAAGCTACATACATTGAAATATTACTCTTAATTTTTTCCCACTTGAAACATACTCAATTACTAAAACTTATCATTCTATCAAAATCCAAGCTGAGCATAGGAAAAATTCTCACCTTATTTTAAATATCCACATCCTCCATTTATGCTTCTTTAATGATAACATGTGTTATTATATAAATATTATTCATATAAATATAAAAAATATCCCCATTTCTTATGATATAAAGATTTATCTCTTAAATTTTTATAAATATTTGGTCTCTTTTAATTCATATTAGAGAAAAACTACCATAGAGTTTTCAGATCACAGCATTAACCACCATGTTATCCTTCCCAGTGTGGTAGTGTATTTTTCTGTCATTAAATATTTTCAAATACAAATATATCCTATAGTGAATATTAAACTCTTTATTTGTGAATACATACTTAATAACTTTTATTATTAGCATATATATCTTATATTTTTCTATAAATATGGAACATCAATATTTTCAATGTAAGAATATACAATTCCAACTCCAAATCATGAGTTGGGTAAATTTTAGAATGAATTTTCTATTTTTGTGAGGGAGAAAATATCACTATATCATTTTTAATGAGGGATATAACATCTTAACATTCTATTTATGGTAAGTGCCCTGATTTGTCATACTTTTGGAAGCCTTAGAGGGGTTTTGTGGCTTGAAAATGAGTTTTTAGTCTTTTTGGTGAAAAACAAGTAGCTCTACAACCGTGTGGGTTAACGTTTCCCATGTACCCTACTAAATAAAAAGGATAAAGAACCATTATAATTCCTTGATATTTTATTAAATATTTTTTTTGAAATATTTTTTATTTTTTCGATGGATTGCATTACATGCAACACCATGTTTAAATGAACCACAATATACTATTGAAATGTTATTATTTAAAGTGATTATCTTCACCAAGAAATTGGATTGGAGAATATTAATTGGAATAACTAACTAAATAAATGTTATGTTTGACACATGTATACAATGAATTCAATTGTCTTCAATTAATTATATATAAAAAGAATAATCATTTGAAAATAAAGGTAATAATTTTTTGAAAAATAGTTTTTTGTATCCGATGTTTTTTATCTTAATAGATTAAATTAATAACTATTGGAGAATGATGTTAATTAAATTTATATATTATAAATTCAATCATAATTTTTAATCATTTATTTAATATTATACTATTCGTGATTTATGAAATATTCTATTTTTTTCTAAAAAATGCATTTTTCTAAAAAAAGTTTTCATCATGTTTTGTAGACGTATTTTAAAAATATTTTTTCCACTTATATGTATTGAATTTTATAAAATTGATTCCATATATATAATCACATGGTTAATATTTTTTAAATTTTCCCTTTTTTGTTTTCGTCAATACGAATAGTAACTATGGGAAACATTTTGACGTTGATAAAGGATAAATCATGTTAACCTAGGTTAAAACTACGTGATAATGCCTTATATTTTAATTTAATTCTTATTATATTATCATATTTCGAAAATTATCACTTTAGTATTAAAATTAATTGTTTAAGTTGAATTGATTCATGGAACTGACTTGTATTATATTTAAATCAAAAAATGTGAAAAAATGTTATTCTAGTAGTTTTAAATATCTCTTATCTTTGCACATAGGGAAAAATAATGTTATTAATGAATTTAGGAATCTATATTTATATTAATGAATTTATTTCTTGGATAATTTTTTTTATAATTTATAGTAATTATACATTGACCTTAAATGGTTATGAAACACCAAATAAATATTTCACCATTTAATATGGAATATAATGAAGGATTTTAACAAAATTAAAAGTAATATAATTTGTGTGAGTTAATGTGTTACATGAATATTTTATTCAATAGGACTTATTATTGTTATATTAATGGATAATTTTGAAATTAAAACTTTGAAATCATGAGTTTTATGGCCAACTAAATGAATAAAGTCTAAATTGACAATAATGATATTTTATGAAAATTATTTTTATTTAATTTTTTAAAAATCAAAAAAATCTCAAATGATGAAAAGGGGATGTTATGGGGTTGTAAATGTAATCAATTTCCCATTTATCTTCCATTTATAACTATTTTATTGATAATGAATTTAATATATTTTAATATTTTTGGAAAATACAAGAGTTCACCTCTACACAATTATAAAATCGAACCCCTCCTTTCTCTTATTCACACCACTTTGATCATTCTATCTCAACCAAAATATCCAAATTAATATTTTAAAATCCCATAAAAATATTTTATTGATGCTGGTCTTCCCAAAATATCGCCGATAGAGAATAAAAGAGGATATGTAACAGATTTCTTTCAATAAAGCGTTATTCACCTTAACCTGACACTTTTTTTATTCTTCTTTTACCTACTATGTATCTTTTAAATTATTCCTTAAATAATATAATAATTAATATAAATATAATTAAATGATAGTATGATTATTAAATAACCATTATTCAACATTTTCCAATCAAATGTGAAGTGGAAGTATCGTTCATGTGTATGTATGGCTTACCATCTCTACATAGCGATATAATTCATTTTTCATTACCATATTCAATGGTTGTGTATTATTTTGTCGCCAATGTTTATTTATGATATTTATTACATAATTATGATTTTTTAATAATAATATAAACTCTACCTTCTTACTATCCAAATCATTGGAAAATGATGACATTTTTTGTGCATACATGTGGACTATGACCTCTATGAAGCGATGTGATTTTTTAAATTCAATTTTACTTAGATTGTAATAATGATAGATTTAATGAATACATATTATATATATGACATATTAATTATTTTTTAATGGTTATTTACTTATTAAATATCATTCGTTCCATTCATAAAAAAATGGAAACAAAGTTTATACTTATGTACGACCTACCATCTCCATGAATAGTTCACTTAGTATTTCTATCTCATGTTTTTTTGGATGAATCAGAATATTTATATAATTAAAAAACATGATTAAAATTATTTATATGATGGAACCATTATCATAGTAAAATCTCCAAAACTAAATAACCAAAACATACATGAAAAATAATGGAGTTATCACCTGAAATAGTGATTTTAATAATGAATTGTCAATGAATGGGTGATAAAATGATATAATTGAATAATATATGGTAATATATATATAATTATAGTTATATAATATATGTATAAAAAATATATATTTATTATAATGGAGTTATGAACACATACAAAGGATGATGGACCTCATGTAATGGATTTATGTTTTAATCCTATTTTAAATAGGATTTTTATCGTTGAATTTCCATTAGATAAATTATATGATACTTATACGATTAATTCGTTTAATTTTTCTTTCCATTTTCCTATTTCATATGTATATATAATTTCCTTTCATTTCCCTCTCTTTATTAACTCAAAATACTAAATGAAATTTTTTAAGGAAACCCAACTACATTTTAGTATTCAGCAAGGAACCTTTTTTCATATAAATGTTAACTAAAATGTTATCAATAATTTTTATACTATTCTCCACTTATTTTTTAAAAGTTTATTTTTAAAGATTTTTTACTTAAAAAAAATAGTTTGAAAGGAATATTCTTGTCATTTTCTTAATGATGTACCTTATGAAATGTTTACCAACAATTTGAAATAAATGTTTTATTTTAGCTTATAAATTATAAAAATAATTTCCCACCAACATGACCGCTTATGTTTTTTAATCTTCTCTAGAAGTATCCATGGTTTGTTTCAAAAAAAAAATTCCATAATATTTTTGAAATTTTTTTATTTAAAAAGTTTTTTATAAAATAGAATGATTATTTTCTTCAATATATATTCTAGTGAACCTTTATAAGAATTTTTATATTAGATAACATTATTTGATGTTAATTATAATTTAATGGGGATATGATCTAATTATTCCATTCTTGATCTTTCTCTGGAAGGTTAATTTTTATGCTGATGAGATGCTTATGAAACCCATTTATTTTCTTTGGGTTATTAAATAAGGTTTCATATATTGAGAAAAGTGTCTTCATTTAGATATAAACTAAATTATTTTCCAGGGTTAAGTGGTTTTTAATTATGATTATTATTACTCACATAATAATTTTTTAGTTTACTCAATGGATGAAACCTAATGAAATTTTATTAATGTTAAATGTGATGGAAAATGAAATGATTTAACACATCAAAAACAATATGATATTGGAGATGAGATGGATAACCTTATGAAAATTCTCACACAACATTCTCAATACACGATTCATGTTGATCTTCTAGGAAATAAATGAAGGGTATATGTAGAGACCCAAATAATGACATACATAGACATTACATAAATTTTTCGGAATATCTAATACATAACAAAAACAGACACCAAAGGACCCTAATAGTTTAGTGTCTTCGGAAACTCGGAATATAATCTTATAATCTTGGTAAAAGTTCTTCAACATCTCCGATAATGATCTTCCTTTTTTTCTTACCTAAAAATATTCTTTATATCGTGGGGAAATGAAAACATATAAACGGTGAGCTCAAATTCTTAGTAATGGTAACCATGGAGAAAATAAAACCAAAACATATACATTAGAACTTCAAAACATGAACATAATATTTAAACATCAAAATCTTGAGCAATGACATAAAACATGACAGTACGTAAGGCATAGATCATAATGGATCATCAACCATGATAAAATAGCATGGGAATAAATCATGAAATTGTGGAAACCATTGAGGACATGTTATGATTTCTATAGTAGCCAAGGCATTACTTCCAATACTATCTTTGTGGACAAAGTCCCTTTCTGAATCGAGTTCACTCCTCGTTCTAGTCCTGTATCATTGAACCGAATTAACTTGAAATTCCAGCCATGTATTTCTCATGAGATATTAATCTTTACCCAATGCATTAGAGGGAGATATAGGTCCCACCCATCTCATAATGAAATCATTCTTACTTGTGCCACAACATTAACATAAATCATTCAACATTACCCAAAGTATAAAATGGGTTTCATAAACATCATCCCATCATAACACAATCCATAAAAAAAATATCATTTCATCATAAGAAAAGTGAAAACATGTAAATAATAGATAAATTATACTTGAAACATACTCATATGAAATAATTAAATCTTATATGGAAAATGGTTTTGATAAAACACTTAAAATGAATTCTTGAGGAAAATATCCGTTGTTTTTCAAAATAATTTTCTTTTCACAAAATGCCATGAAATTTTAAAGAAAAGGATTTTATTGAAAATAGTCATTAAATCGTGTAGAGTAACCTTCATGAAAATAAGATGTTATGAAACCGTAAAAATCTGTTCATGCTGTATAAGTTAAAAAAACATCTTTCTTGTACTTTTGCCGAAAAAGTCAAAATGTACCTCGTATCGTAAACAAATGAAAGATTCCTTCCATATGATGTGGTAAAACTAAAAAAGGGTAAACATGACTTTAAAAATACATGGAAGAAAAAGTAAACATTTTATGAATACATTTTGAGAACATATGGACATGGATAATAAACATAACCCCAGTAAATACTTACGAATAAAAAATCTCGAATAAGAATGAGATTGGAATAATTATCCCTTACCATAGGACTGATATGCTTCGTACATATCCAAAACTCCGGTATAATGATATATATAACGTAATTGACTTATTAGATAATCATATTCATTGTTATGATATCATATATGGTTCATCTATGACTTTATATTAACCGTTCTTTTGTAAGTTCCATGTTAAAGCAGCGTTTTGGGTAAAATCTTTTTATTTATCGTACATGTTTGGAATTGTTGTTATTGATATTATTATTACTTATATATTGATTATTTACTTCTAGAATGTAAATAAAGATTTATATATCATATATATATTCATTATATATATAATAGATATATAAATGAAATGAAATACACCGTTCATTGAGACGGTAGGCCGTATGTACGCATGAACGCTGTTTTCGTTTCCTTATAGAGTTAAATGGAATTAAGTAAATGAAAAATATATGTACATAAATCCAGTATCATTATTATGTAACATATTTCATTATTATTTATTATATATACTTTATAATCATACTTGAATGGTTAATCATGTAAAAAGAATCTCATTACGTTCATGGAGACGGTAGTCCATACGTACGCACGAGCGATGATATCATTCCCATGATCGCGGAATTGTATTTAAGTGTATGTATAATATTTCAGAATCAATATAACTTTAAAATAATCATATATAGTTATATATTTACACCATTATACCCATCTAAGTAAGGCGGTCATGGAAAACAGATTACATCACGATGTGGAGATGGTATTCCTTACGTACGCATACGCGGTGATTTCATTTCCGTAGGATGGATAGAAGATTAAATTGGGTTGTTTCGTATTTATAATAACATATCAGTATATAAGTGATACTGATGTTATTAATTTATGATGAAATAAATAAAGAATATGGATTATAAGAAGAAATAAATTGGAAAGAATCGGTAAAGGATATTACCTCTTCTTGGACGCGCCTCTTCTTAACCTCCTCTTAAGGCACTACGGTTGGTCTTTTGAGGAGACCAGAACCTCTATAATGTCTCTAGGGAAGATGATAAGGGAAATGGTCAGGGGTTGTCCGAGCATCAAGGCTCAAAAGGGTGTGAAGAGATGAGGGAAGGGGTGTCCTTTTTATAAGGGAGGAGAGGGTCACTTTAGGAAAAACTTAAAATATTATTTTATATTGAAGTCATATTCGGTTTATAATAGCTCCAAATTGATTTATTTCAGAGATAAAGTGGGTATGGGTCGAAATCCTATCAGCAAAAATGTCTTAGACAAGTTTATGTTACTATTTTAACCTTATCATTTAGATTTAACTTTAAGTTAAATAATTTAACTTTTACCATGTCTTTTTGTTTTCTTACACTACATGGTTAATATACTTACTATACAAGAAAATAGAACCCCAAGTGGTTCATTATTAATATATATAACCTTCTAGAAGTCATTTGGAAAAACCTTAGATTTTTAGGAATATGATAACAATTAATAATATAAAATTTGTTTCAAAAACTATTTTATGTCAATTTTGACACTATTTGGAAATTGATTTTTTTGAAAATCATAACAGAATTATTAGTTAAAAAAACTTTAATTAAATAAATAATAACATGTCATATTAACCACGAAAAGTAGTGGAATTCATAAAAAGTCTCAAATTACATTTATTTGGGTATTTATAATTTCAATTATTTTAATATTTTATTATTTAGGTAATTACTTTATCACCATTGTGTCATAAATAAATTAAATTATTTAATGTCAAAAAATTATAAATAAAATACCATTAGGTAGTAAATATTTTTAGATTTATAATGAATATTTATAGTTGAATTTATCTTCTGTATAAACCTATATTAAAAATGTTTTAGTTATTACACTTTGATTTTAACCATTTTAACTCTTCTTTAAATAAAATAATAATAAATGTCTTAATCCAATCCAAGTGGACCTAAAGTGTAATATTTTATTACTAAGGTTGTTTTTGGTCTAGTTACACTTATCCAAAAGAATTAGGTCATGTGTTAGGGTAATAGTAATATCATTTTTACCATTAACTACCCTATTTACTTTTAACCATGTTAAATAAAAGTAAAACGTTACTATTCACAAAAAATTATTTTTATCTTATTGAACTGCATTTTACTCCTTGATATTAACCGTGTCTCTCAAATTTTTGAAATTCCACTCACAGAAGCGGTAAAATTATGTTTTATGTAAATTTTTAAATTCTCCTAGGAGGTGTGTAAAAGACGATGAAAAGTTCAATAAAATTTTTATATATCTAAAATTATTATAAAATGACTCAAATGAATTACATTTAACTTATATAGGTATTATGTATAAATTTTTATTTAAAATAAATTTAAATAAAATAAATAATTATTTAAATAAAAAGTCGGTTTTTCCACAGTAACCCAGTATTTTTACTATTCATAAAAAATTTAATGTTTTCAGAAAAAATACCAAAAATCCACCCTAGGCTAATTTCAATATTCTGAATCTATGAATGACGTCCATTTTGAAAGATAAAATTTATAAAATTTCAAAAAGTGGGTATTACAATTCATAACGGCTAGTTCATAATAATATTATAATAATATCCCATTTAGTGAAACTTGGTATTGCGTACTACACACGCTATCGAGGAAGGTCTTGATTGCGTATAATGCAAGCCAAGTCAGGGATACGTGTAGTGCATGATCCGTTTGGTGTTGCGTATAACATAATCAAAACATATTTCAATTATAAAATAAATAAAATCTATAATTAATGTTGCGTAGAATAATTTCCACAAAACTAACTTGAAATTTTGTGTAACACGAGCCAAGAATAGTGTTGCGTATACTACAAGCTAATACAGTTTTGAATATAGTACATTATAATCTTGGTGTAGATTATAATAGAAGACTTTAAAGAAATTAAAAATAATATATCTCATAAAATCTCAGGGTGTTACATTCTACCCCCCTTAAAATGAATTTCGCCCTTGAAATTCTTCGGGGTTATAAATGGTTTACTACTTGAAAGTTTCTTTCATAGAAACCCACATCGTAAAAAGAAATACTTAAAATTCATTTTAAAAAGGGAAGTTAGAATCATAACAGTCACTCAAAGTAACTTATCACTAGGTTTCCACAAAGGACAGCATTGGTGAAAATATGGATATGTCGGAAAAATATAACCATTAACTTTTGATGAAGAGTATTAGAGGACATGGCTATGAAAAATCCAATAATCACAAAGCCATAAATTTTTGATGATCTAAGGTACCATCTAATTCATCAGATATAAGGGCACTAGGACAACATTTTTGGTTTTCAAGATAATTTCCATAAAGTTGAAGAAATTGGAATTAGAAGAAATACTTTCTTGATTTTGGTACAATCTCACCGTTGGTCGTTCCTTGGATAATTTCCACTTAATATCTTAACGAAATGAAATTGAATTTGTTATTTGTGAAGTGTTAGCCGATCATGTGATAGAATGATGTGTCACTCCATCTGTCTCAAACAAAAGGTTAGAAAAAGTTATCAAAAATACATAAGTCCATCTATAGTGAGATTAATCATATATGGTTCCTAAAATTGACTTATACTTCATATATCATACTTCTTAATATAATAAAACTAGTTTTTACAAACCAGTTACTTCCTGTAGGCCAGTGGTAGGCGATAAAAGCCTGTCACACTTCAGTTGTGGGTTCGATTCCCACAGTCTTGTCCGACGCGACAGGTTGTCGCCCGTCCTGCAGGTTATCCTTTTTCTAAAACTACATTATTATAACATTACATAAATACTATCAAAAATTTTATAGACTTAAAAAATACTGAATAATGTCCAGCATAATCCATTCCAATCTTTAAGCTTATCCAAAATACTTCTGTCCGAGATCATAGTATAAAGAAAACAATTACTAGAAATGTCATCTGCTGAGCATGTGAATACCATCATTTATCCTATATATATCATACGATATATCTTGTTGGTCAAATTAAAAACATGTGAATACCATAAACATGTATTCTATTGAAAAATTAATACCCATTTACCCTTAGTGAAAACATGAATGCTGTCAAAATTTAACACTTTCCACATACCAAAATCAAAAAATTTCTATATACTAAAACCATGACATAACTTTTTCCTTATATCAGTCATGATCTCATTTCATTTTTTCTTTGTCACTTCATTATGCGCATATCATCTTCTTTCCAAAAAAATTTCAATCACTTTTCATGGTTACCGGTACCATATAATTATTGAAAACCAATACATAGATATTCCAAAATTCCACGATGCCATAAATGAGATTCCATGATACTATTTTGAAATCCCATTACATAAACACTTAATCATTACACAATGTCATTGTCATACTCAACATCACAAATAGTGATCACATGTGATTTCCCTTTATCCTTTTCCTTAATAGGTTGCTCACGTTGATCATCATTAACCCTTCGATTTGGGTAGTGATTAGCATAATGCCCCATTTCCTTGCACTTGAAGAATTGAAGTGTTGATGGTGCGTTCTCTGTAGTATTTTCATTATTCACATCATTAGCAACACTTTTTCCATTAATTATACACTCATCTACTCAATGACATTCTTTTCCACACTTAATGAATTTTCTAGTCCCTTTAAGATAATCTACACCATGATTTTTTCCACACTTTGAGCATAAATAAACATTCATCTTATTTTCACCAATATTCTGAGATTTCTCTTTTAACTGCATATTTTATTTCTTGTCAAAAACAAGAGATGGATATGTAAAATCAACTTCCATTTACACCTTGATAGCACAACACACAATTTCTTCATAGCTACTGAAGTCTCTTATAACTAATACCCTTCGAAGACTTGGTTTTAAGCCACTGAAGAATTGATCAACTTTACTTTCAGGTTGGATGATAAAGCTAGATGCATACCTTGAAAGCCTTGTAAAATTCGCTTCTTATATACCAACATATCCATCATCCTTTTGGTTAAGATCAAGGAAATCCTTTTCCATCATTGTTTTAAGAATACGAGGGAAGTACTTATTGAAAAATATGTTCTTGAACTAATCCCATTCCATGGATTCAATTTCATCTCGGGGCCTCGAATTCTTAATTAGAGTCCACCACTGATCTGCTTCACCTTCTAAACAGTAAATAGCTAGAATGACTTTTTCATATTCTGAACAGCGAAGTATGGAAAATATCTTTTCAATGGTACTGATCCATTGTTCAGTAATAATTGGATCAGAAGACCCACTGAAAGAAGATGGACATTGCCTCATGAAGGACTCAATTGAATATTGTTCCCTTCTCTACTCATTTGGACGTCCAGAATGATTCATAGCTTGTGTAATTATAGAAATAAGATTTATCACTCCATCTCCCATAACATTGGTTTGTTCAGGAGGAAAATCATTGCATTTTCCATTACATTGATCAACATGGTTCCTTCAGGTTCTAGCCATCGTCTAAAACCCAAAAAGAATAGTGTGAGAGGCAAAAATCATGTTAGGGAAAAAGACATAATAAATGGGGAGTACCTTCAATATATAACATCTTAGGGTTAATTATAAGATTGTTACCATAATTCTAGTACTATAACATATACTTATACTAAACCTTAGGGACATCCTTAGACATACCTTAGAAGTATCTCTATGGATATAACTTAATTTTTTGCATCGCAGTTTACAAAGTTTAACTAAACCTTTCATTTAATACCAACTATAGAGACCCAAAGCATGATGCACATAGACATTACATTACTTTTATGGAATATCTAATACATAACAAAAACATACACCAAAAGAACGTAATAGTTTATTGTATTTGGAAACTCAGAATATAATCGTCTAATCTTGGTGAAAGATCTTCAACATCTCCCATAAAGATCTTCCTTTTTTTTACCTAAAACCTTTCTTTATATACTGGGGGAAAAAATATAAAGGGAGAGCTCAAATGATCAGTAAGGGTAAGAATGGAGAAAATAAAACAAACCATATACATTTGAACTTCAAAACATGAACATAATATTTAAACATCAAAATCTTGAGCAATGACATAAAACATGACAGTACGTAAGGCATAGATCATAATGGATCATAAATCATGATAAAATAGCATGGGAATAAATCATGTAATTGTGGCAACCATTAATCACATATTATTATCTCAATAGTAGCCAAGGCATTACTGCCAAGACTATCTTAGTGGACAAAGTCCCTTTTTGAATCGAGTTCACTCCTCATTTGAGTCCTGTATCACTGAACCAGATTAACTTGCCATTCCAGCCATGTCTATCTAATGATATTTAAATCTTTACCCAATGAATTGGAGTTATGTATAGGTCCAACCCATCTCCTAATGAAATCATTCTTACTTATTCCACAACATGAACATAAATCATTCATCATTACCCAAAGTATAAAATGGGTTTCATAAACATCATCCCATCATAACATAATCCATACAAAAAAATGATATCATTACATCATAAGAAAAGTGAAAACATGTAAATCACATAGAAATTATACTTTAAACATACACATATGAAATAATTCCATCTTATATGGAAAATGGTTTTGATAAAACACTTGAAATGAATTCTTGAGGAAAATATCATTTCTTCTTCAAAATCATTTTCTTTTCACAAAATGCCATGATATTTTAAATAAAATTATTTTGTTGAAAATATTCATTAAATCATGTAGAGTAATCTTCATGAACATAAGGCATTTTAAAACTGTAAAAATATGTTCATGTAGTATAAGTTAAAAAAACATTCTTCTCGTACTTTTCTAGAAATGTCAAAAAGTACCTCGTATGGTAAACAAAAGAAAGATTCCTTCCATACGATGTGGTAAAAGTAAAAAGGGGTAAAAATGACTTTAAACATACATGGAAGAAAATTAAACATTTTATGAAAACAGTTTGAGAATATATGTACATGGATAATAAACATAACCCCAGTAAATACTTACGAATAAACAATCTCATATAAGAATGAGATTAGAATAATTATCCATTAACATAGGTCTGATATGCTTCATATGTATCTGAACCTCCTGTATAATGATTTAAATAATGTCATTGACTTATTAAAAAATAATATTCATTGTTATGATATCATATATGGTTCACTTATGACTTTATATTACCCGTTCTATTGTAAGTTCCATGTTAAAGCAACGTTTTGGGTAAAATCGTTTTATTTATCATATGTGTTTGGACTTGTTGTTCTTCATGTTATTATTACATATATCTTGATTTAATTACTTATAGAGTGTAAATAAAGATTTATATATCATATATATATTTAGTATATATATATATTCTAGATATATAAATGAAATGAAATACACCGTTCATGGAGACGGGAGGCCGTACGTACGCATGACCACTGTTTTCATTTCCTTATTGAATTAAATGGAATTAAGTAAATGAAAAATATATGTACATACATCCAGTATCATTATTATGTAATATCTTTCAGGATTATTTATTATATATAATTTTTAATCACACTTTAATGGTTAATCATGGAAAATGAATCTCATCGCGTTCGTGGAGACAGTAGTCCGTACGTACGCATGAGCGATGATATCATTCCCATGATTGTGGAATTGTATTAAAGTGTATGTATAATATTTCAGAATAAATATCACCTTAAAATAATCGTATATAATTATTTATTTACACCATTATACCCATCCAAGTAATGTGGTGGTGGAAAACAGATTACACCACGTCGTGGAGACGGTATTCCGTACGTATGCACGCACGGTGATTTCGTTTCCATAGGATGGATAGATGATGAAATTGGGTTGTTTAATATTTATAATAACATATCAGTATATGAGTGATACTGATGATATTAATTTATGATGAAACAAATAAAGAAGAATAAGTAGAAGAAGAAATAACTTGGAAAAAATCAGTAAAGGATATTACCTCTTCTTTGACACACCTCTTCTTAACCTCCACTTAAGGAACTAAGGTTGGTCTTTTGAGGAGACCCAAACCTCTATAATGTTTCTAGGGAAGATAAGAAGGAAAATGGGCATGGGATGGCCGAGATTCAAGGATTAAAAGGGTGTGAAGAGAAGAGGGAAGGGGTGCCCTTTTTATAAGGGAGGAGAGGGGCACTTTAGAAAAAACTTAAAATATTATTTTATAATAAAGTCATATTCGGTTTATAATAGATAAAAATTGATTTTTTTAAATATAATGTGTGTATGGGTAGAAATACTCTCAACCAATTGGTTATAGACATGTTTAGGTTACTATTTTAACCTTATAATTTAGATTTAACCCTAAGTTAAATCATTTAACTTTTACCATGTCTTCTTTCTTTCTTACACTATATGGTTAATAAACTGACTATAACAAGACAAAAGAACCCCAAGTTGTTCATTATTAATATATATAACATTATATAATTCATTTGGATGAACTTTATATTTTTAGGAATATAATAACAATTAATAATATAATATTTGTTTTAAAAACTATTTTATGTCAATTTTGACATTATTTGGTAATTGATTTTTGTGAAAATCATAACAGAATTATTAGACAAAAAAAAGTTAATTAAATCAATACTAAAATGTCATCGTAACCTATAAAATTAGTATAATTCATAAAAAGTCTCAAATTACATTTATTTGGGTTTTTATAATATCAACTATTTTAATATTTTATTATTTAGGTAATTACTACATCACCATTGTGTCATAAATAAATTAAATTACTTAATGTCTAAAAATTATTAATAAAACACCATTAGGTAGTAAATC
Source organism: Viscum album (assembly GCA_963277665.1). Classification (NCBI taxonomy): domain Eukaryota; kingdom Viridiplantae; phylum Streptophyta; class Magnoliopsida; order Santalales; family Viscaceae; genus Viscum; species Viscum album. The sequence goes on from OY728138.1 coordinate 645,294,721, forward strand.
ATCTTATATTTCTAATTAATATTTATAGTTGAATTTATCTTATGTATAACCCTATATTAAAAATGTTTTAGTTATTAAACGTTGATTTTAACCATTTTTACTATTCTTTAAATAAAATAATAATAAATGTACTAATCCAATCCAAGTGGACCTAAAGGGTAATATTTTATTCATAAGATTCTTTTTGGTCGAATTAAACTTATCCAATAGAATTAGTACATGTGTTAGGTTAATAGTAATATCATTTTTACCCTTAATTACCCTATTTACTTTTAACCATGGTAAATAAAAGTAAAAAGTTACTTTTTACCAAATATTATTTATATATTATTGAACCACATTTTACTTCGTGATATTAACCGTGTCTCTCGTATTTTTTAAATTCCACTCACAAAAGAGGTAAAATTATGTTTTATGTAATTTTTCAAATTCTCTTAGGTGGTGGGTAAAAGACGGTGAAATGTTCAATAAAATTTTTATATATCTAAAATTATTATAAAATGACTCAAATGAATTACATTTCACTTATATAGATAATATGTATCAATTTTGACATAAAATGAATTTAAATAAAATAAATAATTATTTAAATAAAAAGTTGGCTTTTAAATAGTAACCTAGTGTTTTAACTATTCATCAAAAATTGAAAGTTTTCATAAGAATATAAAAATATCACCCTAGGCTAATTTTGATATTCTGAATCCAAAAATGAAGTCCATTTTGAAAGATAAAATTTATAAAATTTCATGAAGTGGATATTACTATTCATAACGGCTAGTTCATAATAATGTTATAATAATATCTCATTTAGAGAAACTCGGTATTGCGTACTACACACGCTATCGAGGAAGGTTTTCATTGTGTATAATGCAAGCCAAGATAGATATGCATGTAGTTCAAGCTCTGTTTGGTGTTGCGTATAACATAATCAAAACTTATTTCACTTATACATTAAAAAAAAAATATACTTAATGTTGCGTAGAATAATTTCCACAAAATGAACTTGAAATTGTGTGTAACACGAGCCACGAATAGTGTTGCGTATACTGCAAGCTAATACGGTTTTTTGTATAGTACAATCTAATCTTGGTTTAGTGTATAATAGAAGACATCAAAGAAATTAAAAATAATATATCTCATAAAATCCTGGGGTGTTACAGTAAAACATACTATTGAGTCTTTCATGAGGCAACATTAACCATATCTTAGTAAATCATCCAATCTACTTGTGGATGAGTGATGAATTAGAAGCATTGAGAATATATTTTCAATTCTCTAGTGCTTTAAACATGAAAAAGTTTTCCTTGTGGTTTATCTTTTCAAATATGATCAGATAAATCATGGTAACTTATTAAGAACATGATTTAAGAGGAAGAAATTGAATCTAAGGAATATGACGATAATAAGATAATATTTTTTAGTAATTAATTCACTCGTATTTTACCTAAAAGGATAGATAAGTTATTTCAGGGGCTCAATATGAAGTATGGTGAATCTATCTATAGCTATGAAGAAAACTTTATAAGACTTTCAAGGTATTCTTCTTGTTTAATCATTATCCTTGAAAGAAAAATTTATCTATTCATTAGAAGCATAAAATCATTTCTCTAAAAGGTCTTAACTATAAGATACATTTATATATTTGAATAGTTTTATTTATATTCACTTAGGTTAGATATATGAAATTTTGGTTTACCATAATTCCCATGGTTTTGATAAGAAAATTAAGATCGAGTCTCTCAAATAAATAACATGGTGGAATGAAATTACAACCCCCCACATAGATGAAATTTAAGAAAAAACATCATGGTAATTATTTAATTGGAACTGGGAAGTATCTCAAACATAGTAATATTGGTCAAAGAGAAACTGCAGGTCAAAAGGTGGTAAAAATGATATTTTATGTAATGGGGGAAAATAAGGAACCATCTAATGAACCAACCAAGCTCCAATGATTCAAATGGAATTAATATGGGCATTATGAAAACCAATGTATGAATTTGAAAGTCTTTTATGACTGATGTCAACAATATCCCAATCCCAAAGACAAAGGGAAATCTCCTGAGATTAAAACTTCCAAAGTTGGTTATGAGAATGATATAGTGAAAGGTATACTTAACATCCACTATAGAATATATAATGTATTATTTGATCCTATATCTACCCCATTTTTTTATATCTCAGTAATTTTCAAAGGGTATTGAATTACTATATCAAATATTAGATATTGAGTTAGTGTCCTAATGGTACAATGGTCATATCAAAAGTCTATAATTTCTCTATGATTGAAGTTTGTGGGAAATTGTTTCCTGTAAATCTCATGGTTCTACCGCTATTTGAATTTTATGTGATTATAGGCACGAAATAGATTTATTTATATAGATCCCATATCAATTTTTGAGGAAGTGAAGTTACATTATTTATTCCAAATGAACCCATGCTCATTTATTAGTGCAAGGATGAATAGAAATGTCCAAATGAAATTACTTCTACCTTGTGGGTCCTAATTATAATCGATAAAGTCTATTTTTCTTAGATGGTTGGGTAGAAACTCAACATATAGGAAATGAAAAAAATTGTCATTTTTTATGTATTTATATAATATTTTATTAGTATTACACTTAATCATGAATTTGAGTTATTGATAGAACTCATGCATGGTTTTACACCAATTTCAATTAATTTATATAGAATATCGCTAATTGAGTTTTCAAAACTGAATAAGTGAATACAAGATAATATTTACAAGGGGTTTTTTCGGCAAACTATGTCCCATGGCATGCACTAGTGCTTTTTTTAATGAAAGCTTGATGAACAAAAAATCAATATTTATTATGAAGAACATAAAAATATCATTATAAATAACATATTTACTCTACCCTAAATTGATGACTATTTTTATAAGATGTGTGGTTATCAATAATTTTCCACGGTTGAACATCATTCTAGAAATCATCAATTGAGGTTTGTGATGGAGGATATACCCAAGTCAATGTTCCATACAAAATATGAACAATATTAGTCTATAATGATGTCATTTGTTCTTACTAATTATCCTAAAATCTTTATATATTTAATTAATATATTATTTAGAGATTATATTTATCATATTTTGGTAGTCTTTATATATGATATTATTATATATTAAAAGATAAAGAAATATAATGAATAATATTTGAGGATTGTGATGAAAATTTCATAAAAAGGATAACCATTATGAAATATTTAAAATTTGTGATTTTTTATAATGTTTTAATCATGTGTAAATTAATTTCAATTGAGGGAATATTAGTAGATCCTTCAAAGATAGGTGTTACAAAACATTGACCGAGATGAACCACTATGACTGAGGTCTATAGATTTATTAGTTAAAATGGATAGTATCAGCGCTTTGTTGACAGTTTCTCATGGCCATCTAATCCACCCAACAAGTTTACTCAGAAGGGATCCATGTTCTTTTAGATAGATAAATATGGGGAGAGTTTCAGAGAGAAAGATATAATGTTGTTAACTTCGCCTTACATATCTCTAACTTGTATTTGATAAGGGTTTTTAATCGATAACAATGCATATAAGAAGGGACTGTGATGTGTTCTCACGAAAAATGATATGACGATAGATTATGCCGCATGAAAATAAAAGGTTTATGATAATAATTACCCAATTCGTTATTTAGAGTAAGTAGTTATATTTTTTTATTAATGATATAGATGTATTATAAATACAAAAAATGGTTTAATATAAATACTAATCATAAAATATTATTATATATTTTCACATAGAAATATTACAATATGCACCAGTGAAGAAGGTTGGAGCTGGTTAATTTTTGTGACTACTCAATACACTACTACACAGGGAATGAAAATAGGGTGGAATATTCTCTAAGCCGAAATGTTCAAAATATATATGATATATTTTGATTTCAAAGGACATAGGAAGAAATATTTATTGAAAGGGAAATGTATTTTCTTTCTCAAATAAGTGTTCAACTATCTATCAATTTTAATATTAAAGAGACACAAAGGGAGTATGCGTAACTATAAAAGAATGTGAGAAATATTTCTATGTTTAAACTTTATTTTTATGGAATTATAGGGATGAAAAACTATCTATGTGTCCAGTCAATACCATATTTGAAGAAGTATATTCTTGAGAAAACTCATAGTTATTCATCCTCTATTAATCCTACAAATATGAAGTTGTATAATGATCTAAAAGATTTTTAGTGGTGTGATGTAATGAATAGAAATATTTCAATGTATTGCTATATATGATTCATATGTTTTCATGTTTAGGATAAGAGATAAAATCATAAGGATATGATACAAACATTACCCATACCCAAAAGGAAATGGGAAAACACCACTATAGATTTCATCATTTGAATCCCCAAAAAATTTAAAGGGAACAATAATGATTTTTTATAGTTAAATACCTTATTTAGTCAACACACATCATTTAAATTATAGAATATTTTAATCTTGACTAGATTACACGGTTATACATTATCTAATTGGGATATGAGGTTTACCAAAAATTTCATGAGAAGATTTCAGAAAGCTATTGATACAGAGAATTTTTTTTTATAGGATATCAAACATAGACATATGGTTAGTTATAGAGAAAAATTAAAATTCAATAGGATTTTTAAGGCCTTAATCTGTGGAATTCAAAGGTGGTTGGGATTGAAGCATTCATCTAGTCGAGTTTTGTTATCATAATAACTTTCAATCAAGAATTAAAATGGCTCGTTATGAATCCCCATATGATAGGAAGTGTATAAATACAGAATATAGGGATGATGATGGATAAATAATTTTATTGGGACCTAAGATGTAAAAGGAAATTGTAGATAATGGAATATCCATTTAGTAGCATGGGATGTTAGCACAAGGATGATAGAAAATTCATGAAAATAATAATTGGTGAGATCAAGAGTTCAAAGGTGGTGAGAAGTTTTTTCCACAAATTTCTCAATGGGTAAAGGTTATGATATAATGAATGAAAGGAAATTTTATCCCGAGGTATATTTGAACTTTCAGGATTCTTTATCATATCATGATAGTATCTTATCATTTTTCACTTATAACAAAACTCTTTCCAGTTCATGATTTGTTCTATGTATACCTCATGAGGATGTACATACCCAATCCACCACATGTAGTAAACCTTGAGGTCATACCTCTAGAGCATTATCGTTATTATGAAGAAAAACTAGTAGAAATATAAGTTAATATATATATTGTTTTAGGAAATAAGTCTACTCATCTCATAAAAATTCACTAGAGGAATCATAACTTTTAATATGATATATGGGAACTAGAAGATGTGATGAAATAGTGGTATCCTCATTTTTTATTTGATTAAAAAAAATTATATGGAAATTAAATTTAAGGTGGTTATCATGTAACTCTCATTGATTTTATGAAATATTTTCATCAAATAAATTTTCTTTCTTCGATTTTTTGTGTTACACCAATATTGATTTTTGACAAACATTGATATATTTTTAAAATACTATTATTTAAAGTGAGTGTTATAAACAATCCTTTATATTTTTTGTTATGAATATAAAAAAATAAATAATGAATAATTATGGTTTACAAATGTATAAAATAAATTTGGTGGCCATAAATGAAATATAAATAAAAAATAAATTCTAAATAAAGGAAATATTTTTCTAAAAAAATAATTTCCTTTGAGCAATGTATTTTTATCTTAATAAAATAAATTAATCTCTTTTGGTGAATTAATTTAAAGAAATTTATATGCTATAATTCTTATCAAATGTTATAAACATTCTTCTTATTTTTTACTTTGTATGAGTTAAAAATAAATAAATATTTACGATTTAAAAGTTTATTGTTCTAGAAATAGATTTCATAACATTTATAGAACATATTTTAAAATTAATTTCCACTAATTATAGGTAATTAATTTGAGAAATATATTCTACACTTGAAATCAAGATTTTCAAATATTTTAAATAGAAACTTTTTATTTTTCATCAATGTGAATATTAACCATTTTAAAATTTATCACCTTTGTAAAGTATAAATCAAGTAAAACTATGTTAAAAATAATTGATAAGGTAATAAATGTATTCCTAATTCATATTTTATGAAGTTAATTCAACAATTATCAGATTTTTCTTGAACATTAATTGTTTAAGGGACAATTTTCTATTAAAATATCGTTTATAATATTTTAATCTTTTAAAGTTACCAAATTTTACTCTTTTAGTTTTTAATATATATTTTGTGTTAACATAGGTAAAAAATAATGTTATGAATGAATATAACGGTTTTTTTCCTATTAATGAAATTATTTTCTTGTTATAAATTTACTTCTATATTTTAGTAATTTTATAATGAACTTAAATGCTTATGAAATGCCGATGAGATATTTCTCCAATTAATAAAAAAATATTTTAAAAATATTAAAATTAATATAATTTGAGTTATTTAATTTATAAAATGAATTTTAAAGACAAATATGAAATATTTTTTAATAGTTTATATTCAAAATATAACTTTCTATTTGTGTCTTTTATGTCAAATGAAATGAATAATGTCTAACTTAAAAATAATTATACATTATAAATATAATATTTTATTAAATTACGTTATAATAATAATAAAATAAAATAAGAAAAATGGTATAATATTTTTTTGATAACTTCATCCATTTATAATTTATATTCCACTTGGAACCATTTTTCTTGATAATGACATAAATATCTTGTAAACTTTTAAGAAATTCTTAGAGTGCCCCTCCACTAAATTATAAAAGGGAACCCATACTTTCACTTATTCATGCCATTTTGAGACTTATATATTGAACAAAATCTACCATGTTATCTTATAAACTCCCCTGAAAACATTTTAGAGGTGTCGATCTACCACAAATACCATCCCTAAATACTTGACGAGGAGATCTAAAGGGGTAGTTTCAAAGAAGAGGTAATCACCTTATCCACCACTTTCTTATTAAATTTTTTTATAAATCTTATAAAACTATTATATTAATAATTAAAAAATAAATAAATTATCCTAGAAATATATAAATGTTATTGTGATTATGAAACTACCATTATTCACCCTTTTTTCCATCAAATGGTAGATAAAATATTTCTCATTTGTAAGTATGACTTACCGTCTCCACGCAGGGATACAATTCATTTTTCATAACTATATTTTAGGTATAAGTATTATTATTGGATTAATTTTTATAAATGATATTTATAACATAATTATGATTATATAATGATAATATTCTACCTACCTTCTTAACATCTCAACTATTGTAAAATTATAATGTCGTTTGTGCATACTTTTGGACTACCTAATACACAAATTGATGTGATTTTGTTATAATTTTAATTTAATGTGAATGGTAATAAATATGGATTTAATTGATATATATGGTATATGTGATATAAGAATTATTTTTTAATGGTTATAAAATATTTACCTTTATTTTGTTCTGTCCATCGAAAAATGGAAGCAACATTCATGCATACATATGACGAACCGTCTCCTTAAACTTTGAAATTCATTTTTATATCTCAAAATTTAACGGATGATTATAAATATTTATATGATAAACATATATAATAATTAATTCATGGTTTAAATTATATTTCTTGGGGAACAATGATCAAAGTACAAGGAACAAAATAAATAAATGAAATCATACAAGAAAAATGATGAAGTTGTCACCTAAGATTGTGATTATAATAATGAATTATTAATGAAAGGGTAATAAAATATAATAACTAAATCATATATGTCATTATATATATCTTTATGGTTATATAATTTATATATAATAAATATAAAATTATTATTAATTATTTTCACACAAGTATGAAGTAATTCAGATCTGAGGTAAGGGGTTTATGTTTTGCTCATATTTTAATCAGGATTGCTTATGGTTGAATTTAAATTAGAAGAAATTATAAAAACATTATCTAGTTAATACCTTTCTAAAAATTAGTTGAATAAGGTTTTTCATTGTATTTTGAGATGGAATTCTAGCTACCAGAAATTATAGAATTTAAAGGGCAGTTAAGGTTAAAAGGGGAACACTACCATTCATCTATCGTGGTGTTCTACTATTTTGGGGTAAAATAAAACAAAACTACCTTAAAAACCTGTAAAAATATAATCAGTTAGCTAGATAGTAGGATAGAAAAATCTATATCCCGTGAAGGATGAATTTTCTTGGTCGACTCAGTGATCACCTCCATATTTTTACATGAATTATCTTTATATGAATGGCCAAGGGGGATTCTCAATAATATACAAAGCATGATTAAAGATTTCATTTTAACTCATTTTCTCCATGAAATGAGGCTTATTACCATTTCTTGGAAAGAGTGTATAAATCCCATTCACATGGGTGACTAGTCATCAAGGTTCTAAATATATATAATAATTTACTTCTTGTAAAATTTATTTGGAATATTATTAGTTCCTATGACTCTAATCTTGATTTCTTATTAAATAGGTTTATTTCAAAATGGATGAAGGGATCCTCTCAATACCTTTCCTCATTTATATGTCCCACCCTTAGGAGATGTTTCAATGATATTATGTGTAATTCCAAATGGATGGTATGAAAAAAATATAACTTGAACTTTTGGATTATAACCTCTCTTGACAGGCCACATGAAGACATCTTAGATGTTCCACCAACACTACAAGATATATGTATTGTTGACTTCCTTCACAACAGTAATAACATGAATGTGTAAATTCTACAGTATGTCTTCTATGACCTAAAAATATATAGTTTGATTGATTAGTATATTCATACAAGGAAAAAAAATGGGAATGGACACTTCAACACTATGTAGCATTATATACTTAAATGTAAAGGTAACATTACCACCCCTCCTTGCTTTTGAAACTAAAGTAAACTTAAAATAATCCTCTAAATGGATAATTATCTAGAGAATATATAGTGAAATCATTCCTAATACCGATCAGATATATGGGTTTGAAGTCTATCTAGCCTTATTTTTTTTATTTTTTTTAAGAAAACTGCGAATTCTCAACATGATTTCATCAGATAAGAGTTTGTGGATAGATTTTGGGATAACAAACAAGACCTATTTGAAGTTACAATCTACCCAAATAAACAACTTCATGTATCCTCCCGTATATAACTTATATATCCATGATAGAACAAGTTAATAACTTGTTTCTAGAAGCTGCTATTTATACAATATTTTATATCTATAAATCTCATAGTGAGATGGGTTTTTATAGTCAGAATCCTTCAATTATTAAGGGAATGATGACTATAAGAAGTTATTTCTTCATAGATTTCAAGATAAAAACAAGTGTGATGTAAATTATGTTTTCATATCAGAATATATTAATGATGTTGGGTGTCAATATAAGGTCCAAAAAACAAATGCTTTCCAAATATATTAGATGTATCCCTCTAATTCCTTCATGGATAAAGGTGAATATCGATGGTGATGCCTCAGGAATGCAAGGAACATTTGGTTGTAGGGTGTCTCTAAAACACATAGAGTCTTTTCAACTGGTTCTTCTACCATTTCATTAGGCTTGTAATTGAAAATAAATGTGAAATATAGGCCATGGATAATTCAATCTAATATTTTTTCCATTCTGAATAGAATTTTTTTAACCAATTTGAACTCAAAGATTTCTATTGAATTCATCAATTCCAGATCTGAGAATTTCCCTAATCACATTATTCCTCGATGTATTGATTGTCTTAATGCTTCTATTCATCTCAATAAGGTTGTGTCACATGTATATATTGAGGATATTAATGTTTTAGATTCCCTATAGAAAAAAATAAATCTTTGAAATGATCTCAATTGGGCCGTTTTGGGTACGGGCCTTTTGTACATCACTTGTGGATGTGGAAATGTGGGGTGAGATTCACTCATATCTTTTTAAAACCCCTTGTAACATTTTTCCATATTTTTTTTATTTTCTCTAACTAATTTTAGGAATAGGATTTCCAAGATTCAGAACCTTTTGGAGCTTATTTTCTTTCCATGGAATTTAAAGAAATGTATTTTGTATTATATGTATAAGAGGGGTTCTAGTTTTGAAGATCTTAATTGGAGACACTTATAAACCAGTTGATTGTGTGTCCAAGTTTCCAAAGATACTTGACCTGTATGGTTATACTGTGGATCATAAGGATAGGTGATGAATATTTATAAGAAATTATGTAATACTTAGGTATAAAAATTTTGTGTCCCTACAACAATTCCTATAGTGGTTGTGGTCCATGCCATGTCCTTCTTATGGTATCCATACCAACTATAGCCAATAAGCCTCACCATGGATTTGATGGAGACTGCGATGGGGAAAAACACCTTGAATGTTATCATAATGGTGTGGTAACTTCTCATGGGATCCTTCTGGAGAAGACACCACATGGTGGAGATCAAAACTATAGCATAAAGGAAGGGGTTTCAAAAATTAAAATGGCTAAATGGCCGATTGATTTCTTATTTTCATGGGAAGGAGGTTACTAAAGCTCCTAAATCATTAATAAAATGTTTTAATGATATTATTAACTATTTATAATTATTTAATTAAAGTAATTACCCCTTATTTAGTTCATATTCTAGATTGGGTCTGTTCTTTAACGAAGTTTTTGTTGAGAAAACTTTTCAAGAAGGTTATTTGGTTCCCTTGGCTTAATTCTTATTCTTCTTCCTTGATAATTTTGTGTCTTTCATTGTGAACCTCATATTTCACCTATTAGGTTCCCCATCCTCACTAGTTATAGATCTGACATTGGGTTTCTAGGGATTCATTATAAAAGGAGGGGGTTTCATAATGAAATTATAATCAATTGAATCCATTTATATTTTTGGGATTTAAAAGGATTTTTTAAATTATTTATAGAACATGAATTGTGATTTTTATGAATGTTTTCAAAATAGAATTGTGTTTTTTGAACCACATTGACAATGGATTTTCAAAAAAATTGTTGACTTCCAGAATATTGATTTTGAATCAAAATGATTAACGTGAATAATAAAATTGATGATTCTTGAGAAATTTGGTGATGGAATATTTTTTTTTATTTAAAATGAGATGAATGGTTTTTAAATGAATGATTTTTTATGGTAACAATTTGAGGTTGGTTTTTTGAAATGAAATGTCATGTTTGAAAATTGAAATGGGGATAAATGAATGATTATTTAGGAAATTAAATTGAGATGAATTATTTTGACCTTGTTTGATTTACAGGAAGCACATGGGATCTTGGGTAGTTAGGTGGGTGGAAATAATATTCACTCTAGTCATGCATTAACTCTTCCTAGAATTATATTGAATTTTACAATACCAATTGAACTTGTTGAGGGAAGGTGGTCTATTTTATGGGATTGATTAATATTCCTACTAAGATTGGGATCAAGGGAAGTGTGCACATCAGGAGCTATATTTCACTAAGAATGTATGGATACTTGACCATTGTCCAATACAACCCTGAGACTAAGAACCATCATTTAATGTCTGAAAAATATTTCATACAATTCACTGTTTATGAAATTAATTAATCTTTAATGTTTTAACAAAAATTCTTATTCATTCTTAAAATGTTGGAAATAGACTTTGAAACTCTTTTACACCTTCCTTTCTAATGATTTTGAAAACAAGAAATAATTTTTTTTGAAAATATTATAATGAGAGGTTTTACTTAGAAATTTGTATATTTGGTTTAATTGATATGGATTTCTTGTAGAATTTTTTGTGGGATCCTACTTAGATAGTGTTTCTCACACACTTCTTTTTTTCCTTTGGTAATATTTGTATTTTATTATGTCATGTATAGGAGAAGGAAAAGAATAGTTTGGTTGTATTTGGTATTAATGACTACATATCCTTGAGATTTGGTGGCTTCAAGTGGGGTTTGTGATCCACTAATTAAAATGATATCTTATAATGATTTCAATATTTGTTTATGTATTTTGTTGATTGATGTTCCCATTTGGTGGTTATTCTCTTTTATAAAGTTATACTTTTATTACGATGACCATTTTGGCATAACAATTATTAAGGGGTCTTTTCATCATTTTCTCCCTATATTATTTTCTTATAGAGAAATCATTCCCTCTTGTTTTTTCAGGATACCCAATAGCTAGTATCCATACCATGAGGATCAGTAATTCCCTTACAGTCATGTTAGGAATGATTCATCTATTGTTTCATAGGGTTATTTTGGTTGCTTTGTTAAAAATTACTAACATAGAAAAGTTTTAATCTTTTCTTGGATGTCATTATTCTATTTAAAATATTCTTGATGAAAAAATGTTGGATTATTAGGACATCATGGGGTATGTTACAAGTGATAGTATGAACATCTCTCATTGTAGTGACCATTAACTTTCCATGGGAAATTAATAAAAAATATTCTTGAAGAGTTTCTTGATTTGATTCTATATACAGTGGAATATAATTTTCATATATAAACATTATGTATGATTAAATGACTCATTCATCATTGAAAATCATTCAATATTTAATTATTTATAAACTCTTATTGACTACAATATAGTGGAAATAGGATCAAACCCATGAGAAGGATGTCTACAAATTTTTCAAAACAATACCCACTACAAAGAGTGGGTTAAATTTCCTTTTCCATTTTACTTTTTACTATTAAAAATAAATAAAATGAATTCTTTATAGAACATGACTGTCTAGAAAAGTTAATTGAAATAAAATGAAACATAAATGTAAAACTAATAGTGAAGGCATGGGTTTGGATAAAGTGATCAGGATAGAATCTTGGGGAAAACTAATACTACTAATTTTAAAAGAGATATTCTTCAAAAAATTAATTGTTTTTGAAACCTCAGAAAATAGTTGGTTTAATCTCACTCTCCAGGAGATCGAAAACATAGAAATATGAAATATTGGAGTTCACCACTCAAAAAATCACCAAGACGCAATGGATTATGAAGAAATGACATTGTAATAAATCTTTCCAAAAACATTCATTAATTTTTGAAATTGTTTTTTATAAATGCATCCATGATCATTCTCTCTGAATGATCAAGGAGTTTTGAAATAAAAATCATTAAGTGGAAATCAATTTTAAATGAATTTAGAGTTAATCTCCCTGATTTATTCTGATTTAATATAAGAAAATATGTGAGGAAATTAAAATTAAAAACCATAATAAATTAAATCCCACAAGAAAAATAAATTTTCTAAAATTCATCGCAAAATTAAATATTTAAAAATTAGAATTACATAAAATCAAAAGAAAATAGATGGGGTAAGAGTCACATCTTAATCAATTCAATAATGCTTTTCTCTTCCTAGTGTCCAATGGATGTTCTGGTCTCTCATGGTCTCTCTCTATCTCCTTCACGTCTCAATCAATAATGTCAATGATTTGGATAAGATTTTCCTCTAAATATAGGAATAACCTGAATTCTTATCTGCCATACAAGAAAGTTAAATTTAGTAGGAATACAAATACTAAAGATGGTTCTATGGTATTAAAGGTGAGGGACAGAAAAATTGTCCAGAGCATTAATATTAAGTGCAGGTTGTTGGTGCATCTGGTGGGCAAGGAACAAGGCCAGGTTTAAAGGTATTATTGCCATGGAATGGTCCTTTTTATGGGGATGAGATCATTGCTGATTGATCTGGTCAATGTTCCTAATAAATGGAAATATAATTCATATTTTAGATCCTTGTAGGGGAATGTTTCTATGATTCATCATCCTGTTAATGAGATAAGAGGTAATTGGGTCTAGTGGATGGCTCGAAACAAAGGGTTGAAGTTGAATTTTGATGGTTCTTGCTTGATAGGGAATATACGAGGAGGAGGGGTGGTTTGTGATGCATGGGGCAGTGTACTGCTTGCATATTATACATAATTTGGGAGGGGAAATTCAATTCAAGAAGAATCCAAAGCAATGCAGATGGGTCATGTTTTGTGCGTCCAGAAAAAAATTATTCTCAGTTATGTTGAAACTAATTCTTTAATTGTTCATGATGGAGTTCATGGTAAAATTCCAGCTCCGTGGTCAACAGTCTACTCTATAAGGAAATGAAAAGCTATCCTCAATGACACAAACATTCATATTTCTCATGTGTGGGGGAGGGCAATAAAGTGTCTGATTATCTTGCTTCATTGGTAGTAGCGGATCAAGGTAATCATGTCTTTTGTTTTTCTAGTTCATTGCAATTGGATTTGGAGGGGGTTTATTTTATTAGGGGGGATCAATTGGGTCACCATTATTTTAGGACCCCTATCTAGTTTTTTCTTTCTTGTATTCTTTTTTGTATTAAACTTTGTTGTAGTTTTTTCTGTCTTTAATAAAAACAAAATTTTGAATGAATGTGAATAATATTTTCCTCTTTTGATTCCTTAGCTCATATTTTAATCCTTTATTTTATTCTGGTTCCTCCTTGACTTCATGTTGTCTCAATTCTATCTTTCTATATGTCATGAAACACGTGGCTTCCTTTACTGTAGTCCCTGTATCATTACCAAAACCTCTCCAACTGAATACCAATGGTTGGATAATAAGAACTTGAATGAGATCCCGACATGGTTTTGTATTTTCACATTCGAAGAAAGAATAAATAATAAACTATAATTATCATAATTAATTATATTACTATTATAATTATGTAAAAATATTAAATATAATAGTTATTATTAGTAATAAATTAGTATTTTTTATGAATTTTATTAAATATATGTACAAAACATTTACTGTTAAAATTGTAATACATTTAAAATAATATTAATAAATGTTATCAGTTTTAAAATGAATAGATTAAAATAATATTATGTTTATTTATATTAAATTTATTTATTTATTTTATTATTATAATATAATTTTATATAATTTATTAATTATAATAATAATTATAATTCTTATTATTTTATTTATGTTTCTTCATTTTATTAACAATTTTTTGTTTTTATTTTATTTTTATATTTTTCAATTTTTTTACACATTGGATTTTCTTGTTATCTATGTGTGAGGGGGTGGTTTTATTCCTCTAGAAGTCATGGGTCTCTTCTTCACAGCAACCCAACTTAGCAAGGGTGGTGAAAATTTCAGGCGACGATGATAGTGTTGGGGCGCATCGGAGGTGTGTGGCACCAAAAACACATAAAATTTGGAGAAAACGGAGCAACACAGAGATTTAAAGTGGTTCGAAGATTTTCCTACATCCAAGGGATAAGGAGGGACAATTTCACTCTTTCTTCTCCCCAGTTCTCGTCGGAGGATAAGAACACACATGCACCACATTACAAAACATGGGATTGCATCCCATTAAATAGATGAAAAACTAGTTGTTCTCCAGTGGATGGGGGTGGTTCATCTACCCCAGAACTTTCTCCCACCGTTTAGTGTTGCGTGTCCGGCACATCGGTTGCCGTCCATGACTGTTGTTGTGTCAGCTGGGTTGGCAACCATCCAAATAAGTTTCTGCGGACAGTTTCTCTTCCCACAGAAAAATTCACCCCACATTGGGAGTGCCCCCCCACAAATCTCCACCACATGACCAATTTGGGTAAGAATACTGACCTATAGTCTCCATGTAGGTGTTGAAAACTTCATCAGCAAATCAAACATGCTTCTTCACGCTAGATGACGTGGCACTTCTACCATCTTCACTCAATCTCAGGCGGACTGCGGTCCCCATCAAATTATACAACCCTTGGGACTCATTCCCAATAAGCTTTAATGC
This sequence comes from Viscum album, assembly GCA_963277665.1. Lineage (NCBI taxonomy): Eukaryota > Viridiplantae > Streptophyta > Magnoliopsida > Santalales > Viscaceae > Viscum > Viscum album. Next base: position 645,310,458 of record OY728138.1, read on the forward strand.
ATCCCCATGTGAGACATCCAACACTCCACCTGTTATGGAAATATTGAACCCTTTCGAATCAAGCCTACTTAATGATACCAGGTTATGTCTCATCCTCAGAACGAATTTCACATCATCCCGTTTTCGAACTGCTCCATCGGGTGTCTTCAATTTCACCATCCCAACTCCTCGAACCTCGCATGTTGACCCATCACCAAGTCTCACAGATTCTCACATCTGCTGAAAAGTATCAAATATATCTCGCATCGTACATATGTGTGTCGAGATCCCTGAATCCAAAACCCATCCATCACCCTTTGGATTTTGAGCTCGCTCATTCTTCCTTCTTAGAAATTGACATTATCGCTTCATGTGTCCCTACCTTTTGCAGTAATGACAATGCACTTCTCCACGTTCAACTCTCCCATATGAGTGCATACTTCTCATTGTCACGCATATTTCATCATCTGTTGATAATCATGTGATGTTCGCATCCTCCTCTTCAACTTTTTCTTTCCATGAAACGTACCATTTGCGCTCTCCATAATCACTTTTATAGTGACCCTTTTCCTCTCACCAAAAACATGTTATTTCACTACGATCATTCCCCCTAGATTTCGATCTCCATTCTTTACCTCTTGATTGTCGATGTCGGATCCTCCCATATTGATCATCGTTCATCACCTTTATTTTCTCTCTTGAATGCATCGAGGGCCTTCATAAGGCCTCTAAAACATGAAGTGACACCATCACATCGTCCAACTTCAATTTCTCCTTCCCCACGAGAAATGCAGTCACAAGCCCATCAAATGAGCTTGGTAGGGATGACAAAAGCAAAAGTGCTTTGTCATCCTCTCAAACCTTCACACTGAGCCCCAATAACTATGTCAGGATTGGTGGAATTCATTTGTGTGATCCACCAAATTTGTTCTCTCATCCAGGCGCTACTGGTATAGTTTCTTCATCAAGAATAATTTGTTGGCGAATGATTTCTCTATATACCACTGCTCCAACATCTTCAAGATCTCCTTCGGTGAGGTCTCATCCAACACCAAGTACTTTAACTCATTTTCCAGACACCGTCGAATTGTGATGATAACCCGCATCTCGAGATCCTCCCAATCATCGGCACTAGTTGTCTAGGTATTTTCTCTGATCAAAGACATGATCATTCCCTACTACACCAAAATATCTTTTACTATGCATTACCACAAGCCAATATTGTTTCTACCATCAAACTTATCGATCTCAAATCATGGTAGTCCTCCACCACCAGCCATCGTCATTGTTTTAAAACGCAATCACCACCGTCAATTTCACACCCTTCTGAAACAAGTTGATATACTACAAAGTTTGAAAAACTAACCATACGAATGCTTCCGAAAATATTGAAATAGTCAGAATCGACTCCTAGATTGCTGAAAACGGGCACCAATTGACCATGATATGGTCAAAACACATTCAACGGTTAAGATCACCCAATGATGTGGAACTAACGTGGCACGCCTGAGTTAATGCTGGAATCCCACTAGAATTAATGTCGGCGGCATGAATAGTGCCGTCTTCTTGAGCACGGGGTACTGTTCACCCGCGAGTTTGACCAAACTTTGACTGAGGCTACCGGGCTCGTTTCAACTCCGTCTTTACCACTGCTTGATCCATTGGAATCGTCTCGCCATTCTCTTCATGGATCTGGCCTCAAAAAAAAATTCCAACCTACTTCAATTTTATGGCCACTAGAAAATTCATTGTCGCATCTCCAGTTCACCTCCATTCACTCCAAATCACCACTGATACAACTTATTGGGGCACAACGGAGGTTTGTGCCCAAAAAACACACATAATTAGGAGAAAACGGAGCAACACAGAGATTTAATGTGATTCAGCAATTTCCCTACATCAACAAGAAAAAGAGGATTGGTTTCACTATTTCTTATCTCTGGTTCTCGTTGGAGGATAAAAATACACTTGCAACATAGAATTTCATCCAATTAAATAGAAGAAAAATAATTTGTTCTCCGGTGGATGGGGGTGGTTCATCTACCCTATATTTTTCTCCCGTCGTCGAGTACGGCACGTACAACACGTCAGCTGTCTTCCATGACTGCTGTTGTGTCGGTTGGGTTGGCAGCCAACCAAAGAAGCTGCTCCGGATGGTTTCTCTTCTTGCTGAAAAATTCACCCCACATTGGGAGTGGCCCCCACAGATAGGCAGTACATAGGAGTTGATGAGATCTACATAATAGTTGACTTGTTCAGAAGGACACTTATCTAGAGTTTGTGAGTCGATAAGGGTTTATCTAATGGTCATAGACCTGGACTTCAGCTTTATTCGGTGATGTGGGGCAGTCTATTTGCTTAGTGGAAGGTCCTATATCCAACGGTTTCATGGGGTCTTCAGATATGTGTATGATTTTGGATTTTCAAGTGGTTTACATAAGGTGATCTCTTCGGCCTTACCTTGGTCGAGGGTGGAGGAAATTGGTTTTTGCATTGGCTTCGTGTTGGATGGTGGGTGGAGTATGGCTGACTTTTGCATAAGTGACGGTGAGTGTAGGGTGCTATCAGATTGGAGAATGAATATGATAGGGGAATGTGAGGGCTTGGTCCACCATGGTGTACTGGTTTTCTGTTGGCAGTGAGATCATTTGGCTGTGGATGATAGTGGATATTTCAGTGGCGGGTTAGGACTAATAGTTGGTCCTGGTCTGTGTGATCAGTACATCTTCAACAGATGCTGATTTCTATCAGAGGATCATGAATGGGAATATGTGTAGCTTAGGCTATGAGTAAAGGCTCGCTGTTTCATTCTACTGTAGGCTAACTATGACATAAGGCACTCACTATTGGGTTGTCCTCCTATTGGGGAGTAAAGACTCACAATTGGTTTCCCGATGGTGGGTATTGAGAATTTGGAAAGGGGAAAACAAGCCACCCTTAGAAATACTCCCAACGGTTGGTGGTGGATTTTTTGAAAAGGAAAAATGGAGTTAACATTGGGTTTCCAAAGGTGAGTCAGCTGCCTGGCGGTGAGTTATTTTTTTGGCAGTGAGAAAATGTAAGTGCCAAATGTGTGAGATTTTGGAGGTAGCTATGCTCAACGGTGGATCTTCCAACACAAAAACATCAGTAACAAATTAATTTCAACAAAAATAAATTAAAACAAAGAATAAATAATTTAAAATTGAAACACTAATTTAATAATTTAAAAGAAAATAAAATTAAAATAAATTAAAATTGAATAAAAACATAATAAAAATAATTAAATAATTAAATTGATAAAACTGAAAACTAATAACTAAAAATAAAAATAAATTAAAAACTATCTAAAATTAAGAAAGAGTGAAAATAAATAATTTTGAAAATAAAATATTAAATTCAAATAAATTATTTTACATAAAAAAATTAAATTAATTTTTGAAAACAAATTAAATACTTTTTTTAAATCATAGAGAAATCACATTATGAATACAAAACATAAAAGGTTAAAAAGAAAGTAAAGATTAAGTTAATAAAAAGAAATTATATTAAGAAAATATGATTAAATAATAAACAAAGATAAAATTAAAATCACAATAAAAAATACAACATCAAATTTATTTTGAAATATAATAAAAAGAAAAAAATGATAATCAGTATTAAATATTTTAGAATCCAAAATTACAAGATTAAATATAAAAAATGACTAATTAATAATTTTAATTATAAAATTACAAATGTGAAATTATTTAACTAAAACAACATAAATATTTAAGTTAATGGTTAAAAACATAAATAAAATATGTGGTTAATAAATGCATTTTATGGCCACATAAAATTATCCCACACATAATCATTGATTTTCCTCAATTAATACCATGATTTTTGACCTTTTAAAACAATAACTAGTTTTTTAAAACATACATCTCCAAATGATGCTTGTTGAGGTATTTTAAAAAGAGGAACAAAACTAGGAAATAGTCTTTTAAAATGAAATGTTCGAAAGGGGTCTTGCATAAATTCAAATACCCTCTAAGAGATTAAGGGAACGAAGAATCATTCACTACTAAAAATAAAATTCCTCACATATGAAACCACTTATTAAATTACTTTAATTCAATTCATAGTTATAAAACTAAGAGTGATAAAAGGTTACAAATAAGTGAATTTAAGATCCCAACGAAAGACACCTTCAACATTCACTTTCTACTAGGTTCAAAAAATAGAAGTTTTTAGTTAATTTTTTAATCACTTTATTGATAAAAATTTAATTATTTTCATACAAATATTTGGTTCCCTTATTCATCTTGTGTTCAAAATTACCCTAACTTTAATGAACTCGTTTTTAACAGCAAGGAACTTATTTCTTTTTTTATTTTTTTTTGAATTTTTCCTGACCATGTAACTTTTTCAAGGCACTGTGTAGATGCACTTATTTAAAAAGTACAAAGAGATTACACACATTCTCAATTTGTTCCTAGTGTTTCATAGGTTTATCAAGGGTTCCCTTTTTCCATTTTACTCCAGCTTCAAATAACTTATATGAATACAATTTATGTTTGATCTTTATATTGATTATTATAATTATTTTTTAATAATAATTTAATCCCCCAAGTTGATGTTCACCTCTCTAGATCCCTAAGGTTTTAATAATAGTTCATCAGATATCTATCATGTATCACTCTCATTCTTAGTTCATAAAGAGAATATTCATAAAAGTGGTAAGTATATTTACTCAGTGATCATCCATCCTCATAAATTTCAGATTAAAAGAAACCATAAAAAAAATTTAAGTTATTATCTATTATGAAAGACTGAATTTAAAAGTATAACAAAGCCTAAAGAACCTCATATTGTGAAATAATTTCAAAAAAATTGACCATTTTCTAAACAAAAAACTTAGACTAATTTTATGGTCTTACATTAAAGCATAGATTAGCTCAGAACTATTAGAACCTATTCTAAAAACAAAAAACCCAACTATATCCCCAAAGTTGAATTCAAAGGTTGGAAAAATAGTTTTACATTTAAAGAATAAAAAAAATCAATTTAATAGTTCAACGAAATGTTCAAGGGTGATAATAAAGTTCAATCAATTTATGTTTTCCACAAAAAAATATTTTAAAATAGATTCCCATGAATTATCATTAAAATCCAATTTTAATAAGTGTACAATTATGTAGTGATGTCTAGTATTTTCAGTGAATTTTTTTTATATTATATGGATTATTTTTTAGACTAAGACCCAAGATGGCGTGCGATTCTAAGGATTGATGTCACGACCCACCTTCACCAAGATAAGGAAAGGGGAAGAAAATTGTAAGGCCCTTCCTTCTTCAAGTTGAAAAGAGATAATGACCCCCAAGACCTGCCTTCAAAAGGTGATGGAGTGGCGACTAGAACCAAGGGTATATATTCATGCGCAAAAAGGAAGGAATTACCCTTTTTAATTAGTAGGATCGAGAGATAATATAGTAAATCCCAAAAAACACCAAAAGTGGAAGTAAAAGTAAGGCCAAAACAAACCATTCCAACATGCATGTTTCAAATATTAAGTGCTACAATACAATAAAACTCAAAAGGTAAATACCAAAGAAAATAAAAACAGCAAGAAAAACTATCCCAACGTCTAAAGTAGTACAGTCCCGTATGGTCCTCGAAGTCCTCTTTGAAACATGAAAGAATTTTTATATACGTAGGGTGAGTATATAGGTATACATAGTAGGGGAAACCAAATGCTTTCATGCACAAGTTGGGAGACATTCTAATGCCACATGAGAAAACGAGATAACCAAAGCACCTAGAAAAGAAGCTATCCACCAAAACTCACCAAGGAAAACTCTCCAAATAACGCAAGTCATGTAACATAACAGTAATAGCACATCGATATAGGGTATCTCGCTCCACTTTCCCGCTAGTTATTGAAAAAATCCTACACGTCAGACCTTCCTCACCATTCTCACCACAGTCCCACTACCAAACCCCACCCACACACACCTGGGATATCACAACCACACATCCTGCCCACAAACACCTGGGCCACAACAACCAATTGTAACCATGATCATACACACCTGGTATAGAACAACTAATGCCATTCCTAAAGACACCTGGGCCAGAACAACTACTGCCATGCCCGAAGACACCTGGGCCCGAACAACTACTGCCACATCCGAAGACACATGGCCCTCATCCCTGTAACATCCCAGATCCATGTGCCACTCAATGGGTTCCCCGATCCCGGTTCACCATGTGACCTCAAGCACATTTCCCCAAATGCCAAAGGCTGCCGACTAGTAGTGAGGGCCCAGGTTTGATAGTGGGGAAACTATTCCCTCAATTGTCAAAGTGTAGCACATCAGAATACAAATAAACATACAGAAACAATGGAAATAGTAAACCATACACTACTGAGATAAACAAATGCAATAGATATAACCAACCAGTATATAAAATGGTGCATCATGTCTCGAAATCTAAGAAAGCAGCCATAACATGTTACACAACAATACATTGCAGTTCACGTACAATAAAAAAAAAACATAACAAAACAGCCAGTAGCATCGTGAGCCTAAGCCTGGTCCCATGCGCCCCTAATTCACAACAATAATCAAGTACTTGTATAGGTACTCTTGCCCCTATCCACACCTATAGAAACGTAATCTGTTTGGGCCAAAAATCATGTCCCAAATAGGATGTGAGAAATAAATTCCCAGTAGGCACCCACCAAAGGCCCGTGCCAAACTGTGTGTAAACATTCAACAATAGTGTGCAGTAGTAAAATGCAATAAAGTAAGCCGTACTAAAATGTAACTAACTTAACTAGTTATATTTCCATTTTAATATCTATTTTAATCACTTAATTTAAAATATCACCATAGTGAATATTATAAGTAAATAACCAATTTCCTCAAACACATAAACCCCTACCCTAAGGTAAAGAGTATCCAAACACAAGAATCTGCCCACATGCAAACGGATATTGCCTACATGCATAAGTAGTGTCACCCATAGGCAGATAATCAACTGCCCACCGACAAGGAAGAATTTTCCCACAGGCTAAGTAGTATGCTTCCCACAGGCTAATCACAACACTGCCCTATGGCTAACAGGTAACTGGGCCATTCCCACGATGTAAACAAGCAGTACACAAGAAATTAATCTCAAGTAAATTCTACAATTTTTACTTTAAAGGCATACCCTCGAGTATCCTAGCCAAATGGCTTAATAGAAGAACGCACCCCATGGGTGGTCCCATATCCAAGCACTGATCCCAAACAACTGTTTTACAACTTAAATTAATCAATTATACAGTTCTAGGTATTAAAATTAGCCACGACCTCAGCATCACGACACCCCAAATATGGGTTCGTAGCTAAAAAACACACAAAAAGCACAACAGTTGGAAATAAACACCAAGCCACCTACCTTAAACACCCACGGATGATATACGCGAACGACGCCTTCTGAAATGTCAAAGAACACCATAGATCTGAGGTAAAAGAAAACTCTCATGAATGTAAATAACTCCCGTTAGTGGAAGAATTGGAAAGAACGGTAAAAGAAGAGTGGAGGGATTACCCGTGCGGTTCCAATGAGATTATCCGAGGTGGAAACAGATTCTGAACGTGCGCTCGACGGATCTCCAAAGCTTCGGCCTCCTCTCCCGAGCTCCCTCTTCCTGTTATAAGCCTTCCCTATGAAAAGGGGAGGCTACTGCCCATTTTAAGAGAAAAAAACAAAGTACACGACATGTACTTCTGAGTACACGACATTTACTTCCCATTTTTAAACTGTTACTCTGGTGGCTTCCTGCCAGCATGGAACTATTCATCTGCTGACATGACTACACGGCGTGTCTCCTTGATTACACGATGGGTTTAGTCTCCCAGCTTGACACCACCTTACTATTCACCCGCCGACTGACTACATGGCGTGTAGTTGGTTCCTACACCCTTCATTGCCGACACGACCACATGCCCTGTGTACTCATTCGACACGGCCAAAAGTACACGGCGTGTACTTTCCAAATTTGGGATTTCCCCCCATTTTACTTATTTTCTCAAAAACACATAAGGAAAAGAGAAAAGAAGAAGCTCGTTCCTCAGAACTAAGAATCGGGTTCTTACAAACTTCCCCCCTTAAAGAAATTTTGTCCCCGAATTTCCCTTCCCAGGGAGGAGAAGATAAAGTTGTGAACAACTCCAGCCATTGAGCACATATATCGGTCTCCCGCTCATAGGTTTCGTCCTGTACTCGTCCATGCTGCCATAGCACCCATACAAGTGGAACTGACCGGCCTCGGAGAACCTTCATGCTCCTATCAATGATACGAATCAGATTCTTCTCAAAGGACGTATATAACTCAAGATCAACCTCCTCAGGCTGAAAGACGTGAGATGCATCTGAATGATAACGGCGCAACTGAGATATATAAAAGATGTCGTGCATGGCTCGGTACCTCTAAGGTAACTAAAACCGATAGGCAACCGTCCCGACTCTCTCAAGAATCTCAAATGGCCCCACATACCTCGGTGAAAGTTTACCCTGACTCTTGGTCCGCTTGTGTCCCAGCCTCGGCGAAACACTCAATAAAACCTGATCCCCGACCACGAACTCCAAAAGTCATTTGCAGCGATCAGCATAAGACTTCTGAAGAGACTGTGTGGTAACCATCCTCTTCTAAATCAACTGGACCTGCTCAGAATTCTCTTGCATGAGATGTGGTCCCAACAAAGCTGTCTCACTTTCCTCTAACCACCACAAAGGTGATCGGTATAGCCTACCATATAAAGCCTCGTATGGTGCCATCTCAATAGTTTCCTGAAAACTATTATTATAGGAAAACTCGACTAGGGGTATGTGGTTCTCCCAAGAGCCCCAAAAGTCTTGAACGCATGCACGAAGCTTGTCCTCAATCACCTGTATCATACGCTCTGACTTGCCATCAGTCTAAGGGTGGTAAGCTGTGCTCAGAAGCACCTGTGTACCCAGTTCCCTCTGAAAACGCTGCCAGAAATGAGACATAAAGCGGGCGTCCCTATCTAAAAGGATAGAACGAGGGACCCTATGAATATGTACTATCTATCAGATATAAAACGTCCCGAGCTCGTCAACACTGAAGGTCTCCTTGATTGAAAAAAAGTGAGCTACCTTCATGAGTCTATCCACAACAACCCACACGTCATCATTGCCTCGAGGTGACCTCAAAAACCCAATCACAAATTCCATCGCGACATTATCCCATTTCCATTCCGGAATGGGTAACTGCTGTAACAGTCTAGCTGGCCTCTGATGCTCCGCCTTCACCTGCTGACAGGTGGAACACCACGTAACAAAACTAGCCACATCTCTCTTCATACCAGACCACCAGTACTGACGTCTCAAGTCTCGGTACATCTTGGTAACCCCAGGATCAATTTCCCAGACTGAAGCATGAAACTCCTGCATTATCTCCTTGCATATACCCCCTGGAACCCACACTCCTCCATGGAAATACAAAACCTCATCATCACTTATCATCCAAACAGGAGGGGGGTCCTCGCTTGCCACCAAATCCCTTAGAACTAGGCTTTCTGAATAAGATATCTATCTCATACTCACTCTATCCAAGAGGGTATAAGTCACAGCATAAGATGAAAGATAATACTACCCCTGACTATCTGGAACCTCCAAATTCATCTCAGAGAACAATGCCATAAGCTGCCACTCACTACTGGCCTCCTGCACTGCCTTTATCTGAGTCTTCCTACTCAGTGCATCAGCTATTTCATTACCTTTTCCAGGTGTATAGGCAAGCTCAAAATTGAAGGATTGAAGGTATTTGACACACCTTCTCTACCTCAGATTCATGTCACGCTGAGTAAAGATGTACTTGAGGCTTTTTTTGTTGGTGAAAACAACAAAAATTTCTCCCAATAGGTAATTTCTCCAACAGCGCAACGCATGAACAACTGCAGCCAGCTCCAGATCATGCGTCGGGTAATTCCTCTCATGTGTCCTCAACTGCCGAGACCCGTATGCAACAACTCGATCACCCTGCATCAACACTGATCCCAGCCCAATACCTGATGCATCACAGTAAACTATATAGCTCTTCCCCTAATCTGGGAGTATCAGGATTGGTGCTGATTTCAACCTTCCTTTCAGGTCCTGAAAGGCTATCTTGCAAGATTCCAACCAAGCGAACTCCACACCCTTCTCAGGAAAACCCGTTAATGGAGCTTATAAGTGGGAGAAGTCCTGTATAAAGCGTCTGTAGTAACCAGCTAGCCCCAAGAAACTTCGTATCCCAAACACGTTCTTAAGTTGCTCCCAGAAAACTATTACTCTCACCTTCTCTAGGTCTACTGAAACTCCTGCCTCTGAGATGATATGACCCAGGAAGTGAATCTGGTCCATCCAAAAGTGGCACTTAGAGATCTTATCATATAGCTAATTCTCTCTCAGTGTACTCAATATGATCTCAAGATGGGTGGAATGGTCGTGTCGAGTGTGACAATACACCAAAATGTCCTCCACGAATACTACCAGGAAAGAGTCTAGATAAGGATGGAACACACTATTCATCAGATCCATAAAAACTGCGGGCGTGTTCGTGAGTCCGAACGGCATAACCGTATACTCTTATAGACCATACCTACTCCTGAAAGTTGTGAGAGGTATATCAGATGGTCTAACATGCAGCTGATGATATCCTGATCTCAAGTCAATCTTCGAGAAAACTCATGCTACACAAAGTTGATAAAAAAGATCATCAATCCTCGGCAAGGGTTACCGGTTCTTAATCGTTAACCAGTTAATCTTCCGATAATCCATACAAAGTCTAAGGGTACCGTCCGCCTTCTTCGCAAAAAGGACCGGCAAACCCCACGGAGAAGTATAGGGTCCAATAAAACCCTTTGCATGTAACTCCTCCAACTGCCTCTTGAGCTCCTGCAACTCAGTCATGGCCAACTTATAAGGAGGAATGGACACCGGTGCTACTCTTAGAATGAGCTTGATAGAGAAATCAACCTCACACTCCAGAGGTAGTCCTGAAAAGTCTTCTAGGAAGACATCCCTGAAACGATCAACCACTGGAGGGAAATCCATCTGACAAGTCCCCTAATGATCTAGATATATGCTCACAATCTAGGTTGTGACTCCACCTCGCCCACGATGCTCTGGTCCAGCTCGTCTCGACTGAACATCCCATTCTCCCTTGTATAGAAACTCTCCACCCCCTGGTGATGTGAAACTCACCCTGCGATGATAGCAGTCTATAAAGGCTCGAAAGGGAACCAACCAGTCTATCCCAAGAATGACGTCATAAGCTGTCATCTCTAAGACATAGAGGTCCCAAAGGAAGTGGCACCCACAAACCTCATGGGGCACTCCTTGCAATGACGCACACCAGCCGTCATAGTCCCCAAAAGAGTGTCAAGCGTCATGATATCAAAAGAAGTAGGACCTCAGAACCCAAGGCTCTCCACAAAGGGCACAGATATGAAACTATGTGTAGAACCTGTATCGAAAAGTACTGAAGATAAAACAGAAGCTACTAGAATAGTACTTCTGACTGTAGAAGGTCCGGGATCCTACTCTTGCTGGGTCTGTTGGACTGCATATGCCTGCGCAGTGCCACGACCCTGTGACACAGCCTGGCTACCCTGAGCTATCCCGCCCTACTGCCTCTAAGATCATGGTGTCTGGATACCATGACACAACCACCATCTCTGCCTGCATGCCCTGACGTATTCCAGTTCCCCGACTGGTAAGAAGCTGTTGGTCTTGCTCCCGTACACAGAGTCTACACAGAACCCCTCTCAGTAGCCACCGGTGGAAACACCCTGCAAAAGTGCTGCAGATGACCCATCCTACCGCAAGCTCAGCACTCCACTAGGTCTCATGGACATGGTGACCTCTTGTGCCCCTCTCTACCACACTAGTAGCACATGACCTGGACACTTGAAGCAATCTTTTGACTGGTACTGCCACCCTAAGAGAAGTCAATCTGTCTCTTCCTCTTGCTAGTAGAAATAGTACCAGTAACTGGTGCTGAACCACCCTAGCCCACACCACTAGATTCCCACTAGTTTCTATCTGTAATCAGCACCTGATTTACAATAGTGTGTACTAAAGGAAACCTGAAAACATTCACCAGAGCTTGGATTTCATACCGAAGGCCATCCTCAAAACTTCAGGCTCTCAACGTCTCATCACCCACCAGCACGGGTGCAAAGCACTGAAGCTCGGTAAAGTGAGCAAAATAATCAATCACCGACATAGCTCCCTACTGTAGATTCATGAACTCTCGAGCTCTATCTACCCTCAGCATCTCTGGGAATAAGAGTTCATTGAAGAATGCCTGAAAATCTTCCCATGCCATGATTTTGTGATGCTCTGACTATGTGGTAACATCCCACCACCTCTTGGAGGAATCACGCAGTATGTATGTCGCGAGATTGACCCTCTGCCCTGGAGGAGTCTCAAGATGCTTAAAAATAGTCTGCATCGATCCTAGCCAAGACACCGCAGCCTATGGTCCACCATCCCCTGAAAACGTAGGCGGATGCTGCTGCTGCAAGATACGTGTCAGCTCAGCCATAGATGTGGTAGCCTGCGGTGCTCCCTGAAAGGTCTGCATGAACCGTAATAAGCCTTCATGGAACTGCGCCTCCACGCCTATGTCCGGTATAGCAGATGGTGCCGCATCTGGCTCTGCTGGAGGATCAAATGGTATCCCATGGCCCACCATCTCTAGACTATACTCATTTCCACTCTCCTGGCGAACAACGCGCGGTCGTCTAAGCGGCATGACACTACAAGGTCAAAAACATGCCTTAGAACAATATTATCATTATTGAAAACGAAGAAACCCAAAAGGGAACAGGAGGAATAAGGTATTAAACAAGTGAAAAACAATACTACAGGGCATGTATAGTGGCTACACAACGTGTACTTGACATCCCTTCCCCTGCCTGGGTCCTTCTGCACGGCTAAGACACACGACTCCCATTTGAACAAAACTACACGGCGTGTATATTATCTACACGGTGTGTATGGTGTTATTTCCAACTGCCTGTGTCACTTGCGACATGGCCGACTACTCTGATTGACACTACACAGTGTGTTACACCCGCACACGACATGTAAACTACCTCGTTTCCCAGCCACATGTCTATGTCAACACGGTCTGTCCCCAGACAAGACTACATGGCATCTCCCACAGGTACATGGCGTGTTCTAGACGAGCTCTGCTGACCTGTGTTGTTCGTTACATGGCCAAATACACAGATCAACCTACATGGCGTGTTCAATATACACACGACGTGTACTCGAAAGGATTACACCAACCCGTGTTGTTAGTTACACAGCCTGGTCCCCAGGTCATACTACACGGCGTGTTCTTTATTGACACGGCGTGTTCAAGAAATGCTTACAATGGCCCGTGTTTGTTAGTTACACATCCAGGTTTATGGGTCAACACTACACAGCATGTACATCCGATACACAATGTGTTCACCCCAATCTCTTCCCTTCCCTGTGTCGCCGCCCAAACGGTTTGTGACACGGGTAGAGACTACACGGCGTGTAATTAGGGTACACGGTGTGTACTTAAAAAGTATATTTTTCTTCCCGAATAGAATAACATACACGGAGTGTCAACAGTACTACACGGCATGTATACTGGGTTTCCGGATAGTATGCCTTAGAAACTTCTATGATACCCTGAAAATTCTACAAAACAACACCTAAGTGCCAAATTCCGATCCGTGAGGGCCCATACTCCCCAGGAGTCAAAGTTTGACATCTTATCAGTGTTATAACATAATAAACAGCAAGTGATCCACCAAATTCCAGTCAATGGGGGCCCATACTCCCCAAAAACCGAAGTTTGGCATTCATTCTACAAACCGGATCATACAAAATACCCTATCACATAGCAGGTATTTATCAAGAATCTCTCACAACAGAATGCTTTTCTAGCACATCAACAATCACAAAAACATGAAATTTCTAATGCACCTACATGGCATGGAACTATGCATGGAATGTGATTTCTAGCATGTTCCTAAATGATGAATAAGATGGAATACACTCATCTCATCTGGTTGCAACTAAATAGAACCCAAGGATAAAATATAAACAACATAATCACAAGTGTGTCACCCAACGGTGAAATCATATCAACTGTAAATTGTAAAATTAGTAAAATTGCAATACGAGGTAAATTGGCTTTTCCCTGTACACAGGTTAGCTACGCCCGGGCACAACTTAATACGAACTACCATTCCATCCTATCCCTGACTAAGGCTCCAAATAGAAATTCAAAGAAACGAACTCCTTTGATACCACTTTGTAACATCCCAGATCCGGGTGCCACTTAATAGGTTACCCGAACCCAGGTTTCCATGTTACCTTAAGAGCATTTCCCCAAATGCCAGAGGATACTGACTAACAGCGAGGGCCCAGGTCTGAGAGTGGGGAAACTATGCCCTCATTTGTCAAAGTGTAGCATAGTTGAATAAAAATAAACATACAAGAATAGTGGAAGTCGTAAACCATACACAACTGAGATAAACAACTGTAGTAGATATAACCAACCAGTATATAAAATGGTGCAACATGCCTCGAAATCTAAGAAAGCAGCTAGAACATGTTACACAACAATACAGTGTAGTACATGTACAGGAAAACAAAACAGAACAAAACAGCTGGTAGCATCATGAGCCTATTCCTGGTCCCATGATCCCCTACTTCACATGACCAATCAAGTACCAATATAGAGACTCTTTCCCCTATCCACACCTATAAAATCGTACTCTGTTTGGGTCGAAAAGCATGGCCCAAATAGGGTGTGAAAAATAAATTCCCAGTAGTCACCCACCAAAGGCCCGTGCCCAACTGTGTGTAAACATGCAACAATAGTGTGTATTAAAAAAATTCAATAAAGTAAGCAGTACTAAAAAGTAACTAACTTACCCAGATATATTTCCATTTTAATATCTATTTTAATCACTTAATTTAAAATATCACCAAAGTGAATATTCTTAGTAAACTGCCAATGTCCACCGACACATAAACCCATAACCATAGGTAATGAGTATCCAAACACAAGAATCTGCCCACAGACATACAGATATTTCCCACAGGCATATGCAGTGTCGCCCACAAGCACATAATCAACTGCCTAGAGGCACGGAATAATTTTCCCACAGGCTAAGTAGTACGCTGCCCATAGGATAATCACAACACTTCCCTCAGGCTAACAGGTAACCGGGCCATGACCAACTTGTAAACACGCAATACACAAGAAATTCCTCTCAAGGAAATTCTACAATTTTTACTTTAAAGGCATTCCCTCTTGTATCCTATCTAAATGGCTAAGCAGATGAACTCACCCTGTGGGTGGTCCCGGATCCAAGCACTGATCCCAAACAACCATTTTACAACTTAAATTAATCACTTATACAATTCTAGGTATTAAAATTAGCCATGGCCTCAGCCTCATGACACCCCAAATATGGGTTCGTAGCTCAAAAACACAAAAAACACACAATAGTTGGAAATAAATACCAAGCCACCTACCTTAAACACTGACAAACGATATACGCGAACGAAGCCTTCAGAAACACCCAAGAACGTCGTAGATCTGAGGTAAAAGAAAACTCGCTTAAATTTAAATAACTCCCATTAGGGGAATAATTGCCAATAACGGTAAAAGAAGAGTGGATGGCTTACCCGTGCGGTTCCAACAAGATCATATGAGGTGGAAACGGATTCCGAACGTGCGATCGATGGATCTCCAAAGCTTCAGCCTCTTGTCCCAAGCTCCCACTTCCCATTCTAAGCCTTCCCTGTGAACAGGGGAGGATACTGCCTATTTTAAGAGAAAAAACTAAAGTACACGGCATGTACTTCCGAGTACACGGTGTGTACTTCCCATTTCTAAACTGTTCCTCTGGAGGCTTCCCGCCAGCGTGGCTCTGTTCATCTGCCGACATGACTACACGGCGTGTCTCCTTGAGTACAAGGTGTGTTCAGTCGCACAGCTGGCCACCGCCTTACTATTCGTCTTCCAACTAACTACATGACGTGTAAGGGACCACTACACGACATGAAGTTGGTTCCTACACCCTTCATCGCTGACACGGCCACACGCCCAGTGTACTCATTCCACACGACCAAAAGTACACGGCAAGTGGACAAAGTACACGACGTGTACTTTCCAAATTTTGGAATTTCCCACATTTTCCTTATTTTCTTAAAAACACTTAAGGAAAATAGAAAATAAGAAGCTCGTACCTCAGAACTAAGAACCAGGTTTTTACAATCTCGAAGAAACTTGGGAAACAATCTGCCCACCCACACATGGGCCAACCACCACCACGTACCCTGCCCGAAGGATCTAGGGTTATAATGGACCTCATGTCATCACAACCTTCCCGAAACATCTAAGGATACTCGATAAAGGGAGCATAAAAGAATCTAATAACCCACCACTCATAGGAGTGTTGTAAAAAACACCACCCCCATTGAAATGGGGGAGTTCGGAATGAAGTTCTCAACTTGGGTGGGGCACAAATAAGAAACATAAGTACTAAATTATACATTTAGGTAAACAAGAACTCATCCCAACCTAGGGGTTCCAAAACCAGCCTATACCCAAACCCCTTGTTACTATTCATTTATAAAAAGCACACTTCTCACAATGAAGTCACAAATCATTCCCAAAAAACAATTTCCTATTGAATCCATCCTTGTTTTCATATTCAAGTAATTATATTTAAATAATTCTTCAGAACGAGCAACTAAGAGGCATAGTCACATGCCATTTAGGGAAAAACATCCAAACAACAATTTAAGAATTCACACCTAGTTCTCTTTTAAAGTCACAAAAACAAAAGGGATCTGGGAGATCCCTCAATGTATTGGAACCAAACCAAGCCCCGCCATACGGCCCCACATGGACTTAGATCCAAAACCCAAAACTACACCACAAAAGGGGATCTCATCCCCATCCATGTCACCCCAAAAAGTTCAATCAGTAAAACCACACATATTTCCAAGATAGAGTAAGGAAATTTTATGATTCTATCACACCATTCCTTGAGTTTTTTTTTTGTTTGGTTAAATGGGGTGCTCACATGAGAATTCTTGTTCAACCGATTTTATGTGATTAACCCATTTCCATGTTATAGCCATTCAATCATCACAAAAGATAGAGGTCCATTAATGCGCACGGAGAGACCACCAATGGCCATGATTTTCAGTGGACACAAGCACCTACAATTCACAACATATAGGAAAGGGTAAAAGAGTACAACATCATCATCAAACACACCCCTTAATTATTTAAAAGTCTGTTTATTATCTTCATTAATGTTTGGTTTCATCCATACCCATAAAAACATTAGCATACCCACCACACATGATACATAGTAATTTGATATTATGAAAGAACCCTACTTGGATGGTCAATGATCAATATTTCTCTCCACACACCAAGAAATCGGGATACTTGACTTGCATGGGAGGAACTCTAAGGACTCCAAGAGTGAGTGGAAAATCTCCAGCACAGGCGCACCACTTGCCTCTGGAAGGGGGACTCCAAACACACCAAGAAAATAAAAAGAGGCCAACCAAAAGGAATAAATAATTCCCTTGATATAAAAAGGTGATATCCTAGAGTTACGGGATATGAAAATATTGAACGGCTCTAAAGGCGGATCGTGGTTCCACCGCGCGGTTGGACGGTTACACACGATGTAATTAATTGTCATTTAATAATTCTAATCATAGAGGTGGCCGTAACAGATGTGTGTTAAAAGGTTTTGTTTAATTAGAGGAAAACATGTAACAGGGGCGGAACTGGATAGTACGGGAAAAGGTGTGACACCGAGGAAAAGCAACATATTTTGGTAAGTCAAGGGTCGTTCGGATCTTGGGGAATTTAAGATATAATTTATGGGCTTTTAATGGATTAGAAAGGGGTATATGAACTCTTTTATGTTAAATGATAGATTCCAGGAGTAGAAAAGTCCGAAACTAGAAAATGAACAAGGGTGGGACACTGTTTGGTGGCACACTGTTTGGTGGGACACTGTAAGCGCTGCAACGGTCACAGTGCCACCGTAAGCGGTACCACTGTTTTGGTGAGCGACCGTGAACGGTGACAAAATTTTTGTGGAACCATTTTATTGATCCTAGTTTTTGGAAAACTCCTTAATGAGTCATTTTCTAGGCCATTATATCAGATAACTCTCAAACTATTCTCGCCCTCAAGAATTAAATGTTGACCCAAAGAAAAGAGAGGGGTCTGAACAACCACCTCGAAAGAAACCTTTCCAGAGTAAAACTCCTCGACATCTAGGAACTCCTCTCACTCATGTAACCACACAAACATTTAAAGGTCATACCATCCAGTCATATGGATTAGGGAGTCCCTTCCTCCATGTCAAGATGTTATCCGCTTTGGGCAACACTGACTCACCTGCAAGGGTTTAACCACATCCACTTTAATGTGTATGGATTTTATATCAGGTCCTTCCCTCCCCACAGTCCAGACTCTCCATACACATATAGAGGACAAGAAAAATATTCCCTTTTATAGAAAAAAATTTCAAACACTACATCACAGACAAGTACAAAACAGAACAGAACATGTAAGGACCCAACCCCAGTTTCCCAGAGCCGGTGCCTTTTTTGATTATGTTGGCATACATAAAAGGAATACGAATCATGAAAGACCAAGTAGTTTAGTATTATTGGAAACAAATTACATACATAATTTTATCATTACAATAAGAAGGGAAAAAAACACTATTTTATTCCACTAGAAATGTCACATCTCTTAGATTATGCTTACAAGTCATTTATAAATTACTTCTTCATCTCCTGAGAAAATGAAACATAAGAAAGGAGTGAGCTCAAACACTCAGTAAGAGTAAGAAATACAGTATAAGATAATATAAACATTAGACATGGTGAATAATTGAAAACACATGCCTTTAATAATAAACATGAACATATTATGGTAAGAAAATGAGCTGAGTAAATAATTCCATAATAAAACATAATCATGGGTATTATACTAATCGAATAAACACATTAACTTTCAATTACTAGATTCATAATGAGAGAAGTGCATATTCCAGACATCATAACCATATCATCCAAACCTCATGCTAGGACCATAAAATAATCATTTTGTGAAGGCCACATGCCAAGACCATAGTTTTTCTCATGAGACCTACCGATGCATCGAGGGGATATAGAGGGCCCCACCCATCACATAATAAATCCAACTCATTCCTCATATGATCCGGGATAAACATAAACAACAAATACCTTCATATTGAAACTATTATATGAAATGTAACTATCTTTCCCCAATCATTAAACATAAAACACTAATCATTCAGAATAATATGGTGAATGGTTTTAGGATAGATAATGCACAATAGAGCTAGTCATAAACCATTAAATAAAACATGGTAGATTATTAAACCCAATAATACCATGGAATCAACAAGATTGTTGAATTAGATGAAAACACTCTTATAAAATCATTAAGCAATTCTGGAGATACATACTCTTTTATTTTGAAAAGAAAAGTTCTTTTGGAAAAATCTTTGTATAAAACCAGAAGTGAAGTAATAGAGTATTTTAATATTAAAATGAGTGATTTTATAAAGATAATGGTTTCCAAAAATGGATTATAGAGTTCCCGTTAAAATAGGTAAGAATTTGAGAAATTCCCTTGAATCAGGCTTGTATTTTTGAAACAATTTTAAAAGTTCCTTTTAAAACGTTTAACTATCCTTAAAATAAGGAAGGATTCTGGTTTCTAAAAATATATATGATACTCACACAGAATTTTTGATGAGTTTATAATAATACATAAGAATTTCATTGAGGTAATTAGACAATGAAAGTATCCCGAATGAAAATGGAAGTTCGGGTAGAAAAACCCATACCGTAACTCCAAACGTGTTATGCTATTTTACTTAAGCTCCCGGAATTTGAAATTATAATTTTTAATAAAATACTTAGGAACATATTAGACATTTATTTATTTTACAACAATTATTATTAGTTTATTTATGTCTTTATTGATAAGTTATTGTATTGAATTTTTCATTCTGGAGTGTTCATTTCCTTTATTTTCATATTCGGTTCACTTGTTTTTAAGTAATGAAGTACATATGGAATGGTTATAAATCTCTAGGATTGAAATTATATATTTTTTAATAACATAAAGAATTTGTTATTTTCATTTCTATCATTGAGTTATATGGAATGAGGGTGAATCATTAGATGAGAACCACTTCGATTATTTGGCGGTATTTGGATTATTACGAACTAGTTTTGTAATATAACTTAATTATATGTACATATTATGGTTACTGAATATTAAATATGTTATAATAAATATATTATAGTCTGTTTCAACCATGAATATGGTTTCATGACTAGTAATGAATAATAAATTGATGAACGGAACTTCGTCGTCCTCAAAGATTATAAATCAGAACCTCATGGACGTCGATTTCGTTTAAAAAAACTAAAAGGGAGGGAGTAAGAATATTTATGATTGTTATTCCATTAAAATGATATAAATATAGTATATAAATTTTACTGGAGTTATAATGGTCATTTGGACAGAGGAGGTGAGGAGATAAAAATAAAAGAGATGGACTTGAAAATAAATGAAAAGTTAAGTGATCCCTTATGAAAATTTGGCAGCCTAATAGCGTCACATAAAATTTCATAAAATAAAATGATGAAAAGAAAAGGGTATATAATCATATTTAAATAAAAATGATAGTAATAACAATTAATAAAATCAAACATCAACATATGAGAAAGGAATTTCAAATAGATAACATAAAAGAAGTGTCAACTTAAAGAAGTGAATGAAGAATTCGCTTACCTTGTAGAATAAATCATAGATCTTTGAAGGATGGGACCATGGGGGCTTAGGGAAACCTTGGGGGGAATCCTAGAGAGGTAAAACCAACAGATATTCAAGGATTTGGGATTCTGAATGAAAGAAAACTAATGGATGAGTGAGTATTTATAAAAAAAGAGGTAATTTTTTAATAATTTGAAAGGGACACCTCATTAGTGGTTTTTGCCAAACCATGGGCTTGCCCATGGTTTAAACCACTCGGGACACCTCATGTCATAATTTACTATACAAAAGTCAACCATAATTTTATAATTAATTATTACATCATTATGATGTCATTAAACTACCGAAAACTCAAAACTGTATTTTTTACTATTCATGAAAAATTCATGTATTTTAGAAAAATCCCAAAAATTCACCCCTACCATTTTTTGAAATTTAGAATTAAAAATTGAAATTCATTTTTCAAAAATATTTTTCTAAATATTATTAACTTAATTTTTAAATAAAGTCATAGTTAATTCAAAAAATAACAATCTTGATGTGCAATTTGTTTTATGTGACATTGAAAACTTAATTAAGATCCTATTATCCTATTCCCATAAGAAAATAAAATAATATTATTATTTACTATTCATAAGGTCATATTACCATTCATATTACTATTCATAAGGGTATATTACTATTAACTAAAAATCAAGTTTGTTCTATCAGACTCCAAATGTCTTGTTGAACACAACTATAGATGACCATTTCTTGAAATTCAAAACATAGAAGAGACAAAGTTGTGTTTAATGGTTAGATTATAAAATTTCATTCTATATTTATTTTCAAAACCTTGGGGTGTTACATTCTCCCCTCCTTACAAAAATTTTGTCCTCAAAATTCACAGAATATTACCTAAAAAGATTCGTGTATGACTTTAACATATGCTCCTCAGGCTCCCATGTTGCATCCTCCATCTTATGGTTCCTCCATAGAACCTTCACTAGACTATTCATCCGATTTCTCAATACACATTCTCTAGTATCAAGAATATTGATAATCTCTACATAGTAAGATATATCAGGCTCAAGTTCCACTTCTTCATATGTTAGTACATGTGTTGGGTGTGGCATGTACTTTCTTAACATTGACACGTGGAACACATTGTGAACTTTGGAGAGACTTGGTAGCATTTCCTAATGGTATGCTATGGCTCCAATTCGGTCCAGAATTTCAAAATGTCCGATGTAACTGGGAATTAATTTTCCCTTCTTACCGAATCGTATAATACCCTTCCATGGAGATACTTCTAAGAAAACGTGATCACCTTCTTGAAATTGCAAATCCTTCCTTCAGTTATCTGTATAAAACTTTTTCCTACTATGAGTTATTTTGATATGGTTCTGGATAATATTTACCTTTTCCATTGTTTCTTCAACAAGATCTGGGCCCACGAGCTTTCTTTCACCAACATCATCCCAGAAAGTTTTTGTATGACATCGCCTTCAATACAATGCTTCATAGGGTGCCATATGTATACTTCAATGGAAGCTATTGTTGTAGGAAAATTCTACGAGAGGTAAATACTGACCCCCCCATTCCTTGAAAATCATGTGAAAAAAACCTCAACATGTCTTATAATGTTTGAATAGTCCATTCTGATTGTCCATTAGTTTGTGGGTGGTAGGTAGTGGTCAAACGAAGATCAGTATCTAGGGCCTTCTGAAGACTTTTCTAGAATCTTGATGTAAAACGGGGATCAAGTTCAGAAACAATAGATAGGGGTAATCCATGAAGTCTCACAACTTCATTAATATATAGTATTTCTAGATGTTTAAGTGTTACATATTCTCTTATAACAAGAAAATGTGCTTACTTGGTAAGTCGATCAAAAATGACCCATGTTGCATTGTTCCTTCTTGGTGTCTTTGTTAGTCCCATGACAAAGTCCATCGTGATATTATCCCATTTCCAATCAAGTATGGTAAGAGGTTGCAATACTCTTCCAGGTTGTTGCCTTCCTGCATTCACTTGTTGACAAACCATACATATTAACACAAAATCAGCAATCTCCCTCTTCATGTTGTCCCACCAAAAATGTTCCTTCAAATCTCTATACATCTTTGTGCTACTGGGGTGTATAGAGAAATTGGAACTATGAGCATCATCCATCAATTCCATTTTTAGATAAGGAATACCAGGAACAGAAAGTCTCTTCCTAAATTTCAAAATTCCATATTCATATATGAAGTCACCCAATCTCCCATCATTCACAGATTTAATCTTCTTTTGAAATTTCTCATCCTTAGCATGAGAAATTTTTATCTGTTCTAGTAAATATGGTTTGGAAACCATTTGAAAAAGCATTGATGTTTCACCTTCCATGGTTATTCCCATATCCATCTTTACTAGATCCATGAAAATATGATCCCTTTCAACTCTCATCTTGTTCAAAACTCCATGATCCTGTCTTCTCAAAGCATCTTCCACTTTATTTTCCTTCCCCAGGTGGTAGTGTATCATGCAATCGTAATCCTTGATTAGTTCAAGCCATCTCCTTTTCCTCATGTTGAGTTCTTTCTATGAGAAAATATACTTCAAACTCTTGTGATCAGTATAAATTTCACATTTTTGACCATAGAGATAATGTCTACATATTTTGAAAACAAAGATTACAGCATCTAACTCCAGATCATGAGTAGGATAGTTTTGCTCTTTAATTTTTAGCAGTCGTGATGCATAAGAAATAACCCTATCATTTCGCATAAGGACACAACCAAGTCCTTTCTTTGAAGCATCACTTTAAATAACAAACCTGTCACTCCCCGATGGTAGAGTCAATATAAGAGCATTGAATAATCTTCTCTTCAGTTCTTTGAAACATTCTTCACAATATTTTGTCCAAAAAATTTAACCCCTTTACATGTGAGCTTCGTTAGTGGGTTATCCAGTTGGGAAACATTCTGTATGAAACACTGATAATAACATGGTAAGCCAATAAAATTGCGTACCTCAGTTATGTTTGTTGGCGTGGGCCAATCTAGGATTGCCTTTGTCTTTACCAGATCAACTAGGATTCCATCCTTAGAAACAATATGTCCATGAAAAGAAATCTCCTGAAGCCAGAATTCACACTTGCTAAACATCACATATAATTCATGTCTTTTAAGAGTCTTCAGGATAATGTGCGAGTGATTTTCATGATCTTTTCAGATTTTAGAGTATACCAAGATATCATCAATAAATAACACTAAAAAATCATTAATATATTCCTTGAAAACTTTTTTCATGAGATCCATGAAGATAGAGGGTGCATTAGTACATCCAAAAGGCATTACTGTAAACTCGTAATGCTCGTACCTGGTCTGAAATGCCGTTTTCAGAATGTCTTCATTCTTTACACTCAACTGATGATATCCAGATCGAAGTTCAATCTTTTATTATTATTGAGATCCATGCAGTTGGTCAAATAAATCAACAATGTGAGGTATGGGATACCTGTTCTTTATTGTTATATAATTGATCTCCCTATAGTCGAAACATTACCTCATAGATCCATCTTTCTTCTTAACAAAAAGGGTAGGGGATCACTCTAGAGAAACACAAGGGAGAATAAATCCCTTATTACTCAATTCCTCTACTTGTTTCTTTAGTTCCAATAATTCCATAGTGGCCATTCTATAAGGGGTCTTCGATATGGGCCATGAACCTGAAATTAAATCAATAGAAAACTTAATTTTTCATTTTGGCGGATGTCCATGTAAATCTTCTGGAAACACATCGACATATTCTCTTATAATAGGTACATCCTCTATTTGAAAATTCATTTCCTCATCCATAGTTACTTCATTCTATTCCTCCCCAATAATTGAATTTAGTTGAGCTACTAGGGATGGATCTATATAAGAATCAGGTGATGATGTTTCTGCTCTAAAGATAAGGTGTTCTTTATCATCGTCATCAAAAATCGCAACCTCCTTCTTCTTACAATAAATTTTGGCATCATGGTCTGAAAGACAATCCATACCAAAGATTATATCAAATTAAATCATGGGTATGATGATGAGATTAGCAGATAAAGAACATTTATATGCCCTAATGGGAACTGATTGATAGAACTTTGTAGCAATGATACTTCCCTTAGGAGTTTTGACTAACAACTCCCTTGTTAAATCAAATTGGAAATATCTAATTTTCTTTTCAAACTAGGAAGATATGAAACAATGTGATGATCTAGAATCAAATAAAGCATTGGCTATGCTTGAGGAAACAATTAAAGTTCCTTCCACCATGTCATTAGGATATTCAACCTCTGCAGTTGTGATTTCATAAGCTTGTCCAGGAGCCCTTGGCCTTCTCTATTTCATATTTCCATGATATTTTGGAAAATCATTAGCACATTGTCCCATCTCTCGAAAACTATAGCATGGAACATCATTGGATTTCTTTTTTCCCTTTATAATCACCATCAAGATGGCCATTCTGACCACATTTGTAGCATAAACCTTTTCCTTTTAAGCATGCACCGGGGTGTTTCTTTCCACAATTGTCACATGGTGGAAATTCAACTCTTACCGTCTTCCCCATTTTCTTATTTCCTTTCCCAAGGTTTTCAGCATCCATCTTCTTTTCTTGCATTCCCTTAAAATCATAAGACATAGAGAATTATTTTTCTGTCTTGATGGCAGATGAAACTATATCTTCATATGATGAAAAACTTTGGGAGACCTATTACCACCGGATGATTGGATTTAGGCCATCATAGAACCGATAAAATTTTCTCCTTGTATTTCTTATATAGTCCACAACATGTCTTTATAACCTTGTGAAGTTAACTTCATAGTTGGCAACATTTTCATCTTCCTTTTGCCTCAGATTCAAGAATTGTCTCTCCATATCTGCTCGCTGCTCACAAGGGAAATATTTTTCTAAGAATATTTCCTTAAAATCTCTCCATTCCACCTCTTTTATCTCTTCCTCCTCCTTTGTGTTTCGAATTAATGACCACCACTGATCCACATCTCCTAATAGACTATATACTGCCATGAAAACCTTCTATCATTCATTAAATCACAAAGTGAGAAATATCTTCTCAAGGGAACATATCCACTACTATTCTACAAACCTGTTTGTAGTCCCATTGAATAATAGATGCTGTTGTCGCATAAAGAGATCTAGCATGTCTCCTCCATGTGGTGGATCTGAATGCTCTATACGGTTAAGGTTATTATTCATAACCCGAGTATGTTGTCCCAGTATAGTTATGAGTTGCTCAGCACCAGTCACAGTAGTAGAGCCAACATCATTATCTTGCGTCCGAGGAAAATCCCTACAGGGGACACATTCATTTGTGCAATTTCCATTCTATCCACTAGGTACCATATCTAGATAATGTCATACACTATATTAGGTTTTGAATCATAATGTATAATAATAACATAAAAATACTTAGATAAAATTGAGATCCTACACATGGCTAATCCCATATTCACAAAAGTGGTTTCTTTCAGGAATATTTACATTAAACTTCTTCATAATGGCTTGTAAAGAAAATGTGAATTATCCTAAGCGTATCCCCCGAGAGTGTAGTAATAAAGAGTGCCGCATGGCCCATTGTCGTGCACCAATTCCCGCTCGAGTCTAGCTCAAAGAGGTGTTTTCAGGTTTTAACGCTAGATACATATGTGCCAGAGCTGCCTCTACCTGCTTGTATCCATACAGGGATGTATTGCTTGAAATATCCACATAATCTATTCTTTACTAAAATACTAGGATGGTATTTTATGTATATCCTCAAGGACTAATTTAGGGACTCCTCTCAAATTCTACATTTTCTAAATCTAGTTTCCAAGTATTCTACTAAACTTTATCTGATACCAACTGTAAGGACCCAACCCCAGTTACCCAGAGCCGCCTTTTTTGATTACGTTTGCATACATACAAGGAATATGAATCTCGAAAGACCGAGTAGTTTAGTATTATTAGAAACAAATTACATACACATGTTTATCATTACAATATGAAGGGAAACAAAACACTATTTTATTCCACTAGAAACATCACGTCTCCTAGATTACACTTTCAATTCATTCATAAATTACTTATTCATGTCCTGAGAAAATGAAACATAAGAAAAGGGTGAGATCAAATGCTCAGTAAGAGTAAGCAATACATCAGAAGATAATCTAAACAATAGAAATGGTGAATAATTTAAAACACATGACTTTAATAATAAACAAGAACACATTAGGGTAGGAAAATGAGTCGAGTAAATAATGCCATAATAAAACTTAATCATGGGTATTCTACTATTCGAATAACCACATGATCTTTCAATTACTAGCTTCATAATGAGGGAAGTTCATATTCCGGACATCATAACTATATCATCCAAGCCTCGTGCTAGGACCATAAAATAATCATTTTGTCATGGCCTCATGCCAAGACCATAGTTTGTCTCATGAAACATACCGATGCATTGAAGGGCTATAGTGGGCCCCAATTTTCAAATAATAAGTCCAATTCATTCCTTATGTGAGCGGGGATAAACATAAAAAACAAATACATTCATATTGAAACTATCATATGAAATGTAACTATCTTTCCCAAATCATTAAACATAAAACACTAATCATTCGAAATAATATGGTGAATGGATATAGGATAGCTAATCCATAATAGAGTTATTCATAAACCATTAAATCAAATATGGTAGATGATTAAACCCAATAATACCATGTAATCAACAAGAGCGTCGAATTAGATGAAGACACACTTATAAAATCATTAAGCAATTCTAGAGATAAATACTCTTTTATTTTGAAAAGAAGAGTTCTTTTGGAAAAATCTTCGTATAAAACCATAAGTGAAGTAAGATAGTATTTTCATATTAAATGAGTGATTTTATAAAAATAATGGTTTCCAAAAACAGATTATAGAGTTCCCTTATAAATAGATAAGAATTTGAGAAATTTCCTTGAATTGGGCTTGTATTTATGAAACAATTTCGAAAGTTCCTTTTAAAACGTGTAACTATCCTTAAAAAAAGGAAGGATTCAAGTTTTTAAACATATATATGATACTCACACAGAATATAGGATGAGTACATAAGAATAAATAAGAATTTCATTGTGGTAATTATATAATGAAAGTATCCCGAATGAAAATGGATGTTCGGGTGGAAAAACCCTTACCTTAACTCCAAACTTGTTACGCTCTTGTAATTATGCTCTTGGAATATGAAATTATAATTTTTAATAACATATTTCAGAACCTATTAGACATGTAATTAGTTTACCATAATTATTTTTAGTTGATTTATGTCTTTATTGGTAAGTTATTGTATTGAATTTCGTCATTCTGGAGTGTTTGTTTCATTTATTTTCATATTCCGTTCACTTGTTTTTAAGTAATGAAGTTCATGTGGAATGGTTATAAATCTCCAGTATTGGAATTATATATTATTTATGAACATAAATAATAGGTAATAGTCATTTCTATCATTTGGTTATACGGAATGAGGATGAATCATTAGATGAGAACCACTTCGATTATTTGGCGGTATTTGGATTATTATGAACTAGTTTTGTAATATAACTTAATTATTTGTACATATTCTGGATCCTGAATATTAAATATGTTATAATACATATATTATAGTATGTTGTAACCATGAATATGGTTTCATGACCAGTAATGAATAAGAAATTGATGAACGAAACTTTTCCGTCCTCGACGATTATAAATCGGAACCTCATGGACGTCGATTTCGTTTAAAAAAATAAAAGGGAGGGAGTAAGAATATTTATGATTTTTATTCCATTAACATGATATAAATATATTATATACATGTTACTGGAGTTATCATGGTCATTTGGATAGAGGAGGTGAGGATATAAAAATAAATGATATTAACTTGAAAATAAATGAAAATTTAAGAGATCCCTTATGAAAATTTGGCATCTTAACAACGTCACTTAAAATTTCAAAAAATCAAATGATGAGAAAAAAGGGTATATAATAATATTTAAATCAAAATTACAGTAAGAATAATGAATAAAATCAAACCTCAATATATGAGAAAGAAAAATTTCAAATAGATAACATATAAGAAGTGTCAACTTAAAGAAGAGAATGAAGAATTCGCTTACCTTGAAGAATAACTCCTAGATCTTGGAAGGATGGGACCATGGGGGATTAGGGACACCTTGAGAGGAATCCTAAAGAGGTAAAATGAACAGATATTCAAGGATGAGGGATTATGAATGAAATAAAACAAATGGATGAGTGGGTATTTATAGAAAAAGAGAGGTAATTTTTTAATAATTTCAAAGGGACACCTCATTAGTTGATTTTGCCAAACCATGGGCTTGCCCATGGTATTTGCCCATGGTTTAATCCACTTGGGACACCTCATATGATAAGTTACTATAAAAAAGTCTACCAAAATTTTATATTTAATTATGACATCATTATGATGTCATTAAACTACCAAAAACTCAAAACGGTATTTTTACTATTCATGAAAAATTCATGTATTTTAGAAAAATCCCAAAACATCACCGCTACCATTTTTTGACATGTGGAATTCAAAAGTGAAATCCATTTTTCAAAATAATTTTCTAAATATTATTAATTTAATTTTTAATTAAGGTCACAGTTAATTTGAAAAAAAAACAATCCTGTAGTCCAACTAGTTGTATGTGACATTGAAAAATTAATTCAGATCTCATTATCCTATTGTATTAAGAAAATAAAATAATATTATTATTTACTATTCATAAAGTCATATTACTATTAATATTACTCTTCATAAGGGTATGTTACTATTCACCTAAAATCATGTTTGTTCTATCAGACTCCAAATGACTTACTGCATAAAACTCTAGATGACAATTTCTTGAAATTAAAAACACAAGAGAGACAAAGTTGTGTTTAATGGTTAGATTATAAAATTTAATTCTATATTTATTTTCAAAAACTTGGGGTGTTACATTCTCACCTCCTTACAAAAATTTCTCCCTTGAAATTCACAGAATATTACCTAAAAAGATTCAGGTATAACTTTAACATAATCTCCTCAGGCTCCCATGTTGCTTCCTTCATCTTATGGTTCCTCCATAGAACCATCACCAGAAGAGTCGTCCGATTTCTCAATACTTGTTCTGTATTATCAAGAATCTTGATAGGCTCTTCCCAGTAAGATAGATCGGGGTCATGTTCCACTTCTTCATATGTGAGTACATGTGTTGGGTCTGGCATGTACTTTCTTAACATTGACACGTGGATGACATTGTGAACTTTGGAGAGACTTGGCGACATTGTCAAAAGGTAAGCTACGACTACAATTCGGTCCAGAATTCAAAAGGTCCGATGTACCTGGGACTTAATTTTCTATTCTTACTGAATCGTATAATACCCTTCCATGGAGATACATTAAAGAAAATGTTATCACTTTCTTGAACCTCCAAATCCGTCCTTCAGTTATCTGCATAACTCTTTTGCCTACTTTGAGATATTTTGATATGGTTATGGATAATCTTCACCTTTTCCATTGTTTCTTCAACAAGTTGTAGGCCCACAAGCTTTCTTTCACAAACATCATCCCAGAAAGTTTGTGTACGACATAGCCTCCCATAAAGTGCTTTATAGGGTTCCATCTTTATACTTTAATGGAAGCTATTACTGTATGAAAATTCTACGAGAGGAAAATACTGATCCCATATACCTTGAAAACCAAGTGAACAAGGCCTCAACATGTCTTCTAATGTTTGAATAGTCTGTTCTGATTGTCCATCAATTTGTGGGTGGTAGGTAATACTCAAACGAAGATCATTATCTAGGTCCTTCTGAAGACTTTTCGATAATCTTGATGTAAAATTTGGATCATGATCAGAAACAATCGAAATGGGTACTCCATGAAGTCTCACAACTTCATTAATATATAGTCTTGCTAGATGTTCAAGTGGTAGATCTTCTCTTATATTTAGAAAATGTGCTGACATGGTAAGTTATCCCACAATGAACCATATTGCATTGTTCCTTCTAGGAGTCTTTGGTAGTCCCATGACAAATTCCATTGTGATATTATCCCATTTCCACTTAGATATGAGAATAGGTTACAATACTCCTCCAGACCGTTTCCTTCCAGCTTTCACTTGTTGACAAACTATACATATTGGCACAAAATTAGAAATATCCATCTTCATGTTGTCCCACAAAAATGGTTCCTTCAAATATCTATACATCTTAGTGCTACTAGGGTGTATAGAGAAATTGGAACTATGAGCATCATCCAACAATTCCCTTTTTAGATCAGGTATTTCGGGAACACAAAGAATCTTCCCAAATTTCAAAATTCCTTCTTCATATACTAAGTCACTCAATCTCCCATCATTCATAGCTTTAATCTTTTTTTTGAAACTCCTCATCATCAGCATGAAACATTTTTATCCTTTCTAGTAAATATGGTTTGTCAACCATTTGAAAAAGAATTGATGTTTCACCTTCCATGGTTATTCCCATATCCTTCTTTACTAGATCCCTAAAAATAGGATCCCTTTCAACTCTCATCTTGTTCAAAAATCAATGATCCTTTCTGATCAAAGAATCTTCCACTTTATTTGCCTTCCCCAGGTGGTAGTGTATCATGCAATCATAATACTTGAGTAGTTTAATCCATCTCTTTTTCCTCATGTTGTGTTCTTTCTGTGAGAAAATATACTTCAAACTCTTGTGATCAGTATAAATCTCACATTTTTCACCATAGAGATAATGTCTCCATATCTTCAAATAAAATATTACAATATCTAACTCAAGATCTAGAGTAGGATATTTTTTCTCGTGAATTTTAATCTGTTGTGATGCATAAGAAATAACCCTATCATTTTGCATAAGGACACAACCAAGTCCTTTTTTGAAGCATCACTATAAATAACAAACTCATCATTCCCCGATGGTAGAGTCAATATAGGAGAATTGACTAATATTCTCTTCAGTTCATTGAAACATTCTTCACAATATTTTTTTCAAACAAATTTAACCCCTTTACGTGTGAGCTTCGTTAGCAGGTTAGCCAGTCGGGAAAAATTATGTACAAAACGCCAATAATAACTAGATAATCCAATAAAACTACGTACTCAGTTATGTTTGTTGGAGTGGGCCAATATTGGATTGCCTTTTTATTTTCCAGATCAAATAGGATTCCATCCTTAGAGACAATATGGCAATGAAAAGAAATTTCCTGAATCCAGAATTCACACTTGCTAAACTTCCCATATAATTCATGTCTTCTAAGAGTCTTCAGGATAATGCGCAAGTTATTTTCATGATCTTCACAGCTTTTAGAGTATACCCAGATATCATAAATAAATACCACTACAAAATCATTAAGATATTCCTTGAAAACTCTGTTCATTAGATCCATCAAGATAGAGGGTGCATTAGTCAATCCAAAAGGCATTACTGTAAACTCGTAATGTCCGTACCTGGTCCGAAATTCTGTTTTTTGGAATGTATTCCTTCTTTACCCTCAACTAATGATATCCAAATCAATGTTCAATTTTTTAAAAGTATTGAGCTCCATGCAGTTGGTCAAATAAATCATCAATGCTGGGTAGGGGAGACTTGTTCTTTATTGTTATAACATTGATCTCCCTGTAGTCGACACATAACCTCATAGATCCATATTTCTTCTTAACAAAAACGATAGGGGATCCCCATGGAGAAACACTAGCGGAGAATAAATCCCTTATTACTCAATTCCTCTAGTTGTTTCTTTAGTTCCTCTAATTCCGTAGTGGCCATTCAATAAGGGGTCTTCAATATGGGCATTGAACAAGGAATTAAATCAATAGAAAACTCAATTTCTCATGTAGGAGGATGTCCAGGTAAATATTCTGGAAACACATCTACATATTCTATTACAATAGGTACATCCTCTATTTGAACATTCCTTTACTCACCCACAGTTATTTAATTCTCTTCCACCCAAATGATTGAATTTAGTTGAGCCACTGGGGGTGGATCTAGATAAGAATCTGGTGATGAAATTTCTGCTCTAAAGATAAGGTTTTCTTTATCATTGTCATCAAAAATCATAACCTCCTTCTTATTACAATAAATTATGGAATCATGGTCCAAAATCCAATACATACCGAGGATTATATCAAATTAAATCATGGGTATAATGATGAGACTCGCATATGGAGAACATTTATATGCCCTAATGGGAACTGATTAACAGAACTTTTTAACAATGATACTTCCCTTAAGAGTTTTTACTGACAACTCCCTTATTTAATCAAATTGGAAATATCTAGTTTTCTTAGAAAAATGGGAAGATATGAAACAATGTGATCTAGAATCAAATAAAGCATTGGAAAATATTGAGGAAACAATTAAAGTACCTACCACCATGTCATTAGGAACTTAAACCTCTGTAGTTGTGATTGCATAAGATTTTCCCTAATCCCTTGGCCTTCTCTATTGTATATTTCCTTGACGTTTTGGACAATCATTAACATTGTGTCCCTTATCCTGACAACTATAGCATTGAACATCATTCACTTCCTTTTTTCCTTTGCAATAACCAGAAAGATGGCCTTTCTGACCACATTTGTAGCATACTCCTTTTCCTTTTAAGAATGCACCAGGGTGTTTCTTTCCACAATTGTCACATGGTGGAAATTCAACTCTTCCCTTCTTCCCCATTTCCTTATTTCCTTTCCCAGGGTTTTCAAAAACCCTCTTCTTTTCTTGCTTTCCCTTAATTTCATAAGACATAGAGAATTATTTTTCTATCTTGATGGAACATGAAACTATATCTTTATATGATGAAAAACTTTGGGAGACTAGTGACAACCGGAGGAATGGATTTAGGCCATCAAAGAATCGAACAATTTTGCTCATTCGATTTCGCATATAGTCCAAAACATTTCTTTCTAACCTTGTGAAGTTGACTTCATACATGGAAACATATTCATCTTGCTTTTCCCTCAGATTCAAGAATTGTCTCTCCATATCTGCTCGTTCCTCACAAGGGAAAAAGTTTTCTAAGAATATTTCCTTAAAGTCCCTCCATTCAATATCTTCTATCTCTTCATCCTTTTTTGTGTTTTGGATTAATGACCACCACTTATCCGCATCTCCTGATAGATGATATACATCCATGACAACCTTCTCTATTTCATTAATTCCCTAAGAAAAAAAAAATCTTCTCAAGGGAACATATCCACTGCTCTGCAATAAAAGGGTTTGTAGTCCTGTTGAATGATGGAGGCTATTGTTGCATAAATAGATCTGGCATGGCTCCTCCATGTGGTGGATCCGGATGCTCCACACAGGTAAGGTTATTATTAATAACCTGATTAAGTTTTCCTAGAATAGTTATGAGTTTCTCAGTACCATTCACAACACCAGAGCCAACATCATTATTTTGCATGAGAGGAAAATCCCTACAGGGGACACGTGCATTTGTGCAATTTCCATTCCATCCACTAGCCTCTATATCTAGATAATGCCATTCACTATATTAGGTTATGAATCATAATGTATAATATTAACTGAAAAATACCCAGAAAAAATTGAGATACTACGCATGGCTAATCCCATATTCACAAAAATGGTTTCTTAGATGAATATTTAAATTAAAATCCTTCATAATTTCTTGTAAATAAAATGTGAATTATCCTAAGAATATCCCCCATGAGTGTCGTAACCAAGAGCAACAAGGCCTGTTGTCATACACCAATTCCCATTCGAGTCTATCTCAAAGTGATGTTTTCGGGTTTTACCCCTAGATACATCTGTGCTCGAGCCACCTCTACCTGCTCGTATCAAGATTGGGATGTATTTCTTGAAAGATCCACATAATATATTCCTTGCCAAAATATGAGGATGTTACTGTATTTATATCTTCAAAGACTAACTTAGGGACTCTTCCCTAATTCTACGTTTTCTAAATCTTGTTTCAAAGTATTCTACTAAACTTCCCTGATACCAACTGTTAGGACCCTGCCCCAGTTACCCAGAGTCGGTTCCATATTTGATTATATGGGCATACATACAGGGAATACAAATATCGAAAGACCGAGTAGTTTATTATTATTGGAAAAAAATTACATACATATGTTTATCATTACAATATAAAGGGAAACAAAAATATATTTTATTCCATTAGAAACATCACATCTCCTAGATTTTGGTTGCAATTCATTCATAAATTACTTCTTCGTGTCATGAGAAAATGAAACATAAGAAAGGGTTGAGCTCAAAGGCTCAGTAAGAGTAATCAATACAGCCAAAGATAATATAAACATTAGACATGGAGAATAATTGAAAACACATTCCTTTAATATTAAACATGAACACATTATGGTACGAAAATGAGCTGAGTAAATAATTCCATAATAAAACATAATCAAGGGTATTCTATTAGTTGAATAACCACACGAACTTTCAATTACTAGTTTCATAATGAGGGAAGTACATATGCCGGACATCATAACCATATCATCCAATCCTCATGCTTGGACCATAAAATAATCATTTTGTCAAGGCCTCGTGCCAAGACCATAGTTTGTTTCATGAGACCTACCGATGCATCAATGGGATATAGCGGGCCCGAACTATCACATAATAAGTCCAATGCATTCCTCATATGAGCAAGGATAAACATAAACATCAAATACATTCATATTGAAACTATCATATGAAATGTAACTATCTTTCCCCAATCATTAAACATAAAACACTAATCAATTGGAATAATATGGTGAATGGTTTTAGGATAGATAATCCACAATCGTGTTAGTCATAAACCATTAAATCATATATTTTAGATGATTAAACCCAATAATACCATGGAATCAAAAAAAGTGTTGAATTAGATGGAAACAAGCTTATAAAATCATTAATTAATTCTAGAGATAAATACTCTTTTATTTTGAAAAGAAGAGTTATTTTGAAAAAATATTTGTATAAAACCAGAAGTTAAGTAAGATAGTATTTTCATATTAAAATGAGTGATTTTATAAAGATAATTGTTTCCAAAAATAGATTATAGAGTTCCCTTGAAAATAGATAAGAGTTTGAGAAATTCCCTTGAATCGATCTTTTATTTTTGAAACAATTTTAAAAGTTCCTTTTAAAACATGTAACTATCATTAAAATAAGGTAGGATTGTGGTTTTTAAACATATATATGATACTCAAAAATAATATATGATGAGTACATAACAATACATAATAATTTTATTGAGATAATTAGACAATGAAAGTATCCCAAATGAAACTGGAAGTTCAGGTGGAAAAACCCTCACCTTAACTCCAAACGTGTTCCACTCTTGTACATAAGATCCTAGAATATGAAATTATACTTTTTTATAACATATTTAAGAACCTATTAGACATGTATTTAGTTTACCATAATTCTTATTAGTTCATTTATGTCTTTATTGATAAGTTATTATATTGAATTTCGTCGTTCTGGAGTGTTTGTTTCATTTATTTTCATATTTGGTTCATTTGTTTTTACGTAATGAAGTTCATGTGAAATGGTTATAAATCTCCAGGATTCTAATAATGTATTATTTATGAACATAAATAATTGGTAATGGTAATTTCTATAATTTGGTTATATGGAATGAGGATGAATCATTAGATGAGAACCACTTCGATTATTTGGCGGTATTTGGATTATTATAAACTAGTTTTTTCATATAAACTAATTATATGTAAATATTCTCATTATGGAATATTAATTATGTTAAAATAAATATATTATAGTCTGGTTCAACCATTAATATGTTTTTATGACCAGTAATGTATAGAAATTTAAGAAAGAAACTTCGTCGTCCTCGAAGGTTATAAATTGGAACCTCATGGACGTCGATTTCGTTTATAAAAATAAAAGGGAGGGAGTAAGAAAATTTATGATTGTTCTTTCATTAAAATGATATAAATCCAGTATATACATGTTACTGGAGTTATCATGGTCATTTGGACAGAGGAGTTGAGGAGATAAAAATAAAATATATGAACTTGAAAATAAATGAAACGTTAAGAGACCCCTTATGAAAATTCAGAAGCCCAACGTCGTCACTTAAAATTTCATAAAATAAAATGATGAGAAAAAATGGTATCTCATTATATTTAAATCATAAGTACATTAAGAATAATTAAAAAAATAAAAACTCAACATATGAGAAAGTAATTTCAAATAGATAACATAAAAGAAGTGTCAACTTAAAGAAGAGAATAAAGAATTCTATTACCTTGTTGAATAAGTCCTAGATATTTGAAAGATGGGACCTTGGGGGCTTAGGGACACCTTGGTAGGAATCCTAGTGAGGTAAAACCACTAGTGAATCGAGGATGAGGGATTTGGAATGAAAGAAAACGAATGGATGAGTGGGTATTTATAGAAAAAGAGAGGTAATTTTTTTAATAATTACAAAGGGACGCCTCATTAGTGGTTTTTGCCAAACCATGGGCTTTCCCATGGTATTTTCCCATGGTTTATGCCACTCGAGACACATCATGTCATAGGTTACTATACACAAGTCGACCATACTTTTATATTTAATTATTAAATCATTATGATGTCATTAAACTACTGAAAACTCAAAACTATATTTTTACTATTCATGAAAAATTCATTTATTTTAAAAAAATCATAAAAATTCACCCCTACCATTTTTCGACGTGTAAAATCTAATAGTGAAATCAATTTTTCCAAAATAATTTTCAAAATATTATTAATTAAATTTTTAAATAAGGTCACAATTAATTTTAAAATAACAATCTTGAAGTGCAATTAATTTTATGTGACATTGAAAAATTAATTAAGATCCCATTATCCTATTGCCTTAAGAAAATTAAATTATATTATTATTTACTATTCATAAAGTCATATTAGTATTCATATTAGTATTCATAAGATTATGTTACTATTCACCAAAAATCAAGTCTGTTATATCAGACTCCAAATGACTTACTGAACACAACTCTAGATGAAAATTTGTTGAAATTCAAAACATAGAAGAGACAAAGTTGTGTTTAATGGTTAGATTATAAAATTGTATTCTATATTTATTTTAAAAACCTTTGTGTATTATAGAACAAAACTCAAAACAAGTCTGTGTATTGAGCACACATTTATGCCTCCCTTTCTAAGGTACTCTCCTTGAGGCCATCATGCCTCCATAACATATGAACCGAGGGAATTGTTTATCCACGAAGCACCGCCTTCTCACGATCCTCGATCCTCACTGGTCTCTCTAAAAACGTCACATCATCCTTGATATCCATCCTTCCCCAGTCGAGGATGTGTGAATCATTGGGTAGATACTAACGAAGCAGATACACATGGAAAACGTTGTGCACTCTTAGTAGTGGCGGTGGTAGAGTTAGCTGATAAGCCACTTCATTGACCTGCCGCAACACCTCGAAGGGTCCGACAAACCTAGGAGAAAGCTTAGTCCCCTGCCGAACCTCAATTTTCTAAGATGAGGGGAGACCTTCATGAACATGTGTCCCTCAACCTCGAACTCCAAGGGTCCAGTCCTATTATCAGCATACGACTTCTCCCGATCCTGGGTCACCTTCATCCTCTCTCGTATAAGCTGAACCTTCTTCATCATGCATTTCACCACTTCCGGGCCAAGAAAACCTGCTTCCCCGACCTCTGTCCAGCACATGGGTGAGTGACACTACCTCCTATACAAGGCTTCAAACGAAGCCATTCTAATGGTAGAGTGATATATATTATTGTAATAAAACTGTAGTAGAGGAAATTGTTGTACCCATGATTCCACAAAGTCCAGAACACATGCCTGTAGCATATCCTCCAACAACTGGATGGGTTTCTCTGTCTTCCCATCTATCTGGGGGTGGAAAGCAGGGTTGAGGCATATCTAGGTTCTAAAAGCATGTTTCAATCCTTTCCAAACCCGTGAGGTAAACCAGGTATCCTGATCAGAGACTATGGACCTTGGGAATCCATGAAACTGCACCACTACTTCCACATACCTTTTTGTTAAGGCGTCCACTGTACTCAACTCCTTGATTACTAGGAAGTGAGATGATTTCATCATCGGATCCACCACTACCAAGATAGCATCGCAGCCTCCTTAAACTCTGGGTATTCCCAGGATGAAATCCATCAAAATGTCATCCCACTTCCAATCAGGGACATCTGAAGGTTGTAACAGACCTCCAAGGACACAGTTTTCAACCTTCACCTACAAACACATGAGGCACTTTTCCTCAAACTCTACCGCAGCCCGCTTCACCCCAATCCACCGAAACTGACCCCTCAAGGCTTGGTACATCTTGGAAACTCCTGGATGTACCTGTTGGGGTGAGTTGTGGAACTCATCAAGAACTCTGTCTTGCATTCCCACTTGGAAGAACGACTTTCCACGAAACAACATCTGATTATGCCTATCTTTTGACCATCCTCCTAGAGCATCACCCTGGCTAACATGATCACGCATCACTTCAGCCTCTAATTCCCCCCCACTAGGACTCCTCCAACCACTAAAATAGAAAGGAATACACTATCATCTATAATAGATAGCCTCTACTATCATCCACCCATGAATCTATGCGTTGGAAAATCAAATCCTTCATTGCCTTCCAAGAATCTACTGACACTCGAACCACGTCCTTCTGCGACTTCCTACTGAAGGAATCAGCCAAAACGTTCCCCTTTTCTATGGTGTAGGAAATTTTTAAGTAATAGTCTTAAAGAAACTCCATCCACCTCCAAAACTGAATGTTCGGGTCCCATTGGGAGAAAATATATGTCAAGATTTTGTGATCGGTGAAGACCATGAAGCGCTCTGTGATGATGTAGTGCTGCCACAACTTTAGTATGAACACAACCGATGTGAGATCCAAGTCATGGGTGGAATAGATAATCACGTGGGGATGTAACTTCCTAGACCCATAAGAGATCACCCATATTGCTGCATTAGCACATAACCCGAGCCTTGGCCTAAA
Organism: Viscum album; assembly: GCA_963277665.1. Lineage (NCBI taxonomy): Eukaryota > Viridiplantae > Streptophyta > Magnoliopsida > Santalales > Viscaceae > Viscum > Viscum album. The sequence goes on from OY728138.1 coordinate 645,350,304, forward strand.
GCATCACATAACACCTTAAATGCCATCCCTTCTTCTGGAAACCTCTATTATGGGGAACTAACCTACTTTCCCTTCATATAACTGAATTCTTCCTCACACTTCCCACTCCACATGAAAGCCTGGACTTTCTTGGTCAATGCTGTCAAAGGTGCTACAACTCAGGATAAGTTGGGGACGAATATCCAACAGTAACATGCTGGACTCAAGAAAATATGATCTTCTTCCACATTCATGGGTGTGTCCCAAGAAACTACCACTTTGACCTTCAACGGGTCTACTGTTATTCCCTGCATGGACACCACGTTTCCAAGGAAGTGCACCTCTCGTGTCCAGAACTTGCACTTGGACAACTTCCTGTAGAGCTGGTGATGTCGGATAACCTCTAAACATGTTCTTAGATGCTCAATGTTATCCTCTTTGGATATTGAGTAGATCAGGATGTCATTAATAAACATGAATAAAAACTGGTCTAGATACTCCCAGAATATGGAGTTGATGAGCCCCATGACCACAGCTGGCACATTCGTAACACCGAATGATAAGACCCCAAAATCAAAGTTCCCGTATTTTCACCTGAAGCAAGTCTTCGAGATGTCACCCTCTTTCACCCCCCAACTGGTGATATGCCGACCACATGTCGATCTTGGATAACCATCATGCCCCCTTAAGCTAGTCAAAAAGGACGTCTATACTTGGGATAGGATAACAGTTCTTGACCATACCTCATTCAGTCTCTGGTTGTCTATGTACAGCCTGAAACCACAATCTACCTTCTTCGAAAACATGACTGGGGCACCCTATGGTGACACAGTTGGTCGAACAGAACCCTTCTTTATAATATCATCGATCTGAATCTGTAACTCCCGCTGCTTCGAAGGCGACATTTGATAGGGATCCATTGAAATCAGATGGGCACCGAGTTGCAAGTCTATCCCGAACTCAACATCACATTGAGGGGGTAGAGTCACCACCTCTTCAGGGAAGATTTCCATGAATTAACTAACAATCCCTGGGTATTCCACCATTTTCGTATCTACTGACTCCACTAATAGCTTAGCTAACAAGGAAATAATGGGCTTCACTCACTGGATACCTACCTAGAAACCCCGCTCACCGATGAAAGTCACACGTTGTCCTCCCACATCTGAAAACAAGATCCTTCTTCAAAATTAGTTGATAACATCCCATACATAGAACAACCTGTAAATGCCTAGAACGACATCATACGAATGCATATATAGAAAATGAATGCCTCTACTGGATGGATGTGGTCCAAACATTAGTCTACATTCCCAGAAAACACGAGACAAGCTAGTCTGACCTCCAACTGGTGTACTCAAAATCAGGGGTATGGAAAGTGTCTCTATGTCTAACCCAAATCATGGGCTAGACTGCGTGAAACAAAAGAGTGTAAAGCTCATAAATCAAACAAGGCATAGTCAAGAGTATTAAACAAGCTGATCGTACCTCGAATGACATCTGGCCCTGCTGGAATGACTACCTCTACGGTGTGAAACTTCCCATGGCCAACTCCTCTACCCCTCGGTCGCCTCCACGACCAAGACCTGGTTGAGGTCCCCAAGGAGTGCCCTGAGGTCAACCTCCACCTGAAATGTCTGCTCTTAGATCATCGGGATCCCGCTATCCCTACTGCAGCTATTAAAAGGGTTTGGCTGGAAATGGAAACAACTGTGGTGGGTGTTGAGCGACCCACCCCCACTGTACTGCACTTGGTCTGGACACTGATTTTGAAGGTTCCCATGACTTCCACAAATGAATCATCTCGGTTATGGTCCTGAAAAGAAAGGGAGAGGATCGGGAGATCGAAACTGGAATTGCTAGGGCCTGCTCCCCCTAGCCGAAACCTGGAAGGCCCTGATGCTGGAGGCATGTTGCCGACAGCCTTTCCCTTTGACGAGACCAACTGGATCCCTTATTAGGGAACACCTCCTAGTGTGCGAATCCTATCCACCACATCTGACTTCTTCTGGACTTCTAAGTATGTCAGTAGAGTGAAGGGACTAAAAACACACTGAAGAAAAGGTCAGAGTGCCTCCTCTAAATGTCTCACCCAAGAATCCTCATCTAGAATGAGGTCCAGAGCAAAGAGGAGAAGATACTTGAACATGATCCCCAACTCTCTCACTGAAAAAATCCCATGTTGAAGGGATATTAGATCCTGCCACTTCTCAACCTTCATCGTGGAAGAGAGGAATTCTGCCTGGAACTCCCACTCGAAATCAGTCCACGTAACCTCAACCTCCCTCTTCTCCCCAAGATAGAGCGTCCACCACTGACATGTTTCTCCCTGCATCTGAATTATAACTAGAGAAACCCAATACTTCATCGGAGCCCAGATTAAGCCGAAAGCTATCACCAGATCCTTGAGCTAGCACTCTGTCTCTATATCTGATTCGCTTCCCTCATACTTCAGGAGGGCCAACCGCTGAAAGGCACGAATGGTCCTCTACCACTAATCATCCTCCTAATCTCGGTCTTCCCTCACCTGATCTACCAAATCAATCTCCTGGGCCTTTATCACCCGCACTACTCATGGTCGCCTTCTAGATGCCATAACTACAAGGTATACAAGGAATTCCTAATCCCATGTAGTGTAGAATATTTCTTTTAATTTTTCTTAGACTTTTTATTTATTTTAAATCCATAAAATACCCTAGAAACACAAGAACACAAGTCATTAGATGCATGTGACTTTCATAGGGTTGCTACCCTATAATCAGTGTAGCCTCACATGGTCTTTTGGTAGACCCAGAATCCTTGCATCGGATCATGGGGGGCCCTAAAATACCATTTCCTAGCTGATATTCCCTATCATATTTCACACACCAAGATTTCCTAACACTGTGTCCCTACCATCTCAGGCAATCCTTATTATGCCTAACTTTGAACTCCATCTTATCTCTCAACCTCTCCTTTGATACCATTCTGTCATGACCCACATTCACCATAATGAGGGAACGGGCAGCAGATTGCCAGGCCCTTCATTCTCCAAGTTGAAGGAGAGATAATGACCCCCGAGACCTACCTTCAATAGGTCCCGAAGTGGTAACTAGCACCAAGGTTATAGATTCACATGAACAAAGGAAGGCATTACCCTTTTTATTTAGTAGGATCGAGAGAAAAGATAGTAAATCCCAAAAAACACCAAAAATGGAAGTAAAAGTAAATCCAAAACAAACCATTCCCACATCCATGTTTCAAATAATAAGTGCTACAATACAAGAAAAATCCCAAGGTAAATACAAAAGAAAAGAAAAACAACAAAAACAACAATCCAAAAATCCAAACTAGTAAGGCCCCACACGATCCTTGAAGTCCTCCTGGAAACCTGAATGTAGTTTTATATACATTGGGTGAGTATACAGGTATACTCAGTAGGGAAAACCAAAATCTCTAATACACAAATAGGGAGGCATTCTAATGCCCCGTGAGAAAAGGATACAACTAAAGCACCTAGCAATGAATCTATCCACCCAACCTCACCAAGGCACACTCCCTAAATAACACAAGTCAAGTAAATTAATATTAATAGAACATTGATATTTGGGTAACCCGCACAACTTTCCCACTAGTTATTGAATACATCTTACGTGTCACACCTTCTCCACCATTCTCACCACAGTCCCACTGCCATACCCCACCCGCACACACCTCGGCAATCACAACCACACATCCCACCACACAAACACTTGGTCCATAACAACCAATCGTAACCATTCCCGCACACACCTTGGATATAACAACAACCACCATGCCTGAAGACACATGGGACTCAACAACTACTGCCACGACTGAAGACACATGGTCCTCATCCCACAGACAATTGAGAAACAACCTACCCGCACACAACTAGGCCAACCACCACTACATTCCCTGGCCGAAGGATATAGGGCTATAATGGACCTCAGGATTTCACATCCTTCCCAAAGTGTCTTGGGCTACTCGGGAGAGGGATCGTAAAAGGAGTTAATAACCATCCACTCATAAGAGTGATGGAAAAAACAACCCCCCCATCAAAATTGGGGTGTTTGACACGAAGTTCTCAACATTGGTGGGGTGTGAATAAGAAACATAAGAACTAAATTATACATATAGGTAAACAAGCACTCATCCCAACCTAAGGGTTCCAAAACCAGCCTATACACAAACACCCTCATTACTATTCATTCAAAAAAAGCACACCACTCACAGCCAAGTCACAACTCATTCCTAGAAAACAATTTCCCATTGAACCCATACTTGTTTTTATATTCTAGTAATTCCATTTAAATAATTATTCACCACCAGGAAACTAAGAGTCATATCACAATTCAAGGAGGAAAAAATATCCAAGCAGCAATTTAAGCATTCACACCCAGTTCTATTATAAATACACAACAAAAAAATGGATCTGTGAGATCCCACAATGTGCTAGAACCAAGCTAAGCCCTGTCATATGTCCCCACACAACATTAGACCCATAAAACAACAATTGGACCACAAAAGGGGATACCATCCCCATCAATGTCACCCCACACGGATCAATCAGAACAAACACACATATTTCCAAGACAGAGTAAGGAAATTATCAGATTCCATCACACCATTCATTGAGTTTCTTCTTTTTATTTGGTTAACTAGGGTGCTCACACGAGGATTCTTGTTCAACCGATTTTACGTGATTAACCAATTTCCATGTTACATCCATTCAATCATCACAAAATATAGTGGTCCATTAGTGCACAAGGTGAGACTACCAAAGACCATGATTTTTAGTGGACAAAATCCCATACAATTCACAACATATAGGAAAGGGTAAAATAGTACATCAGTATCATCAAACACACCCGTTCATTCTTTAAAAGATCGTATATTATCTTCATTAAGGTTTGGTTTCATCCATCCTCGTAGAAACATTAGCATACCTGCCCCGCATGATAAACAATAAAGATAGATGAAGGAAAAAACCTACTTGGATGGTAAGTGATTGAAGTTTCACTCCATGTGCCGAGAAAGAGGGATGTGTGACATGAAGGGGAGGAACTCCGAGTACTCCAAGAGTGAGCGGAATATCTCTAGCACAGGTGCACCACTTACATCCGGAAGGGGGACTCCAAACGCACCAAATAAAGAAAAAGAGACCAGACAAGAAGAAGAAATAATTCTCGTGTGATAAAAAGGTTAGATTTTGGAGTTATGAGAAATGAAAATCTTCAAAATCTATAAAGGAAAATCATGGGTTTACCACATGGTTGGATGGTTAAACAAGAGGTAATTAATTGTAATTTAAAAATTCTCATTACAGAGGTTTCCATAAAATTCGTGCTTTAAATGGTTTCCATTAATCGAAGGAAAACATGTAACAGGGGTGGAACTGGATAGTATGGGAAAAGGTGTGACACTAAGAAAAATCCACACATTTTTACAAGTCAAGGGTTTCTTGAATCTTGGGGGATTTTAGATATCATTTATGGTATTTTAAGGGCCATGAAAGGGGTATAAAAACTCTTTTACATCAAAAGATAAGTTGCAAGTGTGGAAATAGTTAAAAAATGGAAAAAGAATGAGGGTCAGACACCGTTTGGTGGGACACCATAAGTGATTCCACGGTCACGATGCCACCATCACGGTGCCACCATAAACAGTGCCTCCATTTCGTTGTGTGACCATGACGAAGTGACCGAGAGGGTGCCACACTCAGGGTGCCACTGTTTCAGTGTGTGACAATGATAGTGTGACCGTTATCGTGCCACCATCACGATTCCACCATCATGGTGCTACCATTTCGGTGTGTGACCGTGACCAGTGGCACCATTTTGGTGGAACCGTTTGATGGAACAATGTTTTCAGAAAACTCCTTAACGAGTCATTGTCTAGGCTATTAAAATTGATGTTCCCGAAATAAATGTTTTAAATATATTATAAATATTAAATGACCCATGTACATAGTTTTCTAGAAAAAGTGTAATAACTACAAAATAGTATCCCATATCTGAAATCTAAGGGCAGTGTTGAGTTCAGAATGTGGTTTTTACCCTACTATAAACATATTCTTTTTCGTCACAAGATGTTTGTGAAAAAGTTATCACATTCATAATTAAATTAAATAAATTCAATGATCAGTTTATTTTTTATAGTTTTTGATGGAGTGATTTTTTCTCCTATAAATTCATGGTAACAATTTCCATCAGGGTTGGACACTCAAACCATGGAGATTCAAACAACCATTAGAGAGATTTTCATGGAGGGTGACAATGGATCGAAAGCATATTATGATCATTTTGACAAAAAAGTTAGAGGTTATCATCAATGATTGAAACACAACATATATTCATCAATGATCGATCCAAACACAAGGTAGGCTGTTTTATTTTTTATTTTCTATATTGTTCATCGATATTGGTAAAACACAAATCAATTCCAAAAATAGAATGTATCTGCGCATCACCAGTAGAATAGATTTTTTTAATTGTTTACTTGTTTATTGATTTAACTTTATTTTTAATATTTTATAGGATATTGAATTCAGGAAAAATGAATAATGGATGATTTTCGTTCTTCACATTTATTTCTTATGGGTTTCTTCTCCCCATTCATCACACAATCATCACAGACATTTTCTGATGGCATGTGGTTTGATGAAATAAAATGTATTTGATCGATGCACAAATGTTATTTGGGGAAACAAATCAATGACATGGGTGTGGTTCATGATCAATGGTGTAATCAAGGGAAGATGAATGAGTTGGTTGATCAGAATTATAGTGAATAGATTTTCAGTTCTCTTTTTTCCCAGTTTTGTCAAAAAATGGCAGTTTTTCTCAATGAATCGTTTTTAAGAAGATTCAAACCCTAGAATCCCTAGATCTGCAGATTATAGGCCTGAATGAACCATGATATATATGCTCTAATAATTTTACAATATTTAACAAATAATATGATTATGTGAAACATATTTGGTAAATACCGAACAACATGATGTGTAATAAGGCGTTACACACCTTGTGGCCCCCTAGCTGCATTGCTAGGGTTCCATCCATAGTTAAGGATCACACGAAATGTGATCCCTATCAGACGACATGTGACCACTTCTTTGTGACTTGGATTTTACTCCATATAGTACATAGACATGACAAAAAGTATATGGCTAGATGACATGTTGTGTACTTGTACGTGGACAAGACTTGGTGTACACATGCCAATACATGGACACAGACATCATACACATACATAGTCAAGATACAAAAAAAGACACCATGTTTCTCTACACACCTTGCAGTCCTTCAACATTCCATGTTTATGGATACTACATGTTGTGTGAGGCTATTCCACATCGGTAGGCATAGGGATAACTAGACACACCATGTACTGCCAGGTAAACGCCGTGTACCCCCTTCAAGAGTGTTTCTAGATCTTGTTTTTCTTATTATACACCAATATTGGTTATCAATGTTCCCTTATACCATTCCCTAGAGGTTAAATTGTATAATTACATCAATTTCACTGGATTGTGATCCCCTCTAGAGTTCAAGTCTCATATAGAGTTGTGGTGTCCCTCTATGAGACTCGAGTGTGATACTCTATCATACTTTGTTCCCTAGGTGGAGTTTGTGGAATCAAAATGACATCCCTAAAAAAATAATTTATCCTCTATCTAATAGGAATTATTGGTAGGGTTTGTGGAATCGTTGAAATATGATAGCCTATGTATCAGGTTGATCCATATTGGGTTCTTGGTGCCTCTAGTGGTTCTCAGTGTGATCCCCTTTATGTGTATCAAGGTCTTCTTAGATCAGCGATTACTACTTGGAGGTGCCCAATAATCAAGACCTATTTATCAATTTTATTTGATGATAATATGGCTGGTGGAGTTGAATCTCTCAGAATGAGCATCCCTTCAAGAGGAATCCTATTGCTGAAAGTTGGTTATGACCACCAAGTGGTGTGGTGTCCTTCCTGGGTATATATGGATGATTCTTTTATAAATTCATTTTTATATATTTTATTTAAATTAATTTACTTGGTGTTTTGTGTTTTTATTTGGGTTTTCCTACTTAATAATTTTATACTCACTCATGCATCGTCTTTTCCTTCACGTGTCTTGTCTTATGCAGATGAAAACCCATTTTACGGTCTCCTCGGAGGATATAGAGTGGGTGTTCTGTAGCTAGAGCATTTTAGACTCAGGCGATTAGTAGGAATTTGAATTTGAATTATTCCTCACCCTTGGAGTAGGTTAGACTCCCATAGTATTTGGTTAGGCATGTATTTGGAACCTTTTTCCACCATCAGTACTTTTACCATCATACTCTATTGTGTGGTCTTAGATAAATTCATGTAGTATTTTAATTGTTTTACATTTATATTTTTTGTGGTCTTAGAGATTTTTTCCTGTGTAAAGATACCTTATGCTAATTTATCCCATTTCTAGGACATGTATAATAATTTTTGGTCACTATCCCTTGGCCTATTGAAGATGAGCTTGAGGTTTTCACAGGTTCGACCTCATTGGGTCTGGTTGTGGAAAAGTGGTATTATTTGAGTCATTTCTACCTTAGGAATAGAGTCTGTGCGTTTGGTTTTGGGAAATAGTGTTTGGTGTTATAAGTGTATCTTTTTGGCCAGGGACTCTAGTGTTGGTGTGACGGCTGACGTATGTATACAACCGGACTCAAATCACTTTTCTTTTAAGATGGTACATATTAAAGTTTGTTGTTGGGAAATTTTTTGGCACATGAATAATATAGTAATGTTTGTGTTTACGTTTTCCTTTGTTAGTCAACTCCCCAAATATACTCAATTGACTATGGAACATTTTGTTTCATTTCATGATGCCTCCACACATATAGCCAGCAAGGATTCCACTACGTGATCATAAGGATGATCCACCTAGTGATGAGGAATCAGTACAGGTTTATGTACCAAAGATAGCACCTTCAGGTGCTTTACCAGCTATACCACCACTTATTGAGTAAAATAAAGCACTGGAAGAATCAGTTGAGGATGTAAGTGGGAAAAGTGCATCACAAGAGCTTTAGAGGAAGCGAAATCCATGGTTTTGGGGTAATCTGAACCCCCAGGTGGGTGAGGACTAGCTAGAGGCCGCCACTCACATTTTTTTCCTTATGAGGACACCTTATGATCAAATCACAATCCTCTAGGTGATTGTTTTTCAAGGATATGTTCTATGATGGTGGATCTTGGTTACTCAGTCACACAATGAGATATCTCTCTCCTGGTCAAAATTTAGGCATCTCTTCATAGAGGAGTTCAATCCAGCCATGTTGCGATTGACACACATAAATGAGATTCTACATCTTCAATAGGATAGTATGACCATGGAGGAGTACCCAAATAAGTTTACTTATCTCTCACGTTACTCCTTTGATATGGTGAGAGATCAATTATTTAGAGCTTGGACTTTTTATTAGGTCTTGCACCGGGACATTAAGTCTTCAGTAGTATCCCTTTACATTACCACCAATGATTGGGTTCTTGAGAAAGCCTTGTAGGGGTAGATATTTTTTGATGAGAAGACATTGGTAGTGGGATCTAGTTGTGGGAACCCAGTAGTAGAGACCTCAAAAATAGGTAGCTGATAATGGCCACAATGATTCAAGAGGGAAAAATACTTCAAGAGGCGATCCTAGGACTTATATCCAGTAGTGCAGGTCTCTCGGGGATGATTGAATCAGCGACGGGGGAGTCTTTGTTTCTCCTATGACGGTCAAGGAAATATGGATTGAGTTTGTCTAACCATTTGAATAATTGATCGTGAGATTTTCAAGGGACCACCAAGGTAGATATAGAGGCAGGATTAGGGTGATCCATAGGGAAGATGACATGAAATAGGGGCTGACAGGGTAGGAGGATATGGTCATAGGTTTGACGTATTACCAACACCACCCTAGGTGCCCATTCTAGGCTCAGGGAGCTGGTTGGATGGGACGATGTTAGTTGCAGGATATGGAGGCCTACGATCTTGAGGCTTCATGGATAATATGATATAAAATCTATGTATTTTATACATTAGCTATAGTATTGATAGACATATGTGATAGCCATTCCTTCTTTTCCACTTCCCTAGTTTAATACATAGATATTCCAATTGAGTAGTAGGCTCAACTCTTATGGTTCATGAATCTGACTAGCGGTGACTCAACAATTGACCACTTATGCCGATAGTGACATATAATTCTTGGAGGGGGGAGTTTTGTATGTGATACCATTTTTGTAGAAATGAGGCCTTATGTTGTTATCTTAGGTATGTACTGGATATCCATAGTTAATGCCCAGGTTGACTATTTTAGGAGGAGGATATGGTGTGTCCACAATATGAGAATGAGGTTTTACACTGTGGGTAAAAAGTAAACATTGATGAAGCAGGATGAACTTAGGCATAGAAGATTGTAACCAATTCTTTCCAGTTAGATTTCATGACTGTTAAAGTAGTGGATTCATTGAGGTACCAGTTTTCTATGATGGTGGCAGAGAATGCAGATATATTTCCTAAGGATGTACTACGATTACATCCACTCAATGAGATAGACTTATGCATCGACATGCATCTTGAGAAATCACTGCTATCTACAACAACATATCAGATGGATCCCATTGATATTTGATATATAAAGGTGAATTTGGAGTACATGCTAGAGTATGGATTTGTGAGACCCATCATTTCCCCCGGTCAACCCCGATGTTGTTTCCCAAGATTTTGTATGGGAGATTGAGGTTAGATATGGATTGTTAGTTCTTGAATAAGGTGGATGTGAAGAAAAAATATACAATACTAAGGATTAGAGATAATCTATTGAGATGGGTGTGATGGTCTCAAAGATTGGACTTAGATCCGGCTATCACTATCTTTAAGTACTGGATGAGGATGTACCCAAGATGAAGGAGTACATGAACAAGATATTTCATCCTTTCATAGACCAGTTCATGGTAGTATTCATTGATGACATTATAGTTTATTCATTGTTTTAGGAGGATCACATGAGACACTTGATTTTGATTCCAAACACACTTTGAGATAACCATCTTTATAAGAATCTCTTGAAGTGTCACTTTTGAATTTAAGAGGTCCACATCCTAGGAAATGTCATATCAGAGGCTAGAGTGGTAGTGGATCATCAATGGTAGAGGGAGAGATTATCTTGGAACCACCCAATAGTGTTACTGAGGTGTGGAGTTTCCATGGGATGGCTGGGTACTATTAGATGTTTTCAATCGAATTATACATTGTTTCACATCACATGAAATAATTTACTTCCTAGGGGAAGCCTTTTTTGTGGAGTGAATGATTCTAGAAATTCTTTCTAGAACTGAGATAGACGTTAAAAATTTCTCCCATCTAGAGATTGTCATAGGAGGGTGCTAAGAATGTTGTGGTTTTTGATGCATTAGGTACTAGACATGGTTTTGTGTTGATTTAGAGGCAGACGATTATTGCATATGGGTCACACCAGTTGAGACCACATGAGTATAACTATGTGACCCATGATCTTGATTTAGCTGTGATAGTCTTCTCACTGAAGATGTGGTGACAATACCTTACGGGAAATCCTATTTTTTTACATTAACCACATGTATATCTTGTAAATATTCTCTCATTAATATCTTTACTTGAGATATATATGATGTCTAGAGTTCCTTCAAGACTATGAATTTGCGATTTTATATACTAATGTAAAGGGGAATGTGGTGGAAGATTCTCACATTAGTGGATATTTTTCTTAGTTGTCAGTTGAGGCGTCAAAGCAGTTATCTTCATTGTAGTTTTCCTTAATGGAAAATAATATTCCTTCATATCTTTAGTCGATGATTGTTACCCCACCTCTTTTAAAACATGTCAGAGTTTGTTAGTATAGAGAAACCAAATGTTAGAGATTATTTATTCTTATATCCATTGGACATGATGTTGATGGATTTTATGAAGGTGTGGGACTGTTATCCTTTTCAGAGGATAGACTATGGTACCATTGATGTAATGTGACTAGGTTTTGTGGGAGGTTCATAAACCCCCTTTGGTGGTAAATAAATTTGTGTAAAAGTTGTACCAGGACATCCAAAATCAGTTTTTCTAGCCTGGTATGAAGATGGTTGTTGTAGATATTTTCTATCAAGGCCTCATTTTTTAGTAGGTGACGGATGAGAACTAGGTTCTTATAGGTTTATCTCAATCCCTTGAGGTTCCAGAGAGGATGTGGGATGGTATATCTATGTACTTATTGAAGTTGTTACCACATACATCCAAGGGAAATGATTCGACTTGGGTGATCATAGAATGACTCACTAAGTCAGCCCACTTCTTAGATTTTCAAGGGAAGAGTTTAGTAGAGAGCTTGGGACACCTCTGAGTGAACTAGATTGTCCAACTCCATGAGGTTCCATCATAAATTCATTCATTACCATGATTCTTGATTCACATCTCATTTATGTAGGGAATTATAGAAGGATTTTGAAACATAGTTTCACTTGAGCACAATGTTTCACCCCCGGACTCATGGCCAAATAGAGCGGACCATAAAAGTCTTGGAGGACATGCTACATGCTTGAATATTAGAATTTGACCATTATTAGGAGGGGAACCTACCCTTGATGGATTTTACATACAACAACAGAAATCATTATAATATTGGTATGTCACCATTTGATTCTTTTTACAGGAGACCCTATAGGTCACTCCTTTGTTGGAATAATCCAGGAGATTCAGTTCCCATGACCCTAGAGTTGGTGAGAGCTACTATAGATAAGGTTCATATCATGTAGGGGAGGATGAGGACTACACAAAACCCTCAGACTTCTTATGCTGATCAATGAAAAATACCTCTAAATTTATAGAAGGGAGACCATGTTTTCCAAATATTCTCACCTCGATGTGGATTGAGGATATTTGGATGTGATGACAAGTTATCTCTAAGATTCATTGGTCCTTTCCAGATACTATATAGAGTTGGTGAGGAGGAATACCACTTGGATCTACCACCCCAGTTGGATTGTGTACACAATTTATTCCACATGTCATAGTTAAGGATGTACATTCAAGACCGTTCACAAATTAATGAATAGGGTGATCTAGACATCGAGGATCGAGATACCTTTGTAGAGTACCCAATGAAGATTGAGGATTGGTAGTATAGGATTATTTTGGGGCGATCGATTCCCGTTGCACATATCTGGTGAAAGTGAGAGAATATTCAAGAGAGAACATGTGATTGGGAGGCTCATATTCTTTCTTAGTACCCAAATCTCTTTGTCTAACCCTTTGTTTTGGATTTTTAGGATGTAAATCCCTAAGGTTGGGAGAAGGAAACATCTTAGATTTTTTTGTGTATTATTTTTTGACATTAAATGGATTATTATCGATACTTGATGCTGAGACAACATGCAATTTATTGGCCTATTGTGACCATAAATATGTTTTAAATATACTAAATATATTAAATGGAATATGCATTCATTTTTAAAAAAAATGGTGGAATAACTCCAAAATTGGATAAGAGATCAGAAATATAATGGCACCATTGAGTTCATAATGCGAATTTTATGCTAGATGTGACACAATATTTTCGGCGTGGTCCATTTTTGAAATATTCATCATAGGTGTAATTAAATGAAATAAACAAAATAATTAATTAATTTTATGTAGTTTTTATTGAAGTGAATTTTTATCCTTCAGTGGAATGGTTATAGGTTATCCTTATGGATGGGCTATCTAACTGTTGAGATTTAGACAATTGTTGGAGAGATTTTCTTGGATGATTATAACAGATCGGGAGTAGATCATGGATCATTATTCCAATAAAGTTGGGGGATCTCATCAAAAAAGGGTAACACAACCATTCTTCATCATCAGTACATATAAACTCCAGGTATGATTTTTTATTTTTTATTTTCCATCCAATTCTTCAATACTAGGAAAATTTTGATCAATTCTGAAAATAGAATCGATCCGCGCATTTTTGGTAGAATTAATTTGATGGAATTGTTTAATTTTTTTATTTATCCCTATTCATTCACCTTTTCCATGATAATTAATTTTGGAGAAAAAACAACATCTGAGGTTTGTTCCTCACTTTTATAGATTCTAGATTTCTTCCCTCGATCTTCTCACGTTCAGTACATGCGTTTTGTATTGTCTCATGGTTCAATAAAAAACCTAGTATTAATCATTATTAGACCTTTATACAGTAAAATGGATCAATTTGACGGGTGAGGTTCATGATTGATGGTATGATCCAGGGAAGATAATAATGGTGGTTGTTCAGAAGCCGAAAAGAAGGATTTGCGGTTCCCATTCTTCTTGGTTTTGATAAACAATGATGTTTTCCTCAGTGAATCATTTTTCAGTGGTTTCAAACCCAAGAAAAGTAATATATGGTTAATAGAGGTATGGAAGATCCCATATCTATAGTTTATGTTAAGGGTGGAGGCTTAAGTGAAGCGCATGGTGATTCAGAATGGATCTAGGAAATTGTGAGAAACATGGCATGTAATCTGGGGCACAAACTATCTGGGTCCCCTCAACTTTGAGGATTGGGTTCCATCCAGAGTTAAGGTTCACATGAATTTTGATACATGTCAAAAAAACATTGGACACCTTCCATGTGACTCAGTATGTACTTTGGAGAGTACAAAAGCCTAGAAAAAAATACATGACCAGATGAAACACAATTTACTTTTAAAAAAATGCATCTTACTGTACACGGTCTGGTACATGGACACAACCACCGTACACAAAAACGATTAGAAAACATGGTTATGACATAGTGTGACTCAACACACCATGTACATGTTATACATACCATGTATATGGAGACTATATTAAATTTTAGTATCTTCCACACGAGCAGACACAAGAATAGTTGGGAACGTCATGTACCCCTGGTACACACCATGTACCCCATTAAATAGTGCTTGTGGCTCTTAGTTTTTATATTCTGGTCCAGCATAGATTGAGTATATTCCCTTGGAACTTTCTTTTAAGGTTATATCATAGAATTAAATCCATGTCACTAGATTTTGATCCCCTCTAGAGGTCGAGTCTCAGATAGAGTTTTGGTTTCGCTCTGTGAGACTGGAGTGCAATCCTATATCATCCTTATTTACCAAGGTAGAGTTTGTGGAATAGGAATGAACTCTAGAAGAAGGGAATTTATCCTCCATCTACCAAGTTTTATTGGAAGGGTTTATGGAATCATTCAAATATGATCCACTACATAGTGGGTTGATTCTGATTGGGTTCGTGGTGTCCCTAGAGATTTTGGGTATGACCTATTATCTACGTATCAGGGTACTCTTAGACTAGTTTTACTTCTTATATGGGAAACAATTATCAAGAAATTTTCATCGTGTGTCTCTAATGATATCATAGATAGTGTAGTGGATTTAACCAAAATGAACGTTTCTTCATGTAATATATTGTGGCTAACAGTTGGATAGGAATTCTCGATGGCGTGGTGTATTTACTGAGTATATTTTGGTGTTTATGTTGAAAATTTATTATTATAACTTGTATTGAGTTGACTATACTTGGTGTTTTTTTTGGGGTGTACTACAATGTATTGTTATACTCACCCATGCATGGGATTTACCTACATGTGTCATGCATTATACAGACGAAAACCTATTTGATGGTGTCCTAGGAGGATTGGGAGTGAGTGGAGTGTAGATTGATCTTTTCTGACTGAGGTAATTTATGATAGTTTTTATTTGACTTAGTCCTCTCCCTTGGACCAGGTTTCACTCTCACAATTTTTTCGGCTTTTATTTAGACCCCTCTTCCACTTTCAATACATTTACTATCATACTCCATTGTGGGATATTGGAAGAATGTATTAATTCATTCATTTTTTTACATTTTAGCATTGTGTGGGCTTAGAAATGTGTGTGTTTGTACATGAATCATAGGTTAATACCTCTCATTTATGGGATATGCCTACTCAGTCCTGGTCTCTAGCCCCTAGCTTATTGGAGGTGGGATTTGGGTAGTAATCGGTCGGACCACGGTGGGTCGGTTCATGACATATATTCCAATAGTATAATGTGAAAAATTGATATACATAGTGAAATTGGTAATATAATGTTTAAAAATTTGATTCAGTTAGATTAATATCTGAGAAGGAAAATTCATACTAAATACCCAATAACAAAAACAACATCAATACGTATTAACTTGAAGGAAAACTACTTGGGGTAATACCCCCCACACTTAGATTCACAAAGTGAATGAATAAAAAATGAAAACATTAAAATTTCTTGTAATAATAAAATATTCAATACCATTTCATGCAATAGAAAGACATCAATATAGTAATAAAGAAGATTTGAAAAATGATATAGAGATAAAAATAATGAACTTCCCTAATTGAAAAGTATCTATTAAGTCTTAAGAAAGAAACTCCTTTTTATTTGAAGAGAAAATGGGATTTTTCTATTCTGTTAATCCTTACCAGCTTCCTTCTTCAATGACATAGTCCAAGAAGACGAAGAACATATGTCCACCAAAAACATAGAAGACAATGATAGAGTAATAACATCACTTTGTTCTTAACAAAACAAGAAGACAAAAACCATGGTTTGACTCCCATGAAGCACAAAATTTTATGTCTTATGTTATACCTATTGGGATTCCAAATATCAAAATAAGAACTATGTTATTGAAAGAAAAAAATTGTTTAATTGAATGCCATAAAATCATGGGTTTACTCCCATGCAACAATAGTTTTAAAATCCTCATCTAGACTCTCCTAAAAAATATATCCATGGTCACAAGGAGGGTGTGATTTCTTATGTAGAAACCAACACAAATTCATTAACATTTTATTTTTAAAAAAAATTATATTTTTGGGAACCAAACTACTAAGGGAACACTTAAATCCCTTAATACTTACACAAATACCTAATTAACACCATTTAATATTAAGCAACTAATCAAGGGAGTTTTTAAGCGGAGAAATAAATTCATAACCGAATCTCACTTTCTTAATTGTTATAAAAAATTTAGACTCATCTATAAAAGAAGGAACACCCTCAAGATTTACCAAGAATAATATTAGGGGATTTAGTGATGACTTCTATATAACATGTTCATGAAGAGGGTTATCTAGAGAGACTAGTGACATTTCCAAATTAACAATAAAAAATGGTATCTATTCCAAACTATTCTTAATCCTACAAAGTGGATTAACACCCATATCAACTGAGTATGACTTATAAATGCAGGGAAGAGTTAATTTTTATTGATCTAAAAATTTCGGTTTTGTAATATTATAAGTCACTTCCATAATATCCACATTATTAAATATAAAATAATCAACAACTTATTCTAGAAAATTAAATCTTTTAAATCAAAAAGTTTGTGTTCAATATCTCCATGTTCCCATTAAAAAATTTAATTTTCAAAAACACTATTTTTTGAGTGTTGTAGTTTCATTTGAGGGGAAGAAATGTTCAATTCAGCTTTAATAAATTAAGAATCTCAAATTTTGAAATTTATAAAATTTTCACCAAGTTGGAAAATATTGTTTTCCATTTCAGTAAGCCAATCAATTGAAAAATATTTAATAAAATATAAAAGAGTTGAAAATTTATCAATCATTATTTCATCAAAACAAAATCCCTCATTTTTTTCAACACACACCATTTCAAAGATTGTTGGGTTTAATGTTTCAAAACTAGGAAGAGTGATTTTCAATGAATATTAAATAATTTCAGAATAATTTAGTTCTAATATATTTTTCTCCTCCAAAATATTCCTAATTTAATATTCAGGTTCTTTGTTATATATTTCAGAAAATCCTGGTGAGGGTTTTTAAAATTCATGTTCTCATTTTCTAGTTTATCTTCAACCCATGTAATAAAAATTTGAAAGCCCCTAAAATAATTAACTTTATAATGGATTATGTAGAGAATAAGACATCCCTCTTCAATATTTTTTACTTGTTTATTAACTCCATCAAACTAATTTTCATTAAAATTTACTTTAAATGTATTCAGTTCCCTAATTTCATTAAAAAAGATGGTGATGTTTTCTATTTTCTTGTTATCAGTTTCAAATTATTGAAGGATAGTGCATTTCCCTTCCATAAAATTAATATCATAATACACTTGACTTTCTCTCTCAATTTCTCCAAATTATTTTTCTTATTCATTTTTTTCAATTAATTATTGTTCCTTAAACATTTTTTCAACTCTAAGAACATTCATTCTAAGTTTTATTTTTATTTATTTGTTTTGGATAATCCATATTAATTAAATATTATTCAAATTATACTCGAAAATTAGGTTCATGATCAAATCAATATTTATTATTTTCAAAGTAATTAATTTGTTGTGGTTGATTATAGACACACACCCAAGAAGTGGGTCCGTGATAGCCACAACATACATAGAATAGTATAGTATGATTCCCATCCACAAATTCTTCTATTTTATTCAAACTCTCAATAATTTTTAATATAAATAGAAGATCAACATCAAGTGGTGAATCAGTTTAAACGCACAAAATAAAGTATAACAAGAAAAATTTGACATTTAGATCCATCAATGGGAAACCATTCACAATAACTCATCTTCTAGGGAATTTTATCAAAACAAATTTATAAACAAGAGTTTTCTAAAAAATTATATTTTTATGTTTTTTTCGAAATTTAATTTTATGTTTTTGACAAATTGGTCACATAAAGCCATCCCCATAAATAGTTCCAAAAATTAAGTTGTTCATCCATGAAAAATGCTGATGTTTAATTATTTATAAACTCATACTTACTACAATATAGTGGAAGGAAGAGTAGAACCCATGAGAAGGATGTTTACCAAATTTTCAAAACAAAACCCACTGTA
Organism: Viscum album; assembly: GCA_963277665.1. Lineage (NCBI taxonomy): Eukaryota > Viridiplantae > Streptophyta > Magnoliopsida > Santalales > Viscaceae > Viscum > Viscum album. The sequence continues at coordinate 645,369,153 of OY728138.1, forward strand.
AACAATGGTTTAAATTTTCTTTTATTTTTTATTTTTTACTATTAGAAAGGAAGAAAATGTTTTTATGTTGACCAAGACTATGCAAAAAAGTTATTTGAAACAAAATGAAACATAATTGTAGTGTAAATGGAAAAAACAAGGGTTGGAAAAAAGTGTTCAGGCCTAAATCTCAGTGAAAACTAATACTACCCATCTTAAATGAAATTTTCTTCATAGAATATGTTAGTTGATATTACAAACTCATAAAAGGGTTGGTTTAATATCACTATCTAGGTGATAAAACACACGAAAAGATGAAATCCAAGAGTTTCCTACTCCAAAAATCATCAAGATTGAATGTATTTTTAAGAATTTAAATTGGTATAAATCTCTCCGAAACATTCCATAATTTTTGAAATTATAGTTTGAGAAATACATTCATGATCATTCATTCTGAATGATCATGGAGTTTTTTAATAAATAAAAAAATATTCTAAAGAATTTTAATTGAATTTAGAATCAATATCACCGATTTATTTTTATTTCATAGAAGAAAAGATAAAAAGAATTAAAAAGTATAAAATACACTAATACAAAAACGGTCAAGGGAAGCGCCACCTTATATCAGATCTAAGAAAAACCCGTTGATAAAGAAACCCTATATCAGTGCTAAAATTTTATCACTGATAATGATTCCCTGTATCGGTGCTAAAATTTTAGCACGGATAGAGGGTAACCATTATCAGGGATAAAAATGTGCTGATAAAGACACCCTTTATCAACACTAGAAAAGCACTGATATAAAAGGCTTGTAATAGCGCTAAAATGTTAGCACTCATACATGAAGGATTTATCAGCATTTTTTTAGGGCTAATAATGAGGACCTTTATCAGCGCTAAAAAAGCACTGATAAAACCAGAGTCACATATTTTATAAAATCATTCGCACAGTGTCCTCGGTTTATCGCGACCTAAAGCTCTCGCGGTACTATAACCATACGACTCCCCTCCACCGCCCCCAATCTTCACTTTGCCAGACCTCTGCCGCCCCTGATCTTCACGTTGCCGGACCTCCACCAACCCCAATACTCATGTTGTCGGACCTCCTCCGCTATCCCTTCTCCTAATCCTTTCCCTCTAACCCCTTCAGTGGATCCCCCTCCCCACAAACCCTACTTCTCCTTCTCTTTGCTCGACCCTACTCCCCTCAAACCCCACTCCTCAATTTCTCTTCATTTGGCGGCTCCTCCCATGTACCACCACCTCGGGAAGTTTTCAACTATGTGGTAAGTGATTCAATTATTTTACATTATTATATTATTTTGATATGCTTTCATAGTTTCATGAATGTGTTCTATGTATTACATTTTTGGTGCAAAATATGGTTTGGAAAGGTTTTGAGATCTACAGGTGAAGAATTTTTTTAGAAGGAATGTTTTTATGTTTCATGTAATCTTTGTTGAGGTGTTTTTTAAATATATTTTATGTCTTGTGTGAACGGTGTGAAATGAGTTTTCAAAGAGAATTAACGGTTTGAATGTGGATTTTATAAGATAAATTCATTTTTGTTTCATGTTGTATTTTTTTGAACCTAATATGTGTCTTTCAATTGTGAATGTGATTTGAAACATGTTATAAAATGGATTTTATGTGAGTATGAATTCGAAAGGGGATTTTTTTCATGGAAATGGTTTGATTCCATATGTGTTATTCTTATTGTGTTTCCAAATGTGTTTCATAAATTTTTGAAAGTGGTGTGAAATGTGTTTCTAAATGGTTTTAGTGTGCATGTGAAATGGAAATTTGATTTTGTGTAAAATAGTGGTTTTGATGTGAGATTTCGATCATTGGATCCATGTGAAAATGTGAAAATGTGAAAGTGGTGATATCATTATGTGATTATGATGTTTGGAATGTGTATGTGAAAGTGGTGATATTGTTATTGTTAAGATAAATTGAGTCTTAGATTGAAAATACTTCAAGAAATTTTTTACGGAGCAATTATATCTAGATTCGATGGTATTGGGTAAGTCCATGGAGATTCCCAACCTCATCTAAGGTTATTAGACATTGACTCAATATACTAATAATATTTCTAAACATGCTCAGTTTTCACTTGAAGTGGTGTCAAACAAGAATTTTATGTCCCAAAGGGTTTATATGGGTCTTCGATCAGATATCCAATATCAAGTATTTATGCTAATGATTACCTAAAATTTTGATGTTCTAGATAGGGATGTGATGGAAGAAATTTACATGACTATTATGTTAGGGTTAACTAGAGTTACATATATTCCCAATGGTAGTATTAGTGGTTCCTATAGGTGGAATAGAAATTTTAATGAGCCTCATAGTGAAAATAGTGATGGTGGTATTTTATAGAAAACTTCCTCCAGATCATATATAGTGTCTAGTAAAGGCTAAATGACTTTTTCCAATGTAGAATAATTGATCACTCGAATCATTATTGCATGGAATCATTGAGGATTTACATCTCACATAGACATTAAACCCACTTGAAGAGGGTTTTACAAGTTTTTACTACCCTGTGTAGTGGAATGGAAGAATAAATATTGAGAGGTACCAAATCATAGCAATATTATCCAATAACAATGGGATCCAAGAAATATGTATTAGGAATGAAACAACTTCATGCAGTGAATTAATCTCTAGTAAGAACTGATGTGGGTCATGCAACAGTGATAGGCACCATTTCCATTTCTTTTTCTTTAGTGTATGTTTTATTTGATATTGGTTCCCATCATTATTTCATATCAAACCTTATTATAGAACTATTTAAATTTATAAGAGAGATCATGGATTATGCGATAGATATTATAACATCACTCTTGATAAAGAGGGGGTAAGGTCTCTGATTCCCCTCTCATGCTTTTGCTTTTTCAGAGATGTAGATCATATGATATTTTTTAGTTCTTAAAATGATTCCCATATATGTTATTCTCAGAATGGACTGGCTGGTTTCTAAAAAATCTTGGATTTAGAATTATCATCGGTCGGTGTCCTTCACAGCCCCTGATGGGGAATTCCATGTTTTGCATAGAGAATCAGACCTGTGGTCTACTCAAGCTAGACCTCTTCTTCCAGAGTTGAGTGGGATGATATCCTTTTATGCTATTGAATTGTAGTAGGAAGCCTATTATAGTGAACTTCCCCTAGTAACTATTTAATTTCCAAAAGTGTTTTCTTCAATCTTTTTTGGTCTACTACTAGAGGGATAGGTGGAGTTCTCTATCAACTTGGTGATGGTTACAAAACCAATATCTATTCTATCATACCATTTAGAACTAGTTAAATTGAAGGAACTAAATAATCAGTGGAATGAATTGGTTTCCAAATTCTTTATTTAACCTAGTGTGTTTCATTGGGATGAACCAGTGCTTTTCACCAAGAAGGTCATAGGAACCCTTCACTTGCGTGTTGATTACCAGAATCTCAATTGGGTTATGATCAATAAAATGTATATGTTGATATATATTTATGACTTATTAGATCTTCTAAAGTGGGGGAGTGGTTCTCTATGATCGGTCTTTAGTTTGGTTAACACCAGCTCAGGATCAAGGAGTTTGATATTCTGAAGACATCATTTTGGAGTAGGTATAGCCACTATGAGTATTTTTTATGCCATTTAGCTGAACCAACACTTCATATATATTTATGGTGATGATGAATAGATTTTACCCTAGTATCTAAACTATTTTTTTATAGTATTTATGGATGACATCATGGTTTATTCTAAAATTGTGGATGATCATATACCTAATTTGTTAATAGTTTTTGACATCTTGATGAATCACCAATTTTATGCCATGTTGTCAAAGTGAAAATTCTAGATTTAGGAGGTGAATTTATTTGGCCATGTGGTCTCAGAACATGGTATCTCTGTTGATCTTAAAAGGTTAAAGCTATCATGTCATGGGAGGAACCATAGAATGTCTTTGAGAATTAATACATCTTGGGTGTACTGTATTATTAACACCAGTTTTAGATTTATGTGTGACTATATAATTATTATATTTTCTTATTATTTCTTACACACCACCACCTGAGTTGAGTAACTTGATTGAATTACATATGGTTACTTTGATTCTGTTGTGGATATGGTTTTTTATGTGTTTGTGACATGTGTATGTGTGGATATATGGGTATTTAGGCATGATGATATTGAATGTAGGGAAGATGCCTAGGAGTGGTAGATGTATCATTCTTGATTATTATGGTGTTTGGACTGAGGTGATTTGAGGAATCTATAATGAATCTAAAGTAATTATACATAATTAATTCCATATTGCAGAGATTATGAGAATCCGTTCTTTGCTTATGGAGTTGGATACTGGTTTTCATCCATATGTATTTTTTGTTGGTGAGGTATAAAAGGATGGACTAGTTGACCATAGAAGGGTTGACCCAATAGAGGAGGATGAGCCATATAGGATGATTCCATGTGAGTTTTACCATCTATGAAAAAGTGATTATCACCGCAAACCCCTTTTTGTTTTGAAACTGTGTAGATTTTGACGGAGGGGTCTATCCTAGTTCTTTTGATTTCGAAATCTTTATCGGAAATGGTTAGGCTCTATTAATCTCTATTTTTATAAGGAAGTGGTTCTCTTATATTGTATTTGGAAGTCTTGTTTTGTGTACTTGAACCATAAATAATAATATTCGAGATTCAAATAGGATGGAGATGAATAAAGATTGGCTGTATGCTAATCATTTGACAATAAAGATTGGCTGTATTCAACCCATCCCTACCTTAAACTTTAAATAATCCACTTTGGAGCCATTAGAAACCGAATATGAATTTATTATAGAACAATATTTATAGATTTTCCAAAGGTGCCCCTCACCCCTCTTATAAAAGGTCACTCCCCCTTTTCATTAATTCACACCTTCAAAGCCTTTTGGATCAGCCAAAACCTGCCCAAATACTCTCTAAACATTCCTCACTACAACTTAGAGGCATTAGTTCGATCAGAAAGCCAACCTATGGAGCCCTTTTGATCAAATCAAAAGGAAGAACACGAAGAAGAGGTAATGTTTTCACCACCCTTTTTCAAATTCCTTTCTTCTTCAACTTCTTCTTTATTTGTTATTCCCATTCTAAAATAATTAATCCAGTATCGCCTATATACTATAATATTATTATAAATATGGTACAACCATATTCATTATTCTATCCATCCTTTGAATGACATGTCACCATACGTGCGTATGTATGGCTTACCGTCTCCACGTCGTGGTGTAATTGTTATTCAATATATTATTATTTGGATGGGTATAATAATGATTTGTAATTCATGTAAATAATAAATATAACAAGATAATGATTCTGTATATATGATATACCATCCAGTTAAATATTATTTTAATATCAAAATAATGATATTGTTGATCATGCATACGTACGGACTACCGTCTCCACGAACGTGATGAGATTCATTCTCCATTGTATCCATCCAAGTATAATTCTAATTTGATGATTAATAATATTATATAAGGACTTGATATCATTCTGGATATAAATAAGATATAAACTATCCATGATAGACACATCTTACGTAACAAAACATATAAAAGAAAACAAGTAAGTTAACCCCCGAAACAATGATAATACTAAGATATTATTAACAAATCAATGTTAAAAGATCATATATGATAACATAATAATGTATATGATTCTTGAATAATTTAATAACAATTATTTCACCATTATACAGGAGGTTAACCTACCCCCAACCAAGGAAAAGTAAAAGGTAAGGGTTTATTTCGCAATCTCTTCTTTATCAGAGGTTGTTTATATGTAATAATCTACTGGGATTTATTTATCACCCACATCCATGTTTCTTCAAAATTTATTTCAAAACATTTTTACTATTTACAATAATATGGGGTAGATTCATTTATACACTTGTTTGGATTTTTATAAGAGGTTTATAAAGGAATCTTTCTGTCATTTTCCAAACAAGGTGCTTTTTAACCTTTTTGACAGAATTAAGGTAAGAATGTTTTTTTAACTTATAAGGAGGGTGTAGCTATTTTCCGCTGTTATAAAATTGTTGAAGCTTCCTTTACAAGATTATAATAATATTTTCAAAGGAAATGTTTTATTTTATAAATATATGACTCTTAAATGATTTCAAAATAGAAAGAGATATTTCTTTAAAAATAGTTTTGATTTCATCTAGGTCAACATCCTTTGATGGATTTTAAGTTTATTTGGAGTTGATATTGCATGTTATTATTTGATTAGTAGAATATCCATGTGAATAAGTAAATGACATTATTTTATTTTATTTTTTCCATACTATGTTTAAGTTCATGTTTAAAAGGCTTTTGTTTTAGTTATACATTGCCTTAAATGTTTATTCTTATTTATGAAAGCTTCCTCTATATTGTTATCCTTGCTGGGCATTTGAGCTCACCCCTTTTCTGTGTTTTATTTTTCCTAGGATGTGTAGAAGTAAATTATGAATGACCTGCAGGGATAGTATGAGGGGATAAGAGTGTGGACTATGGAGACTATGTTGTTGTAGTTTTCATTTTTATGATGTAATATAAAACTTTATGAATATATCTAGTGTTTCGAAGGCTACTAAACTAATCAGTCTTTTGAGATTTGATCTTTCTTGTGATCATGCCAATGTTAAGAAATAATGCATCGACTCTGGGTAACTGGGGTCGGGACGTTACAGTTGGTATCAGAGGAAGTTTAGTACAAACCTTGGAGGCTAGATTTAGACAAACTCTGATTAGAGCACATAGATTTAAGATGGACTTTGAGGATTAGTATAGAAGAACTTCAAGAATTTTGGTATTATAGAGATTTTGTGAGTTTTCGGAGTAATACATCCCTATCTGGATACGAGTAGGTAGAGGAGGCTCTAGCACAGATGTACCTAGGGTTAAAACATGAAAACACTGCTTTGAGCTAGACTCGAACGGGAACTGGTGCATGACAACGGGCCTTGCTACACTCTTGGTTATGACACTACCGGGGGATATGCTTATGATAACTATCATTTTCATTACAAATCATTATGAAGGTTTTATGAGTATATACTTCCTCCAAGAAAACATTTTTATGATTATGGATTATATCCATAAATGGTTCAATTTATGTTAAGTGTTTTTTAAGTATGGAATTATGTATTTTGATTCATAAACTGATCTAGCTTATGCCATTGTTTATAAATGGCGCCTAGTGGAAGAAATGGAAACTGTATCAATGCACGCACTCCATGAAGGGATTTCCCTCCTGCTCAAGATAATTATAGTGGAGATGGTGATGCAACTAGTGCCGATCATCTAATCACCATACTGGGACAACTCACTCAGGTTATGAATAATAACCTTACCCGTATGGAGCACCTTGATCTACAGCATGGAGGAACAATGTTAGATCGCTTCATGAGGCAACAACCACCAACATTCAATGGGAGTAAAAATCCCTTAGTAGCTGTGCAATGGATAAGTTCCCTAGAAAAAATATTTTAGGCTTTGGGAAGTAGTGAAAGGGAAAAAGTTATCATTGCTGTTTACCGCCTCACTAAAGATGCTGATCAATGGTGGTCATTGATTCAAAACATAAAGGAAGATGATGAAGTATCAAATATGGAATGGAGGGAGTTCAATGATATGTTTTTAGAAAAATACTTTCCTTGTGACCATCGAGCAGATATGGAAAGGTAATTTCTGAGTCCGAGACAATAGGAGGATGATAATGTCATAATGTATGAGCCTAACTTTACATGGTTATCAAGGTATACTGGAGATTATATACATAACCCAAGAAGTAAGATTGATCTTTTCTTTTATGGGTTAAATCCATTTCTCTGTTGAGAATTAGTCTCACAATCCTTCTCGTCGTACGAAGACATTGTCTCATGTGCTATCAAGATAGAGAAATAATTCTCTATGTCATATGACATTAAATCAAAGAATGAGAAGAAGAGATCTGCTGATAAATCTGGGAATGGAAATAAAGGGAATAATGGAAAAGTTGAACATCTATCCTACAGTAAATGTGTGAAGAAACACCTCGGTACTTGCCTAAAAGGAAAGAGAGTCTGTTACAAGTGTGGTGAAAAAGGCCACCAAGCTCGTGATTGCAAGGGGAAGAAGGAAGCTACCGATGTCCAATGCTACAACAACAAGGAGATGAGACATTATGCAAATGAATGTCCTAAGCGTCAGAGGGACTTACCTCAGAAAAGGCCAAGGGATCAAGGCCAAGATTATGCTATCACTACTGCTGAGGTAGAAGCTCCGATAGACATAGTGGCATGTAATTTAATGGTTTCCTCAAGTTTAGCAAATGCATTATTTGATTCTGGATCATCACATTGTTTCATATCTTACCAGTTTTCTAAGAAAATTAGATATTTAGAATTTGATTTAACAAGGGATTTATTAGTTAAAACTCATAAGGGAAGTATCATTACAACAATGTTTTGTGAATCAGTCCCCATTAGAGAACATAAATGTTCTTTATCCACTGATCTCATCGTCATACCTATGATTGAGTTTAATATAATCCTCGGTATGGATTGGTTTTCAGACCATGATGCGAAGATTTATTATAAGAAGAAGGAGGTTCCAATTTTTGATGATGATGATAAAGAAAGACCTTATCTTTAGAGCAGAATCTTCACCACCTAATTCTTATCTAGATCCACCCCCAATAGATCAACAAAATTCAATTATTGATGAGGAAGAGAAATAAATAACTTTGGGTGAGGAAAGGAATGTTCAAATAGAGGATGTACCTATTGTGAAAGAATATGTAGATGTGTTTCCGGAAGATTTACCTGGACATCCTCCAGAACGAGAACTTGAGTTTTCTATTGATTTAATTCCTAGATCAAGGCCGATATCTAAGACCCCTTATAGAATGGACACTATGGAATTAGTCTTACTAAAGAAAGAACTAGCGTAATTGAGTAATAAGGGATTTATTTGACCTAGTGTTTCCCCATGGGGAGCCCCTGTTCTTTTTGTTAAAAAGAAAAAAGATGGATCTATGAGGTTATGTATCGACTACATGGAGATCAATTATATAACAATAAAGAACAATTATCCCCTACCTCGCATTGATGATTTATTTGACCAACTACATGGAGCTCAATACTTTTCAAATATTGACCTTCGATCTGGATACCTTCAGTTATGTGTGAAAAAGGAAGACATTCCGAAGACAACATTTCGAACCAGGTACAGGCATTACGAGTTTACAGTAATGCCTTTTGGATTGACTAATGCACCCTCTGTATTCATGGATCTGATGAATAGAATTTTCAAGGAATATCTCAATAAATTTGTTGTGGTATTTATTGACGATATCTTGGTATACTCCAAAAGCTACTAAGATCATGAAAATCACTTGCATATTATCCTGAAGACTCTGAGAAGACATGAATTATAAGGGAAGTTTAGCAAGTGTGAATTCTGGCTTCAGGAGATTTCTTTTCATGGCCATATTGTCTCTAAATATGGAATCTCTGTTGATCCTTCTATGAACAAGGCAATCCATGAATGGCCAACACTGACGAGTATACCTGAGGTATGTAATTTTATTGGTTTAGCAGGTTATTATCAATGATTCGTCCAAAATTTTTCCCGGTTGGCTTACCCATTAACAAAACTCACACGTAAAGGGGTTAAATTTGTTTGGACAAAAGAGTGTGAATAATGTTCCGAAGAACTAAAGAGAAGATTAGTCAATGCTCCTATATTGACTCTACCATCAGGGAATGATGGGTTCGTTATTTATAGTGATGCATCGAAGAAAGGACTTGGTTGTGTCCTTATGTAGAATGATAGGGTTATTGCCTATGCATCACGACAGTTGAAACTTCATGAGAAAAGCTATCCTACTCATGATCTTGAGTTAGCTGCTGTGATCTTTTCATTGAAGATATGGAGGCACAACCCCTATGGTGAAAAATGTGAGATTTATACTGATCACAAGAGTTTGAAGTATATTATCTCACAAAAAGAACTCAACATGAGGCAAAGGAGATGGCTTGAATTACTTAAGGATTATGATTGTACGATAAACTACCCATCAGGGAAAGCAAACAAGGTGGTAGATTCTTTGAGAAGAAAATATCATGGAGTTTTGAAAAATATTGGAATTGAAAGGGATCCAATTTTCAGGGATCTAGTGAAGATGGACATGGGAATAACCAGGGAAGGTGAAACCTTAATGCTTTTTCAAATGGTTGCCACACCATCTTTACTAGAAAGGATTAAGAGTTCTCAGACCGATGATAATGTATTTAAAAAGAAGATTAAAGCTGTGAATGATTGGAGATTGGGAGAATTTGTGTATAAAGAAGGAATTTTGAAATTTGGGAAGAGACTTTGTGTTCCCAATATACCTGATCTAAAAAGGGAATTGTTGGATGATGCTCATAGTTCCAATTTATCTATACACCCTGGGAGCACCAAAATGTATAGATATTTGAAGGAAAATTTTTGGTGGGACAACATGAAGAGGGAGATTGCTGATTTTGTGTCATGATGTATAGTTTGTCAACAAGTGAAAGCTGGAAGGCAACAGCCTGGAGGAGTCATGCAACCTCTTCCCATACCAGAGTAGAAATGGGACAATATTACGATGGAATTTTTCATGGGGCTTCCAAAGACTCCTAGAAGGAACGATGCATTATGGGTCATTGTTGATCATCTTACCATGCCAGCACATTTTCTTGCTATAAGGGAAGACTTTCCACTTGAATGACTAGGAAGACTGTATATTAATGAAGTTGTGAGACTTCATGGAGTACCCCTATCGATTGTTTCTGATCGTGATCCCCGTTTTACTTCAAGAATTTGGAAAAATCTTCAGAAATCCTTGGATGCCGAACTTTATTTTAGCACTGCCTACCACCCTCAAACAGATAGACAATCAGAACGAACTATTCAAACCTTAGAAGACATGTTGAGATCCTGCTCACTTGACTTTCAGGGTATGTGGGATCAATATTTATCTCTGGTAGAATTTTCCTATAACAATATCTTCCATTCAAGTATTCATATGGCACCATATGAAGCGTTATATGGAAAGAGATGTCGCACACCAACCTGTTGGGATGACGTTGGTGAAAGAAAACTTGTAGGCCTAGAACTGGTGGGGGAAACGATAGAAAAGGTGATGGTAATCCAAAAACATATCAAAGCAGCTCAAAGTAGGCAGAAGAGCTACGCCGATAATCGAAGGAAGGATTTGGAATTTCAAGTCAGTGATCATGTTTTCCTGAAGGTATCTCCATGGAACGGAGTCATACGTTTTGGTAAGAAAGGTAAATTGAGTCCCAGGTACATCAGACCTTTCAAAAATCTAGAACGAATTGGGGTTGTAGCTTACTGTTTGGAAATGCCGCCAAGTCTCTCCAAAGCTCACGATGTGTTCCAGATATCACTATTGAGGAAATACATGCCTGACCAAACGCATGTACACACCTATGAGGAATTAGAACTGGAACCCGATCTGTCTTATTGCGAAGAGCCCGTCAATATTCTTGATACGATAGAACAAGTACTGAGAAACTGGACGACTCGTCTGGTAAAAGTCTTGTGGAGAAACCATAAGATGGAAGAGGCAACGTGGGAACCTGAGAAACTTATGATGAAGAACCACTCGAGTCTTTTCATGCGGTAGTATTCTAGAAATTTCAAGGACAAAATTATTTGATGGAGGGGAGAATGTAACACCCCAAGCTTCTACGGTACGCTTCTCTTTGAATAATGTAGTAGCGTGTGTTGTACGCAACATCGAGTTCTAATACACAACAACCAATCAAACTAGCGGTTATGAATAGTAATACCCACTTTTTGAAATTTTAAAATTTTATTTTTCAAAATGGACTTCATTTTTGGATTCGGAATATCAAATTTAGCCTAGGGTGAATTTTTGATATTTTCCGAAAAACTTCATTTTTTTGATGAATAGTAATACCAGTAAGTGGTAGTTAAAAAACTGAATTTTTCATAAAACTTAATTTTACCGCTTCTGTGAGTAGAATTTCAAAAATCAGAGAGACATGGTTAATATCAAGGAGTAAAATTTTGTTCAATGAGATGAAAATAATTTTTGGTGAATAGTAACTTTATACTTTTATTTACCACGGTTAAAAGTAAATGGGGTAATTAAGGGTAAAAATACTTTTAATATTACCCTAACACATGTCCTAATTCTATTGGACAAGTGTATCTCGACCATAAACAACCTTAGGAATAAAATGTTATCATTTAGGTCCACTTGGATTAGATTAGGATATTTATTATTATTTAATTCAAAGAAGAGTTAAAAGAGTTAAAATCAATGTTTATTTACTAAAAAAATTTTAATATAGGGTTATACATAAGATAAATTAGATTGTAAATATTCATTAGAAAGATAAATAGATTTCCTATATAATGGTATTTTAGTTATACTTTTTAGACATTAAATAATTTAATTTATTTATGACAAAATGATGATGCAGTAATTACCATAATAGGGAAAAATTAAAATAATTGATATTATAAACACCGAAATAAATAATATTTCAAAATTTTTCTGAATTAAACTAATTTTCTAGGAGAATATGACATGTTAAGATTTATTTAATTACATTTTTCGAAGTAATCATTCTGTTATGATTTTTTCAAAAAATCAATTATTGAATAGTGTCAAAATTGACATAAAAGAGTTTTTAAAACAAATATTATATTATTAACTGATATTAAATTTCTAAAAATCTACAGATCAGCCAAGAGACTTATATCATGATAGGTGTATAATTAATTGACCACTTGGGGGTCGATTGGAGGTATATAGTATGTTTATTAACTATATATTATAAAAATACAAAGTGACATGGTAAGTGTCAAACTAATTAACTAAGAGTTAAAACTAAAAGATAAGGTTAATATAATGAACCAAACCTGTCTAACTGGTTGAGTGGTTTTCGACCCATAACTACCTTAAAATTTAAATAATCCACTTTGGAGACATTAGAAACTGAATATAAATTTATTATAAAATAATATTTCTAGCTTTTCCAAAGGTGCCCCTCACCCCTCTTATAAAAGGGTACTCCCCCTTCTCATTAATTCACACCTTCAATGCCTTTTGGTTCAGCCAAAACCTACCCAAATACTCTATAAACTTCCCTCACTAAAACCTAGAGGCCTTAGTTTGATCATAAACCCAACCTAAGGAGCCCTTTTGATCAAATCAAAAGGAAGCACCCGAAGAATATGTAATGTTTTCACCGCCCTTTTTCAAATTCATTTCTTATTCAACTTCTTCTTTCTTTGTTATTCCCATTCTAAAATAATGAATCCATTATCTCCTATATACTGTAATATTATTATAAATATGGTACAACCATATTCAGTATTCTATCCATCCTTTGAATGACATGTCACCATACGTGCATACGTTTGGCTTACCGTCTCCATGTCGTGGTGTAATTGTTATTCAATATATTATTATTTGGATGGGTATAAGAATGATTTGTAATTCATGTAAATAATAAATAAAACAAGATAATGATTCTTTATATTTGATAAACCATCCAATTAAATATTATTTTAATATCAAAAGAATGATATTGTCGCTTGTGCGTACATACGGACTACCATCTCCACGAATGCGATGAGATTCTTCTATGGTACGCTTCTCTTTGAATAATGCAATAGCATGTGTCGTACGCAACATCGAGTTCTAACACACCACAACCAATCAAACTAGACATTATGAATAGTAATACCAACTTTTTTAAATTATTAAATTTTATTTTTGAAAATGGACTTCGTTTTTGGATTTGGAATATCGAATTTAGCCTAGGGTGATTTTTTGGTATTTTTCTGAAAAAATTCATTTTTTTGATGAATAGTGAAACCACTAAGTGGTAGTTAAAAAACTGAACTTTTCATAAAACTTAATTTTACCGCTTCTGTGAGTGGAATTTCGAAAATTCAAGAGACACGGTTAATATCAAGGAGTAAAATGTGAATCAATGAGATGAAAATAATTTTTGGTGAATAGTAACTTTTTACTTTTATTTACCACGATTAAAAGTAAATAGGGTAATTAAGGGTTAAAATATTATTAATATTACCCTAACACATGTCCTAATTCTATTGGACAATTGTATCTCGACCAAAAAATACCTTAGGAATAATATATTATCTTTTAGGTCCACTTGGATTAGATTAGGATATTTATTATTATTAAATTCAAATAAGAGTTAAAAGAGATAAAATCAATGTTTATTTACTAAAACATTTTTAATATAGGGTTATACATAAGATAAATTCGATTGTAAATATTTATTAGAAATATAAAAATATTTCCTACATAATGGTATTTTATTTATAATTTTTAGACATTAAATAATTTAATTTATTCATGACACAATGATGATGCAGTAATTACCATAATAGTGAAAAATTAAAATAATTGATATTATAAACACCCAAAAAATATAATTTGAGACTCTTTATCAATTACACTAATTTTTAGTATAATATGAAATGTTAGGATTGATTTAATTAACTTTCTTTGAAGTAATTATTCTTTTATAAGTTTTAAAAAAATCAGTTATTGAATAGTGTCAAAATTGTCATAAAAGAGTTTTTAAAACAAAAATTATATTATTAATTGATATTCAATTCCTAAAAATCTAAGGCTCGGCCAAGAGACATATATCATGATAGGTGTATCATTAATGGACCACTTGGGGGTCTCTTGTAGGTATATAGTAAGTTTATTAACAATATATTATAAAAATACAAAGTGACATGGTAAGTGTCAAACTAATTAAGTAAGAGTTAAAACTAAAAGATAAGGTTAATATAAAAACCCAAACCTGTCTAACTTCTATTGGTTGAGTGGTTTTCGACCCATACAAACCTTAAACTTTAAATAATCCACATTGGAGCCATTAGAAACCGAATATGAATTTATTATAACATAATATTTCTAGCTTTTCCAAATGTACCCCTCACCCCTCTTATAAAAGGGCACTCCCCCTTTTAATTAATTTACACATTAAAAGCCTTTTGGTTTGGCCAAACTCTGCCCAAATACTCTCTCAACATCCCTAACTACAACCAATAGGCCTTAGTTTGATCAACAATCCAACCTAAGGAGCCCTTTTGATCAAATCAAAAGGAAGAACCCGAAGAAGAGGTAATGTTTTCACCACCCTTTTTCCAATTCATTTCTTCTTCAACTTCTTATGTCTTTGTTATTCCCATTATAAAATAATGAATCCATTATCTCCTATATACTGTAATATTATTATAAATATGGTACAACCATATTCAGTATTCTATCCATCCTTTGAATGACATGTCACCATATGTGTGTACGTACGGCTTACCATCTCCACGTCGAGGTGTAATTGTTATTCAATATATTATTATTTTGATGCATATAATAATGACTTGTAATTCATGTAAATAATTAATATAACATGAAAATGATTCTGTATATATGATATACCATCCAATTAAATATTATGTTAATATCAAAAGAATGATATTGTCGCTCGTGCGTACGTACAGACTACTGTCTCCACGAAAGTGATGAGATTCATTCTCCATCATATCCATCCAAGTATAATTCTCATTTGATGTTTAATAATAGTATCTAAGGACTTGATATCATTCTGTATATGAATAAGATACAACCTATCCATGACAAACACGTCTTACGTAACAAAACATATAAAATAAAATGACTATGTTAACACCCGAAACAATGATAATACTAAGGTATTATTAACAAATCAATGTTAAAAGATCATATATGATAACATAATAATGTATATGATTCTTGTATAATTTAATAAAAATTATTTCACCATTATATAGGAGGTTAACCTAACCCGAACCAAGGAAAAATATAAGGTAAGGGTTTATTTCGCAATCTCTTCATTATCCGAGGTTGTTTATACGTAATAATCTACTGGTATTTCATTATCATCCACATCCATGTTTCTTCAAAATGTATTTCAATTTTTTTTTTAATATTTACAAGAATATGGGTTAAAGTCATTTATACCCTTGTTTGACTTTTTATAAGAGGTTTATAAAGGAATATTTCCGTCGTTTTCCAAACAAGGTGATGTTTAACCTTTTCGACAGAATTAAGGTAAGAATGTTTTCTATAACTTATACGGCGGGTGCAGCTATTTTCCACCGTTATAAAATCGTTGAAGCTTCCCTTACAAGATTATACGAACATTTTCAAAGGAAATGTTTTATTTTATAAATATATGACTCTTAAATGATTTCAAAATAGAAAGATATATTTCTTTAAAAATAGTTTTGATATCATATATGTCAACATCCTTTGATGAATTTTAAGTTTATTTGGAGTTGATTTATTATGATACAATACTTCCATATTTTATTGATGGTTTTAGGATATATTTGACTATGGATGTGTTATTTTTATACCATTCATGGTTCATGAAGAAAGTGTTGACATTTCTTATGCTAGTTTTAATACGAATGTTTATGTTATGTTGAAACCTGTTCATATGAGGAATGCATTGGAATTAATAAGTGATGGGTGGAGCCTGCTATAGCTTCTCGATGCATCGGTAGGTCTCATGAGACAAACTAGTGTCTTGGAACAAGACCTTGAAAAAAATCTTATTTGTAGTCCTGGCACGAGGCCTTGGCTATGTGGTTATGATAGTCCGACATTATGCTTTCTGTCATTATGAAAGTGGTTATTGATATTGCATGTGATTACTCGATTAGTAGAATATCCACGTTAAAAAGTAAATGGAATTATTTCAATTTATTTTTGCCATACTATGTTGAAGTTCAAGTTTAAAAGGATTTTGTTTTAGTTATACATTGCCTTAAATGTCTATTCTTATTTATGAATGTTTCCACTATATTGTTATCCTTACTGGGCATTTGAGCTCACCCCTTTTCTATGTTTAATTTTTTCCAGGATATGAAGAAGTAAATTATAAATGATCTACAAGGATAGTATGAGGCGATAAGAGTGTGGACTATGGAGGCTATGTTGTTGTAGTTTTCATTTTTATGATGTAATGTAAAACTTTATGAATATATCTAGTGTTTCCAAGGATATTAAACTAATCGGTCTTTCGAGATTTGATCTTTCTTGTGATCATGCCAATGTTATGAAATAATGCACCGACTCTGGGTAACTGGGGTCGGGGTGTTACACCAAGGGTATCAAATTTATTAAGTAAGAAAGAAAGAACACAAGAACACAATATAGACTCGAATGCATAAGTAAAGGATGAGAGAAACTATCCGAGGAGGCCGAGCCTGCTGAACTAGGTTGTAGCGATCAAGTCTGTCACAAAGAGTCAGCCCCATCCACTCCTGGATAGACTCACGAATGCACACAAGAAGGATACAACAACATACATATCAAGGAAAAGATAAACTAGTACATTGACAAGATTTACAAACCAGATCATGGATAAGGAAATAAAGAATTTAAATACTATTACCCCTTGAAGAGTAGCAGTCGAAGAACCAAAATACCGGGACGATCACCACTGAGTCTCCAGCAGAAAAGAATTTTGGTTGTAGGAGGTGGTTCGTGCTGTGGTAGTGGGGAGTGCGGGTGCCAGAAGACTCATAGGTAGCTTGTCCTTCTTTATCGCAGAGTCAAAACAGAGCGAAGATTCACCGGGGAAGACTCACAGAACCTAGATGATGAACCCAAGAGAGCCACACCATCACGCCGAGAGAATAAAGGCAATGAATTAACAACAGAAAGGGGTCAGGCAGTTCAGCGGATTAGCGGGGTTGATGTTGCGTGTAAGACGGAGATCATCGGGATGGTTCGCGTAACCGAGGTGAGGCCAGTGCATCAGACATGTGAAAAATATAAGAGGACAAGCGTAGAGTGAAACGGATCGAGGCCAGCTAGAAGAAACACAACAGGAAATATCCAAGCCATTGGATCTTCGGCAATCAATAGTCCTTGCTAATAGGTAAAGAAACAACAAAAACCGGGTTCCAAACACAGCGAACTAGGAAACAAGGCCGAACCGAAAATGTGAAAAGAACCCCAGGTAAAAAATCCATTCAAATTACATAATAATCCAATTATATAGAAAATGAAAATAAGAATAAGTGTATATAATTACAATATGAAAATGCATGCAAGAGGTGCAATTTCAATAGTTGGTGTTGCATGGCAATAAGAAAAAGTAAGTGCCAAATTTGTGGGAGTGTGGCAGTAGTTGTGCTCTACAATGGATCTACTAGTACAAAAACATCAATAAAAAATTATTTCGAATAAAAATAAATAATTTCAAATAAAAATAATTTAAAATTTATCCCATAATTTAAAATATAAAATAAAATAAAATAAAATAAAATAAAAATTGAATAAAAACATAATACAAGTAAATAATTGATTAAATTGATAAAACAAAAAACTAAAAATTTGAAACTAAACTTAATTTAAAAACAATATAAAATTTAAAATCCAAGCAAGTAAAAAATTTTGAAACTCAAATATTAAATTGAAATAAAATATTACTCATAAAAGATTTAAATTATTTGTCAAAAAAAATTAAATACTTGTTTTGAAAATTAAATACAATCATTTTAAAAATACAAAACATAAAAGATTAAAAAATTGTAATGTTTAAGTTAATAAATACAAATTTTATATAAATAAAATAAGCTCAAATAATAAACAAAAATATATATCACAATTAGAAATACGACATAAAAAGTAACATGGGAAATAATAAAATTAAAAATAAGTATAATCAAATTTAATGATTTTAGAAGCCAAAGGTACAATATTAAAAATAAATATTGACTATTTAATCAATTTAATTATAAAATTTTATAATATAAGTTATTTAACAAAAAAAGCATAAATATTTATTTAAATTATTAAAAATGTAAATAAATGTTGTGGAAAATAATTGCATTTAAAGGCCACATCATTTGATGGATATTAATTACATAACATTACAATCCATTCCAGAACCATAATGGTTTAGTGTATATGGAAACATGGAAACATAAATGACTAGTTGATAAATGATATACTTCATCCCCTACTTAGTTATTCATAGCTTGCACCCTTGTTAAAGCCATCATACTTGAAACATTTCTTCATATCAAAGGTAAAATAGAACATAATAAAGGGTGAGATTATGTAACACCACAGGTAAATAAAGAATATAAAATTTTTATATTTATCCCTATTTGTGAATAAAATGTTATTCTTTAAAGGTAACTCTATGCTTGATGGCTTACCCAATACGCAACAACGAGTTCTTTTGAAATCTTACGTTGCACTCTAAAAATAAAATAATTTTATTTTAAATGGTAGTTAACACCATGCCGTTGTAATAAGGGAATGAACAGAACTAACTAAAAAATGATTATATATGTTTTTCAAATATTTCTTACTTTTTACAATAAATGTTAGAGGATTAAAAATGCGAATGAATCCAATTTTAAGCGTAAACATTCTAATATTCTTTAGAAGGTCGATTAACCACCTTTTGATGGAAAACCTATTTTAGATCCACTTTATGAAAATTTATTGTGTTATATTTGAGAAAATAAAATTCTTCTTTAGAATCAGGACATCAAAATTTACTTTGTGTAAATTTTTGGAATTTTTCCGATAAAGTTCATTTTTAATGAATAGTGAAAAATGT
The DNA here is from genome assembly GCA_963277665.1 of Viscum album. Classification (NCBI taxonomy): domain Eukaryota; kingdom Viridiplantae; phylum Streptophyta; class Magnoliopsida; order Santalales; family Viscaceae; genus Viscum; species Viscum album. Next base: position 645,388,840 of record OY728138.1, read on the forward strand.
TGTATTTTAATTCAAAACCTCTTTTTAATCAAATTTTATTTATATGATTAGATTATATTTTGAATTGGTATTAAAGTGAAATTAGAATATTTGTTTACCATTTAATCCAATAGTGGTCATTGGAATTAATTTCACTTTGAAATTGGACATGAACTAGTGTCAATCTTTTAATAGATATTATTTCTTAAAAACACACTATTTGTTTTGATAGAGGGAATTAATTATTAAATTAATTAATGAAACTTATATGTTCTGAATTTTGAAAAATATACATCATTTTTGAATTCAGAATATCAAATATATATTAGGCTGAATTTTTGGTATTTTTCTAAAAAAACGTCAATTTTTGATGAATAGTGAAACCACTAAATGGTAGTTTAAGAACCGATTTTTCGTTTAAATGAAACTTTACCACTTCTGTGATTTGAATTTCAAAAATCCAACATATATGGTTTTCATTAGGATGTAAAATGTGGTTCAATGGGATTAAAATAATTTTTTGGTGAATAGTAACTTTTATGTTTTTAATCGCGATTAGAGGTAATTAGTGTAATTTAAGGTAAAAATGATATTATAATAAAATGAAAATAACTTGACACTTGTCATAACCCTATTGGATGAGTCATGGCCAACCAAGAAAACCCATGGGTCGATTTTTGGGACCCAATGGAGCCACTTGGGTAAGATAATGACATTAATGCCTTTTATTTAAAGTAAAAGTAAAAATGACACAAACATGTATTATTTTACTAAAAAAAATTTTACATGGGGTTATACAAATCATATTTTTTACTATAAATAGTCCTTGGGAAGTTAAAAAGATTTTATACATAATATTATTTTTATTATAATTTCTAGACATTAAATAAATTAAATTATTTATCACATCATGATGATGCAACAATTACCTTGTTATTTAACGATTTAAATAAAATGAAAACATAATGTAAAATATAATACCTATACATGTCAAAAACCTATTGTATGTGTGGATTTAGAACTATTATCACCTTATAATCTAAATATATTATTGTGGGACCTTTGAAATCCGAAATTCATTTTATAATAATGTTACTTTTCAAGACCTTCCAAGAGTGCCCCTCCCCTCCTCTTATAAAAGGCCCCCACCTCTACCTCCTTACACACACCTCTCAAGCCTTTGGCTCGGCCAACCCCTACCCATTTTGTCTCTCCAAATCCCTATATTACTCCTAGAAGCCTCACTTTGGGCAGAAGTCTTCCCAAGGAAGCCTTTGAGCTCAAATAAAAAAGGGTTACCCGATTTTAAGGTAATATCTTCACTTTTGTTATTTTGTTTTATTTTGCTTCTCCAACCCCATAAACTCTTTTAATTCATTTCTTTTGTAACAACTACAGTATCTTAAATATATTAGGATGTTGTTACAAGAAGTATTCGAGCTACACTTATACACACCTACATTTAATGGTTAAAGATCATACTGTTTCTGTGGATGGTGAATTTCTGCCTCACGAAACGATGATTGTTCAATATTCTTTTAACACCTTCAAATGTGGCCATTAATATGTCACTATATTTATATATGATATATAATATGTTTATGTTTTCTTTAAGCTTATTTATTTTTCATTTATGGCATACCTTTATGGTTTCCATTATGGGTAAACGTGATATCTTCATTTTAGGAAGTGCGGACTACCACACCCTCAAATTGATTTGATTCGTTAATACCATACGTTGTACGTATAAAGGATAGAATTAATAATAATATATATGATAACATACTGGAATTATAATACTATTATGTATCATTATGTTTTAATTTCATTAAATATGATATAGAAATGGAAGTAGCGTTAATGCGTACGTACGGCTTACCATCTCCATGAAGGGTGCATTTCATTTCTTACCTCTAAATGATATCTACTATAATAAATACATGTTTATGCAGGATATATAAGATATATACGATATCCAAATCATGAATATCATTCTGGATATAAGGAACCTTTGACCACATAAACAACATGTAATTGTAAGAAGTCCATTTTTGACTTAAGTACCAAATATCGACAAAACAGACTTTATTAACATAAATGATTAAATATTGTTTATAACATAGAAATAAGTTGTATAAAAGGAATAATAAAATTGAGAAAAATTTATTAAGAAAGTAGAAATTAACTTTAGTTTATTATTAAGGAGATTAAAGAGCGATCGAGTCAAGTTAGACTTTAGGTAAGGGATCTGACCTCTCTCTTTCTTTCCAAGTACCCACTTTTATGTCATTTCATTTATGCTCCATGTTATTATATTGGAGGATGTTATTATAAATTAACCATACTGTAATTTGTATTTTAAAATGATGAGATACCCCCTCTTAATCTCATCAATTCATTTTTAGAATTTTTAAGTGGCGCCGTTAGCCTGCCGAATTTTCGTAAGAGATCCAACCTCTCTCTTTCTTTTAAAGTACTCTCCTTTATGTCACTAATTTTAAGATCCTCTTTCTTATGTTGGGGGAGATTATTTTATATTCATCTTGATTTAAATTTTATGTTAATATGATGAGAGACCCTATTTGATCTCATCAATCCATTTTTTTGAAGTTTTATGTGGTGCCATTAGGCTGCCGAATGTTCATAAGGGGATTTTCATCTCACTTTTTATTCCCGTGAGATTCATGCTACATTGGCCACTATTTCCTTTTGTGTGGTGTATGTACTGCCCATTATTTTACTATTTGTATAATATACTCTCATTTATGGGTTGTTACATCTTCATTGTATGACCCTTCTTTCATGGGGTGTACATTTCAAAAGTTTCCCAAATCGGTAAGGGAACCTTTCACACTCCTCTTTTAAAAAGAATTATTTTGTTATGTCTTTTAATTTACATATTTTTATGTTGGGATATGTTCTTATATATCCTTATTGATGTAAATTTTATGTCCATGTGATGAGATACCATTTTCTCTCTCATCAACTAATGTTATGAATTTTAAAGTGACGTCGTTAGGCTGTCAAATTTTACCAAGGGAACTTCTTAACCCAATTTCGATTTTTTTGGGTTCAACATCTACTTATTGAATATTTAATCCTCTGAATATGTGTGAATGACATTTTATTGTTTTACACTAAGTAACCAATTATATTGGGTGTATTTATATTTGTCACACATAATTATGAGATATATTTATTCTTAATTTAAGGATACCTTCTTTATAATGGATTTCATCTCATTTTCCATTTCTATTGAGACTTCATTGTTGTTATCCACCAGTTCAATCTTATATGGTGTATATACTGTGATTTGGAATATTATATCATCCCTCTTTTCTCATGATATTATCAAGTTCTGATTAAATGTTATTACTCAATTATTGTATTCAAGTGTCACTCATTTTGTTAAAAACCCTTAAACTATAATATTGTTTTAAATGTTTTACTGATTTATTCATATAAATATTTCTCATTAATATCCAAGTTTTCAAAATGGTTTTAAGGATTTATTTATATGTATATTAATGGTTTAAAATGTTAAAAGCTTCAAAGTGGTATGGGACACTTTGATTCAAAAATCTCTTTATTAAATGTTTTAAATGGTTTTAAAAATGGTTTTTAGAATGGATTCATTATTTCAATATCTTAAAATGTTATATTGTTATTGCAATGTGTGAATGTTATCTTTCCTTTATGCTTAAGTTATGTGCTATGATTATGTTATGGTTCTTGGGCATTGTTTAAGAAGATGGGTGGTTCCGTGATAAACTAAGGGCGGGTGAGCCCGATATAGCTCTACAATGCATTGGGTAACGCGAAGGGGTTAAACATTAAGGTTTCTCTGAAGAGATTTAGGGAATATACTGTGATGGGTATTCCAAATGTAACCAAGAGGGTTAATATCTACGTAAGAATGTTATGAATGCCTCAAGTTTCCTTTATGTCTTATTATTTCTATGATTTATTCAGGTTTTGATGAGGAATGTTAAAGTGATTATGTTTTATGAGTAAAGTATGATTTCATTGATTCTTATGTATACATGTACTCATGTTTCCTTACCATATTTTAATATCCCTTACTGAGCTTTTTAGGCTCATCTTATGTTTTTGAAATGTTTTTCAGAGGTCAAGGGAAAGGTGCATGATATGATGTTAGTGTCAAGGAAGTGTTAAGAAAGAATCCATGTTTTATTTTAAATATGTTTCCGTTGAGGGGAAAAAATGAATACTATCTTTCATGTAACCACTTTGTTTAAATGTGGAATGTAATTCATGATTTATGATCTAATTATCTAAAACTCTAAACCTGAAAATATCCTCAATGTGAATTATTAATTTAATTAAATATTAAGTAAGGTGTAAGGCCAGGGGTCTTATAGTTGGTATCAGAGGTCGGTTGAGATAACTTTAGAGGTTAGAGTGTTGTTTATGAAAAAGTGAAAAGTTGTGTATAACTGCAATGGTTTGTATATTAGATGGAGTTATTGTTTTTTTGAAAGTTAGAATGAGTTTGAGATAACATGGATAAGTATATCTTGGTGTTTATCTTCCTCTTTATTATATGATGATTTTACTGATATACTCACACTGACCTTTTTGGTTTTAGTAAATGGCTGGATCTAGCAGGAACCAAAGTAACAGTGGATTTGAAGGAAACTGTGACGGTTTTATGAAAGAACAACTGAATGATGTGGGAGCTGTAATGAGAACTCTTGTGGTTATCCTCAACCAACTGTCTGGAGTCATGATTGACCACCTGAACCATAGTGATTTTTATAAGGCATCTTATATGCGAGAAACGAATCCCTACAGAAGTTCAGGTAATAATCATAAAGGTAAGTATGTTCAAAAACCTATGTGTCAAAGATGTGGAAATAAACACATAGAAAAATGTTTCAAAGGGATAGAAAGATGTTATAAATGTGGAATTGAAGGTCATAAAGCAATAACCTTCCATGAAAAAAGGAAGCATCTAGTTGACTCTAGGAAGGGGAAATAAGTTCATTCTGAAGGATCAATTGAATGTTTCAAATGTGGTGTGTATGGTCACTATGCAAACACCTGTCCTACGATGAAGTTTCGGGAATGGGGTCACCATGATCGTACAAATATTCATTTACCATTACATAATGCCATTCCGATTGAGGATGAAGAAACTGACAATGACCAATGAAAGGTATGGATTATTTCTTAACATATGTTTTCCTATTATTGGAATCTTAGGATATGATTCATAATTTTGTTTGTAGGAAAGAATTATTTCAGAATAAGTTGAAAAGGAATGGTCAATGGATCCTGAAGAATGTTGAATGAGTAAGAAGTCAACATATAAGGGATTCAGGAGTTATTGTAGATTTTAAAACTCTTAAATGTATTAAGTCTCTTTTGATGATGGAGGTACATTAGAAGACTTTTTTATAGTATATGTAACCCTGATGTTTGATATATGAAAATTTTATTCAAGTAATAATTATCATTTCTTTTATGGATATAGTTATAAAGAACCATTTGGGTTTATATGATCCTTGAATTTGAGGCAATTAGTGGTTAATACATTTTGGTTTGCAAAATGAATGTTATTAGATAACATTTGTGGTTAAATTATGTTATGATTATTTTTGAAGATTTTATATCTTTATAGGGAATTTTTTTATATAGTTTTGGAAAAAAGACAACAGGCAGACCATGTGACAACCCATCGCGTCGGATGAAGCTGTGGGAATCAAACCCACAACTAAAGTGTGAATGGTATTTATCACCTACCACTAGACTACGTGAAGTCCCTGGTTAGTATGACTTATGTTTTTTAGTTAGATGATTTTATGAATTAAGAGTAAGTTGATTTTGGGTTATCTATGGAAATTATTAACCTACCATAGAGTATATGTGATTAGGTTAATTACATTTCAATATGAGACTTTAAGAGCAACTGATGTTATTTGGAGATAAGTGTTAATTTGTACCTTGGAAGACTATGTGATTAAATCCTTCAAATATTTGGGTTTCAATCTTATTTTGGTTTACTTTGAATAATTTTATGGACAAATTTTTTATTGAATAGTCTTCGTTGAACTTTGGGTATTGTTTGAAAATTTTTGGAGATTAAGAATAGATTTGTTTTAAAAAAAGTATTATCCTTTTTAGGTATTATCTGATCTTGTATTAACCTTTTTGGTTTTGGATAAGGTATAAAGACCTGGGAAGTATATAGTTCTATTTTATGGATTAGGTGATTCTCAAGAAGTTGATTAAAATACTCTTAATGCGAACAAGTCTTCCTAAATACTCGTCTTTTGGAGAAAATATGAGTTTGATTTAAGAATCTAGTAAAAGTTGAAAGTCTACGTGAAAAGTAAGTATGTTTTGTTATGATTTAGTTAAGATTAAAAATAAATTCCTAATTTAATATTAACTTAAAACAAAAATGTTTTCTGTTAACTTTTCCTACTGGGGAATCGAATACCGTTTAACCCATCACAAGCTTCTGATTTTCTTGTGGTTAACTTTCTCCTAAACATGTTTTCTATCACTCTCCCTCAGAACATGACCCTTTGTTTTCTCCTCCATATCCATATTTTCATACTTGGAATCCTAGTATGGGTTAACTCGGGTGACCTTTGTACTTCTCTTTCTTTATTTTATACTGATTGTTTTACTGACTCTTGATCTGATGTCGGATTTTCAATGAAGTTTCCAAGCCCAATTTTAAAATTGCGAGGACGCAATTCCCAAAAGGGGGGAAGGATGTAACACCCCAGGTAAATAAAGAATATAACATTTTTATATTTATCCAAATTTTTGAATAAAATGTTAACATTTAAAGGGAACACTATGCTCGATGGCCTACCCAATACGCAACAACGAGTTCCTTTGAAATCTTACGTTGCACTCTAATAATAAAATAATTTTATTTTAAATGGTAGTTAACACCTAGACGTTTTAATGAGGGAATGAACAACACTAACTACAAAAATATTGTATATGTCTGTTAAATATTTTTTACTTTTTACAATAAATGTTAGAGGATTAAAAATGTGAATGAATCCAATTTTAAGCATAAACATTCTAATATTCTTTAAAAGGTCGATTAACCTCCCTTTGATGGAGAACCTCTTTTAAATCCACTTTTTGACAATTTTATGTGTTATATTTGACAAAATAAAATTCTTCTTTAGAATCGGGACATCAAAATTTACTTTTTGTAAATTTTTGGTATTTTTCCGATAAAGTTCATTTTTTAATGAATAGTGAAAAATGTTGTATTTTAATTCAACACCTCTTTTTAATATAATTTATTTATATGATTATATTATCTTTTGAATTGGTTTTAAAGTGAAATTAGAATATATTTTTACCATTTCATCCAATAGTGGTCATTGGAATTAATTTCACTTTGAAATTGGACTTGAACTAGTGTCAATCATTTAAGAAATATTATTTCTTAAAAACACGCTATTTGTTTTGACAGTGAGAATTAATTATTAAATTAATTAATGCAACTTATATGTTTTTAATTTTGTAAAATAGACATCATTTTTGAATTCGGAAGATCAAATATAGCTCAGGGTGAATTTTGGTAATTTTTCTGAAAAACATCAATTTTTGATGAATAGTGAAACCACTCTGTGGTAGTTTAAAAGGTGATTTTTCGTTTAAATGAAACTTTACCACTTCTGTGATTTTAATTTAAAAAATCCGACATACATGGTTTTCATTAGGATGTAAAATGTGGTTCAATGGGATTACAATAATTTTTTGGTGAATAGTAACTTTAAAGTTTTTAATCGCGATTAGAGGTAATTAGTGTAATTTATGGTAAAAATGATTTTATAATAAAATGAAAATAACTTGACACTTGTCCTAACCCTATTGGGCGATTCATGGCCGACCAAGACAACCCATGGGTCGATTTTTGGGACCCCATGGAGCCACTTGGGTAAGATAATGACATTAATGCCTTTTATTTAAAGTAAAAGTAAAAAACGACACAAACATGTATTATTTTACTAAATGTTTTTTTACATGGGGTTATACAAGTCAGATTTTAACTATAAATAGTCATTGGAAAGATAAAACGATTTTCTACATCATATTATTTTTATTATAATTTTTAGACATTAAATAAATTAAATTATTTATGATATCATGATGATGCATCGATTACCTCATTATTTAACGATTTAAATAAAATGAAAAGATAATGTAAAATATAAGACCTACAAATGTCAAAAACCTATTAGATGTGTGGATTTCGAACTATTATCACCTTATCCTTGAAATTTATAATTGCGGGTCCTTTAAAATCCGAAATTCATTTTATAATAATGTTACTTTTCAAGACCTTCCAAGAGTGCCCCTCCTCTCCTCTTATAAAAGCCCCCCACCTCTACCTCCTTACACACACCTCTCAAGACTTTGTCTCCTCCAACCTCTGCCCATTTTGTCTCTCCACATCCCTCTATTACTCCTAGAAGCCTCACATTGGGCAGAAGTCTTCCCAAGGAAGCTTTTGAGCTCAAATCAGAAAGAGTTACCTGATTTTAAGGTAATGTCTTCACTTGTGTTATTTTGTTTTATTTTGCTTCTCTAACCCCGTAAACTCATTTTATTCATATATTTTGTAACAACTCCAGTATCCTAAATATCTCATGATGTTGTTATAAGAAGGATTCGAGCTACACTTACACACACCTACATCTAATGGATAAAGAACATACTCTTTCTATGGATGGTGAATTTCTGCCTCACGAAACGATGATTGTTCAATATTCTTTTAACACCTTAAAAGTTGTCCATTAAGATGTCACTATATTTATATATGATATATAATATGTTTATTTTTTCCTTAATCTTCTGTATTTTTCATTTATGGCATACCTTTATGGTTTCCATTATGGGTAAACGCGATATCTTCATTTTAGGAAGTGCAGACTACCGCCCACTCAATGTGATTTGATTCATTAATACCATATGTGGTACGTATAAAGGATAGATTTAATAACATTATATATGATACCATACTGGAATTATAATACTATTATGTATCATTATGTTTTAATTCCATTAAATATGAAATATAAATGGAAGTAGCGGTCATGCGTACGTACGACTTACCGTCTCCATGAAAGGTGCATTTCATTTCTTACCTCTAAATGATATGTACTATTATAAATACATGTATATGATGGATATATATGATATATATGATATCCATATCATTATTATCATTCTGGATATAAGGAACCTTTTACCACATTAACAACATGTAATTGTAGGAAGTCTATTTTTGACTTAAGTACCAAATATCAACAAAACAAACTTTATTAACTTAAATGATTACATATTTTTTATAACATGGAAATAAGTAGTATAAAAGGAATAATAAAATTGAAAAAAAAAAGTTCTTAATAAAGTAGAAATAAACTTTAGTTTATTATTCAGGAGATTAAATAGCGATCGAGTCAAGTCGGATTTGAGGTTAGGGATCCGACCTCTCTCTTTCTTTCCAAGTACCCTCTTTTATGTCCTTTCATTTATCCTCCATGTTCTTATGTTGGAGGATGTTATTGTAAATTAACCATTCTGTAATTTTTATTTTAAAATTATGAGATACCCCCTCTTACTCTCATCAATTCATTTTTAGAATTATTAAGTGGCGCCGTTAGGCTGCTGAATTTTTGTAAGAGATCCAACCTCTTTCTTTTTTTTAAGGTACTCTCCTTTATGTCAATTCTTTTAGGCTCCTCTTTCTTATGTTGGGGGAGGTTCTTTTATATTAATATTTCTGTACATTTTATGTTAATATGATGAGAGACCCTATTTTATCTCATCAGTCAATTGTTTTGATGTTTTATGTGGCGTCGTTAGGTTGCGAATGTTCATAAGGGGATTTTCATCTCACTTTTTATTCCCGTGAGATTCATGGTACATTGGCCACAATTTCCTCTTGTGTGGTGTATGTACTACCCATTATATTACTATTTGTATAATATAATCTCATTTATGGGTAGTTATATCTTTATTTTATGACCCTTCTTTCATGGGGTGTACGTTTCGAAAGTTGCCCAAATCGGTAAGGGAACCTTTCACACTCCACTTTTAAAAAGACTTATTTTATTATGTCTTTTAATTTACATAATTTTATATTGGGATATGTTCTTATATATCTTTATTTATGTAAATTTTATGTCCATGTGATGAGATACCATTTTTTCTCTTATAAACTAATGTTCTGAATTTTAATGTAACGCTGTTAGGCTGTCAAATTTTACCAAGGGAACTTCTTAACCCAATTTCGATTTCTTTGGGTTAAACATGTACTTATTGAATATGTCATCCTTTGAATATGTGTGAATTTCCTTTTATTATTTTACACATAGTATCCACTTATATTGGGTGTATTTTTTTTTCAAACATAATTATGAGATTGATTTATCCTTAATTTAAGGATACCTTCTTTATAATGGATTTCATCTCATTTTGCATTTCTATTGTGACTTCATTGTTGTTATGCACCAGTTCAATCTTATATGGTGTATATAATGTCCTTTTGAATATTATATCATCCCTTTATTCTCATGATATTATCAAATTATGATTAAATGTTATTCCTCAATTATTGTATTCAAGTGTCACTCATTTTGTTAAAAACCCTTTAACTAAAATATCGTTTTAAATGTTTTAATGATTTATTCTTATAAATATTTCTCATTAATATCCATGTTTTCAAAATGGTTTTAAGGATTTATATATATGGATATTAATGGTTTAAAATTTTAAAAGCTTCAAAGTGGTATGGGACACTTTGATTCAAAAATCTCTTTATTAAATGTTTTAAATAGTTTTAAAAATGGTTTTTAGAATGGATTCATTATTTCAATATGATCGAATGTTATATTGTTATTGAAATGTAGGAATGTTATCTTTCCTTTATGATTAAGTTATGTGCTTTGATTATGTTATGGTTCTTGGGAATTATTTATGAAGACGGGTGGTTCCGTGATAAACTAAGGGTGGGTGAGCCTGATATAGCTCTCTAATGCATTGGGTAACGCGGAGGGGTTAAACGTTAAGGTTTCTCCGAAGAGATTTAGGGAATATACTGTGATGGGTATTCTAAACGTAACCAAGAGGGTTACTCCCTACACAAGAATGTTATGAATGCCTCAAGATACCTTTATGTCTTAAGATTTCTATGATTTATTCATGTTTTGATGAGGTAATGTTAATGTGCTTATGTTTTATGAGTAAAGTATAGTTTCATTGATTCTAATGTATACATGTACTCATGTTTCCTTTCCATATTTTCATATCCATTACTGAGATTTTTATGCTCATCCCAAGTTTATGAAATGTTTTTCACAGGTCAAGGGAAAGGTACATGATATGATGTTAATGTCAAGGAAGTGTCAAGAAAGAATCCATGTTTTATTTTAAATATGTTTCTGTTGATGGGAAAAAATGAATACTATCTTTTATGTAACCACATTGTTTAAATGTGGAATGTGATGCATGATTTAATATCTAATTCTCTAAAACTCTAATCCTGATAAGATCCTCAATGTGAATTATTCATTTAATTCAATATTAAGTAAGGTATAAGGCTGGGGTCTTATAGATTAGATGATTTGTAAAGGAAATGAGAGATATTAATGATCATTTGAACATAAATTTAGAATAAGGTTTGGAGAGCATGGGATTACCCTTTTAATATCATACCCATTAATTATTATATCATAAAAATGATTCATGGAATAAATTTTGGAAATTCATAAGAAATTATTCTTAAAAGGATCGCAAAACATGATGAAGGATAACATAACATTGTTATAATATTATGTCAAAAAAGTGTGGCATAAAGTGTGCGTTAATCATACTCATTCAAATATTATGTCAAACCTACCCACCACAACATTCATAATTTAGAACCCATAGATTAAGGTAATTAACACATTATTTATATAATTTAAGTATATAATGTAATTGGGCTATGTTTTGGGAGGTTTGTAGGAGTTTTGGTATTTTTTTGGATATTTTATATAAACTCATGGTTTGAGAATGTTTAGTAGAAATGATAAAACACCTTCGAAGAAACCACACAACTGAAATAGTGGGTATTGAGTAGGTACATAGTTAGGCACATGGTTTGGTTTTGTAACAGACCAGCCCGACCTGACAAGAATAGTTATCCTAATATTTTTATTACATTTTGGGTTACTAAAAAGATATAAATAACATCATGAATATAAAAAAAACAAGACATAAAACTAGAGTAAAAAATTTTAAATAAAAGAATATACAACTGATCCAAATAGGCTAAATGAGAAAGTATGACATGTCAAGATAAACTAGTCTCCATGTGACCAATCATCACCTCCAAACCATCCTGAATCCAAAACTTCTTTGTTAAAAGAAGACAACATGATACAGAATTCCCTTCCCTTTACTTGTTTCTTGGAAAACAAGGTCTGGAGCCACCCAAAGGTAGAAGTAGGTTGTGAGAAACATATTCCAGTAAGTAACCACCAAGGAATCTATACAAGTTATAATCTCAATAATTCACATGATCTCCCTTTAAATCAAAACCGTTTTATAATCATTTTTATGATAAAAAAATTTAAAAACATTTCATAGAAATTCCATGGGTTTTCCACAATTTTCATATCATGTATTCCAGATCCAAAAACATTCCAGTTATATAAAAAATCAGGTAAACACACCAAATATAAATAAACATGTGAGGGAATATCCATAAAATAAGCTACCATGCAATAAATAACAATAAACAACTATCCACCATCCAGTCAAGCTCTAGCATATCAGGCAATACATACTTGACACTCACAAGACAAAAGTACATAAGGTTTGTTCCAACTAATATTAAGTCTTTCCATAGTCTATATATATTCAAGAGGGTACTTGCTAGTGCCTTCACACACTTTAAGGCTACCTATGACTCTTTCCCAATGTACCCATGGTTCCCAATGTGAAATGTTTTTCCAATTACTGTTTTAAAACCCATGATCTCATTTTTATAAAACAATTTAAAATTCAAGACAATCTACTTCCAGATTTTAAAATAAATTTATTTTCATGTCATGGAAATTCCATTTTTAAAAAAGAACACACATTGAAACATGAACCTATGCCATTTTTAATTTCAACCCATAAAAATCCATTTAAAAACTCATGGAAATAATAAAAACAACAACAATTCAAGAAACTATAATTCATGTACAGATCCACCTACCTCAAAAACATAGAAAACCTATCCACCAATAAAAATAAAGATTTGAAACCACAAGATTAGCCTTCAGAAGACAAGGAACAACAAGAGACCCAAATGGATTGATATAAAATTCTATCCAATAAAAAATCATATCCAAACCAAATACACGAATAAAAATGAAGAAGAAAAAAACGAACACTTACCCAATGTGAAGTAATATAACCAAAATGGAATTCAATCACTAAATGAATAGATCCAAATAAGAAGAAGTAATAAAAAAAATTCTAGGGAGGAATTTAGGTCAAGAGAGGAGGGAGAAACCAAAATGAATAAAGCATATCACTCATTTGATTACCTAAAAAACCAACACTACAATAATTAGAAGGCATGTTACCCACTTACACAATGTGTAATACTCATTATATATATATTCCAAAATACCCATCGCATTTTTAATTTAAACTTTATTTTTATACACAAAAAGAGTTTACCTATCGCATAGGGTGTAAACCTTTCATTCCATGCACTCAGTTCATGGATTCTACCTAGAATTTATTACATGGTGTGTTATTTAATTACACGGTATTTAAGTTCCTAAATAGTAGTAGAAAAAAATGTTTTAAGTTTATAATTCCAATAAACACATGAATTTACCATTAAATTTATCCTCCCAATTCCTCGGTTATCAATACTCTTCTAATGAAAAAGGAATCCAAAATCAATGATTTTATCATATTTGATAGAATGTTAAAGGGACGTTATAATCTCACCACTATAAAATCTTTCTATCCCATAAAACATCGCATGATCCATGATTTATAAAAGGAAAAGGCCATTGATTCCTCATCAATGAATCTCACTCCAATATCTCATGGGGATCCTTTTTTCACTTCCATAGTACCCAAACTATGGGGATCATTTTACCATGTGTCACCTAATCCTAGAAATCCATAATCCGAACTAGCTACTCAACCAATGTTGTATCGAGAACACAATCAATATTCTCCCACATAATGACTTGAAAAGGATATACTATATACCTCCTCGATAGTGAAACAAAAATCATGTCATGTATATATGTTAGGCTACGTGGTAAAAGAAACCAATAGGCCACAAAACCTTATGGATTAATGATCTAAAATGGGTCCATAATCCTCAATGAAAACGTACACTTCTTACCCAACCAATGATTTAACAAGTGAGGTGATATAATTTGAATGATCTGATCACCAAAATCAATCACTAGTGGCTGATGACGATGATTCACATAAGATTTATGAAGACTTTATTCAATGATCAAAGGCCTCTAGATTAACTACACTATCTGCATTACATCCTGAATCAAAATCAGCCCAACCAAGGACCATTATCCCAACATTTTCCAACACAAGGATATCGATGTGAACTCCTATAAAAATATTCAAAGGCCTCCATCTTGATGGATTCGTAATAACTATTGTTATAGGACAACTCATTTAAAGTAAAATTCATGTCCCACGATCTACTGAAATCATGCACACATGCTTGGAGCATGTTCCCAATATCCTGGATAGAACCCATATGTTTGTCCAACTATTTGTGGCTAATAAGACATGAACAATTTGAATAAGGAACACACTATATCCTATAAAACATTCCATAATCTAGATGTGAACCTATATTCCATATCATAAACAACCATAGTAGGAACCCCATGAAGTCACATAATATATCGCATATACAAGTCCCTATGTTTTTCAACATTCATCATTTATTTTATTGGATATAAATGTGGTGATTTATTTAGTGGGTCAATAATCAACCAAATTACATCCTTCCCACAAGGATTCTGTGGAAAACCAATGAAGAAATCCCAGGAATATCATCCCACTTTCATACTAGAAGAGGTAAACATTGAAAAAAACTTGTAGGTCTCTAGTGTTCCACCATAACTATTTGACAAGTGAGAAACTGAAATACAATGTCTGTAATTGACCACCTAATTACAATCCAAAAATTCCAACATCTCAAATCATGGTACATATTTGTATCCCTAGGGAGCACATACCAAAATTTTAAGTATCCATTGTTTAAAAACACTTCTGTCAAGGAAAAAAGGAACAAACAACATGTTATGGAAGCACAAATTCAATTTAAATCATGATTCCTGATTATCCAATGAAAGGGGATAATATTAATTGATTATATCTTAATATTAATGTATTTCAAAGTTTATAAACATCAATTTTAGTCCAATTCAGAAATTGAACTTCATTTCCCATCATTGTGCAACTCATGCTTAAAGCGTCAATTTGGGGCCACTCAATATATTGCATGTTAAAAATAAATTGTTCATAATTTTAATTTTAACTTTTTGTATATGATTCATCACATTATTTGGAACATTTTATCTTTTAGGTCTGATGGATGAATACCAAGGAAAGATGGTGATTTTTGCGCCTGAATGCAGAAATTTGCTGGAAATAGCATAATGGGCCTAAGGCAAATCAAACAAATGTGGGGCCCAAAAACAATACAAAATGAATCTCAAATTTTTTACATTATAAAGATAAAAATATGATTATAATTTTATTATAATTTGGTCGGAACTAATTCCAAAGTTTTCATGATGATAAAGGGTTCTGAAGTTGTGATTTAAATGATGGGCCTGACATGAATGCACATAAAGTCGTCCCACCATTTTGACCATAGAATCCACATGGCTGTGCAAAAGTTTTTGAGAATTTTACTGATCATAGAGGAAATATTTAAGAGAATATTTATCTTCTGTGACCCCTACGTATTTGGCCTTCTTCAATTACAAATTCACACATCAAAATGGTGGACAAATCTGTCTGGTTTTGTGGTCAACTTTGTAACGTCAATTTCCTTTTGATTCTTCTCCATACTTTTGACTCTATTAATTATTGAGGGGTGAATTGATTTATGGGGAGTGGACGTAAGGATCCTTATATGCTTATATAAGGAGCTGGTGGTGAAGTGTATAATCATATCATACTTTTCTTATCATTTTTTGTTGCTTATTTCATTGTAAGGTTATGCTTCCAATGTTCCTTTGTAATGTTTTCCATTTCCATGTAAGTATTTTTTGAAAATTTATGTTCTTAATCAAATTCCTTCTCTTCTATATTTTCCATTTCTTTTATTAAAACTTCATTATCACAAATCACAGTGATATCTTTGTGTTGTGGTGAATTAGTTCACACATAGGTGTGAATTTCATTCACGCACACGGAGGAGTGCTCGTTATTTCTGCAATTATAATTTCGTCAATCCAATTCTTGTAAGCCATATTTTACCCACCGTTGATAGGATAACATCAATGTAGGGATTACCCTTTAATGGGTTGATCTTAGGAGGATGAAAAGGCAGGATGGAATGTTATTTTATGAACGAATTGGTGTTAATTGGCTAATTAATTTAAGACTTTCATTATTTAGTTATTTATACTCTTCATCTTCACTGTGTTTGAGAAAGATAAATTCAAGTAATAAATGACCAAATACCTTGGATAGATCATTAATTTGGTTCTCTAAGTTTGTAGGAGATTAGTAATTGTTTTTATTAAGCAGCAAACCAGAAAATGATGAATGTAGTGTTATTTTTGAAGAATGGATTCATCAAGAATTATTGGAACCCAAATTTTCTAAAGAAGTAAAATTCATTCAATCAACCCGGAGAATAATCCTAAGATCAACCCATTTTCATTGAATTTAATTCACTTAGGTTTCTTATTGTTCTTTAAAACCATCCAAAATCAAAACCACATTGGCCACTTCATAGACCATCCTCCACCAAATCATAGCGTCTCAAGGTTACTTCTTCAGTCCCTGTGTATTTGACCCCTATATCCTTAAAAAGAGGTCTCCATCTACCCAAAGAAATAAGTCAGATGTTAAGAATAGGTCTAATTAGGTATCCTTCAAAGAATCTATACATGTTTTTCTATCAAGAAATCAGAAGTTATAGCTTTAAAACAAAATAGATTATTTGGAATTTTTATGATAAATTTTTTTAAAAATATATCTCAAATATTCATT
The DNA here is from genome assembly GCA_963277665.1 of Viscum album. Lineage (NCBI taxonomy): Eukaryota > Viridiplantae > Streptophyta > Magnoliopsida > Santalales > Viscaceae > Viscum > Viscum album. The sequence goes on from OY728138.1 coordinate 645,406,090, forward strand.
GGGTTTTCTAAATATCTCATTTCATATTGTAAAGAGATAGAAACATTCTAATAATATAAAAAAGAAGTTGAACATATAGAATATAAATATACTTGTGAGCCAACATCCATGAAATAATCTATCTTGCAATAAAAAACCAGAAACAAAAATGAAACTTCTAGTAAACCTCTATCCTATGAGACAATAAATTGTAGACACTCATGAGACAAATTGAATTAAGTTTGGATTCAACTAATATCGAGTCCTTCCACAGTCCATTTATAATTAATAGGTTACCTTCTAGTGGTTTTACAGACATTAATCTACTCATGTCTCTTTCTTGACATAGCAAACGATCCTGATGTGAAATGTTATGTCAATTTCTATTAAAAAATGACCAGTTTTGTTCCTCAAAAAATCATTACAAAGTTATCCCAATCTTATTTAGATTTTAAAAATCAATTTCTTTACAAATAAAGTAAATTTAATATTTAAATAATAAACTACATTAAAACATGAACCCATTAACTTTTTAATTTCAACACATGAAATTCCATTTCAAAACTCAAGAAAAAAATAAGAACAAATGAAAAGTAAAAAAATTAGAGTACATGGATAGATCATCCCACCTAAAGAATGTAGAAAACATATCAACATTCGAAAATAGGAATTTGAAACCACAAGAACTTACTTCAGAATACAACACATCAAAAGTGATTGAAAGGGATTGATTGATAATTATATGAAATCAAAAAACCATAGACAAACCAAAGATACAACCAAAACTAAAGATCAACCAGAAGGAATGAAAACCTAGTGTGAACCAATAAAACAAAAACAGTGATCAATCACAAAATGAATAGATCCAGATAAGAATAAGTCACCCAAAATAAACTATGGAGGACTCTTGGTCAAGATGGTATGGATTAACATAAAATTAAATTAATATATCACATGTTAGGTTCCCTAAAAAACCAACACTATGATATTTACATGACATGAAACCCACTTACACATCATGTAATTATCATGGTACGTCTATGCCAAAAAGTCCATATCATCTCTAATTTAAACTATATTTTTATACATACATGAAACGTACCTATTTCAAAACATGTAATCCTTTCACGCCATGATCCTTGTTCATAGATTATTCCAATCATCCTTTAAACGACATGTACATTACATACAAAGTATGTAGGTTCCCATTGAGCTGTAGAAAATCCTATTTTTATGTTGAAAATTCCCAAAAATCCTTAAATTGACCATTACAAATATCCTATAAATTCCATTGGTTGGAAATAATCACCCAATGAAAAATTAATCCAAAATATAATATTAGAACATACCTGGCATAAAGGTAACATGGAATTACAAGCCAAATTATGCGACCACATAGAAGAAATATCATGATGTTGGATAAAGAGTTTTGGAATGGTTAGTGCATGGTTTTTCTAAAAATGAAATCCAACCAAGATAGGGGTGTTTGGAGGTAGTGTCTAACGCACACTTAATGAAAAGTTTTCCTAACTATGTTCCCTAACCATGCAACATTAAAAACATGATCTGGATTTTGTGAATGTAATCTATTTTACACCCTTAAATCCTCATTTTAACCTATTCAGACCCTAACATGAATTCTAATTATTAAAATATTTGGAGTAACCCTTTATTTGGATCATGGTGTGATCCTTTGGAAAATCATGGTGCATTAGAGGCATGATTCTCTAGAAAGTGCTCGTTCATAGTGGCTTATTTTGTTTTCTTATTCTTTCCTCTCTTGGATTCATGGATAAACACTATTGGTGATAGATTTATTTTTTAGATTCCAATCAAGATTACATATAATTTATATTTTAAGGGGAAAGTATCCAAGGATGCTTTAAAGAGTTTTAATCTTGTTTATTGACGAAATTTTCCATTCTTTGATCTCACCTATGTTTGTGTGGAAGGTGGATTCACTATTGAGTACACCTAGTTTTAACTTAAAGGATAGATATTAAATTGTTGGAATCACGTGTTATGAATTGTTAAATTGATGAACAATGTTTGTTGGAAACCCTCTATAGTTATGTAATGTGAAATTGTAGTAATTTGTTGTTTGTAGAAAGTGAAAAATGTTTCATGATTTTAAAAATGATTATATTATAATGGTTGTTTGGTTTTGATGCATGAAACAATTAGTTAGAAATTTTTTTCAATTAAATTATTGTTTTATTGAAATAGTGGATCATGTGCTTTGGTAGAGGTTTTTTTCATAAATGGTTGGTGTGTGTTCATTTTCATTGATGCGATCATGTAGAATGGGTAAGTTCTATTGGGTAACATTGTATATGGTTACATTTGGATGACATGGTAGATCAATGAGGGACTACTCATGTGTATGGAAATATCACATGGGAATGCATGTGTGATTTTGTAAAATGGAATGGGTTAAAACAAATGTATTTGTAAAATGGTTTGAAATATTTTTTTTGTTTCATTCCGATGATTTGTTTTCATATAAATGGGGTTGATTTTGATATCAAAAGATTTTTTTTACATTTAATGATTAATATAAATGTGATAACTTTTCCTATCCTACTAGTGTGAGATACAAGGTCATTAGGGAAATACTACTGAGTTTTATACTCACCCAATTATTGGGAAATTTGGACAATTTGAATTTTTTTATATCGAGACATAGGTAAAGGAAAAGTATCTCTGTTCTTTATTAAAACATCATGATAATTTAGGAATGGATTACTAGGTTAGATCTTGGAGAATTTTTGGGAGTTCCTGTCATGGTGTCTTTGGATTCTATGATAATTTTTAGTTTGTTTTCTCCTTTTTTACACTGATATTATTTTAGGTTTGGTTACTTTTTGAGCTGTATGACATTTTACCATTCATCGTACAATGTTTTTTTGTTTATGGTTATCCTGGTTTAGTTTTTTATTTTAAAATTGGAAGTCATAACTCAAATTTTTATGAATCCCATAGAATTTTTTTTAACCTTTATTGTCTTGGGGATTCTACCTATGTCCTAGTAACACCCTCCGCCTCTTCCCAATCCAATGCATGTGGGAAAGATGTTTCAAATGATATTATTTTGTTCAGTCTTGGAGTGGAAATTAAATATTGAGTATTTCTTGGGTAGGATTAGTATCAAGTACTAGGATTTTTAGAACATGAAATATAGAGCATAAAAAGGTATAACTAAACTATTTATGTTGAACTTCAAGTTACTAGGGAATTGGGTACATGAGTGTTTTCAGATAGTTCTAGGAGTTGAAACCTCATTGTCATGGGTGTACCCTCTGAGAAGATCAATAAATACCATGATATAAATGAATTCCCAGTAGGATTTCATAATTCATTTTGATTAATGATTAATTATTTTTTGAAAAAGTGTTCATTTTTGAAAATTTCAAAAAATGGTTTTAATTTTAAAAAACATGGTATAATTTTTAAAAATGCATTGAAAGTGGAAAAATTTTGAATTTTGGAATGCCTTGTTAAGATTTGTGTGATGTGGTAAATTTGGAATTTCTATTCCTTTAATTTCAATAGAGTGATAATTGATGAAATTATCTTCTGTTTATAGAAAATCTGATTGGGTTAATATTGAAGAAACCAATTGGAAGAGGCTTCTTTGAATGTGGAACAAGTGAACAAACAACTGGTTCATAGTATTATCCATGATTTTCAGGTTGTGGGTAGAGGGAAAAGAGGATGAACCAAGGGAGGTGGATCCTTCTTCTTTGTACCAAAAATAGAATCAACCCATATTTTTATTTATTCAAAACTGGAAAAGGTAGAGGTGTGGTTAAATAAGGTGAATCAAATCATTGATTTCTTTTTCACACTGATGAGATAAAAGTGATGTTAGAAATATTCAATCTTGATGATTTATCATTAAAGTGGACGGATTTAATAGTTCAGGTTAAATTAGACCAAGTAATTTAATAAGATAATTTTGATGAATTGTTCCAAAAATATTTATATTAACACACATTCAGGATTTATAGAGAAATATATTTATATATTACGTAGGAAAACCTCACAGAGATAGAATATATGGCTAAATTTATGATTTTAGTCAACCTTTCACATAATGTTCCTAAAAGTGCATCTATGGTGGCATATATTTTTGAATCAAGGATAAGGATAGATATTTTACCAAAAGCTTTTTGTGCTTTTTATAACCCATTATAAGAATATAGTCAGTAGTTAGATATAAAAAAAATCTCTATTAATATGGGTTGATGATGCATGTTGTTACCTATAGTAAATGGTGGGTAGTCTAATGTTGGTAATAAGTGGAATATGTTAACCTATTTCCAAGGTTATGGTATGACTCAAAATTAGATAGTGGAAATGGTGAATTATACTACTAAACCTAAGAGTATGGCATGATGTTTTCAATGTTGTTCGTTCGATCACATCATATGTGATTTTTTGGTACCACATAGAGCATGTCACAATTGTATCTAGATGGGGTAAATTTGGTGTTATTGTTATATACTTCCACGGTCTGGTGCTAAGGACACATATCATGTTTCATAGAAATCCTGTTCTTCGATGGTATGAGTGTACCTGAATAGTTCTAATTACTAGAACCAGGCTGGCCATGGTGATTCTTGGAAAACCATGACTCCTAAACTAATACAATATTAGTAGAGTAAAAAATTCCTAAGTGTAATGGGTATGAAATTATATGGAGCAGAGAAAGTTCCTATGGATTATCAATCTGGACCATCAACTAGGATAGGTAAGATTATTTGGAATTCTACCCTTATGAAATGATTTATTCATATGGGAGAATCTCATTCTTTTATTGGAACTTATTTTTTATCTTATGGGTTTTCCTCTTGAGATGATGCCTTGTATTTTGAATCATCAAACTCATCTTGTTTAGTGAGAATATTGAGCTTTTATGGGTGACGAATTCACTATAAATATTGATGGAGCTGGATTGATATAGGATTTATCTATGAATGAGATAGATTTCATGAAATAATCCTATGTATGTATTTGATGATAATGTTTAAATCTAACATTTTTTGTTATACCTAATGGTTTTGTTTTATAAATGATGATAGAATCAAGCATTTTTATAGAGGAGAGTGGATTTTAAAGACATGCACATTAATATTATTAGACCAATCAGTTTGTTCTATTTCATTCTAGTTGGCATTTTTGACTTCAACATCGGTGGATGAGACCCATAATATTGTTTTTCGTGATTTTTTTTATAAAATTTAATTTCATTTTATCAATAATTTCTTAGGTTTGGCATCCACAAGAGAAGTGGTTATTTAGATTGATCCCTTATCAAGTACATGTACTATCTATCTTCCATGTTATCAAATGAATGAAAAAAATTAAGGGAATTGAAATTATAGTGGGAAGAGTTAGAAAACAAAGGGTTAGTTTGTCTTAGTACATCTTTGTGGGATGGTTCGGTCTTGTTTGTGAAAAAGGTAGATGGAACTCTAAGGATATTTATGAATTATCTTATGATTAACCAAGCTATGATAAAGAATTGGTACTCACATACATGAATTTATTATCTTTTGGATCAATTGAGGGGAACCTAGTGGTTCTCTAAAATTTAATTTCACAAAGGATATCACCAATTGTGGGTTCATAGTGAGGATATTCTGAAGATATATTTCAAGAGAAGATATGACCATTTTGAGTTTCTGGTTATGCCTTTCAGTCTTAGGAATTATCTAACAGTCTTTATGTCATTAATGAATAAAATATTACAAAGGTGTTTAGAATATTTTGTGGTTTTGTTTGTGGACGACATACTGGTGTATTCAATGAAAAAATATGAGAATGAGTAACACATGAAAACAATGTTGGGTATATTGCAGGATCATCGTGTCTATGGCAAATATTTGATGTGTGATTTGTGGATACAAGAGGTATGTTTAATTGTCCATGTAAACTCTAAAAAAGTTGTTTATATGGATCCTAAAAAGTTATTGGTTGTGATATCTTGGAAAAATTCAAATAATATATTTGAGATACACTATTTTATATCATTTGGCTATTTATTATTGGGGTTTTCATGACTTTTAATGAATAGATTCACCAATGACATATTTAACATGGAAAGGTACTCCATTTTAATGGAATAATGATAGTAAAATATATTTTCCAGAGATTAATGTTTATCTTAAAATATTATTGATATTGATATTACAAGAATTAGGACATGGATATGAAATATACTATGATGCTTCAGGATCTAGGTTGGTATGTGTTCTTATGCAAGGAGATCATTTTTCTCTTACGGTTCATGAAATTTATATTTTCATGAGAATTACTACCCAAAAAATCATTTGGAATTAGTTGATATATTCATTTCATTGAAGACATGGTTTCATTACCTCATTGGTGAGACATTTATAGTGTTTATGAATCATAAGAGCTTAATGCACATTTTTTCACAAATATATTTGAACATGAGTCAAATAGGATAGATAAATTATCTTCGAAATGATTGAATTTTATGTGATGTATAAAATTGTTAAACGTAATTCGGTGGAAGATTCATTAATAATAAAATCATATATTATTATAAAAAAATAAGCTTCAAATTAGTTGTAGATGATATTGATAATAGACGATATGCACATGGATTTTGGAGAGAAAGGTTGTATTTCCACTTTCTTCTTTGTTTATTATGTTCCAGAATTTGTGGAAAAGGTTAAATGATAACAAAAATCTGGTTCAGAATAAATCATTTTGATGTCAAAACTCAATGGTGGGGAGACCAATGAGGGATGGATGTTGTATGGGAGTTCAATACTATGTTTTTTAGATAAGATAGTCATTCCTTTAACTTATCGAAAAAAACACTGTCATGGATACTACCATTCTAGATGGGGTTTTCATCCTCAAATAAAAATGTTGTATAAGCCATTTAAAGTACAATTTTGGTGGTCTAGTATGAAAGGTGTAGTGGATGATTTGGTTTTGAGAGGCCTCACCTATTAACATGTCAAATAAGGGAACTTGTGGCCAGTGGGTATGTTTTAGTCTTTACATATTACTTTTTTGGAATGGGGGTAGATAGCCATGAATTTTGTGATAAGTCTCCCATGGATGGTTTGGAAACATGATTCTATATGGGTGATAGTGGACCAGTTCATAAATTCCTCTCATTTCATCCCTATATAGGAATCTCATATGGTGGAGGAAATGGGTAAAATCTATATTTGATAAGTGATAAAAATGAATTCCATACCCATTTAGATAGTATCAAACTAAGATCTAAGGATTTCATGTCATTTTTTAAAATCCTTACAAAAATACCTTGGGACCTAGTTGACTATAAGAACAACGTATAATCCTCAAATTGATGGAAAATCCAATGCAATGATACATAAAATATATATGATGTGATTAGGTCTTGTTTAAGGGATTTTGGTGGCTCATGGGAGGATCACATATCATTATTAGAGTTCTCATATAAATATAGTTACCAGTGCTTAATACATATGGATTATTTTGAAGTATTCTATGTGTTTATTTATTATTATACTATTTTTTTGGGTGAAAACAAGTGATACATCACTAGTTGGACTGATCCTTATGGAAGAGATGATGGAGGAAATATATTTGATTAGGAGGAGAATAGAGACAACTCCAGGTTTTCAAGAATCATATGCAGATCATCATTGATGGTCATTATTATTTGAGGTGCATGATCATGTGTTCTTGAGAATCTCTCCTAGGCTTCAACATCATAGTTATGGATGTAGGGTAAGTTATTTCCTCGATACATAAGCCCTAATGAGATACTTTAATGGGTTGGTGAGGTGGAATATATATTGGCCTCGCAACCATGGTTTAGTTTATTTCATAATGTATTTCATGTAACTCAATTTTAGAAGTATCAAACTAGAATCACCCATGTTATTCTATGGGATCACATTGAATTAGATATGAATGCTACATTGGTTCAGGTGCTAGGGTGGATTTTATATACGTAGAAGAATGTCTTGGGTGGGAAAATCATCAGCATAGTGCAAGTTTTATGAAAAAATGGAATGATTTAGGAAGAAATGTGGGAGTGTGAAAAGGAAATTATCAAGCAATGTCTGGAACTCATTCAAGAAAATGGTTGTTTTCTACCTTTTAGGGATGTAAAAACCAATGGTGGGGTGAATTTGGAACCCTTGGTTTCTTATAATTAACCATTTATATATGTATTTTAAGAATATAATGTAATTGGTCTATGTTTATGGAGGTTTTGAAGAGTTTGGTATGTTTTTGGAGCTTTTATGGATGTTCAGGGGTTGAACATGGTAAGTATAAATCATGAAACACCTTCTTGGAAGCTTTCCAATAAAAATAGTGGGCACTGGGTAGGTGCATAGTTAGGTGCACATTTTGTCCAAACTGTGTGGCCTCCTAGGATAAATTGTTCGATGTTGGATATAGGGGTTTAATATAGTTTTCACATGGTTTGTCTAACCATGTGATCTAACCATGCAAGTAGTATTTATAGGTTATGGATAATTCATGGTTATAACATAATTTTCCAAACATTTCAATGTTAAAATCTAGATCTAGGTTTTGGGGAGTTAATTCAGATTACACCCTTAATGCATCATTTACCCCTAATTTGACACCAAATAGAATTATAATCCTTATAAGGTCTTCTATATACCTTTCCACTTGATTTTGGAGTGATCCTTTGGTGAATATTGGTGAATTGGATGTTAGATTCCTTGGTAAGTTCCCATTCTTGGTTGTTTGACTTAGTTTTATTCTTCTTCCCTATTTAGGATTCATGGATATAATATGTTGGGGATATATTCATGTTTTTTCGGTCAATCATAATGAGATATGGTTGTTTTGATAAAGGGGAACAATATCTAGGGTTGTTTTAAAAAGTTTTAAACCTTTTTTTGAAGAATTTAATTCATTATTCTTTATCACCAAATTTTTAGAGGGATGAGGCTTCATTCTCAACTACTATTAGTTATAAATTCAATTCATGATTTAAAATTGATGAATCTAATTAGTTTGAATTGTGAAAATGAAGTGAAATATTTGTTTGAAACCCTCTTTAGTGATGGTTTGTGAAATTTTATCAATTGGTTTTTTTGGGGAAATTGAAATTTGTTAAATTATTTTAAAATAGTTGTTTAGTTTGGATGCTTGAAATAATTTGTTGGAAAATGTTTTCAATAATAATATTGTTTTATTGAAATGTTGGATCATGTGGTTTGGGATGGGATTTGTAATAAATATTTATTGTGTGTTCATTTACATTTATGTGACCTTGTAGAAGGGGCATATTCCTTTGGGGAAATTGGTATATGGTTACCTTGTGATGAATTAGTAGATTGATGAGGGGTCGTTGATGAGAATGTAAATATCAACTGGACATGGATGTGTTACTACTTTTAATTTAATTGGTAACACCTAATGGATTTTTGAAATATTTTGAATGACTTGTTAGGTTTATTTCCATGGAAAATTATTTTTCATAGAAATTGTTTTGGTTTTGATATCTACTATTTTAAATTATCATATATAAATTACTTTATATAAATGTTATAACTTTTTATATTCTAGTGGCATGAGTTGGGAAGTCATTGGTGAAATACTACTATGTTTTATACACACCCCATACATGGGATCTTTTGTGTGTTTTCGTACTTTTTATATCAAGACATAGGTAAAGGAAAAGTATCCTATTTCTTTAGTGACACATCATGATAATTTGGGTGGGATTATTGAGTTGGATCTTGGATCTTGTTTGGGAGATTTTATCTTGGTTTCATTGTAGTCTATGAGATTCTTTGGTTTGGTTTCTTCTTTATACTCTAAAATTGTTTTGGTTTTGGTTACATTTTAAGTTGTTTTATATTGTACTCATGTATGATATAGTGGTTTTTTTGTTATAGTTATCTTGGTTTGTTTGTTTTATTTTAAAAGGGAAAATCATACCTAAAATGTTTATGAATCCCTTAGAATCTATTTACAGCCTTTGGTATATTGGGGATGTCAACTCAGGCCTAGAAACACCCACCACCTCTTCCAAAGCCAATGGGGGATGGGAAGGATGTTACCAATAACATTTTAGTCTTGAGATAACCCCCCATGTACCATATATGATCTTTGGGTAACATCATGTGTACTATCTTTTAATTTTAGTATATCCTCACTTATATCAACTTTTAGGATTTGGATAACCTCCCCTACACTCTATAAGCTCATAGAATATTAATCCTTAACCAATGTATTTAAGGGTAATATAATTTCCAGCCTACCAATTACATAATCATAAATCCATTTATATGTACACCACAAGATCTTAAAAACATTCACCATGACATAACCCATGGATAATAAAATGGTCTTCATTGATATTTCATCATAATAACCATAAGCAACGTTGATAAATAATAAATATGGTATCATTTGAAAATATCCCCTATAAATACTATGTAACATCAATAGTTGTTATCATAGTTGAGAAATTGTTTAAAAATATCATTAGAATATTTCAGAAGGAAAATGCCCTTTTTATTTTTTAATCTAATTAAAATATAACAATATAAAAAATATTAAGGAAAAATTTATTTTAAGAGAACCATGGGAACATTTAAATGAAGGATCAGATAATTTAGTGCTCATGATAGAATTAAATTACATTCATGTTGTTTACGTTAAAATAATGAATCCTTTTACGTTTTTGGTAAAATGTAAAAAGTAGCTCACTTAAAAAAAGAAAAGAAGATTAATTTTAAACCATTTGGTAAAAAAATTTTAGTTGTTGTAATTAAATAAAAAAATCATATAATAGTATGAGTTTTTTTAAAAAAATATTTTGAAAAAAATTATAAATATATATATATAAATATGGAAGAAAAATGATTTTTGATTAAAGTATGAAATATGGTTGTTTTCATTAAAAACATTACATTGGTCTCTAGAGTAGATAAGTTAAGAAAATGAAATAAAAATATGTATTATGAATAAAAAATAGAATAAATAAACTAAAGCGATACATCGAAAAATTATGACATAATTTTTTTCAATGGAAATTCAAGCATAAGAAATATTAATTAAAATGAGATTGAAACATAAATCCCTAACATCAAGTTCGAATTAATTCAAAATTGATTTAGTATCCAATATAATAAGTTTAAATTTATTATAATTCCATAACATTTCCTTTAACATGCCTATAATAACATATATGATACACTTATAACATTTCAACACCTATTTATTAATATTTCCTTATTAAAATTATTGTTACTAAGTGTTAATTGTTAAAATTTTCATACAAATTTCAATTTGGTTGACCTGGACCTTATTTGATCATTGATACATCATATATAAAAAATTTAATCATGATATAAATATCATATATATTCAATATATTTATATATATGTTTATAATCATCCATAATCGATAAATATAGATAAAATGAATTACACCATTCATAAAGATAATTGGTTGTACATACGTAAGAATGTGATTTTCACTTTTCAAAGGATAAAATAAAAGAATGGTAAATATTAATTAATATTTATAGAACCATTATTATATATTATAAATTATACATATTTATTAAATTTAATCTTATTACCATCTATGTAAATTATAAAAGAAAAATGAATCACTTTACATCGTGGAGGTGCAAGTGCACATACTCGCACGATCGAAGTTATCATCTTCCAAAGGATAAGAAGATAAGAATGTAGATATGATATTATAATTACAAATGAATAAATATTCAATAAATATCATATATGATATTCAAAACCATCATAATAACCATGCATGAATGATCGTTGTGTAAATTTAGTTATATTGTTGCATGGAGGTTGTAGTCCACACACCCACATGAGTGATGCCTTTACCTAACATCTGATGAAACAAAGTGTTGATAATGGTGTATTCAAGGCCATAATAAATTTTTGTTATATTTAACATACTTAATTTATTGTTATTTTTGAATACCATATATTTCGATGAGGTAGTTGAAGAAATAAATTTAAAAAAGTCAAGTAAGATGATTACCTCTTCTTTAAGAGACCTGCTTTAGATCCTTTCTTATAGACATGTGGAAAAGTCTTTTGAAAATATAATAACCTCTAATTTGTATATAGTGATGTTTAGAATATAATTTTATATAATTTTTAGAGATATACATACCAATGTGGTGTAAAGATAAGAGTGAATTGGTGTTCATTTACTACGGGATGGAAAAGACACCGTTCGAATAAATTTTTTTTAATTAATCCATTCTCAAGATGAATTATTTCAAAAGACCATTGATTCAAATAAAAAGAGTACAAGGTCAAAATATATCCACAAAATGAAATTTTCATAGGTTTTGGTGTCATTTTAATCCTTATATTTTGATTTAGGCCCTTGGTTAACCAATTTTTATCTTAACTACAGAAATGACATTATTAATATTAAGGGGTTATATTTTACAGAAAAGGTAAAAATGGGATCCTGAATGAAAAAATGGATAAAATTAAAACAAATTTTATCCTAATTATCCTTTTTAAATTTTTTATTATTTTTAAATGATTTAATAAAACAAATGTATTTTGAAATACTATTAATGTCATTTTTGAACAATTCTCATAATTTTACTTTGAAAGAAACATGAAAGCAATGTAATTTAAATATAAAAAATCCACACTTCTATAATACGTAATATTATTATATAAAATTTTTGGGCCAATATAAATCTCCCAAATATTATTACTTTTATAATTTCTTAAAAACATTTACATGATTTTTCCGCTTCTTGTACAAGAACTATATTGTTGTTTTGTAAGAATTTAATGTAATAATTTCCTTAATAAAAATTAAAAGTAAATTAACATGATAAAAAAGTAATTAATCATTAAAATTAACATTTATAACTAAAACTATCCAATTTTACCCTTATATAAAAAAATTAGTGATTTTGAAGTCTAGATAGTGATATTTTGGAATTTTATTTACATAAAATAATCTAAATTTCATTATCAATATAAAATGGATCCAATATGACATATATTAACATTTTGGGTGAATATGGTTACATTTAATCTTTACAAATGAAATAAATTCAATTGTTGGGTGGATTTTGAGACAATATCGCATGGTTTAACCCTATTATATCCATTTTACCCATATTGAGGTGACAAATATTTAAAACGATCACTATTCATAATGACCTAAAATAAAAAGGGAAATATTTACCAAATTTGACCATCTTGATTAAAAATGTGGAATCTATTTTTATGATAAAATCTGCATATTTGGAAGAAAGAAATTATATTATAAATTCATAAAACATAATTTTCTTAGAAAACTATGTTTCTAATCAAAAAAGTGACCTTATATCAAAATCATGAATATTTCTAATTCAAATTTAATTAATTGGATTATTATAAAGAAAATGGATGATTTTTATGATTTATAAAAAGTCAAAAATATAATTTGAGCATTAATTTATATGATCATATTTAAATAAATGAAAATATTGAAAAATCGTTATTTTTCACTTTTCACTAAGAAATCCATCACTACATAATGATCTCAACATTTTACCTCATGTTTTTCTTGATATTATGATTCAAAAAATGATTTTTTTCGAAATATATTTTCCAAAAGTGTAAAAAATTAATTATTATATTTTATCACAAAAATAAAGAAAATTTTTTATGAAACAAATATATTTTCGAATCACATAAAGAGTTTCAAAAGGATTGAGTACTTATTGATCAATATATTTTATTTATCTAATTCCTTTATACATAAATTTAAAAATATGTGTATTCATGTTCACTCCACTAATTTAAAAAATCGTTCATAATATTAGACCAAATTATAGTTCATTTAGACGTAGTGTTGTGTGTATCAAAAGATATCAAAAAAATTAAATTTATTTAAGGATAAATATATTCTAAAATCTAAAGGTGTTACATTATACACCTCAAAAAATTATTTTCATCCTTGAAATTATATTAAAATAATATAAATTATTTATGATCTTTTTATTTTATCACGTCATTCGGTTCACATGATGTTTCTTCATATTGTTAATTCCTCTAGAGAACATTAAGTAGGTGAGTAGTCTTGTTCCATATCACTTTATCCCCATTATCCAAGACTTACATTGGTTTTTCTTTATAGAAAAAATCATGGTCCAGTGGCACTACCTTTGATCTCAATACTGGTTATGAATCATGTATGTACTTCCTTTGAATAGAAGCATGGAAATCATCAAGATCTTGGGAGAGGTTTAGTAGAGTCTCCAAATAATAAAATACCGCCCATACTCAATTAGGAATATCTACTAGGAAAATAAACATAGGGCCCAAATATGAAAAATTTTATACTCTCATAACATTATTTTATGGATCAATATAGAGGAATAACTTACCACTAACTTTATATTCCATATATCAAAAATGATTTTCTAAAGAACATTTCTACTGACTTAGATCTTCCTTGATGTGCTACTGAATGGTTTTGAAATTCTCCACCATTTCACAAGATAGATAATATCCTAAAAAATTTATTTCTCTAACTTTATCCCAACACATTAGAATTATACACCACATTCCATTTAGGTCTTTATAAGGATCCATCTTGTTGAGATGGTATGTGTGAGTATGATATACTCTCTAATACAAAATGTAGGATCGAAATAATATAGATACTAAATAAACTATCTAATGATTCTCAATATACAAGAGTGGGGGGGGGGTGAATTGTACCCTTTAAAAAATTCATTTGGTACTTCTAAAGTTGGTTATGTTTAACAAGTTGAAACACGGAAATTCACAAAGAATCTATGTTATACACACTTGATTGATTCAAGAAATATGATTCCTAGAAAGTGAATCCAGAAAATGGTTCCGGAAAATTAAACTTAATGAATGTTTACAACAATAAATATTCTACCGTAAAGCATATAGAATCAAACTAAATCAGAGTATACAAGTACAAGGAAGTATAATATAGTTATACATTCTTCAACAAAGAAAATGCAGCGGAAAACTTGTAACATGATAAGTAACAAGTAATAAATATTTTAACCCAAAGAGAAGGGTATCCAAAAACCTTGGATAAACGTCCCTTGATTTATACTTTCAGGAAATACTATCTTACCCACACCAGGGTAAGCCATCGATATGAAGATCAGAGTCTGTCTTGCTCTCCCGGCAAGCCTTCAACTTCAAGGTAGTTAGAACCTCTGTCTCCCTCAGCAAGGAAGCCCTCAACTTCAAGGTAGTCGTAGCTCTGTCTTCCTATCCTCGTAAGCCCTCAAATGTACTCAGAAACATTCAGAGTCACACAAAGAAAATCTGAACAAGATGTTCAGTACACACAAAGCAATAAATCCAATCTTTCTAGAAATCACTTCAGTAGCATGTAATCTCTAGATTGACCAAATTATTGTGAGATCTTTCAAATAAGCTCCTATTTATAGGCATGGCTTCAACGGTGGGATCCCTCCTACAATGATCATATTTTTCCTTGAATTTCGGAGGGACCTGTACACATGTCACTCAAACAACGGTTATTTAGTAACTAGAAGAATGACATCATTTTATAAAAAAACAAGTGTAAGAAAAAATATAGTTATATAACCAAAATCACTTATTCAGAGTGTACGAAAATAAAATTTTGTAGTCTAATAAAAAATAAATTCAGAGTCTATAATACAAGAATATTCAGATTCTGTTTTCTAAGGAATTTGTAACTTGAATTCTATGGAATTATGGAGTCTGAATTTCAAGGAAATTTAGAATCAAGATTCACAAGAATTTGGGACCTAAACTTAAAAAGTTTGTAGTCAGAGTCCATGAGAATTACGATTCTGAACTCAGAAATATCGTAGTCATAATTCATTTGAATTCAGAGTCATAACTCACAAATTTCGGCGGCAGAATTCATTAGAATTTGGAGTCAGAACTCAGAAGATTTCGGAATCTGAATTCAAGGAACTCAGAGTCTGAATTCGGAGTCTGAAAACAGAATGCTCATTATCTAAGTTTTACATTATTCTGAGGTTTTAGGAATGAAACTGAATTTTTACACATAGACAAGATAATGATCAAGGAAAAACGTGGTACAGATAAATTTCCATGGGGAAGGAAAATTTTCCTTAGAGAAGTGAAACACATGGTATAATGAAATTTTCCTTAAGATAAGGTGTTTTAGATTTTGAAAAGAAGAAGGAAAATTAAATTCATAAGGGTAACTTGTTGACATAACAATTTCCCAAAACAGGAAGGAATGGAAAAGTCACAAGGAAAACCATATTGACTCAAAAATCTCCCCCTTTTTGTAAAGCAAAAACATCCTTACGAAAAATAATTTAAGGACTTAGAAAATATATTTCTAGGCTTTGAAATAAAACTTATCTTCATTTACATGGACAATGAGGAATATGACTAACTCCCCATTAGTCCTAAGGAACGTATTCTAGATTTTAGGAATAATATTTTCCATTATATTGTGTTCGGAAATCATTGTAATGAAAAATCTCCCTTGGATAAACTCTCCCTTACTTAGGGATATTTCTTCTTTACATAGTATTATTTTTCCTTTTCCCCCTTTTTGATTTTCAAAACGAATTTGAGGGAATTGAAAAGAAATTATAGTATCTGAAATATTAGTACAAAGCATGAAAAAATAACGAGCAACCAAAAATTCATTAAAATAAGAAGGATTATTACAAGGAAGAAAATACAAAAAAAGATCCAATTAGATCTATTTTCCTTCCTTCTCCTTGGGTATCAATTTCTTCACAATGGTTTTCAGCTTGTTGTGTTCTTTGTGATATTACTCTTCATACTTTCGGATCTAATCCCGATCCTATACTTTCTTCTCTAAAGCTATGATCATTTCTTATTGAGCCTTCAGAGTCTCTGCCTGTGCCTTCATCAACTCATATTTCCTGACTAGCTTCTCTTCGATCACGATCTGAAGATCCCTTTCCCTTTTCCAGCTTTGGGCAATAGAATACAACTCCCCATTCAGATCCTTGACCTCCTGAATCCGAGTATTCTACTCAAAGGTTATCTTTTCCTCAAAGATAGTCATGAGATCCTTGATTTTGCTATCTTCATTATCAAAAGCTTCCTTAAATTCATGTTGAAACTCAGCATGCTCTCTCAAGTATTAAACTATTTTCTTTGATCATATAAACACTTTCTTACAATATTTTTTGTGGGCATCGTAGTGAAGTTCTTGAAATCAGGGTCCAGTTGGACACAATTATCCATAACCATGGATACTGAATCTGATTTTTGATTCATGCTATGTTGAAGCATCTAACATCTCGAGTCAATTATTGGAAAGATCGAAATTGTGTCAACAAGCTTCTTCTGTGATTCATGAAAAAAATCATGTCCTTGGGAAGATGATTTCGAATATCATAGTTTTTTGGTGGATTCTCTTTCTCTAGATCAACAAGGTTCCTCTTCGAAGATACACCATCTTCCTTTCCCTTTAAAACAAATTTGGTAGATGTATCCACAACCACATGTTTCCCCTTATCAATTCTTGAAACAACTTCTTCATCCAGAGACTCATGCTCGTTGTCAGACACTTTAACAACTCTATCTTCATCTATCTTCTCATTCTCAGCTCCTACCTTAGCATCTTCAGGGTGAATGAAATGTTGATTACAAAACTCATCCTTAGATATATTATTCACTTTCTCTTCATCTTTCTAATCACCCCTAGGAGTATCATGCTTTTAGGATTTGACTTGTGAAGTTTGGATTGATAATTTCTCAGATGCACTTTCCTTCTCTTGAAAGTCTTCACCTTGCTGAATGAGATCTTCTGTGTTAGCACAACCTCCTTTTTCTTATACTTCTTCTAAAACTTTCTTCTCTTCAACAACCTTTTCTTGGTATTTTTTCGGAGTCATGTACTTCTTCCATGGAGTCTCTGGTAGGATTTCTACCAGGATTGATTTTGGTATGAGAATATTATCAGATGCTATTTCAGTGGCCTTAAAAGGAGATTGGAAAATTTCAGTTTCAGAAAATTTCTTCTTCTGCTTCTTTTTCTTGGCTAGCTTCTCAAGCTCATCAGCTGCCTTCTCTTTCAAAGATTTGGCCTCTGTAAGATCCAGACCAAAATATGACTCTCTTTCCTTCCGATTCTTTTTTTCTTCCCTCCACTTTGCAACCAACTCATCCGGATAGGCTTTCTGCTTCTTGGGATTTGGAGGTGTGGATTGAGCTTCCTTAGCTTTAGGATTTTTCTCTTCTTCTTCAACATCCTTTAACTTTCCCTTATTTCCAACCTTTTTTTGATGATTATTCCACCACTTGATTCTTTATAAAGGATTCTGCTTCCTCCTCTAGTAAGTCACATAATTCTTTAGATTATTTAGAGAAACCAACATTTATTATCTTCAATGTGTCATCGCTTACCAACACAACATCGCAATTCCTCGGCTTGGAACTGAAACGAATATTGAAAGACTCAAGACACCAACCAATAAGATTGGAAAGAATAACTGGGTACATTATAATCTAAACTTTACAATTTCCATTCTTGATGTTATCAACTGTAATCAGAATGTGATTCGTAAATTGATTTTCCTCAGATTTACCAGAAATTCTAGGATATACATGTCGCTCTTTTTCAAGGTGTCCTTATCACCCTTTCTTAGAATGATAAACCATTGAACCCACAACTCAAGGATCTAATTATTTGTTAAAAAATGAGAAATCTTCAGAGTCTTGACATCTGAAAGGCCAAGACACTCCATAGCTTTCACATTGATAAAACTTTCGTGTACATCGGGAAACTTATGGGAACAAAATTCGGCTTCCCCATCAAAGGGAATTCCAACCAAACTGGCTTCCTTTGTATATAATAAAGAATAGGTCTTCCCATAACTTTTTAATGAAAACTTCTCTCTGCCTTCATCCTTAAAGAAACTAACTGACTCATAAAACTCGATAAGCAGATCCAGATACACTAAGTCTTGAGCTCCTGGTCTTGAAATGTAAACAATTTCCAATCCATTCAACCTGATGTTCTTGGAGATAATGGATTCAAACTTGTTGAAGAAATTCAGATGCACCATCCTCTCTCTGTATACTTTCCAATCCAAAGTTATCTTGACAGAAGAAATCTCTTGAGAAAGAACTTCACTAGACATTCAGATTAGAGAAAGACTTGAGAGGTTCAGAACGAGCTTTTGAAAGAGGGGTAGAGCTTCGACATGCAAAGGCCTTAAAACGATGTGGGAAAACCCGTACGTGGTCCTTTATGAAACCATTTGATGTGATGATTTGACTTCCAAAATCAATCCAATGGCAGATAATTCTTCTGATCAGATCTGACGGTTGAAATGATAGCTGTAAGAAAAAATTATTAGATCCAATATTTTGAGGTTTTTAAAGGAAAAAATTCAGATTTAAGGAAACTAGAATCCGAGAAATTTTAAAAACACAAAAGAATATACCAGTAAGTAAAAGTGGATTACAAAAACACAAGAAAGAATCATACCTTTCAGATTGCTAGGAAAATTATTTTTAATAGGTAATATTCTTCTTGAAGAACATTAGATAAAAAGACAACGAAAACCTCCATTACAAAAAACAATTTCAGTACACAAAAATTTATTATGAAAATTTCATGTACGAAAAACTTCATTACGAAAATTTAACTACGAAAATCTTCATTAAGAATAATTTCTTGTACGAAAATATTCATTACAAAAAATTTCAAGTACAAAAATATTAATTATGAAAATTTCAAGTGCAAAAATCTTCATTAGAAAAATTTCAAGTAAGAAAATCTTCAATACGAAAATTTTAAAGTATGAAAATCTTCATTGCGAAAAATTTCAAGTACAAAAATCTTCATTATGAAAATTTCAAGTATAGAAATATTCATTATCAAAAATATCAATTACAAAATTCTTCGTTACAAAAACATGAAGTACGAAAGTTTTTGTGCCAACAGATTTTTGATAAGGGGGAAAAACAAATATGAAAATTTTCATTACAAAAATATTGAGAAACTAACTACAAAATGTTATCATTACGATAAATTTGAAAAACTATCAAAAAAATGTACTCCCCCTATGAAAATGAGTTAATTACTATAATAATATTGGTTCAATAGGAAGTTAATGAGGAATATTACCTTACGGTTATCATTCCCAACTTATGTTTAATGTATTCAAATCTATCAGGGGTTAAATATTTTGTGAAAATATCAACAAGTTGATCTTGTATTCCGATAAATTGAAGAATAATATCTCTTTTTGTGTGTGATCCCTAAGATAGTGATGCCTAATATCTATATTCTTTGAACGAGAGTGATGTGGATGGTTTTTACTAAGGGAAATGGCACATGTATTGTCACACAAAATTTGTGTTTTGGAAAAACTCATAACATAGTCTATGAGTGTGTGTTGCATCCACAACACTTGAGCACAACAACTACCAGCTACTAAATATTAATCTTCAACAGTGGAAAGTGATACAGAGTGTTGCTTGATGCTTGACCAAGAAACAAATTAATCTCTTACGAATTTACAAGTTCCAGATGTACTTTTTCTATCTATTCTACATCCCCCAGAGTTAGCATCAGAAAAACTTTTCAAAAAAATCATTTCCAGAAGTATAGGAGAATCTTCAATCCATGGTTCCCTTTAAGTAGAGAAAAATTATTTTCACTGCCTTTAAATGAGATTACTTAGGATTGGATTGATATCTTGAACATAATCATACTTAAAACATTAAGCTTGGATGACTGGCTGTCAAGTAAAGTAACTTCTTATCATACCTATAAAAGATTTTTGATCTACTGGTTTCCCAGCTTCATCAAGATCAAGTGTATTTGAGGTACTGATGGGAGTACTAATACTTTTAGTGCTGTCATATCAATAATTTTTAAGAAGATATTTAATATAATTATGTTGGGATATATAGATTCCTTCTGGTTTTTTGAGAAATTTGAATACCAAGGAAAAATGTTAACTCACCCATCATATTCCTTTCAAACTTAGATATCATTAGATATGCAAAGGAATCAGTTAAATATTTCTGAGTTGAACCAAATATAATGTCATAAAAATAAATTCAACCAATCAAAACATTTTTCCTGTCTTTATTTATAAAAAGGGTTAGATCTGTATTTTCCATAACATAATTATTTTGAAGAAAAGATCATGTATTCTATCATACCAGGCTCGAGGGGCTTTCTTATGTACATACAAAGATATGGTAAGTCTAAAAACGTGATTAGGATGTTTTGTATCTTCAAAACCAGGAGGTTTTTCAACAAAAACTTCCTCTTGAACAAAACCATTAAGGAAAGAACATTTCACATTCATTTGAAAAAGTTCTCAATTGAAGAATGTTGCAAAGGCAAATAAGATATGAATAGATTCAAGTCTAGCTACTGGAGCATAGTTTTCTTCATAGTCTATTCCCTCTTGTTGATTATAGCCATTAGCAACTAATCTAGCTTTATTTCTAACTATGATTCCATTTTCATCACAATTATTTCTGAAAATCCATTTTACACCAATAACAGAAGTTTCCTTAGGTCTTTCAACCAAGGTCCAGACTTTCTTCCTTTCAAATTCATTTAGTTCATCATGCATTGCTTTAATCCAATCATTGTTACCTAAATCCTCAACAGTGCTTTTTGGTTCTAATTGTGAAAGAAATGATAGATGTTCTATTTCATTCCTTAAGGAACCTCAATTCCTTACAAGTTTATTTACATCACTAGTTATACTATCACTAGGATGATTCTTAAGAAATAAATAATTTGAGTTTTGTAAAACCTTTTCCTCAATAGAGGGTAGAAAATCATCTGGGGTAAATGCTTCAGAAGTATCTTCTTGGAAATTTTCCTTTTCGTAAGGATCTTCTAACAAAGGTTGATAATCAGTTTTTGAAAACACATTCGAAGATATAGGTTGGGGTTGTTTAAAAACTAAATGATCAGTTTCATCAAACTTTACACGTACTGTCTCTTCAACAGTACAAGTGTTTTTATTGAAAACTCTATAAGCCTTAGAATTTGTGGAGTAGCATAAGAAAATTCCTTCATTAGATTTTGGTGCGAATGTGTGTACATTATATTTAGTATTCAGAATGAATACTTTGCAACCAAAAACCATGAAGTAAGAAAGTCTATGTTTTCTACCATTCCATAACTCATATGGGGTTTTATTAAGAAAATGTCTAATCAAAACATGATTTATAGTATAACAAACAATACTTACAATTTCAGCCCAAAAATGTTTAGTTATAGAATATTCACTCAACATGGTTATGGTTATCTCTTGAATAATTATATTTCTTCTATCAACAACACCATTCTGTTGAGGAGTTCTAGGTGCTAAGAAATTGTGAGTAATGTTTTTTTTACTACTAAATGTTTCAAAATCAGAATTTTGAAATTCTCCACCATGATCACAATGAATAGTATTCAATGGAAGTTTTTTCTCATTTTTAACATGGGCTCTAAAACATTTAAAATATGATAAGGCTTCCTACTAATTTTCTATAAAATAGACCCACATAAATCTAGTGTAATCATCAACTAAAACAAATAAAAAATACATGCCTCCAATGTTTCAAGTTTGTGTAGGACCAAAGAGATCCGTATGCACTAAATGTAATGCATCAGTAGTTGAGACTTAAATGATTGATTTAAGACATGATTTATGTTGCTTTCCATATTGACAAGGGTTACAAACTTTAGAAGAATCAAATCTAAGCTTCGGCAGATCCTTAACTAGTCCTTTCATAGAATGTTTACATAGGTTCCTAAGGTTACAGTGTCCTAAACTTCTATTCCACAACCAAGAATGATATTCCATCGAACTAAGGCAAGGTATATCTTGACTCCTATGGTCTTCTAAGTTTAGTGTGTATACATTCTCTAGCCTATGGGTAGAAATAATAAATCCATCCTCAGAATTGTGTACTAAGCACTTATCATTCCTAAAATTCACAAGGTAACATTCATCACATGATTGGCGTATTCTGATGAGGTTGTGCTTAAGACCCTTAACAAATAAAACATTTGAAATCAAAGTTTTTCCAAGAGGAACGATGTTACCTATACCAAAAATTTCTGCATGATCATTATCTCTGAAAGTTGATTTTCCTCTTTTCGTCTGGATAATATTTTCAAAATAGTTTTTGTTACCAGTCATATGCTGAGAACATCCACTATCCATGTAACATGTATTGTTGTTGGTACTTTCTCTATTTTTCTGAAAATAAGAGAAAAATATGTTTTTGGAATCCAAACTTTCTTGGATCCGAAAATCTCAGAAAGAAAAATATTAGGCACCCACATCTTTTTAGAAAACCAGGCTTTATGAAATCTTAATGATTGAGTTTTCTTTAAGGAAATTTTTTTCCCAGTGTCCACCATAATGACACTTTGTACAGAATGGTGCACGTTGAGGGACAAAATAATTGTTCCTAAAAATTGGTTTAAAACCAGTATAACCAAAACTAGAACTATTCCTTAGAGGTCGTATTTGAGAATACATTTTATCATGATTTTCCATACATAAGGTAATGTTTGACAAACACTCTCTCAAGGAAAAAATTTAGGATTTTTATTTGATAATGAAGTTCTTTTATTCTAAAACATATGATTTGGAACTAGAGTTAGGCTCAAAAATATTTTTCTTAGAAATTAATTCTTCTAAATCCTTAGAATGTTTATTCTTCTCAGAATTTACTTCCTCCTGTTTTTTTGAAATACATTCAAAATCGACGATTTTCTTATCAAGATCTTTAGAATGATCTAATATTTCCTTTGTAAGAATAGTATTTCTAGATTATTTCTTTATCATGTTTTTTCATGAGTTTTGAGTTCTCAATCTCAAATAGTGTGGAAAACATAGAAACTTCTTCATAGTTAACTAAAATATTATCTTCATTAGAAGAATATTCTTTATTAGAAAAGTTAAAATATTTAACATTACGATAAATTTTCATTTAAAGAAACATTGGTCATTGATTCAAAATTGTGTACCTTAGCCATCAAGCAATGATTTCCAATAGGTAATCTGGCTATTAGACCCAGATTCTTCTATCCAGAAGATTCATAATCTGAAGATTCATATGAAGAGTCACCAACACTGGCACTCTACGTGTCATTAGCTTTCAGGACATTCTTTGCTCTAGCTTTATAGTACTTCTTTCTGTTTCATTCAAAATTCTTTTCCTTTATATCTATTCTTTTGAGCATGGGACAATCAGGTCTTATATTTCTAGCTCTCATGAATTCATAACATGTGACTTATGAATATCGCTTATATTCCCTTTCATTTTTCTTATATTTGGATTGAATGTTTTTTCTCCAAAAATATTGTTCATCCTTTGAGAAAGATTTTCGAACTGATTTTCTGAAGATTCACTTCCACAAGATTCAGATTGGATAATAACCTTCTTAGATTTGGATCCAGTAACTCTCTCAGGAGTCTTAGCTTTTAGATTATTTGAAGTAGTTGTAAAAGAAACTACTCCATTACCATTCTTATTTTTTACATTATCTGCATCTCTCCTCATTCTAGTCTCATGCTGAAGAAGAGTTCCAAAAAACTCATCTAAGAAAATCTGGGTGACTTTTTTGTTCTCATCAATTGTTGTCCTCTTGGACTCCCAATCATGTGGCATAATGTCTATGATCTTATCAACAAGAGCCTCATCATCCAAACCTTTTTCTACCATATACTGTAAGCTATTCACAATTTTCATAAACCTTTGTTGAACTTTTCTTATAGGTTCTCCATAAGGAAAGTTAAAGCCATGGTATTCAGATCTTAACATATATCTTCTTGTCTCGGTAACTTTAGAATTACCAAATTGTGTAACTTCAAGTTTCTTCCATATACAATTTTCATCTTCACAAGAAGATATTCTACTATAGATGTTACAAGTCATAGAACAAAGCAATGTATTGCATACCTTATAATTTTGCTGATATTCATGATTCTCTTTATTGGTGAAAGTAATAACTTCCTTGTCAAGGATTTTATATCCTCTAGTAAGTATAAAAAAATTGATTACTCCAGTAATGATAATAAAAGTCTTCATACGATCTCTCCAGTACTCATAATCATTTCCATCAATAATAGGTGGTCTTATTGGATTTATGTTGTCAATATAACCAACATTGATTCCTGCCATCTTAATGAAAATATTTCCATAAATTCTTGCTAACTGAAAATGTTCGTAATCAAGGAAAATATTCCTCACCAAGTAAAATAAAACTAGAATATCTCTAATAAAAATATGAATTCAAGCTTTATAAGTCCGAAAATATGATTCCGAAAAAAGTAGAAGGAGCAGATTTCTCTTCTGAATCTAATCATGAGATTAATTCAGATTGAACCAAAATTTTGAAATCAATTGTAGATTGGTTGAATATTCAAGGCAACCTGCTCTGATACCAATTGTTGAGATGGTATGTGAATATGATGTACTCTATAATACTAAATCTAGGATCGAAATAATTTAGATACTAAATAAAGTATCTAATGATTCTCAATATAAAAGAGGGGGGGGGGAATTGAACACTTTAAAAAATTACTTTTGAACTTTTAGAGATGGTTATGTTTAACAAGGTTAAAGAAGATAATTCACAAAGCCTCTATGTTCTACACACTTGCTTGATTCAAGAAATACGATTCCGAGAAAGTGAATCTAAACAGATGGTTCTGGAAGATGGAACATAATGAATGTTTACATTTATAAAGATTCTACCTTAAAGCATATAGAATCAAACTAAATCAGAGTGTACAAGTATAAGTAATTATAAGATAGTTATACTTTCCTCATTAAACAAAATGCAGTAGAAAAACTTTAACAGGACAAGTAACATTAAATAAATCTTTTAACCCAAAGAGAAGGGTATCCAACAACCTTGGATAAAGTTACCTTGATTTATACTTTCAAGAAAGTCTATCTTACCCACACCAGGGTAAGCCATTGATATGAAGATCGGAGTCTGTCTTGCTATCTCTGCAAGCCCCCAACTTAAAGGTAGTCAGCACCTCTGTATTCCTCAGCAAGAAATCCCTCAACATCAAGGTAGTCAGCACCTATGTCTTCCTATCCTTAGAAGCCCTCGAATGTAATCATCAACAATCAGAGTCTCACAAAGAAAATCTGAACAAGAAGTTCAGTATGCACAATGCAATAATCCCTCTCTCTCTATAAATCACTTCAGCAGCATGTAATCTCTAGATTGATCAACTTATTGTGAGCTCTTTCAAATGAGCTCCTATTTATAGGCATAACTTCAATGGTCGGCTCCCTCCTCCAACGGTCCTATTTTTCCTTGAATTTCATAGGAACCTGTACACTTGTCACTCAAATAATGGTTAGTTATTAACTGATAGCACGACATCATTTTATAACAGAAAGAGTATAAGAAAAAATATGGTTACATAACCAAAATCAATTATTCTGAGTGCAATAAAATAAATGTTTAGAGTTTAATAAAAAATACATTCCGAGTCTATAATACAATACTATCGAGATTCTATTTTCTATGGAATTTGGAACCTGAATTCTATGGAATTCAGGAGTATGAATTTCAAGGAAATTCAGAATCTGGATTCACAAGAATTTAGAACCTGTACCTAAAAATTTTGGAGTCAGATTCCATGAGAATTCGGATTTAGAACTATGAAAGTTCGGAGTTAGAATTCATTCGAATTCAGAGTCATAACTCACAAAGTTTGGAGTCAGAATTAATTAGAATTTGGTGTCATAACTCAGAAGAGTTCGGAATCCGAATTCAGAGAACTCGGAGTCTGAATTCAGAGTCTAAAAAGAGAATTCTCTTTATCTAGGTATTACATGATTCTTAGGATTTATGAAAGAAACCGAATTTTTACACTTAGACAATATAATGATCAGTGAAAAACGTGGTAAGGATAAATTTCCTTGGGGAAGGAAAATTTTCTTTAGAGAAGTGAAACACATGGTAGAATAAGATTTCCATTAAGATAAGGTGTTTGTGATTTTCAAAACAAGTAGGAAAAGTAAAGTCATAAGGATAACTTATTGACTTAATAATTTCCCCCAACATGAAGGAATGGAAAAGTCATAAGAAAAACCTTATTGACTCAACACATCTAAATTCTAAAGTGAAAGATACACAAGTATGAAAACTCTACTAGAGAAGGTGTTCATCCCAATAAAATTTAAAATACATAGAACAAGATCTCAATATATTCTAAAATGTTATAATGGTTATATTATACTAAAAAATTTTCTAATAAGGATAAACAACAATAAATCGTAAATCTATATATAGATCCAACTGGAGACATCACCTATACTTTGAGGAAAACCCATGATTCCAGTTAAATAGAATAGAATGTGGTACTCCATACAACCCTATAAATGTTTTAATGTATATTATAGTAACATGATAAAATGGGAGATACTATTTTATATAAATTAATTGTATTGACTTCATAAGGTGATCAACCATAACCAAAATAACATTATGGCATTTAACTTATTTAAGGAATCTAATGAAAACACCCTTGATTTTTTCCCTTTTCCATTTTGGTATGTGTAACGGTTGATTCTTCCACTTATTCATAAATATCATTGACTTAAATTACTATAATACCAAGCACCAATATACATTTTCTAAAATATCTATGTTCATGTTTTCTGAAAAAAATAATCATCTATATCTCTATATATATATTTGTATTTCCAAGATGAATAAAGAAGGATGAATTATGATATTTTTCCAATAGTTCCTTAATCTAATATGGTATGGATGGAACACATCTATAAATACAAGACTTTATAATTCCATAATAATCATATTTTGACTCATTAACATGTCAAACGTTTTTCTACGGTTCCAAATTTTCCGTTTTCATCCAATTAATGCTTACTTGGATAGATGGTTGGACTCAAATTTGTGAAAGATAAGATATCTCATATTCCATTAATATTTATTGATCCATCCAATAAAAATAGATAAATTTTGGATCTTTTTTAATCCTTATAATAAATAACCTATCATGATCCGTTATATTCAAAGCACCACCCACCTTCTTCACTTTATCAGGGTGGTAATGTATTGAATAGTAATAATCTTTATTCTAATGCAACCATCATCTATAGAACAAACTTATCTCTTTTCAAGTGAGTATATAAATTAAAATTTTATTATCTATATATATTCTACACATTTTTCCAAAAATATAATTCCTCCATATCTATAATGAAAAAATTACTATAGTTAAATCCTAATTATGAGTTGGGTAATTGTTGATCCAAAATCTTTCATGGTAACATTGTAATGTTTTTGGGTTGATTGTGTTTGTTTACAAAGAAGGTTTACAAGGTCATTTGTAGATTTCCAGTGTGATTTTTGACTATTTATTTTAACAAAGCATCAATATGGATTTATGGATTCTCTAGGAGTGGAACAAAAAATTTCTTGTATAAGGTGGAATTATTTTCTAATGTTTTAAAAAATTTTGGTGTCCAAAATTTGGAGGAAGGACCAGGTTTCATGGAAGATGGATATCCAAGACATCCTCACAAAAATATGACAAATGAATGGAATTCAATAAATTTTGGTTTAATATAGATTTATAGATTCAAGAAAGAATGTTTTATGAAATAAAACTAATCCATGAAAGAAAAAAGTCATTAATTTAATTACTATGAATGTTCCTGGTGAGTTATGGAAATATGTTATGTTATGTTAATATAAATAGTTTTTAAATTGGTTAATTTTCATGAATTATATCAAAGAAATGGATTTTCATGAACAATAAATATATTTCTAGAAGGAGGTTGTGTGATTGAAATATTTTATAAGGGATGCAGTGTAAATAAATAAGAGGATACCCCACTCAATTAAATAGAGGAAGCCTCAATGAAGATGCAAAGTCTCCAAATTCAAAAAAGTGTTTCGTGGAAGTTGTTTCTTGTGTAATGGTTTTTACAATACCATAATATTCAAGAAGAATTTA
The DNA here is from genome assembly GCA_963277665.1 of Viscum album. Classification (NCBI taxonomy): domain Eukaryota; kingdom Viridiplantae; phylum Streptophyta; class Magnoliopsida; order Santalales; family Viscaceae; genus Viscum; species Viscum album. The sequence continues at coordinate 645,435,090 of OY728138.1, forward strand.
TGTTTCATGAATATTTTTGTGACTCAAGAATACTATGAGTTTCTTGAAATTTATGCATTTGGTGAAAACGTAATTATTCTTGAAGAAATGGGAAGTTTCATGAAAGTGAATTTGGAGTTTCAAGTAAGTTAATCTAATGTGAATTAAGAGGATTTTACTAGTAATTAAATTTTAATGAGGTATTCATCAGGTCTATAAAAGTGGAACTTAATGATCACTAAATGAGGTATAAACAATGTTGATTCAAGTAATAAATGAAAGAATCATATGAAGGAGTAGTGAGCACACTTTAGTTGATATAACATTAAGCTTTAAGATTTTGATTAGTTATAAACCAGGGGGATTGAGAGTTCCATCAAAACCTTCTAATATGAGTTTTTAGTGTATTTGGTACGTTGAAACATTTTCATTGTGTGGTCTCTAGATATATCCTGGTTTGGGTGAACCATGTAAAATTACTATGCCTCATGCAAGTTTTCATTTCTACTCATACATTTATATAGGAAAGGGATAGAGTATCATTTTTTATAACAATAAAACAAGATTCAAAGGGGCAGTAATTTTAATCTATCATACCCTAATTCAACCCCTATGGTATTTAACCTTGTAAGAATAATAATAAATTTTCTCATTTACTTTCAATTTTTGTAAAGTATAATCTATAACCATATGATACTACATGAAGAAAAAGCTCAGCCACTCCTTCAATGAATCATATTAGATAAAAAACTCCCTTATAATATAGTTTAAAATAATTAAAAGTATTCTAACTTACCTTCTCGTTAGTTACTTTAACTTTTATTCAGATTAAACTAACACGTCTCCCTTCCAAGTTAACATGGTTAATGGATTAGATAACCATGATTTATTCTCAAAAAATCATTGATAATATGTAACCTAAAAAATAAAACTACAAATATCAATCACAATGTATGGTATGGTCCAAATGTCAATAATTTTTTTCTTGTTTTTTACCCATTGATATACACTCTTTTGAGATTATATGTCCCAAAAAATAGAAAATTTGGTAGCCAAAATTCACACGTGGAAAATTTTACTTTCAAGTTCTCCTTCCTTAGGGTCTTAAGTAAAATCATCAAGTGATCTTTATTCACTTCCATTATTTTTTGAATATATTATAATATAATCTATAAGGAATACAAAAAAAGGCATCAAGATAATATCTAAAAACTCTATTCATAAAATCCATGATGGTAGTGAGAGAATAAGTAAGTCCAAATGTCATCAATATCAATTTATAGTGTGTATTCCTTATAAGAAATTTTATCTTGGATATATCTTTCTTTTTTACCCTAATCGATTATATCCTTAAAATGTTAAATTGTTGAATAATTTCCATCTCTTACTATTTTATCAAAAAAGTCATAAATATAGAGATATATTACATATAATTGATTTTGATATTCTTAACTTCCCCACAATCAATGAAGAGTAGCATTGATCCATATTTCTTCATAACAAAGAAAACTGGTTCTCCATAAGGTGACACACTTGGTTGAATGAATCAATTCCTGAAACTCAAACAGGGAAATTATATATGGAGTCTTTGAAATAGGTGTAGAACAATTTATGAGTTTTATAGTGAAATCAATATAAAAATTTAGAGGAAGACTACAAAATTATTTTGGAAAACATAAATGAACTCCCATAAAATAAGAATATCTTTGATGTTGAGTTTCTACCAAACCATATAAGATAAAAACCTTTTTTTAATATGAATCAAGACCAAAAAAATGGATACAATTTCTATTATATGATCATATTTATAGTCACACTGATAGAAGATCATAGTTTGGTTCGGAATATAAAAATTTTATTCCCTTCTATAGAAATTGATATGGGTATTATGTAAATAAATAAAATATATGACTAAGATAACATCAAATTTGATTAAAGATATAATAATAATATTTCATAGAAAACAATTCCTAGAAACATCAATTGAATAATACCAATAAACTTGAGATATAATCAGAATACCATTAGGGGGTTTCACTACTAATTTGATATCTAATTTCCCACGTGACATTATGATACCCTTATCAAATTCTTTAGATATAAAAAATTTTATAGATCTAAAATAAAATTTGTTATCATAACCCTTATAACAATTGTTGTCCCATGAGGTTTCCCTTTATCTATATCCTTAAGAAGTTGATTAAATTTATCATTATCATTATCCATTGTATTTGATTAGTGGATATAATAATTCCTATAAAAATTGTATTTGAAACACTGAATTGATTTTGTTGTATTATTTGGCACTTTTACTCCATTATTGGATAACGTTTTTCCATCACGTTGGTATTAAATGGTTTTATGACCTTCCTTTCCAAAAATAAATCATTTAAAATTATCCTTAAGGAAATTTCCTCCATGTTTCTATCTGCTATTTGAGCATAATGGATGACACTCCTTATTCCCTCTATGGTGTAGAATTTAATTTGAGTTTCATCATTATTTTCTTATCAAAGCCATTTCATTGACGGATAACTGTAATCACTATTTCTAAATTTACATCACATTGATCTTTTTATTTATAGCTATAGATGTTTCTTGTGGATAAAACTATTCATAGAAAAGGTTATAATTCACTGAAAAATGAATAAAACTTACTTTTAGGTTGGATGATAATACCATTAGTGTACCTCACATGTCTTGTAAAATTTTTCTCATATTTACTAATGGATTCATCATCCTTCTGCCTTACCTCGAGGAACACCTTATCTATATTTTCATGAATAAAATGAGGAATCTAATTATTGAAAAATACCATTTGAAACTCCCACAGTATATAGTGTTAAAAAAATCATATAGCCACAAGTTCTTGATAAGAGTCCTCCAATTATCTTATTCACCTTCCAAATGATAAACAACCCATATATCTTGTTCATTCCCTAAACCATATATAATGGAATATATATTTTAAATTGCACTAATCCATTGATCAGAAACTAGTGTATCGGTAGACCCACTAAAAGAAGGAGGATATTTTAATCATGACTTCCACAACAAATGTTGTTCCCTCCTTTTCTCATTTGTAATCGCAACATAATTCAGGGCTCGAGATAGTTACATAATCATAACAAAGAGTTTTTACATTATCTCTCCCGCAACATTTTATTTCTTGTGAGTGAAATAATTGTATTATCCATCATATGTTACATTAATATTTTTCATTTGAGTTATATTCCTTGATTAAAACCAAAAGACATAGTTTGAGTAATAATAAACATAGTTGGAAACCACATAATCATGAAAAATTAGTTACCGGATGTCTAAATTATTCCACCTTACCCATATCCTAGGTCATTCATTATCATAAAATATTAAAATCCTGTATAATGTTTTATTGATAAAATGTGAATTATCTCAAACATATCCCCCAAGAGTGTAAAAATAGGCACACAATAAGGGAAAACTCATAGTGAACCATAATGATGGTCGAGATATACTCAAACAACTCTTTTTAGAGTTATTACCCCAATATACATCTGTCTCAAAACCACATCCACTTATACTATTCATTCATGGATTTTTTATAGGAAAACTACTCTCATTTATTTAAAATAACATAAGTTTTTAACCTATACATATTATTTTTCTAAGGGTTCTCACTAAATTTCTATAATCTTAGATTCTAAAGTTAACAAAACCTTGACTTGTTTCCAACTATATCAACCCATACTTTTCATATAGAAATATTACGTCTTATTAAATGAATATTCATTTCATAACACTACAATCTCTTCTAGAACCGTAAAGGTTTAGTGTTTTTTCGTAACTTGGACATATAATAAACATGTTTATAAAAGATAAATTTCATCTCCCAATAATTTATTCAAAAATAACACCCTTCTTATACAAATAATTCTTAAACAATTTCTTCATATCATGGGGAATGGAAAACATAATTAAGGGCAATCCAAGATTCTCAGAAATGCTAATAAAGGGATATTGTAGTGATCATTTAAACATAAAATTAACATAATGGAATGACATATTGAGATTAATCATTATAAATCATACCCATCAATTCTTAGATCATAAACATGAGTCTTGGAATAAATATTGACAGTTAGTAAGACATGAATCTTAAATAGATTAACAAACATTAACCTTGAGAACATTAAATTGACAAAATATCAATTGAAAAAAAAGTGGAATAAAGGGTTTAATAATAATAATCATAAAAATATTTTATCAAGGCTACATACAAAGATAGTCATAAAATGATAGTATTGGGTTAACCACCCATATACCTACATCAGCCTCGTGATAACATCCCATGTATCCTCTTTTATGTTTGGGATAACATCCCAAGATCATATTTTGGACTTGGGATAACCTCCCATATATAGTTTTAACTTATAAAACATTTATCAATACCGAATAAATTATAGGTATACATATTTTTTGTCCCACCAATCACATAATCATAAATCCATTCATATATATTCCATAAGTTCATAAAAACATTCATCATAATATATCTTATGAAAAGAAAATAGGTTTCATAAATATTTCATCATAATAACCATAAAATAACAAGGTACATAATAACAATGTAATCATTGGATCATATCCTCAGTAATTCCAATGTAACATCAAAGGATATTTTCATTGAAAAAATTTTCTTCTAAAAGATCACTGATATATTTCTTGAGGAAAATATCCTTTTCATTTTTAAATCATACATTAAAATTTAAAAATTTCCCAAATATTATATACTTTTTAGAAAATGACCATTGAATCATCTAATAGAATATTCAATAAATTATGTTATCATGATGGTGGGAAATTACATTCAGTTTTTAGTTATTGAAACAATTATTCATTTTACATTATTAGTAAAAAGTAGAAAATCTATCTTTTTTTTTAAAATGAAAAGAACAATAGTTTTATACCATTTTGTAAAATTAAATAATGGATAATAATTAAAATAAAAAATGATAAAAAAATGTAGAAAAAATTTTGAACACATTTTTGGAAAATATAGACATGTAATATAAAGGATTTTCGACCAAAGTGAGAAATAAAGACATTTTTCCTAAAAAATTATATTTGTATAGTGTGTAATTAAATAATAGGAAAAGAAAAGAAAAAAATTATTCTAAACAGTTAACCAGAGTATTATTAAATTATATTGGTTTATTATAAACATATCATATAATTTCCTTCAATGTAAATTCAATCATAAAGAATCCTCATTTAAATGAGATTGAAAGAAAAGTCTCGTACATTGAGTTTGAGTTACATCAAAATTTATTTAATATCTTATATAATGAATTTATATTTATTATAATCTTATGAAAAATTATCTAAAATATAATAATATTATTTATTATCCAATTATAATATTTCAACATGAATTTACAAATAAATTCTTTATTTAAATCATTGCTTCTAAGAGTTAAATGTTTTGTTTTTATTGAGAATTTTGGTTTGGTTGGTTTAATTATTATACTTTGACCATGTTATATCATCTCAATAATGTTAATAATGATTTAAATTATATATATATTCTTAATATAGATATTAATTCTTAATTTCGAGATATATAAAATTTAATTACACTATTCATTAAGATGGTGTACCTTATATAAACATGAATGTTATTTTAACTTTTTGAATGATGTAATGAAATAAAGGTAAATAATAAGTAGATTTTTATTCATTATTATATAATATATTCACATATATATATAAATACATTTATTAAATCAATATTAATTTCAATATATTCAAATTGTAAATGAAAAATTAATCACATCACTTTATGGATGTGGTAGTCCATATATAAGCACAAGTTATGTTTTAATTTTATAACATATAAGATAGTCAGAAAGTAGATATAATATTATAATTAAATCAGAATAATTAAATCGTAAATATTATATATAATTTTTAAATTCATTATAATAACCATTTAGGAAATATTTTGATGGAAAAAGAATTGTATCGCTTCATGGAGGTTGTAGTCCCCACATATGCACAAGCGATACATTCACTTCCTATTTGATGAAAAAGAAGGTGGATAATGGACATTTCATGATCATAATAACATATAAGTATATATTTTTTAATTTAATAATTTGTGATGAATGTCATTGTTTTAGATGAATTATAGTAAGAAATAAATTGAAAATGATCAGGTAAGATAATTACCTGTTCTCAAGGAGACCTCCTTTATGTCCTTTCTTATAGACCCTTGGAATTACTTTTATGAAGATAAAAACTTGTAATTTAAATCAATGGAATTTGATATGTAAATTTTATATGGTTTGGTTGAGCCATATGTCTCATTATAATGTAATTAAAATAGATAATTTGTGTCCTTTTGTATGTGATGAAAATGAATGGCTCCCAATTAGTAAAATTATTAAAATATAATTAATCCCTTATAAAGAAAAATATTTCTTAATGGATAGATATTTTAAGAGAAATAAGATATGGTATTAATATCATCATAAAATGAAATTTTTATATGTATGTGTGTCCTTTTCATCATTATCTTTTTTTAATCCCTTAGTGAACAAATTTTAATTATAATAACTGTAATTTTTTTTAATATTAAAGGGTTATAATTTTACTAATACGGTAAAAACAAGATTATAAATGATCAAAGTAAGAAATTTTCAAAAACATATAATCCTAATTATCTAAATTTAATATTATTATGATTTGTAATCATTTAATAAAATATTTTTATCATAAAATACATTTAATATCCTTTTTAGAACTATTCACATAATTTGATGTTAAAAACAAAATGAAAACCATTTATTATGAATATAAACCATTAACAGTCTTATATAAGGATATAATAATCCATAAAAAGTTTTAGTCTCTCTAACTCACCGAAAAAATATTAATTTTATAATTTTTATCAAAACATTTACATGAATATTCTATTGTTTGCACAAGCACTATATCATTGTTGTGTAAAAGTTTACGGTAATTATTTATTTACTAAAAATTAAAAATAAATTACCATGATAAAAAATGTAATTTATATTTAAAATAAAAATTTATAACAGAACATATCTCCATTTTATACATATGAAATAATAGAGATATTAAAATCCAAAGAGTTTCATTTTTAAAATTTCATTACGTAAAAAAATTGAAATTTTATTTTCAACTATAAAGGGATATAACAGGACATATATTCAAATTTTGAGTGTATATGGTTGAATTTATTCTTTAAAATGATCTAATGGAATGTTTTTGGGTAAAATTTGATACCTTATCTCATGGTTTTAACCATGTTTTACCCATTTTATCCACACTGATTTGAAAAATATTTAACAAAGCTTAAAATTATAATGAGAAAAAAATAAGGGACCTATTCACCAATTTGTTTACCTATTGATAACATATATGGTAAAAAAAAATTCTATATTTGATCTTAGTATTTTTAATAAATAAATTTTAATATTAATGTTTAAAACGTAATAAAAATATTTTTTTAAAAAATTAATTTCTAGAAAAGAAATTAACTTATATAAAAATCATGTATATTATTGATTAAAAGTAAAATAATTAGACTATTATAAATAAAATGTATCATATTTAAAATTTAGGCAAAATTCACAATATAATGGGACATCTAGATTTCATAATATAATGAAAATAAATGATTTTATTTGAAAAATATATATTTTTCAGCATTCAATGAAAATCAAGCATTTCAGAAAAATCAAAAAATTTCACACTATGTTCATTTTAAAAAACTAATAAAAAAAATAAAGATCAAAATTTAAATTACAATGTCTAAAATTGGAATAAATTATTAATATTTGTTTCTTACAAAAGGATATTTCAATCATTTTTGAGGAAAAATGTATTTTGGAAACCTATATATACTTTACTAAATATAGAGTACTTATTTATCAATATATTTTCATTATATAGAACATTTACACAAAAATTTCATATATTGTTATTCTTATTCAATCCACTAATATAATAGTTATATGATACTAGAATACTATATTATAGTTACTTTAGACATGATATTGCATGTATCACATGATATCGAAGAAATTAAATCTATTTAAAGATAAATATATCACAAAATATTTTAGTGTAGAACAATAATTTTTATAGGCCTTTATTTGAGACTTTGTTTTCTAATGTTGAGTTTGAACTAATAGAGTTTATATTAATATGTATTTTGACTAATATTTCACTTTTATCTTTGGATATTATGTTTTACCATGACCCTTAGACGATGTATGATCAAGATTGAATAAGGAGATACGAATGATGTATAGAAGGTGAACCATCATGGTGACTAGAACCCCATAGAGATAGTAGTGCATGTAGCCAAGCTCTTGGACAAGGATCTATGCCTACCTCTATTCTGGCTACATAGGTTATAACAATAAGGGATGATAGAATAGTTCATGAATATGATTTTCATCATTAGAATGCCCCATCTTTCCATGGAAAAATGATTATTAGGGGTTAAAGGATTTTTTCATAATGATTGAACAACTATATGACTTTTTGAGAGGAAAGATTATATTAAGGAAATATGTTCTATTTTTAAACTGGTGGGTCCTATCATGAGATGTTAGGAAGTAAAAGTATTCGACATAAAGAATAAAAGATTAGAGTGGAATGATTTAATGAATATTTTTATTGAGAAATTTTAGAAGTAGTAGATGGTATTGGCTATGTCCATGGATTTAGTTAACATTAACTACGGTGATTAGAGAGTGACCCAATAATCCAATCATATTGATAAACAAGATCAATTATCACATGATGTGGTGTTTAATGAGAAGTTTAATGCTCAATTTTGTGATATTGGTCTTTGATCTGATATCTGATATCATGTATTGATGCTGATGATTACTTCTTCTGTTGATGTTAAATATATATCTATAATGGAATAAATTGATATAGATGGTAAATTAGGGTTTATGGGATTCCCAACTACTCTCAGTTGATGCATTCTTGGTTTCTTTAAAAGTAAGTGGAATTAGAATGACCCTCATGATATAAATAGTATTGCTGGTACCTGATGGATGAGTTCTTCCAAATATATTGTAGTGTAGGATAATTTCCTGCTAAATTAGTTAAAATGTGGCATGGATGAAATCTCAAAACATGATTTCATAGAGGTACTACTGATTTCTAGCCCACGAGGTTGATCTTGTAACAATAATAGGGTTTTTAATGTTTTTACCACTCTGTATAGTGGCATGGAATCTTCAATAAAATTAGGATATATGGAACTGTTAGAGTCTTCAAGAACAATTTTCATCCATCCACAGATATCCAGAATAATGAAACATCACATAGTAGACGAGTCTCCGGTATGAATTGATGTGGGTAATATTATTGTGAGAGTTACCATTATAATTTTATCATCTTTAGTGACTTATTTATTTGATATTAGTACCTCCCATTATTTTTTATCTACCGACACTATGGAAATGTTAAATATGCTAACATAGATTCTACCATATGTGATTGAAATTGAATCTCCTATAGGGAAAAACCATTATTATGGCCTTTGAATCACCCATTGAAAATTATATTTATCAGAGATCGAGATTATCGGTAACATTTTTTTTATTAAAGGAATCCTCTAGATTTTATTATTGGAATAGACTAGTTGGTTGTTCTTAAATCCCATATCAACTACCACCAATTGAAGGTTTCCTTTACAACCCTCAATTGGGAGTGCCATGTTTTTTCTAAAGAATGATACCTAAGGGAGAACTATCATGGAAATACTCTTATAGATATGGGTACAAATATTTCCTTATGGGTTTCAATGTAGATAAGAAATTATCTTTTGTTGAATCCCCTAGTAGTGATGTATGTTTCAAATGTGTTTTCTTCATAATTTTTTTCTACCACTAAATATGTAGGCGGAGTTCATTATTTATTTTGTTCTATGAACTAAAATTGTATCTATAACCTCTTTCCATATGGAACCAGATGAGCTAACGAAGTTAAATAATCTATTAGATCACATGATGTCTAAAGTCTTTATTTAACCCATTTTATCGTCTTCATTAATAATAGTTCTTTTCACCAAGAAATATGATTGGAACATTATACTAAGTTTGGATTACCAAAAGATTAGTCATATTATGTTCATGAAAAAGTATCCTTTATCATGTATGGATGATTTTTTTGAAAAAAAATGGGAAAAGTGGTTCTCCATGATTAATATTTGATTAGTTATCACCTACTTAGGGTCAATGATTTTTATATCACTAAGAATTATTATAGGAGAAGGTATGGACACAATGAGTATCATGTGAATCCATTCAGTCTAACCAACACACCTATTGGTTTTATGGTCCCATCTAAGAGGATTTTGCAAGAGTCTCTCAACTCTTTCATAATGGTATTTGTGGATGAAATCTTGGTTTATTCATATACTGAAAAGGGATAATTAATACTATCTGATATTAGTTCTAGAAATGTTGTGGAATTATAAAATTTATTCTAAATAGTAAAAGTTCAAATTTTTGTTATTAGAAGTGATGTTGTTGGGGATTGTTGTCTCAGAATATGGTGTCCAAATTGATCATAATATGGTGAAAGATGCAATTTCATTGGAGGAACCATATGATTGGTTTTAAATTTAGATATAGTTAGACTTGGTAGGGTTTTTTTGATAGTTCATAAAGTATTTTTTTAATACGGTTTCTTTATTTACTTCTATCACATATAATGGTTGATGTTTTATCAGGATTCAAAATGATTGAATTTTTTGATGAATTAAAGTGCCTTACAATTTTATCCATTATGATAACTATTATAGAGTATATGTAGAACAATGTTGTCTTTTGTGATGTATTAGGATTATTTTTGGGTTGTCTCCTCATGAATAATTGTCTTGGAGTTTCTTATGGTTCTCATCATCATTAAACAAATGATAATTTATATCCATCACATGATCTAGAACTATAATTTATAACACATTATCTTAAGAGTTGGTTGCTCTAAATCTTTGGGTATATATTCTACTTTAACTATGATCATAAAATCTTGAGTTAAATAATCTAAAAAAAGATATTAATATCTAGTAGTGGTGATGTTTAGAGTACCTCCAGAATTTATAATTTGAAATTAAACACAAACCATGAAAGGGGAAATTGTTGTTGATGACATGAGAATGAAACTACCATCCTAGGAATAGATTTAATCATCAAAGGAGTTAAATATAATTTATATCTTTACTAAAATTCATTTAAAAGTTTGTGTGGATGAGAACAAGGTTTTTTTTATAGTTTAGAGTCATATTGATTTCTAGTTCATAGGAATTATGTATTATTTTTATGCTCAAGAGACTATAGGTGAGTGGTCTCTATTTTCAGAGTGTATCCATTATATTATGAACTGATTTTTCCTTCTGTCTCCTATGATAAAGGATGTAATGGGGGGATTTTCATTATTTTTTGTGGGATGTGTACTCATGAACAATGAATATGTTTTATGATATGAGGTAACTATTCTAGTGCACATGTATTAAATAGGATATTGCAAATTTTTAATAACATTTTTATACCTATAAAAATAACAAGGTAAGCCATCTAAATCCTTCAGGTTTTATTCAACCCCTTTCTATGAGATCTTGAAAGTCGGAAAAAATATGAATGAAAATTTTCTTTTATTTCTTTCAAATCCTAAAGAAAATAATACAATATGGGTTTACATACTGATTATAAAAATCATATCACTTTATTCAAATTCATGTTACAACTATAGTTAAGGATTTTTAAAATCAATATGTGCAGAAAAAAATTATAATGCATGGTGTTCCATATAAGATTTTTTATATTAGGGATCCTTGATTCACATCTTTATTTTAGAGAGGCCTTTTGGGGTTATAGGCTCACAGGTAATGTTGAGCACAAACTTTCATCCTCAGATAGATTGTCCTATAGAGGGGGCTATATAGAATCTTGAGGAAATCCTGCATGCTTGTGCCATTAACATTATAGAATATTGGTATTTCTATTTAGGGATAGTTATGTTTTCCTAAAATATAGATTCCATTCATTTGCTTTGATTTCCCCCTTTGAGGTCTTGTATGATTGGCCTTATAAATATCTGCTTTATTAGTAGAATATTGGTAAATATTCACATGTTGGACCACATTGGTTCTCGAAGATGACAATAATGATCTAGATGATTCATCATATGATGGAAATTATTTTGTTCTAGGATAAATGTTATAAGAATCATCATATATGTAATTTTTAGTTTTTTGTTTGTATCTAGGTGTTCTTTAGAATCTTGCCTAAACTGGATCACCGAAGGCTTTGAAATAAGGTAAAGTTGGAACCTCATTTTAGGGGAGCTTTTTTAGTTATTGATAGATTTTATGGTTGATTACAATTTTAATTTTCTGCCTCTAATAACATCAATCCATTAAATCTTTCACATGTATCAAATTAAGAAGTACCTTTTAGAATCCTCTTATGTTTGGAAACATGATGACCTTAATGTGGAATCTAATATAGCTGTGGTTATGAATCTAGATCATATTGTTGATTCTAAAATAATGGTTCTTCATGGGAAGTCAATAACATTGGTTTGGGTTTTGTGGTATAATATTTCAAATTTTGAGGATATTTGGGATCCTAAAACGATGAAGAGAGGATATTTTCCTCATCTCTTTATGGACCAATCTTCCTGATGAGGCTTTATGAGGTCAAACAAATTTTATAGTGGGGAAAATTATATCATCCAAAATTTTCTTTTAGTTACATTTCTATATAGATTATAGTTTATAAATCTTGGAGGGTATTGGTGGCTGGATTTTTTTGTTCTTTTTGTATTAAATAGGTTTCCCCATGTTCATGGTGTCCCTTACACCCTCATACATAAAGTGATAAGATATCCACACATAGAGTAGGGAGTGGTGTAGGGAATAGCCTTCTAGTTGTCTCCCTGTCCACCATAACCGATAAGTCTCACCATTGTTATGGTGGAGGCTATGCTGTGTAACATCCCCAACCCAGAAGCCACTGAACCGGTGCTCCAAGCTGGGTGGTTACATGACCTTAAGCATGCCTCCCTGTACGCCAAAGGCTACCGACTAGCAGCGGGGGTCTATGTAGTCAAGTGGGGAGACTAAAACCCCTATTTATCAGAGTAAGCCATAACAGAATAACCAAATAGCGGAAAACCATAACCAATAAAAAAGGAACATGTATAATAACATATCCAAAAGTAAGTATGCCATGTCATGCTACAAGTGAAAAAGTAAACAAGAGCCCAAAATAAAGACAGCAGGAAAAATCCCCAAAATAGTCCTGACTCCAAGTCTGGATCCTACACCAAGGGCTACCTATTCCACTCACTATCTAGTAAGGACCCTTTCCATTATCATGACCTGTAAGCATGAAGTCTACTCGGGTACCCAATGGCGGCCCGAGCAGGGTGTGAGTACAACTCAGTCGGCCACCACCAACGTTGTCTACAAAATATAAATTATAAACAGGTAGTGCTTGCAAAAGGGATATGAATGATAAATTTCAAGTAAATAATTATGGTTCCATTAAGAAAATTCATTGAAAATACATTACCTCCTCTATTACCATTCATTTCACAACAATTACAATTACTTACCATTTCATTACATTTCCATGGGTTAATCACATTCATCATGTTACATGGGTCTAAAGCCAACAATAACATGAAAGAGTGTAAACACAATGTTATCCTATCTCACTAGGACTAACCCCTCATAGAAACCATATCCTCACCTGGAAGCCTCAGTTCGGGTGGATGCAACCGTTATGAGAATAAACCGTCAGTCCCCTTTCCTAACCCGTGCATTTAGGGTATAGTTTAGAGCCTCAGTCTTAGCTCAACCCATGGGTGTAGATCCTCGTGTCATAACCCACTCTATGAAGCCATGTTCACATTCTTATATATATGTAACCATCAACCATCCAACCATTTCCCATCAACAAATACTATTCACAATAACCCACATGTGAATTCACATTATGCATTAACCCATTAACACATTACCATTTCACATCATTTAACCATTCACCCAATTCCCATGTGTTATGCCTATCTCACTAAGCATTCAATCCTAGACCCATAACCTATTCTATTATGGTATTTAATCAATTTTCACATTAACCCATTTAACCCGTTCATCATTTCCATCAATCAACCATTCATCCATTTCAATTAACCCTTTGACTATTACCAAGTCTAGGTGCATCACCTAACATCTTTCCCAAGTTCAACCAATCATGACAACATGTTTATCTAGGGCTCTACAATTCCCTACAACAAGTCACTTGTTTAATGTCAATCCCTAAACCCAGGAAAAGCCGACACATCCCATGGATGGCCCAATTAGGTCAAGTCAATCCCAACACATCCCACAGGGATCTTGAGGGTTCCCATTTTCCATTTTAATTATCATTAAAACCATGCATACCAAGTTTATTCAAAACCTAACCAAGGGAAACAAGAACACAAGTAAACATGCACAAAAACCCTAAATAACCATGGGATATAACTTATAGACCACCTAACTCGAAATCGTAGTTGAACGCACTCCCAATCGAGTCCTTAGACCTCGATCCAACCAACCTTCTAAGCTTCAACCCGGAGCTTCGATCCGCAAACCAACGGCACCAAAAATGCCTTTGAATAGAAGGATTTTGATCTCTTGATGTCCTTGGGTGTTTTGGTTCGAGACTATGGTGAAGAGAGGTGGAAGAGAGGAAAATCTCGAGTGGGGTTTAAAAAGCCCGGAGTGAAAATTTTGAAAATTTTCCCCACTTTAAGTGGCCGCACGTTTTGTCCGCATGGTTTGAAAAATCATGCACAAACCGTGTGAATGCCACTGCCCAGAGGAGGAGGAGTCCCATGGTTTAGCCACATGGTTTGGAAAACCATGCACATACCGTGCGCTCGCTTCTTTCCAGAGGAGGGAGGGTTGCACAGTTTTTCCTGGGTAGTCCGCACGGTTTGGCTGATCGTGCGCATGCCGTTCCCCTTGGTTTGCTTTTCTCAGAATTCCTTTCTTTCGTGCCCCGAGCCCTCGGAACACACCCAAGGACTCTCACACTTTCAAGAAACCTTTGAAAGTCCCAAAGGCAAGGGTTTAACCCAGAACACAACAAAAACATACCTTTCCAAAAACCAGGATCTCAAGACCTCCCCACCTTATAACGGTTCATCCTCGTGCCGAGTTCCCAAGCCTCACTAATCCACTGAAGAGAAGAGTTTAAGCCACTGAGCCCGCATATCCAATTCCCACTCCCAAATTTCTTCTTGAACATTCCCATGCTGCCATAGTACTCGCACTAATGGCACAACATTTCCTCACAAGACTTTTTCACTACGATCCACCACACGAACCAGATGCTCCTCAATGGACGAATTAGCCTCGAGCTCCACATCCTCATTGTCAACAACGTGAGATGGGTCAAGGTGATATCGTCGAATCTAAGACACATGCAACAAATCATGCATCCCACTATACCATTGTGGAAGAGCCAATCGGTATGCCACTGGTCCGATCCTCTCCACAATCTCAAAAGGACCCACATAACTTGGAGCCAACTTACCCTACTTTTGAATCCGTCGATGACCCAAACTTGGCGACACCCAAAGGAACACTTTATCATCCACCCCAAACTCAAGAGGTCTATGCCTCTGATTTGCATATGATTTCTTCCTACTCTGATCCGTAGCCATCCGCTTCCTGATCAACTTAACTCTCTCTGAAGTCTCATGCACACGACTCAGCCCCAAAAACTCAGATTCACCAGCCTCTAGCCAAAACAATGAAGATCTACATGGTCTCCCATAAAGCACCTCAAATGGTACCATCTGAATTACATCCTGGAACTTGTTGTTGTAGGAAAACTCAACCAATGATAGGTGTCTCTCCCAAAAACCACCAAAGTCCAACACACAAGCTCGTAACATGTCTTCCAACACCTGTATCGTACGTTCCAACTTCCCATCCTTCTGTGGGTGGAAATCCATATTAAAAAACACATGCGTACCAAGCGCCTTCTGAAATCGTTACCCGAAACACGATGTGAAATGCAAATCTCGGTCCAAAACTATGGTTCGTAGAAAACCATGCAACCTCACTATTTCCCGAACATACAACTCACCCAACTGGTCGACTGTATGGGTCTCCTGAATCGGTAAGAAGCGAGCCACTTTCGTTAACCGATCCACAACCACCCATATTGCATCATTCTTCTGTGGTGTCCTCGGAATACCCATGAAAAAAATCCATTGTCACATCATCCCACTTCCATTTTAGAATGTGCAATAGATGCAATAAACCACATTGGTGTTGATGCTTATCCTTCACCTACTGATAGGTAAGACACCGTTCTACAAACCACGCAACTTACTTCTTCATTCCAAGCCACCAAAACTTCCTTCGAAGATCACGGTACATCTTCGTCAAACCAGGATGCACTGCCCACTTTGATGCATGTAATTCTTGCATCAACTCTTCTCACACACCCTTTGGCAAAACTACATGATCATGAACACAAACAACACCATCCATGCCAATTGTAACATCCCATCCCGGCTAAACATAGAACCGGTGGCCGGACCTATAGGTCACATGGCCTCAGTCGTGTCTCCCCAAATGCCAGAGGCTACCAACTAGTAGTGAGGGTCTCAGGAGGTGATAGTGGGGAGACTATACCATCATATCAGAGTAACGCAGTGGTATTATTAGAGTAAATAATATTCAGTAGTGGAAGCATTAAACGATTGAAATACATCAGTGATTGACAGAATAATATCCATTTTATAAAAGGTGGCTAATGCCAGTTACAATGAATGGATGTAAAAATGATGATACATTTATGAAAGTAGGAAACATTACAGCATGATTTACAAACAATAGAAAAGAAAAGACATCAAAGCTAGACAGAAAATCTCCTGAGCATCCCAAGCTCCCTCTTGGTCCTTTGCTCCTAACTCCTCAAGTACAACCAGCATAGTACACAACCTAGGTCATGTAAGTAAGAAGGTCTACTCAGGTACCCTAGTTCAATGGCGGCCCAAGTAGGTTGTGAGATATGAATCTTAGTAGGCCGGCACCACCAGTGTCAAACCCAATCCAGAAAGTTTATAATAATTAAACAGTGAGAAGGTATGGATAAATAGTAACCAGAAGTACGTAAGTAAATAACACCCGTCCAGGTTCCCAAGAGACACCTGACAGCTATAATAGCTTCAGCTCACTACCGGTAAAGTCACCTGATCATGTCACCATATATATATATATATATATATAATTATTTAGATCATAGATGGTGTGGGGTAATAATTATTCCCACCCATTATTCATGATTAGTGGGCATGAGGTAAGAATGCCTCTTGTCCCTATACGTCAACTGGAAAGGGGTAATAATGCCTCCCTCCATATATCGAGATTTGTGGGCACGAGGTAAGAATGCCTCTCGTCCCTAGATCAACAGGAAAGGGGTAAGAATGCCTCCCTTCCATCACATTCATTCTACTGGAATGGGGTATAACTGCCTCCCATCTAGACATGTAATCATCAATAGAAATCAACTGGAAAGGGGTAAGAATACCTCCCTTCCAGACGTGTAATAATCAACTGAACTCAACTAGCAAGGGGTAAGAATGCCTCCCTTCCCGACATGTATTGTCACAAATGAATGCGGTATAACTGCCTCCCATCCAACCACGTATCTGTCACACTCATCACTCTAGCATGGGGTATAACTGCCTCCCATCCAGACACACAATCATTCAGAGTAGATGGCATGGGGTATTAATTCCTCCAATACATAGCCATACACATTCATTATCAGCATTATAATACAATGCATAAGTCAATACCTATTATGCCTTTCAAGTAAACATTCCAAAATCACAATCAATCATATATCTCATTTCTATATAAGTTCCTAAACACACGGTCATCACAAGTATACTTAAGGAAACTCCTCTCAAGTATCTCTATCAAGAAATTAACATATTTAGTATACTATCATATGTCGTGCTTATTACGTTATCCCAAGGAGTGGTTGTACCACCCTAATCCATTCATTTTTAGTTTAACCATTTCATCTTGGAAGATATGTTTATTATTCTTTAACCCTTTGATACAATCTAGAGTTAACATGTCAAGTGGTCTTAGGTCATCCCACTAAGGTTACATTCTTACTCAATTTTCCTAACAAGGGAAATTTACCCAAACACACGTATCACATCATTTCCATTCCCTTTGTCTCAACAAAGAATGTTCGCATACAAAGCATCAAAGAGGCACCACAACAATCCAGCAGGCAAGCAAAAAAATTCAATCCCTACTTTATATCCTGAAGACAGCGCACCTCTGATTGAGGGGTTTTATTATTAAATCATGAGTTTAGTTACAAAGATACCTCTTTTATCTAATTCCTGTAATTCCCACAATTTGAATAGAAGCATTCAATCAGAACTAACTTTCATTATTAAAATACTAAGGTAGTGCAATATTAAACTCACTATTACTTTACATAAATATAAAGGCAATAAGAGGGGCCCTACCTCAAGGTGGATCCATCCGTCCACTCCAGCTCTTGGTGCTTTCTAACTAAGAGTCACAGGCGAGTCGCCTAGTATTCGGCGACTCGAAACCATAACAAAACCTTGAACATAGCCAAAACCAATATGATGATCCGAAACCACCTGAACCACTTCTCCTTCGGTGGTGCTTGCTGGAATGTGCACTAAGGAGTCCCAACGGACAATCTGCATGACCTAGAACCAAATGAAAACTGAAACTCATAGACACCCCAAAGCCCTAGGGTTCGGCCTCACCTCACCGGGTGACAAATAGGTCAAAAAAATCCGAGAAGAGAGAGGAGGAGGTGGAGAGGTGCATACCATAGATATTCAACGATGAAATGTCCAGAAATCAGAGGAAGATGCTCGATCGAAAGGAGGCTAGAAGGGGGGTGTCGAGCGCGACTCAAGGGAAATCCCCTCCCTGTGTGTCGTGTGGTTTGAGTGAGGGTGAGGGAGAGATTAGATTAGGTTTTAATAAATTTAATTTATTTTCACTTCCTTTTATTTTAAATAAATACCTAAATTCACCCACGTGCATGGTTTGAACCGCATGGTTTTTCAAACCGTGTGAAAACTGCGCGGAGTCCTTTGCCTCCAAGACATCTGTTGCATGGGCTAGGTGCACGGTTTTTCAAACCGTGCGTAGCTCGTGCACAAGCCACTGCCTCCTCTAATAAGGTCACATGGTTTTGGCCGCACGGTTAGCCAAACCATGCGCCAACCGTGCACTGTCTGTAGCTCTTTTAAAAAAAGGGTCTGGTGCTTTCGATACTTGCTGACTCACCTGGGAAACTCCTCGGGCCTTCGCCCAAGAACAAAACCAAAAAAAATAGAGTTTCAACTCTCGTAATTCCGTTCCAAATCTCGGTTTAAAAAACAACCCGTTCAGTATTAAAAAAAGTTCAAATTACTTCAGGTTTTAGTCTGGTTCAAAACGCGGGTCATTACAACCCTGCTACCTTAGAACTTCTCGTCCCCAAGAAGCCTTAGTGAACAACGTGCACCTCACCCAAACTACAAGGGTCTTGATGCTTCGTTCAAACGATCATGTTGCGTTCAAAAACGTCCAACACACCCTTAAGAATCAATTAAACCTTACGGTGCTTAAGCCACCAAAACTCGAGCCAACGCTCATTTCCCAGAAAAAACACCAAGACAACTCTTTCCGAGCCTATTTACCCAGAGACACGAACCCGTCGTCATCTTGCCAATCATCCAGCCACATGTACTTCCCCCTAATAGTTTTTTAATGTTACGTAACCAACACCAAACTATGGTTCGGACCACCATTGGCAGTAACTTTCAAAGCACACCCCATGAGTTCCCACGACGCTCCTAGCTTGATTTGAAACAGATCAAACAGCCGATTCCCCATCAACCTCAAGCCCAAGTTGAACCGATTGTTCATATAAGTCACCGACCGACACAAACCACACTCATATTTACCTAACAACGTTCCAAAGAACTATATTCCACCGACCGAAGATATTAAACAAGTCCTCCCGGCTCAAGCCATCTCCAGATGACTATTTAAAGGAACACTCGTCCTAAACGGCCAATATATTTCAAATAGAACCACAATGCCTTTTCCCAAGGAATCTTACATTTAGCACAAAAACACTCACCGAAGCCTTCACCCAACTTTTGATGATGTTTCCAAGATCAAACCATACAAGAATCCATGCATGCCACGTGCAACACCGAAATAAAATCATCTGATCAAGCCCAACGACTTAAAAACATTAGCGCAGATGAGACCAATGCTCTCTTAGTGAATCTTGGACGAGGACAATATAGGGGACATGCTCGTCGCTAAACAGAATAAACTAAGAGGTTTTAATGGATTCCAGTTAATCATACCATACTACTAGAAGGAGTAATAATTGAACCTCAACTGGTCGACTTCAAGGAAGGAACTCAGCTTCACCTGCCGACCTATCCACAAGTTTTAAAAACGCATGCCTCAAGGAATTCAAACAAGAAAAAATATTTCCAGAAGTAATTCCAGGTACTGCCTCTTCTGCTTAGAAGGACACATTTATGAGATTCGATGCGATGTGCTCCCCGCCTAGAAGTTTCCTAGTCGTTGGAGGGATAGAAGATAAACTAGGTGATCACAAGCACGCTATATCAAAACATCCTTAACCTTATGTGTGTCTCTCACATATGTCAAGGCATACAAGAAGGGAAACCAATGAGACTGGCATGTCAAAACACCAAATCCTTTCGAAAGCCATCCCAAAAAATGGGATGAAACGATTCTCTAATGTCGGGACACTCTACTGGGGAGATTACACAAAGCCGCAACGAATGTCAAAACCCAACGTCCACCCATCCGAACAAGGGTGTCATTTGAAAAAAAAGAGTCCACGAAGGGACAACAGCACCCGAAAGGCACATCACGTCAGAAAACCCACGGTACAAGCAAGGAATTAAAATGCTAAGGGTGATACCAACCACAGGCTATCCCCTTACTACGATCAAACATCGACCCTAATGCCGGGTCACGCAAAAATATTCCCTAGGCTAAAAATCCAATCATTGAAACACCTCTTAGGAAGCAACACCCATGGGAAACACCTATAGTCCCGTTCCAAGGCAGCTCAAAGAGAAACTGAAAACTACCCCTCACATTATGGTCTCAACACACCACCACGGGTTCCATTACCAAGCCCTTAACATTTTATCTCGTTTAAACTTTATCCATCAAAATTTTCAACTGCTCAATAAGGTAAAGAAGCATGTTTCATAAAAACTTACTTTTAAAAACATTCACAATCATAGACATCCCGTCTTTATCAACCAATTGAGAAAAACCAAACCATTAAACAAAAGGGAGACCTACTAGGGTCCCATTCTATCCATCTCCGGTTCTTCAAAAAAGCAACCCCAAATCAGTTATTCAAAATCTTTTAAAATTTCAAACACCCCAACCGGGTTATCTCATACAACACTCTCCAACTGACTTACTCGGGTCCAATTTTACTTACACATTCACCAATTCATTTCAAATTAAATCCACAAAATTCTTACATTTAAAACCATTTCAAGACACCTCATGGTCATTTCATTTAACATGGGTTGTCATTTCCCAATTCATGAGGCACCCATACACTTCATTGATTGAAAATTGACTCCCCTTTTTATCAAAACCAAATTCCAATACAGATGTTAACATGCTCACATACAACGGCACAAGTATATGGGTGGCCATCTACCAACCTATAAAGCGCCCATACACTTTATAAATTGGCATTTGGCTCCCCTTTTTAATCAAAACAAACTCACGTAGAATTTTTAAATTTTAATAGCCCTTTTTAAAAGTCCAATTACACGGGTTACCTTTTCCCTGCTATAAGGTGACCATACTCCTTACAACTGAAAATTGTCTCCCGTCGTAATCGAAACCAATATATTTTAGCCCAGGAAAATATTTACATATAAAAACTTAACTAGCATGTTCTCGTAATTAGTAAACACAACAGCATGTTATATCACAGAAACATGTTATAACACATGAGCATGGAATATAATCACTTAAGCATATTATACAGGAAAGCTATATTTCAACTACATGGCATGGCACTATGCATGACATGTTAATACATATGTACCTATAATGATGCATGGAATGAAGCTTTATTTCCATATCTGGCCAAGGGTAAAAATCAAGGAATTTCATAAACCACAAGAAGTAGGAAATACAATGGTCACTCAAGGCGAAATCATCACAACGGTAATAGAAAACAACATGAACAACAATTCCCAGCCCTAGCCACTTGGTCATTTCCCATACGTGGGGTGATCAGTCCCAAGAACGGCTATTAGCCAAGCACCAACACTTTCCTAATATCATGTCTACCGACCCAAAATAATAAGACAAAAAGAAAATAAACACCTCTGATACCACTTTGTAACATCCCGGCCCGGATGACCATCAAACTGGTGGACGGACCGATAGGTCACATGGCCTCAGTCGCGTCTTCCCATACGCCCGAGGCTACCGACTAGTAGCAAGGGTCTCAGGAGGTGATAGTGGGGAGACTATACCCTCATATCAGAGAAACACATTGGTATTATCAGAGTAAATAATATTCAGTAGCGGAAGCAGTAAACGATTGAAATATAACAATGATAGATAGAATAATATCCATTTTATAAAAGGTGGCTAACACCAGTTACAATGGATGGAAGTAAAAATGATGATACATTTATAAAAGCAGGAAACATTATAGCATGCTTTACAAACAATAAAAAATGAAAAGACAGCAAAGACAGACGAAAAATCTTCTGAGCATCCCAAGCTCCCGCTTGTTCCTCTGCTCCTAAGTCCTCAGGTACAACCAGAACAGTACAAAACCTAGGTCCTAGAAGCAGGAAGTTCTACTAGGGTACGCTAGTGCTGTGGCGGACCGAGTAGGGTGTCAGATATGAATCTCAGTAGGCTGGCACCACCGGTGTCAAACCCAATCCAGATAGTGTATAATAACTAAACAGTGAGCAGGAATAGGGAAATAATAACAAGAAGTACGTAAGTTAATAACACTCGTCTAGGTTCCCAGGGGACACCTGACAGCTATACCAGCTTCGGCTCGCTGCCGGTAAAGTAAACTGATTATGTCACCATATATATATATGTATATATATATAAGAATTTAGATAATATATGGTGGGACGTAAGAATTCCTCCCACCCAATAGTCGTGATTAGCGGGCATGAGGTAAGAATGCCTCTCGTCCCTATAGGTCAACTGGAAAGGGGTAAGAATTCCTCCCTTCCATAAATCGGGATTAGTGGGCACGAGGTAAGAATGCCTCTCATCCGTAGAACAACTGGAAATGGGTAAGAATGTCTCCCTTCCATCACATTCATAATCTGGCATGGGGTATAACTGCCTCCCACCCAGACATGTAATCATCAACAAAAATCAACTGTCAAGGGTTAATAATGCCTCTCTTCCAGACATGTACTGTCACACTGGCATGGGGTATAACTGGCTCCCATCCAACCACATATCTATCACACTCATCACTCTGGTATGGGGTATAACTTCCTCCCATCCAGACATGCAATCATTCATAGTAGATGGAATGGGGTATGAATGCCTCCCATCTATAACCATACACATTAATTATCATCATTATAATACAATTCATAAGGAAGTACCTATTATGCATTTCAAGTAATCTTTCCACATTCACAACCAATCATATATCTCATTTATATATAAGTTCCCATACACATGTTCATCACAAGTATACTTAAAGAAACTCCTCTCAAGTATCTATATCAAGAAATTGTCATATTTAGTTTACTAACAAAAACCGTGATTATTATGTTATCCCAATGAGTGGTCTTTCCACCCTAATCCATTCATTTCTAGTTTAACCATTTCATCTTGGAGTATATTTTTATAATTCTGTAACCCTTTGATAACTTCTAGAGTTAACATTTCATATGGTCTTCGGTCATCCCACTAAGGTTACCATCTTAATCAATTTGCATAACATTGAAAATTTACCCAAACACACGTATCACAACATTTCCATTCCCTTTGTCTCAACAAAGCATGTTCACATACAAAGCATTAAAGAGGCACCACAACAATCCAGCAGAAAAGCATAAAAGTCTATCACTACTTTTTATCTTAAAGACAGTGCACCATTGATTGAGGGGTTTTATTATTAAATCATGAGTTTAGTTACCAAGAAACCTCTTTTATCTAATTACTACAATTTACACAATTTGCACAGAAGCATTTAGTTGGAACTGACTTGCATAATTAAAATGGTAAGGCAGTACAATATTAAACTCACTATTACTTTACTTAAATTTAAAGGCAATGAGAGGGACCCTACCACAAGGTGGATCCATCCATCCACTCCGGCTCTTGGTGCTTTATAACTAAGAGTCACAGGCGAGTCTCCTAGTCTTTGGTGACTCAAAACCACGCCAAAACCTCGAACGCACCCGAAGCCAAACCGACAATCTGAAACCTCCCGAACCACTTCGCCTTCGGCGGCGGTTGTCGGAACATGCACCAAGGAGTCCCAACGGAACTTCCGCATGACCTAGAACCAAAAGAAAACTGAAACTCAAAAACACCTCAAAGACCTATGGTTCGGCTACACCTCACCAGGTGACAAATAGGTAGAAAAAAAGCCAAGAAGAGAGAGTAGGAGGTGTAGAGGTTCTTACTGTAGAGATTCGACGAAGAAATGGCCAGAAATCTGAGGAAGAAGCTCGATCGAGAGGAGGCCGAAAGGGGGGTTTCACAGGCGGCTCAAGGGAGAGCCCCTCCCTGAGTGTCATGCTGTTTGAGTAAGGGTGATGGAGAGATTAGATTATGCTTTAATCTTTTTATTTTATTATATTTTATTTTAATTTTAAACAAAAACCGAAACTCACCCATGTGCACTGTTTGACCCACATGATTTTCCAAAATGTGCGCAAACCATGCGGAGTCCTATGCCTCCAAGACATCCATTGCACAGCCTAGGCACATGGTTTTGAAAACCGTGCGCATCCCGTGCGATAGCCACTTCCTCCTCTATTAAGGTCTCATGGTTTGGGAATCACGGTTATCAAAACCGTGTCCCAACCGTGTGCCCTTTGCAGCTCTTTTAAAACAAGGGTCCAATGTTTCTGAAACTTGCTGAGTCACCTGGGAAACTCCTCGGGCCTTTGGCCAAGAAAAAAAACCAAAACAAAAAAGAGTTTCAACTCTTGTAATTCTGTTTCAAAGCTCGGTTTCCAAAACTACCCATTTAGTAATAAAAAAAATTTAAATTCCTTTGGGTCTTAGTCTTGTTCAAAATGAGGGTCATTTCACCGACGACCCCGCCAGAAGGTAGCTCCCCTCCTTTAAGCTTTTACCTCACAATCAAACACTCAGGATCATCAAGATGAACTTCCTTAACTCAACTTGAATGTGTCGAATCCATCATTAAGGAAGCAAATGTGACCTGACCATTCTCCTCCTGCACCTCTAGGTGAATCTCTACAAACAATTCCATCACCTTGCACTAAGTGCTGGACTCCTGAACCATCTGATTCTAAACCTTCCTGCTCAGAGCATCAACAACACTATTTCCCTTTCCCGGTGTGTAAAACAAATCAAAGTCAAATGACTGGACATATTCAACCCATCTTCACTACCGAAGATTCAGATCCAGCTGTGATAATATGTACTTTAAACTCTTATGGTTGGTAAAAATGGTAAATCGTTATCCGAATAGATAGTGCCTCAAACACTTTAAGGAGTACACTACTGCAGCCAACTCAAGGTCATGAGTGGGATAATTCTGCTCATGAGGCCTCAACTGCCTCGACCCATAAGCCACAACCCACTCATCCTGCATCAACACAACCCCATGTCCAACTCCGGACACATCCCAAAACACGATGTACTTCTTTCCCAGCTCAGGTAAGATCAAGATAGGTGCGGTCGTCAGCTACTTCTTCAACTCTTGAAAGTCACAATCACAATCCTCTGACCATTCAAACCTGATTCCCTTCTTGGTCAATCCCGAAAGTGGTGCTTCCAAGAGAGACAAATCCTAAATGAACCTTTGGTAATACCCGACCAAACCCAAATAACTCGGAACATCAGAAACACTCTTGGGCTGCTCCCAAGATACAACTTCCTGCACTTTCTTTGGATCCATTGACACACCTTCCTCCGAGATGATGTGCCCCAGAAAATAAACCTCACCTATCCAGAATTGAAACTTTGACATCTTGGCGTATAGCCGATTCTCTCTTAGCGTACCCAAGACGATGTCAAGATGTTGGGCACGATCGTCGTGAGTTTTTGAGTACACTAATATATCGTCTACAAAGAAAACCACAAACCAATCCAGATAGGGTTGAAAGATGCGGTTCATCAAATCCATAAACACCATTGGTGCATTGGTCAAGCCAAAAGGCATTACCACAAACTCAAACAACTCGTACCAACTCCAGAATGCTGTACGCGGTATGTCGGAAGACCTCACCCTCCACTGGTGATAACCCGACCTCAGATCAATCTTAGAAAACACTGATGAACCCCTCAACTGATCAAACAGGTCATCAATTATAGGAAGAGGGTACCAATTTTTCACCGTCATCTAATTCAACTTTTGATATTCAACACACAGCCTTAGAGACCCATCGACCTTCTTTGAAAAAACAACGGGTGATCCCCAAGGAGAGTACTAGGACGGATGAACCCCTTACGCTTCAACTCCTCAAGATGAAATTTCAGTTCCTAGAGTTCTGCCGCTGCCATTCGGTATGGTGGAATAGAAACCGGCTCCACTCCCGGCAGCAACTCGATTGTGAACTCAACATCCCTCTCAGGGGGTAACCCTGATAAATCCTCAGGAAAGAAGTCCTGAAACCGATCCACCATAGGAGGGAAAACAAGCTTCTCCCCTCTTGTATTGTCATAAAGCAAGAGACATGCCACTCGAGCTGTGAGTCCACTCATCTGTTGACAAAATGGGCCCGCACCACCTGCTTGAACATCCCATTCGCCACGGTGGACATAAGAATCACCCTCAAGTGACCTAAATGATACTCTACAATGATAACAGTCTATGTGCGCCAGATACAACACCAACCATTCCATTCCTAGGATTAGGTCAAACCCTGACATTTAGAGGATGAACAAGTCCCAAGGAAAATTATACCCACCAACTTCCAAGGAACACCCCTTGCGTTGTTTGATATCCTCAACCCGCACCCCCAACGGAGTGTCAATTGACATAACTCCACACACGCTCTCCACAGGTAAACCCAACACTACCACAAGTTGAGTAGAGACAAAAGAGTGTGTGGATCCCGTGTCAAACAATGAACTAGAAAAAGTAGAGGCTATAAGGATTGTACCTCGAACAGTCGATGGTCCAGCCTCACCATCACCAGGCACAAACTGAACTGCCTGAAGTTGACTTGCCCCTTTTCCCTGGGCTCCAGCCTGAACGCCATGTGATGCACTGCCCTATGGGTGTGAGTGATCCTACCCTGGGGTTCCATGTCCACCACCCCTTCCAGTATGGCCTGTGGAGCTCCAACTGCCTACCTGATATGGGGAAAATAATCCCCTTCCCGCTCTCGGAACCTAATTTTCACCATTATGATCACCCTCCTATCGAGGGTTCCTATAGAATATCTGTACATGCCCCATCCTGCCGCATGAATGTCACTCAACTAGAGGTTGAGGATACTGACCACACATATTCCCCATCCTATTTCTCTAATAAAAAAACACTTGATTCCCACTCTGAGAGGCGGACCCTCTCTTCCAGCCACATTTCACACTACCTCCAAGTTGTGAGCTCTCATGGCGTCGCTTCTGACCCTCGGTAGCTGCACCACTCGTTTGCCCCACCAGCACTACAAGACCAGAACCCGAAGCTCCTTTCTGGTTTCCTTCTGAAATCAGTGCCTAATGTACTACCTCTGCGAAACTCTTCAAGCGGAAGATATTTACATGATATCTGATCTCATGTCTCAGCCCATCCTGGAATCGCTTTTCCACTGCTGCCTCATCCCCTACTAACACAGGGACAAAGAATCTCAAATCAGTGAAGCGACCAACATATCCCATCAGCTAAAATGATCCCTGAGTCAGGCTCATAAACTCGAAATCCCGCTCCTTCCTCAAAGTCTCTGGGTAGAATTTCTTTGAAAACATTCTCTAAAAAACATTCCTCGATATTCCCTCAACCTTCTCGATTTGAGCATGACTGTCCCACCAACGCCTAGCCTGGACTCGCAACATATAAGCAGCCAGCTTTACCCACTTCTCGACAATGGTTTCTAGATGATCCAGTATTGTCTGGATAAATTCGAACCAGAACTCCGCTGCTTCTGGCCCACCCTATCTGGTGAAGGTCGGAGGGTGCTACAACTGGAACTCCCTGGTCAGCTCAAACAGACTCGGTGCAACCAGCCTTGGGTCCCGATCCAGCATCTGCATAAGGTGAGTCATGTTCTATCGGAACTGGTATTCTCTACCTTCATTGATCGCCAAATTTTCTTGCTCCTCGACTAGAGGAGTGCTCTCAGCAACACCCTCCCATTGTCAAACTGGTAACTGACGTCGTGGTGGCATTTCTCTATAATGCCAAGCACAATATTTAGCACACATACCACATAAACTTCGTGACTTAATAAAAATATCTTTACTAGCTACAACAACCCATTTCATAAGCTAACCCAACAACATTTTCCAACTTGTTTCAAACCCTATTACTCCATTAAACATCATTTACCCACTTGTTTTATTTCATTCTTCACATTATTCCTTGGTTTTATGAAATACATGATGCACCCTCCTTTCCGGCCTCACACACCCACCCCATGCGTGCGCATAACACAATGCATGTTACCTATCTCCCTAGGTGCCTACAATGATTCATGAATGCAAATCCTTGTGTTGTTAAGGCCACGAGCCAAACATCATAAAACAATCACATCAACCACATGTGCGTCACCCAAAGGTGAAATATCATCAAATGTAACATCACACAACCAAGAACATCATTTCCCCCCAAGGTGACTTTGGTTTCCCCCGTAACTGGGTTATCTACTCCCAAGCATGAGCTCATTACCACGGCCTAACACATCTTAACCCTTGGCTACCCATCCCAAATAACAAGATCTCAGAGAAGGAGAAGAAAAACCTCCTTTGATACCACTTTGTAATGTCCCCAACCCAGAAGCCACTGTAATGGTGCTCTATGTCGGGTGGTTACACGACTTTAACCGCGCCTCCCCATATGCCAAAGGCTGCCGACTAGCAGCGAGGGGTCTATGTAGTCAAGTGGGGAGACTATACCCCCTATTTATTGGAGTAATCCACAATAGAATAACCAAATAGCAGAAAACCATAACCAATAAACAAGGAATATATATAACGTCATATCCAACAGTAAGTATGCCATGTCAAGCTACATGTGAAAAAGTGAACAAGAGCCCAAAATAAAGACACCAAGAAAAACCCCCAAAATAGTCCCGACTCCAAGTCCGGATCCTCCACCAAGTGATACCCATGCCACTAACTATCTATCAAGGACCCTTGCCCTTCTCTTGACCTACAAACATGAAGTCTTATCAGGTACCCAATGGAGGCCCAACTACGGTGTGAGTACAACTTAGTAGGCCACCACCAATGGTGTCTACAAAATATCCAGGATAAACTGGTAGTGCATGAAAAAGGGATATGAATGATAAATGCCAAGTAATTAATTATGGTTCCATTAAAAAAATTCAAAGCAAAGCCATTACCTCCTCTATTACCATTCATTTCAAAAAAATTACCATTAGTTACCATTTCATCACATTTCCATGGGTTAATCACATTCATCATGTTACATGGGTATAAGGCCAACAATCACATGCAAGAGGGTAAACACAATGTTATCCTATCTCAGTAGGACTGAAACCTCATAAAAACCATATCATCACCTTGAAGACCCATTCTGGGTGTATGTAACCGTTATGACAATAAACCCTAAGTCCCCTTTCCTAACCCGTGCATATAGAATAAAGTTTAGAGCTCAGTCTTAGCTAAACGCGTGGGCGTAGATCCTCATGTCATACCCCACTCTACGAAGCCACGTGCACATGCTTATATATATGTAACCGTCAACCATGAAACCATTTCCCATTGAAAAACACTATTCCCAATAACCCACATGGGAATTCACATTATTCCTTAACCCCTTAAAAATTTCAATTTCACATCATTTAAAAATTCAACCAATTCCCATGTGTTATGTCTATCTCACTAAACATTCAATCCTAGACCCATAACCTATCCAATTATGGTCTTTAATCAATTTTCACATTAACCCATTTAACCCGTTCATCATTTCCATGAATCAAACATTCATCCATTTCAATGAACCTTTTGGTTATTACCAAGTCTTGGTGAATCACCTAACATCTATCCCACGTTCAACCAATCATGCCAACATGTTTATCAAGGGCTCTAAAATTCATTACAATTAGTCACTTGTTTAATGTCAATCCATAAACCCTGGAAAAACTAGCACATCCCATGGATGGCCCAATTAGGTCATGTCAATCCCAACACATCCCATAGGGATCGTGAGGGTCCCCATTTTCCATTTCAAACATCATTAAAACCAAGCATACCAAGATTTTTCAAAACCTAACCAAGGGAAACAAGAACACAAGTAAACATGCACAAAAACCCTAAATAACCATGGGATATTACTTATAGACCACCTAACTCGAAACTGTGGTTGAACGCACTCCCTATCGAGTCCTTAGAACTCAATCCAACCAACCTTAGAAGCTTCAACCCGGAGCTCTGATCCGCAACCAACGACACAAAAAATGCCTTTGAATTGAAGGAGTTTGATCTCTTGAAGTCCTTGGGAGGTTTTGTTCGTGACTAAGATGATGAGAGGAGGAAGAGAGGAAAATCTAGAGTGGGGTTTAAAAAGACCGGAGTCGGAATTTGGTAAATTTTCATAACATTAAGTGGCCGCACAGTTTGTCCACACGGTTTGGAAAACCATGTGCAAACCCCGCGCATGACACTACTCGGGGGAGGAGGAGTCACACTGTTTAGCCCCATGGTTTGGAAAACCATGCGCAAACTGTGAGCTTGCATCTGTCCCGAGGAGGGAGGGTCGCATAGTTTCACCTGGGCAGGCCGCACGGTTTGGCTGACTGTGCGCAGGCCATGCGCCTTGGTCTGCTTTGCCCAGACTTCCCATCTTCTGTTCCCCGAGCCCCTGGAACACCCCCAAGGCCTCTCACACTTTCAAGAAACCTTTAAAGTCCCAAAAGAAATGTTTTAACCCAGAACACAATAGCAACATACATGTCCAAAAACCAGGATCTTACATGGTGGCCCAAAATGACTCAGATTTTTTCGTCAGGGAATGAATTCTCCCCATGGTGACCCTTAAGGAATAACCACCATGGTGTGGTGATCATCACTAGTGCAGGGTGGTGGGGGTATTCAAAAAATGAAATTGATAAATTAAGATTCAAAATTTTATGTTGGGGGGGGGGCAGTCATTCCACCTAAATCCTTAATGAATGGTTTTAATGTCTCTATTAACTCAATTTCCATATCTAAACTTTTATTTCTCACTTAATTATATTATATTCTATATTGGTTGTTTTCTGGAAGTGAGTTTTCAAAATTCTAACTTTTGAATATGGTGATTTTGTTCCTTTGTAATAATTCTTATTCCCCCTCGTTGATCACTCTATGAGAATCATTTTGTACCTCTTCTTACTACTATCGGTTTCTACTTTCTAAATGCCTGTGGATCCCTCATTTTTATTTTGGGGATATCAATATTTAGGATTGTGTTTTATTAAATAAATTCTTATCAATTGAAACTATTTTTTCTTTCTTGATATGAAATGGATTTATAAATTATTTCTAAAATGTGAATATATATTATTAACAAATGTTTTCAAAATTAAATGGTATATATTTAAAATATTTGACAATGAATTTTCAAATAATGTTTAGATTTCCTCAAAAAGTGATTTTGAATTCACCCGATTAATTTTAAGAATAACAATGGTGATTCTTGAGAAATGAATGCGTGAAATGTTTTTTGGATTTTAAATGAAAGGAATATTTTTAATATGAATGGTTTTTGATGACACCATTTGATGATTATTTTTAAAATTAAAAATAATGATATAAAACTGTAATGGGGTACTTGAATGAAAATTGATGAAACTGATTTGAGATGAATGATTTAACCCTTGTTTCATTTAATCGAATCAAATTGAATATTTGGAAGTTAGTTGGGTGGCCTAGGATATGCACAATAAGAATGTATTATCAATATCTAGAATTGTATTGATGATGAAATTTCTAAATTAACTTGTTGAGGGAAGGGTATCATTATTCGGAATGGATTTATCATCCCCAAGGCTTGTGATTTTGGGATGTGTGCACGCTAGGAGCTGTATTTCAATAATAATATGTGGAACATTTATACTTGATTTAATAAACCTAGGGACACCTGAACACAATTCTATGATTTAAAATGAGTTTATTCATTCCATTTTTTTGAAATGATTCATTAATTCTTGTTTTTATAGAATGTTTTATTCATTCTTCATTTGATGGAAATTAAATTTTGAGCCATTTTTATACTATACATTGTAATTATTTGGAATAAAATCATTATTATGTAATTTGAAAATTGTATTATGATATTTTTAATTTAGTATTGATAAAATTTGGATTAATTGTAATGTACTTATAATGAAATTACTAGTGGGATCCTACTACACTAGTGTTTCTAAAACATTACATTTTCCTTTGTGAGTATGTGTAATTTCTTATTCTAGGTGCAGGAAAAGGGAAATCACAGCTGGGAGGTAGTGGTAGGGTGGTCATCATTACGGGACTGTGGGAGTTGATAATGACATGAGGGGTTTGTGAGAAACATATTATAGTTGTATATTATGATGATTCTACCATTGTTTTATGGATTTCTTGGTTTTATGTTCCCTTTTAGAGGATATTCTTTTCAACCTAGTGGTACATTACTTGAGATGATTATTTTCGAACGCTGAATATTTGTGTATTCTTTGTGCAATTTTCGATTTATTTGGTTAATCATTTGGTTAAATCATCAACTTTTGTTTTTATGGATTCCCATGTTCTAGTCCCTAGATTTTGGTGATCGGGAAGACCCTTCCATCTATGTTAGGATCGATTCAGGCTTATTTTTGGTGGGTAATCTAGGTTGTTTCTTGACAAGGACCCATACTAGTAACCTCTTTAACGAATCACTATAAAGACTGCCATAAACTAATCATGGTAATATCTGATAAAAATATTCATTAAAGTCATGAAGATATGGTGGTATTGGTATGTTCAAATTGAATCACTGTAAATTCACAATGACCTTACCTCATTAGAAATGTTGTGTTCATTATATCCTCCTT
Source organism: Viscum album (assembly GCA_963277665.1). Taxonomy (NCBI): domain Eukaryota; kingdom Viridiplantae; phylum Streptophyta; class Magnoliopsida; order Santalales; family Viscaceae; genus Viscum; species Viscum album. The sequence goes on from OY728138.1 coordinate 645,468,639, forward strand.
CTCAAACCTCAATTAATGAAATTTGAATCAAAGGTCAATCTTGGAAAATTATTGACCTTTATTTGTTGTATAAAAACAGCATCCATAAGGGGTAGATGATACTTGTTTTCAATAATTATTTTTTTATGTTCCTAGTAATTAATGTAAATATTCATTGAAAAGTATTTTATATTGGCATAAATAACATGTGAACTCTATAATGAATCACTAGTAAAAATGAATCCCTTATCTATATTTTCCATGATTTTCATATTTTTTTACTACAAAGAAATGATGTTACTTTATAAAGAGTCTTTCAAAAAATTGTAGGACCAGGTTTGATTTCTATGGAAATGTAATCACCATGAACAAGAGAAAGACAAGTAATGTACATAGGAAATACATTTGTATATTCCTAAAAAATAAGAAATTTTTTATTGTTTAGTTTCTCCCCAACCATTAGAGATAAATATCCCTTATTAATGGGTAGTAAAAAACACATAATTGAAGTAAATTCCATTATAATTTCATATTAATCCTCAAACTGAAATATGATCATAGGTTGATTCAGAAAATCAAATGTGACTTTTATTCCATGGAAATTGATGTTGGATCTATACGAATAATGAAAACCAAATCACAAAACAACATCGATAAGACTATTGGGAGAACCAAAATATTTTTAGGAAATGAATTCCCAAATAAAATCTACCTGAGGCTTTGTGTGGGTATCAATCATCAATAATTAGATTAAACAATCATTTGATTATGAAAATTATTTATATGATATCCTAAATCATGAAACCTTATTTGAAACCAAGTCACTTAATATTAATCTCACATAACTAGGGGTTCTCATCATTTTTCATAATTTCTATCACGTATTTCATCATTGTGGTTGTTAAAGAAAATGTGAATACAGCCAAATCATTCCCCAAAATAGTGTATTGTATGTTTTGAAATATTCGGCCCTCTCATCATGAATCAGTGACAATAATTTTAATAAATAATCTTACCCCTTCAGAGTTTTTACCCATATATGTATCTATATGAAAACTTCACACACATTCTTTTATCTAGAATGGGATATATTTAACAGAAAAAAAAGAATCTATTTTAACAAACATTTTAGTATGTTATCCTTTAATTATAAATATACCTAGGGATTTCACTAAATTTATATAATCCTAATCTCTAAAAATAACTAAAAAACGTTGATAATAATTGGGGAAACTCAAGAATAAAAAATAAAAATATTCAATAATTTAGATGAATATTCATTAGTTTTCACAATAATACACACTTGAGGAACATAAAATACTAGTGTCATTGGAGACTATATATATAATAAAATTATTTAATTAAATATAACCAAAAAATTATAAAAATTTATTCTCTTAAATTAACCTTATTATACATTTAATATTTAATACATCTCTTCCTGACCTGGGGTAAATGAAAACATAAGAAAGGCTGAGTTCAAATGCTTAATAATAGAGAGAAAACGAGATATCAATCAATTATCAAAAGTAAGAATGCTTATAAGGGAATGTGAACATTATCATAATATAATAAATTAATACCCAATTAGTAAAATACCATTAATCATGAATTATATCATAATGTTTTTTCAAAACAAAATAAATAAGTCCTAGGAATGTGAAATCATTAATATTAGGTCATGATCTATGAGAAAATGTCTTAATCATTAGACATAAGTTTTTTAATACAAAAAAATCATAAAATATCACTTCCTTAGTCAAGTCTATATCTCAAGGATGTCATAGTTTATTGGGTTCACTCCCCATCCAACCATTTCCTTAGTCAAGGTTCACCCACAAGATTATCTCAGGGGATAAAGTTCCCAACAATGTTGTATTTTCTCCCTATCGCAGTACATACCATCTCATGATATATCCATATTTACCAAATAAATTTTAGTGATATATAATTCTAGACCCACCAATCACATAATTAAAATTATTTTTTATTTATGGCATAAGATCGTAAAACATTATTTCATTCATCATTAAAAACCCAAGGATAAGAAATTTCTTTCATAAACATTTAATCAATACATTATAGCATTACACAGGAAAAGAAATCTAGTTTAATAATGATATTATCAAAAAAAATTACATCTTGGTAAAGAAACAAGTTTAATAGAATAGACCTTATATCATCATCATTATAAGAAATCATGAGAAGTGAGGTATATGACGTCATAAAAAATTATATTTAGTCAACCAAAACAATCCTTAAAGTATTTTTAAATATATTAAAATTCTATTAAATTATAATTTCAATATTTCATTGAAAATATAGGAAATTTCATTCTCTTTCGATTTTTTAAAAAACAAAACATACATTAATATTGAGAAAATGGTATTACTTGAAAAAAAACATGGAATATTGAAAGGGATTAGTTATGTAAAATTAATATTAATAACATCAAGAGAATACTTTCTTGTGGTAAAATTTAAAAAAGATATTTTATTCACATTTTTTGTAAAAAGTAAAATATAATTTTTTTAGAAAACATTGATGGAATTACTTTTTAACCCATTAAAAATAATTTGATATATGGTTTAAAATTATATTAAACTATATTTTGATCATAGAAAATAACATTCTTAAAAATATTTTAATGAACCTGGACATGGAAGAATAATTTTGTCCACCATAAATAAAATAATGTCAAATTGTTAGTAAACAAATTCTCAATCATTTCAAGTAAGAAGAGAGGGAAATTTTACTAATTTATATAAAAAACATTTGATAACATGATAATAAAAAAAATATTTTGTGTAAATCATAAGATGGATATAATTTTCTACAATGATGATTTAGCATATACTGTCTAGAAAAGAAATGAGATTGTAACAAATAATTGTTCAGCTTTAGTAATATCAGAATCAATACATTCAGAAAGAGATAACCTTATATATATAAATAAATATAATTTATCTAAGAATAATTATATAATAAATTCATGGATATTATATACACCACCTAAAAAAACAACTGTTGAATATGGAAAATGTGTCATAGAAACAAAAGCGATACATGAAACCCTTACCCTAGGTCTTATATTTATTCATACATGTTCAAAAATAAAGCAAAATAATTTTTATTTATTATAAATATATTTTATAACAATATTCATACATAAATTAATATTTATCATTCCATTATAATTTCTGATTATCATTTTATTAACAATTTCTTCATTAAAATGGACATTCAGGTGAGAAATGGTTCATTTTCTATGCGTATCTCGGTTTAGTGGTTCTTGAAATTGCACATTTTTCAAGGTTTAATCATTTACTAAATGTTAATAATAAAATATTTATCATATTTATTTATTACATATATTATATTTATGTTCATATAAGGTGATGATGAAAATTGAATAACATCCCTTCATGGAAACAATAGTCTATACGTATGCATAAGTAATGTTTTCACTTTTCAATGGATGGAACCCAATAAATTTTAATAATAATTAAATATTAATAAATCATAACTATATTTAACATATCATATATATTTGTCAAATATATCATTTATTTCATCCATAAAAATCTCAAATGATAAAAAAATCATATCTATTTTTAGAGGCGGTAGTCCACACATATATAAGAGTGACATTACCATTTTCTAACAGATAGTAAGGTAAGAACGTATACAATAAATTATAATTATAGAAAAGTAATTATTTCATAAATTTAATATATAAATTATAAATCCATAATAATAACCAAACATTAGATATGGTGATGGAAAATGATCCATACCGCTATGTAGAGGTGGTAGTCCACACGAATGCACACGCAGTACTGTCATTACATTTTGATGGAAACAAGGTGGAAAATAGTTTTATCATAATAAATATAATATATAAATATTTTTATTATACTATATTATTCATGTTTGGATTTATAAAATATATTTATAGTACATGGTAGAAGAAATAAACTTTAAAAGTGTCAGGTAAGATGATTACCTCTTCATGGATTGACCACCTTTGGATTATAACTTAAGCCTTCATAAGATGGTAATAGGGGAAGAGAGGAATATATATAATGAATTTGAGTAATGTTTTAAGGTAATAGGTCTATGAGATCACAAATATTGTGAATAATGTGGATAAATAGGTACCCATTTATGATATATGGAAATGACACAGTTGGAATTACCTAAAAGATATAAATATAGTATGCCACATAATCACGTCACTCGACACCAAGATTTTTTTTTAATATATTATATTATATATTTTAAATTAACTCAACCAATTACATTTAAAAAACATTTGGATACATTTTATGCCATTTCTTCTAGTTAAACCACTTTTAACAAATTTTGAACATAATATGGATACCTTAAATTTTTACCCTAATAACATAACTATATTAGGAAAAATAAAAGGGGAATGTAATCCAATTTATAAATTATAAATTAAAATTTTCAATTAATTTTATTTCATTATATTTTAATATGTGGAAGAATTTACTTTTAATATAATAATACAAAATCATGGAAAATATTTTTTAGGAAAATACTCTATTTAAGCGTAAAAACACATTGCATTGAAATGAAATAAATGTTTTTTGACATTGCTTTTTTTTTTGTATTTTTAATAAAAATTATTATTATTAGGATTTTTCTAATAGAAAAAAATGAAACCATCCATCCAGACCAATAAATGAAAATACCCAAAAATAATTTTTAATTTGAATCAAATATAACCTTTGTTCACAATAGTCATGTTTGGGTTTCCAAATTCAAAATAATTTTTTTAAAGGTATGTTTAATAAAACAAACATATTTGGTCTAGCTAATGGTTTTCCAATTTGTTATGTCATTCTGACATCTAATTAATTTCATAATGGTGGAAGTATTTGAAAAATTATAATTTTTCACTTTTCAGTCAAAAAACAATGTTTTCATAAAATTCATAAATCATCATTAAAATCATATTATAAAAATATAGTTTAGAAATGTTTTCTCCATTTTTTTAAAAAAAATTATTAAAATTTCAGAAATTAAATATAACATACATGAAAAATACGTAATAAAAACTATTTTGAAGAAAATCTATTTTCGAAGAATAAAATGACCTTATTGCCAATATTTTCTTAATAAACATAATTAAATGAAGGATAATATGTTGGATTGACTATATTTTCATAAAATTTTATTCAATTTATTCATAAATAGGGATTAATTTTATTATTAACATAATATTTAATTGTGCACAAAAGAATATTTTATTCAGAAAAGAATCTCATTTATCTTTTAAATGATTTGATATTATTTTATAACCAATTAATTACTAATAAATTAATCCTCTATATGTGTATAATATAATTTATGAATACATATTAGGACTTTTTAATAACCCCATATCCCTCATCTAAGTGATAAATATCATATTAAATAATAAAAATTAAATAGTTTATCCCAGAGCTCTTAATCACAGTGTTTCATGTAAAGAAAGCTATCCATGAAGTTAAAATTATTTGCAGATAAATATTTCATATGGTATTTTCTTGTTAAAATGGTTGAATATGAGAAATTAATTATTTATAATATATGATATAAATAAGTGAATAATTTTTTTTTTCTGGAATGGTTAGATTAATAGTGAACTCTGTAATTAAGATACTAACGCTTGTTCATTAAAAATCAGAGAAATATGATCATCACGGGTTTCATGCTTAATTAAAATAAAAAAAACTACAATAAAAATAAATTATAAAAATATAAATAGTTATGTAACGTCCCGAACCCGGCTAGCCACCCGAACAGTGCCGAACGGGTCGGGTGTCACTACCTTAGGCGCACCTCCCTGAACATCAAAGGTTGCCGACTAGCAGCGAGGGTCTGTTAGGTATAGTGGGGAGGCTATACCGTCTTGGAGGATCATAATAAGGGTACTGGTCCAAGTATAATAGTAATGATGTAGCCGAAAGAAAGACTCAGCAGACTCGAACAAGACCCATAGAGTGGAAGCATAATCAATATAGATGAATAGAGGAAGCAGTAAATTTAACAACAGCAGCGGAAAAAACACAACATCATGCTAATAACATGTAACTACTACTAAACAGTAAAACATGCATCCAAAGTAGGTCATACACATTTGAATATAAAAAGGGCGCCAATGGCTAACCAACAGTAGCTACAACAAGCATGCCGATACTGGAATGTAAACAATGAAAAGTAAACCCAGCTAGGCATGACCTCACGGTCCATACCATCTCCATGAAATAACTATCACAGCCTAGATCTTGAAGCTGGCCTCTTTCCTGCATGTAAATCCATAAAGTCTACACGCATCCTGAATGGCCCATGTAGGGTGTGAGACAAATCTTGCTAGGATACCACCCAACGGTGCGTACCAAATATATGTGTTTAAGCAGTCGTGCATTTTCAAGGGAAGTAGTAAACAATACAATTCACAAATAAACACAAATTTCACAGGTTCTCAACAGCCACCATGGAGCGTCACCTCCTTCAGCCAATGTCGGAATCTCTGTCAGGTAACCTGGCTCCATGTGCCACCTGATACATCGTGTCTCAAATACCGATGTCCCGAAGGCACACCCAAGAATAGTAACCTGGAACCATGTGCCTCCTAACACCATGTGTCTCAAGTACCGACGTCCAGAAGGCACACCCAAAAATAGTTACCCGGCACCATGTGCCACCTGACACCTTGTGTATCAAGTACCGACATCTCGAAGGCACACCTATCCCCTGAAGGCTCCTCACCTCCCACGTGGCTTTCTACGACAAGCACCCACAACCAAAATACCTAACCGCAACTACGGGGCCTCTACCCACATGAGTGGTCAAAACCACCTCATCACGGAGTATCTCTGTGTGCACAGTACACAAAGTCCCGGTGAGTGGTAATCACCAAAATAGTCCTAAGCCACCAACATGTCTGAAGCCTCGTGTCCCTGCGACCATGACGCTCAAGTCCGATGGCATCTCCATCTTAGTATCCAGGGCCATGCCCAACCTGACAGTCGTACTGTCTCAAGCCGACGTCCATGATGCCCAAACCCATGGTCAAAACCACCCAAAGTAACCCGGGCAAAGCCCCAACCTGTGATCAGCATCACTCAAGCTTAACCGGGCCAAGCCCAACACAACACAAAAGGTCAAGCAGATGCAATCCAACAATTGCATATAAAACATATTTAACCAGAAAACATAACCAGGAAAAACAAACTAAACAGTTGAATTACACTATGTAAGGAGCTGTCCCATACCAGCCCCGAGGTCTTAAATTCCTCTAACAATTATAACTTGATTTAAAAAATAAAACTAAACCGTTTATAACCATCACATTTCAATTATAACCATTTTGGCGCTCCCCGAACAAAATTCCCCGATGAGCAACGACCCCTCACCCGGCCCTGCTCAGGAAAACTGGTAACCAGGCATACCCAAAAACATCCCAGAGGTCCCATAAGCAATACAGTAGGAAAAAGAAGATAATACAGGTCCTTCTCAAAATACCCAAAAACGCGTCGTAGGCTACATCACACAAACAACCGCGAAAACACAAAATGAAGTATCCACCACCTACTTGAGACTCGTATGATGCTACTCCTCTGGTAACACACACCAGTTCTATCTAAAACGCGGTAAATCTACAAAAGATTCAAACTCGCTCGAACCCCTATAACTCTTTCTAGAATGGAAATAAATTTAAATAGCCAAAGAGGAATCAAGGCCTTACCAAGGGTGTTCCAACGCATCTAACCGAGATTGGATCGGAGTTTGGACGAAGAACCGGGAAGCAAATGAATATCTGGCCGAGTTCGTTCACTAATCCCGTACAAAATATTGAGGTTCTGACTCAATACGAGGCTACTACCCATTTTTAGAAAAAAAAATAAAGTACAAGGCGTGTTATTTAGGACTACACGCTGTGTGTGGTTCATTTAACTGTTCATAAGATGGAATAATCCTACCGACTTAATTTTCGAGCCTACTGACATGAGTACACGTTGTGTACTTGGTTCTTCTTCCCTTCCTCGCCAACTTACCCACACGCTATGTACATCCCTTATACATGGATAGACTACACGGCGTGTCTAATGGGGACACAACGTGTTCTTGGTTCTACCCAGCCAAAGGCCTACACGCCATTTTTGGTCTCACACGGTCGAAGGTATACACGACGTGTTCAAAACTACACGCCGTGTAGTAAGAAACTACTACACGGTCATTGCACGACATGTACTCATTGAGAACACGGCCGGTCACTCGCCTACACATACATGGCGTGTACTTAAAGTACACGGCGTATAGTCTAGAAATTTCTAGAAACATCGCATTTTCTCCAATTTCCTCAGAAACAAGTCAAAAATTTAAACATGGTCGTGATTTTGACCCATTCCAAAAACCCGGGTTCTTACAAACTCCCCAACTTAACGTAGCTCATCCCTGAGCTACCGAACGAAACCCGGAGATGGCACCGAACATGCCCATCCCAGTTAAACAACATGGACTACCCCAGTCCCAAGGTGCTGGCTAAATTCCTCAAGGGGTTCCCCACCTTATTAATTGCCTACTCAGTATCAACGAAACAAAATTTAAATCAAACAAGGTTCACTAACCTATTTTCCGGACGCATATTCCTTATGTGACACATCATCATCCTCACACCTCATTGGCGCTCACGTGACACTCCCGACACCCAACGTATCATGCACCCCATCAGTGTCCGCCTCCAAGAGGTCATGGTGCCTAGAACCTCATGTAAACTACAACCACGATTCCCCGATGCCCACGACACCTCAAGTAACCCGCATTCATGATGCCCCAATGCCCTCGGCACCTCAAGTAACATGCATCCTCGATGCCCCCATGCCACACATCTCATACATATATATAGAATATATTACACACCCGATATGGTGGCAATCCCACTGACTAGAATCTAGTCAGTCCACAAAGATCCTATGCACCACGTGCACTCAATACAGACATACCACAACAGGTCATGCCAAAAATGAAACATGGAGATCACAGCCACACCGCAGTGTACCTCTAATTTCCATCAGCTCACCAGCCTGCTAGGCCTCTGGAAGCTCCACAGTGTGCACCTAGCCTGAAACAAGGCTGCCTGACGCCTGACCTCCCGATGCTTCTCCAGTCACCGGCCACTGACCCCTCAGCTGGGTCCCACCATCTCTGTCACGACCTACACGCACAACTGAACTTCGACTACCCACTCCTGGTATCGAACTTGAAGCAACAATAGACACCACAGTCTGTCCTGGTCCCTGACTGCCGGCTATCTAAGAAGGCTTCCTGCAAAACCTCTATAGATGCTCGTCCTGTCCACATGCCCGGCACTCCTTCGGAGGCCTATCATACTGAGCCCGAACATGTCCCGGCTATCCACACTGAAAGAAAATAACCAAAGAACTACCATGAGGTGGTTTAGATGAATCCCTGCCCTAACTGCACTGCTAGAACACATCCCGCCCTCGCTTCCTCCTGTCCGAACCATCACCTAAAGCTTTCACCCTGCCCAAGAGAGACTTCTCTCTCTCGTTGCACTTAGCTATGAGCGCCTAGTTAACCACCTCAGAGAAAGAACATAGCCGGAAGATTTTCACCTGGATCTGAATGGCGTGTCGTAAGCCATCCTCGAAGTGCCAAACCCTAGATGCGTCGTCGCTCACCATACCTGCCGCAAAATAGGACAACTCTGTGAAGGTATCTTCATAGTCCATGACAGACATATCTCCTTGCTAAAGACTCAAGAACTTGCGAGCTCTCTCTGTCCTCAATGTCTCTGGGTAGAAGTGCTCAAAGAACCTGCCCTCGAAGTCCTTCCATGCCAGTCCCTCGTGCCTACGAGCCTGTACCTGTACATCCCACCAATGCTTTGCCGGTCCTCTCAGCATGTATGTCACCAGCTTGACCCTCCACCCTGGAGGTGTCTCGAGCTGCTTGAATATCATCTGCATGCTCTCTATCCAGTTCTCAGCTGCCTACAGACCACCCTCACCCTGAAAATGCGGCGGATGCTGCGACTGGAACTCCCGCGTCAGATATTCCATAGAAGGCTCTATACCCTGCGCACCTCCATCAATCCCTTTCAAGACATGTACCAGGATAGCTTGGAGCTGTTCGTTGAGTCACGGCCTGAACGATTCCAAAACCGGCTACTGTTCTGCATGTACTAGATCCTGAACATGTTCTTGTCCCTGAGCCTGGACATGCGGCTCATGCTCATCCTGTACCGAAGTCTGACCCTGATCCTACGGCACTGTATCCTCTCCTGCATGGTGATCCATCGAGCCGTGAAGGAGTAACCCTTTGAATACCATAAATGGTTAGAAAACCCATATATATATAACAATATATTCTACGCAGATAAGGAAAGCAGTAAAAGGCAGAGCATAACAACTACCCTTACTCCCCCTCACCGCAACCCATGCCCACAGCATCCCGACCTTATGGCCTCCTTACCCGCCCTCAACAGAGCCACGTATCAAAAGTACCTCAGGCCACGCCCGTCCCGACAACTCACGTTGCCTCAAACCGACGACTGAGTCGCCCAATCCTGACAGTTATAGTGCCCCACCCATAGTACCTGCCTACTCTCATAAGAGTCAGACCCAAATATCCCAAAACATGCAATTCTACAAAATATAAAGCATGTCATACTCATTTCCATAACTAGAAATTCTATCTCGAATTTCACCAATTCACATTTTAAAGCATATAAAGCATGGAATTTGATATTTCATTCACATGGAATTATCACTTCACAAATCATATGTGCAATTATGAAATTGAAATACCCTAAAAATGTGCCTATCAAAAGCCAATCAACCCAGCCACGCCATACCAGCCAAGGACCAATTCTCCCTTACCATACCAGGTCAAGGGTCACATATCAAAATCATGAACATCACACATAAAGTGAGCCAACGAGGTGGAAATCATATCAACTATAATTTGGGCAAAACAAACAGCAGTTCCCACCCGCGGAAACTAGGTCCATCCCTCGTACCTTGGGCAGCAGGAACCCAAGCACAAGCTATAAACCCAGTCCCTATAAAAAACTATGTCCAGTCTACCATATCCCAAATTGTAAAATTAGTAGAATGAAACAAGAATCCTTAAACTCATTAGTATCTAGTAAAATGTTGCTACTAAATCCCTATCAAGAAGTCCTCTGATACCACTTTGTAACATCCCGGACCCGGCCAGCCACCCAAACAGTGTCGAACGGGTCGGGTGTCACTACCTTAGGCGCACCTCCCCAAACGCCAAAGGCTGACAACTAGAAATGAGGGTCTGTTAGGTATAGTGTGGAGGATATACCCTCTCAATGGATCATAGTAAGGGTACTGGTCCAAGTATAACAGTAAAGATGCAGCGGAAAGAACGGCTCATCAGACTCGAACCAAACCAGCCGAGCGAAAGCATAATCAATATAGATAAACAGTGAAAGCAGTAAATATAACAACAGCAGCAGAAAGAAACACAACATCATGATAATAACATGTAACTACTACTGAACAGTAAAACATGCATCCAAAGTAGGTCATACACAACTAAATATAAAAAGGGCACCAATAGCTAACCAATAGTAGCTACAACAAGCATGCCGATACAGGAATGTAAACAATGAAAATTGAACCTAGATAGGCATGAACTCAAGGTCCATACCATCTCCATGCAATAACTAATGCAACCCATCTCTTGAAGCTGGCCTCTTTCCTGCACATAAATCCATAATGTCTGCACGTGTCCTGAAGTGCCCCTACAGGGTGTGAGACAAATCTCAGTAGGATACCACCCAACGGTGCGTACCAAATATATGTGTTTAAGAAGCCATGCATTTAAAAGGAAAGAAGTAAATAGTACAATTCACAAATAAACACAAACTCCACTGGTTCTCAACAGCCACCATGGAGCGTCACCTGCTTCGGTCAATGCCGGGATCTCTGTCGTGTAACACGGAAGCACGTGCCACCTAACACCTCATGTCTCACGTACCGACATCCTGAAGGCATGCCCGAGAATAGTAACCCAGCACCATGTGCCTCCTGACACCACGTGTCTCAAGTACCGATGTCCCGAAGGCATGCCCAAAAATAGTAACCCGGCACCATGTTCCTCCTGACACCTTGTGTCTCATGTACCGACGTCTCGAAGGCACGCCCATCCCCTGAAGGCTCCTCACCTCCAACGTGGATTTCTACGGCAAGAACCCCCACCCAAAATATCTAACTACAACTACAGGGGCCTCTACCCACACGAGTGGTCAAAACCACCTCATCACGAAGTATCTCTATGTGCACACTACTCAAAGTCCCGGTGAGTGGTAATCACCAAAATAGTCTTAAGCCACTAACATGCTTGACACCTCGTTTCCCTACGACCATGCCGCTCAAGTCCGATGGCATTTCCATCCTAGTATCCAAGTCCATGCCCAACCTAGCAGTCATACTGCCTCAAGCTGACATCCATGACGCCCAAACCCGTGGTCAAAACCAGCCAAAGTAACCCGGGAAAAGCCCCAACCTATGATCAGCATCCCTCAAGCATAACCGGGCCAAGCCCAACACAACCCAAATGGTCCAGTAGATGCAATCTAGCAATTTCATATAAAACATATTTAACCAGAAAAAATAACCAGGAAAAACAAACTAAAAAGTTGAATTACACTATGCAGGGTGTTGTCCCATTCCATCATCGAGGTCTTAAAAGCCTCTAACAATTAAAACTGGATATAAAAAATAAAACTAAACAGTTTATAACCATCATATTTCAATTAAAACCATTGTGGCGCTCCCCGGCCAAAATTCCCCGATGAGAAACAGCCCCTCACCCAGCCCTGCTCACGCAAACTGGTAACCAGGCATACACAAAAGCATCCCAGAGGTCCTATAAGAAATAAAGTAGGAAAAAGCAAATAAAACGGGCCCCGCTCAAATTACCCAAAAACGCGCCGTAGGCCGCGTCACCCAAACAACTGCGAAAACACAAAATGAAGAATGCACCACCTACCTGAGAATCTTCTGATGTTACTCCTCCGATAACACCCTCCTATTCGTTCTAAAATGCGGTAAATCTAAAAAAGACTCAAACCTGCTCAGACCCCTATAACTCTTTCTAGAATGGAAATCAAACAAAACAACCAAAGAGGAATCGAGACCATACTGAGGGGGTTCAAACGCATCCAACCGAGATCAGATCGGAGTTCAGACGAAGAACTGGGAAGCAAATGATGATCTGGCCAACTTGGTTCGCTAAACCCGGCCAAAATATTGAGGTTCTGCCTCAATAGGAGGCTACTACCCATTTTAAGCAATAAAAAAGAAATTACATGACATTTACATTAGGATTAAATGCTGTGTATGGTTCATTTAACTGTTCATAAGTCGGTAGAATCCCACCGACTTACTTTCCAAGCCTGCCGACATGAGTACACGGCGTGTACCTAGGGGTACATGGTGTGTACTTGGTTTCACATCCCTTCCTCTCCAACTTACCCCACACGCCATGTACATCCCTTATACACGGCTAGGATACATGGCATGTCCAATGGGGACACGACGTGTTCCTGGTTCGACCCGGCCAATGGCCTACACGCCATGTTTGGCCTCACACGGTCGGGGATATACACGGCATGTTCAAAACTACAGACTGTGTAGTAAGAAACTACTACATGGTCATTTCACGACTTGTACTCGGCGAGCACACGTCCAGTCACTCGCCTACACATACATGGCGTGTACTTAAAGTACATGGCATGTAGTCATGAAATTTCCAGAAACATCTCATTTTCTCCAGTTTCCTCAGAAACAAGTCAAAAATTGAAACAAGGTCGAGATTTTGACCCATTCCAAAAACCCGGGTTCTTACAAGATAGAACAAATAAATTCTAGTATCATTTATGTAATGCGAATTATGAACTTTGGGAGAAGAATGAAGAACAACACCACTAATACGAAACAAGATGAAAATGTTCAATATAACCCACACCCAATATTTAAAATAGATAATAAGTAAATAATATTAATATAGATAACAATAATAAATTAATTTTATAAATGGATATGTATAATAAAATTTTTCTAAAATGGATGATTTAGATATTCTTGTTTTTATAGGATTTTTAAGTAATTCAACTAAATGAGGGAATGATAAGGGTTTATTGTCTTAAATTTTCTCCCGTTAAGATATATTTCTAAGTGTAAAACATATTTTATTTTGAATCATGTATCTACATACTTATTAATTTATATTACCATATTAATTTAACTTATTGGGTTTGTAGTGAAATATCATTTTTACCCTTTTAATAGCTTTTAATTCAAAAGATAACGAAGTTGTAAATATTTTTTTCAACTCAAGTCCCTTTGTTGAGTTGCAATGATAACTATTGTAATTATTTCATCCATGATTGGATTCTTAGATATTTTTTTGACATGATAATTTATCTTCTTATATGGTGTTAAAATTATATTTTTATTTAGATCTTTTACCTTGATGAAATTTTATTCCCAAAATTATGTTACTATAGAAATTAATTATCATCCCCTTCAATGATATTTTCAACTCCTTATCCATATTTTCCATTTCATAAAATTTTATCCATTATAATTGAAAACCTAAGAATGTTTTATCCCATGTGACATCTATATTTTTATTCTACTCTTTTATGAAATGGTATTTTTATACACTTTTTAATATGTATGTTTTCAAAAACAAATATTTCACAATTTTAATATATTATTCCATCAATTAAAATAAAATATTTTATATTCCACCCCACGTTTCATATGATAACATTTATTTCCTTTAATAGAACTATAATTGAAGTTTAAATTTAAAAATTAAATGTATACTAATGTTTTCATATTCCATTTTTTTAAATAACGATGGAAATTAACCTGTAAAATCAACGTTTTACAATTTTTTTTGAAATATCTTTTTTAATTATATTCCATGAGAACTCATAATTTAACCACCATTTTCACTTTATATGAAACGTTTTATATATATTTTCATGTTTTCTAAGATTTTTTTTATCTTTATTTTAAACAATATTTCATTAAAAATTATTTCAAATGCTAAATGATAATAATTATTTCTATAGTGATTTTTATAAAACTCCAAAAATATGTATTTTTTATCTATTTTATTATCCTTTGATATATCATCTTCTAGGTCAAATTTATTATTCAAATTATTCCATTCTCTTTCTTTCCCATGTATATTTTGAAATGTTATTTTTATAATAGGAATGATCCACCACATCCATTAACATTCCTAACCATCTACTGTGAATTGGCATAATTATTTTTCCAATTATTTTCTTTTGTGAATGTTATATTTTCTTCCATTGATTTAAGGGTGTCCAATTAAATTTAATACATTGATTTATTGTGAAAATTACTGAATTAACTATATACCATTACATTATATGATGTTAGTTTGAGGAATGATTACAAAGAAATGTATTTTTATTAATTGATTTGGGAAATAAAAAACCATATACTAGTTATTTCAATATAGATATTTATTTATTTCTAAGTAATATTAATGATCTATTTTATAGTTTATACATTATTTTATATGATGAATCAATTCGACATAATTTGTGATGGGTGGTCCTATACTTAGATAGCCTATTTATGCATCAATATGTCTCATTAGACAAACTAACTTGGGTATTTTAGTGTATTCCAGTGTAGAATAATATATTACCAAGTCCCAGGGCCCTAATGGTAAGATCATGATGTCTATGATCAATACATATTGGCGTAGGAAATGTAATTAGTTGTCTAAAATGAAGAAATTAATTTATAGGAGACAATTATTATTATTCATGATATATTTTCATCTCTATTTTTTTCTAGAGATATAGTTTTCATCCAGTTTATTTTTATCAATGCATTTTTTGATTATCTACTCATACCACAATATTTGCTATCATCTTTTGCTCACTTATGATCATTGATTGTTATAAATTACATTGACCATCAATAAATTTTTGAGTTCACCCCTTATTATATTTCTAGTTCCCTAGGTTATAAAGAAATGAGTCTACCATGATGTGTCTAATTGAATAGATAATTTGGAGAATTTAAGGGAGATGATAAAGAATTATTATGGATTAAGAAGTGTATAATATAGTGGAAAAATGTCCTTTAGTAGTAAAAGACATTGGGTTTTTAGTTGACATTTTCACCTAACTATCTAAAGCTTTAAACCATAATGTTCTTTGGAATACTATAAATAATATCTATTATTTATGTCTTATAATTATGGGATAGTAATGTTTTGGATGATATAGTTAGCATCAAAGACAACAAATAAAGTATATTTTTTTGGTATTGGGTCTGTGAGTGTGGGACTAGGGTAATTTCATTGGAATAATAGCATGGTTTAGATAACATTATATATTAGGATATTATTTGTTTATGATAAAACATATCATTAAGGGCTTATAAATTAAGGCTAATCATAATTTTAGAGGTATGTACATCACTATCTATTTTTTGAGGTAACGATAATTATTTGAGGGATCTAAATAAGTGTGTTTTGGTGAAAACCCAATCTATATATTGAATGTATAAGTCTATGTAGAAGAAAGCATTCTAATGTTTTGGTAATATAGAGATTGTGTCATTTTATAGTAATTACATAGATGTCAGGATACTAAAAAGTGGTTGGGGTTGTGAAACCATCTATGTCACTAGTACATAAAATGCTGATATTAATTTACCATTTTATTTTACTTTGGAGGTTCTAGATTATGGGGGTAAAAAGACCCCATTTTTTAAAATATAGGCCAAGGATCATGGTTGGAACATTTTTTTTCAAACCATTCTATTAACCATCCTAGGGTATTCTAGGATGTGACAATACACTTTTTTAATATATTATAATAGTTTAAAAACTATGTGATCCAAAAGGATAACATTAAAACCAATTTTTGGGGGTTATAGTATCTCTTACATGGTTAGTGAATGGTTTTATAACCATTTGAAGAAAAACATGTGACCCTGTCCATGTCATTAAAAAGTGGTATTTTAGATTTTTCCATGTTGATTTTAAGTCTTTAGAACCTCATTTCTTGCTCCTATTGTGCACAACCCATCTCCAAAGATTTAAATCTTTTTCTCTATCATTTTTGATGAAATATCCTTAAATTTATGGTAGTTTGGATTGTGTTATGTCCAAATATTATTGTATTTTTATTCCCTCTCCCTTAATATTTTTCTTCAATTTTTATGGAAGTGTGTAACACTATAAGTAGTGTTGGATAAATATATGGTATCTAATGGGATTCTTTGTTTGATTTCTTATTTTTAAGGTATGTGAGGACTTATCCTACATATTACAAGGGTTTATCATCAATGGTGGTGATATTGGAACTAATGACTATGTTGGTGTGTCTATTTAAGGTCATTTTCCAATACATAAATTTCAAATTATGAATCAAATTTGGTATTTTATTTTCAAAATTACCACTTCGTTTATTTATAGTTTATGAATATGACAGGATTGATATTACTTATTGCATGGTTTGGAATCTTGGGTTTTTAAAAGAGGGTTTTCCAATTGTGTGTGACTTGTAATCACCCAAGTGTTTGATGAAATGTCTCAAATAGGTTTTATGGATTCAAATGGATTTGTAAATTGGTTTTACATTATGGGAAGATGTTTTATAAAAATTGGTATTTTGGTTTGTGAAATTGTCTTGTGAAATGTGTTTCATGTGTGGTTATTTTTTGGGATTATATTGGCCTGAAGTTGCACAGGGTCAACCAAGATGTTGAGAAAGGGGTTATGTGAGGGGCCATGAGATCCTTCAAGGAAGAAGACTATGAGAGATTCCATTTTAGTTTTCAAGAGACCATGAGTGCCCCAATTTATTTTACTATGAAATTGTGATATCTATTGGTGTTGGGCTCAGGGAATACCTTGAAATATTTCATTATTCTTATAATTCTAGAATACTTTTTTTAGTCTCACTCTCACAAGAAATTAATGGTAAAATCCCAATATTCATCATACACATTCTTGATTGATTTATATGATCAGATATTTTATTAGTTCCATGTTGATAATATATAATGTGGGTTATAACTATTTTTATTTATATAGTTATATGATGATGATGTTTATGGTCATCTTCATTATGTTTTTTTTGGATATATTGAGCATGATGTACCATGCAACCATGTATATTTATTTGATCCTTGTCAAAAATTTCATTGAAAAAATGATTTATTGAAAATGGTAAACCGAAGTGATTCTAAAGGCTTATTTTAAAGTGGACTATTTTTATATTTCTTGTTTTGAAAAATATATTCAAACTAGTTATTTATTTGTATATAAAAAATGATTAACAGGATTTGTGTTAGTATACTACTTGGTTTTGTTCCTCACATCCTATATATTACATGGTTTATATATAGACATTTTCTTGGAGGACACATGTAAAGGCAAGGTCACCATGTAATTGGGTTACTCTTCTTGATTATTGTTGTCCTCTCTGGTGTGTGAGACAAGGTCTCACTAGGTTGTATCATTAAGAGTAATTTTGGGAATTATTATTTGTTGGGATATTTTTATTTTTATTTTAGGATTTGACCCCTTTATTTTTAATTTGATAATATGTCTAGGGATACAATGTTAATGTTCTGTTTTTGAAATGTTTTGTATTTGATGTATACTGATGCTTATAGTATCTTCTAGTCTTTATTACATAACCTAGATGTTTCGTTATATGAATTGAATCAGATTATACAGGGGTGGATATCTTGTTTCATGGATGTGTCATGTTGGATTACCATGAGAAAAACTATTCGCAAGAGATTTTTGGTTATGCCTAGTTCTTTTCATTATCCTATGGTGATTGGGAGTGCACTTCGAGTTGTGTAGCATGTTATATTGAGTGAAGGGTCAGGTTGACCCATTTTAGTTCATTATAAAATTGTATCAATGTCAGTTTTATTTTGTAGTTATCTCTTCTATATATTTAACACCATCAGAACTCTAAAGGAAAGAGTCGAGTAGTTCCTAGATAACTCATCTCCATGTTGAACCTCTCGTCACCATGGGTGGTCTTGGATTTTAGTTATGTTTTGAACCTGATTATGGTGTTTTTTGATAATATTTTATTGTATTTTCTAATGATTCTTGATTCAAAAGGTGATATTGTGGTTTATTTGAGTTTTAGGGGTGATATAAGGAAATTTAAATGAGGCATTATGTTAAGTCACACAGTTAGTATTAATCATGTTCAACCCATGAGGCATGGTCTGGAAACCTCTAGTGACACTTTCAAAGTTGGTGAACAATTTTCCTAACCATGAAGCCAAATTTTTCATAGTCATAAATACAATAAATTTTCATTTTGACCCTTTTTATTTGAATATTATTTTAATTCAAGAGTATCATTTTTGGACACTTGATGGGGGTATTTTTAGATCATTTGATGTGGTTTGAGATAGAATTATTCTGGATAAAACCATTGTTTTTTTAGATGTTGCCACTCAAAATAACCTCCTTTAGTCAAAGTGAGGGTTCTATAAAGATTTCAAAAAGGAAGACCATAATATTATTTTAAATCTATTGGATTGAGTGATTCATATGATAAAATACTTGGGTCATGTGGGTGGCTGAATATAGACACAGATGACAGAATGTGTTCAGGGGTTTATGAGAAAAACCCATGACTGTTTCATGGAGACATGGGACTCAATGATCTTATGTAATGGTTAGATAGTATCAAGTGTATCTTTGAGTTTTTGAATACCCCTAATACATAAAAGGTGGGATTCACAATATATGTACTAGAAGGACTTGGTAGGAAGTGGTGGGAGTGGATGGTGCTTTTGAGCAGGTACGAGGACCTGACATGGAACAACTATAATGTGGATTTTAATCAATAGTTCAGCCAATAGACCTTGAGGGTAGGTATGGAAAACGAGTTCAAGAAATTGGATCATGTGGATCAGTGAATTATGGAGTATGTTTCCTAATTTATTGGGATGGTTCATTTCTCCCACAATCTCCTTGTGAATGATTCTCTCATGGATTTCCATTTTGAGATGGTATTGAAACCTAGGATTTGGTCTATTATTATTTTTCTTAGCCATCGGGATTATTAAAATGTTTTAGATGTGAAAGATATGGTGCATGTAGATACAATTGAAAATATATGTCTTAGTTGAATTAATTCAGTGGGTTAAAGTTATATCTCCTCATTAGAAAAGAAGTTGTAGTTGGAAGAGTCTAATAAGGGTAGTAGAGAGATTGAGAAGAAGTCATAAAACATGTCACCTTTGATTTCTATAGGAAACAAGCTCATTTTTTCCTATTAGTGTTGGAATAGTGGATACACTAGTTCGAGTTTCCTATATATTTTAAATACAGTCCATAAATGTGTGCATTTGGGTCATGTTCATTACTTATATCATATCGTTTTTAAGGGAGCAGTGCAGGCTCCTTCCTCATGAAGGGTTATTAGGTGCAGTACGATGCTACCAAGGGTGAAGTTTATCACCTTTAGGGTAAATGGGATTCTAACATAGTAAAGAATCCTATGGTCGATCTATATTCAACACATCTTTATGTAGAATATTTTTTTCAAGAGGATATAGATTTTAGGACAACCACCATGATAGGTATAGTGTTTACTGTTTACTCTATGACTTTTTTATTTGACATAGGCACATCCTATTACTTCATTTAACATAAACTGCTTGATGGATGGGGTATATGAGTGTATTTGATACCATGATTAGTTCATTTTATAACCCCATTGGGTAAAAATAAATAGCACGGTTTTATGTACCCAAAGTGACATGTTTTGATTGATGATGTGTAATTCATTTGGGATATTCTCATGTTAGACCTATACATTTTTGAACTCATCAATGGTATCGATTGTTTGATCACCTTTAATGTACTTATAGATTACTATCACCAAAGGGTCAGGTTTCTTACTACCAATGGATTCACTCACATCATTCATGGGGATTAGGATCCATGATTAGGGAGGGCCAGACCAGTTTTAATAGCATTAAGATTGATTTTATACTAGTTGTACATTTAATATGTTGATTGTTTTGATAAAATATAAGTGGGTGAACTTATAGTGGTCATTTATAGGTATAAAAATGTGTTTGAAAAAGATTTTTCAGGATTAATACCCCAGAAAGTGATTGAGTTTGGTATTTATATACTCCCTCAGATGAGACTGATTTCTTTATTATATTACCAAATGTATATGACTATGCTGTAGGAGTTGAATTTATAGCTAATGATCTTTAGGGAATGGTATTTATCTATCCTATAATTTCACCATGGGATTCTCTAATGCTATTTAGAATGAAGGTGGAAGGATGAAATTGAATAAAAATTAACTATCATAATCTTAACATGGTAATCATGAAGAATACATCGTCATTGCCAAAAATTTATGATCTAATTAATCATCTCAAAAAAGACTGATGGTTTTCAATGGTTGATTTGTGATCTAAGTACCACATGATTAAGGCCCAGGAAGAGGATGTTCCAAATATAACATTTCAAATCTAGTTTGATAATTTTGAGTACTTGGTTATGCCTTTTTTGTATAACAATTCTCTAACTAAATTTATGAAATTTATGGACAATATGATCCTTCTATTTTTATACTCCTTCATGGTTGTATTTTGGGATGAAATCATGTTGTATTCCATGATATAAGATGATAATGTTGACCACCTAAAGGTTTTTATGGGTGTTTTTAGGGAGCATCATCAATATTCTATCTTTTCCAAGTGCTATTTTTGGTTCTACAAAGTGAGATTTATGAACCCATTTATTTTCAACGTAGATGTTTCAATTTATCCTATGAATGATAAAGAATTAATTTATTCAGAGTATCCAAATAATATTTTTAATATCTATATATTTATAGTGCTGGTCAGGTTTTACAAAAATTTCATTTGGGACATCTCCAAGCTAGATTCTCCCTTGATGTAATTGACAAGGAAAGGATTAATTTTATTTGGATGGGAATCACTAGAGTGATTTTGAGTAGTTACTGACCTATTATACATCCCCTTAAATTTCGATAGTTTCTAATCATGGTCAATATGAAGATATGTATAGCAATTCTTTTGGTGTGGGGTTGGGATGTGTGGTGATGTTGGATTAATATATGGTGGCCTATGGCCAATGGAAAATGTGTACACATGAGTGGAATTATCACACCCATGAAATGAAATTGGATTTTATAATGAATTCATTAAATAAATGGTGAAATAAATTCATTATGAAGTGTTTTATATTGTACTCTGATCATAAAAAACAAAATTACATTTTCTCTCATAGGGAACGGAACCTCACACAATGATGCTGGGTGGAATGTCTTTGAACTTTTGATTTCAAAATTGAATATACTCTTATGAATGGGAATTTGGTTTTCGATTCATTAATTTGAAATATTATAGTCAAAACCATCCAAGAATCAACATATGAGTGTTTTCTAGTGAGTCTATTTATTGATCTGGGTCTGGAGGAGCATGCTGATGGAGAGAAGTTATTCTTGACCACTGTGCAGGTAAAAACCTATCTCATTGATTGGGTTTGGAGTGATTGTGTTTATAAATTTTATTTCTAGTAGATTAGTAGTGAATTAAATATTTGGGATACCCTAGGGGATTGGTCTCAATCTCCCAATGGTTCTCTACTTTTCTGGAGGCATTTTTTAGTTCCATTGATCTTAATATCGGAAGTGATGCATGAGGTGAATCATTATATTTGGTCCATTCACCCTAAGGAAACCATGATATTCTATACATTGTGATGTCGATATTGGTGTCATGGGAAGAGATGTAAAGTTGAATATTTTATATCCAAATGTTTGACCTACCTGATGTTCAATGCTGGGAATCAAAGACCAGCTGGGTTGCTGAAACCTCTTCCCCTTCTAGTGTGGTAGTGTGATGATATCTATAGGGAATTAAAGACCATGTTTCCTTAAAATAAAAGTGGGAAAGATACAATATGGGTGATTTTCAATATTTTGATGAACATTTCCCACTTTCTTCACATCTTATAGTTGATGAAGGTAAAATAACTTAGATGATTGTATGTTCATGAGTTTTTCTAGCTTTATGGAGTGCCCTCAACACTATTTTTAGACCAGGATTCTTGTTTCAATTAACTATTTGGTAAGGAAACCCATGAGGCTTTGGGAACCAAGTTGATATTGAGCACCATGAATCAAACATGAATGGATGTTCAGTCTGATAATATCATGTGGACAGTCAAGGATATGTTGTGAGTGTTAGTTATTGATAAGAAAGGTTTGTAGGAGGGGAACCTTCTATTGGATGAGTTTCCTTATAATTAATGTTTTCAATCCTCAATCATGATGGTCCCATTTTCGGAATTTTTTGGGCAACCAAGATAGTCCCTATTATGTTGGGATGATGTGGGAGAGTGTTACTTAGTTGGATTGACTCTCATCCAATATATGAAAGAGATATTAAGACTGATCCAAAAAAGTATAGTTAATCTAATATTCACCAAAACACATTTTCCCCATAGTCATTGTCGATCAATGTTGATTTCCATTAGAGTTTCAAGTTGTTGATTATGTATTTATTTGGGTATCTATTTGACTAGGACATTGATACTTAGGAATACAGGGAAATATATTGCAGTGTTATGTTAATCCATTTCATGTTCTAGAGAATTATAGTAATGTTTCTTATTTGTTAAAGTTCCCTCCATATATAACATTGATTCACAACATCATTCAGAATTTCCAATCAAAGAGACACCATCCAGACCCATAATAGTTGCTATAGTTGGGATATTTGTATTTTTATTCTGATTCCACCATCTGGGAGAAACCTAAACATATATTGGATTATCAAAAAACATACTCCGTTCTATGTGAGTCTTTTTTGTTCTTGTACTCTAGAAGCATGGTGTCGATATCCATGAGGCATGAGAGCTAGAAGGTTTGTTGAGGGAGCATTGGCCTCACCTTTTCTATTATGGAAAATCTTTATTACTATATTGTGATTAAAAGTGGAAATTTGGGGAGTTTATGACACATGTTGGGTCATTGGTATGTAATATTTTGAGTTTTATTTAGTGTTTGGTTTTTACTTTGGAGGATTTAGGAGCAAGGGGTTGAAATCTCCATTTTGGTGGATGATCTAAAAAGGCACATGTTTAGAATAAATTATGTAATACCATTAATGTTACCATGTACGGTTGTTTTATGTTGGGACAATTCATTTTTTCATGGATTGAGATTTTTTTTTCAAACAGTGTGATCCCAAGGGATAACAATGAGTCATTTTGAGGGGGGGGGGGGGGGGGGTGGATTCCCACATGGTTGGTGCATATTTTTCCTTAAAATGTGTCCAATGTTTGTGGCCCTACTTAGCTTATCAAAAAATTAGTCTCTTACCTTTTCCACTATATATTTTACATCTTTTAGACCTAATTTCTTCCTCCCATAGTGCAAAGCCCCTCTACCTGTCTTGTATTTTTTCTCCCATTAATTTTGGTGTAATATCCTTGATTTCATAGTGAATTAACTTGATATAATAATAAATATTATTTTTTTATTCTTAACTTCTCTTATTTATGTTTTCTCATCCATTTTTATGGATTTGTGTAAACCTAAATGTGGTTTTGGAAAATTATTGGGTATATAATGGGGGTTGTGGTTTGATTTATTGTAGATTGGCTGAGTGATGCATCATATTACAAATTATTGGTGTTTATCGTTGTAGGTGATGAGCTTATAACCAATTCTATTGAATGTCTCCATATTTTGGGGAATTATCCATGAATTACCAATAAATTATTAATCAAGTTCGGTTTATATTTATCAAATTCTAAGTTTATTGATTTATAGTTTATGATTATCTAATTCATGATATGTATTATGTATTGGTTTGGATACTTGGGTTTTCCAAGAGTTTTTTTCGAATGCTTCTGTCTTCTATTCATAAAAAGTGTTTGATGAAATGGATCAATTTTTTATGGTTTTAATTTATTTCATAAAATAGTTTTATAAATGGTTTTACCTAATGGTAATGTGTTTTATAAAAGGTGAATTTTTTCTTGTGAAATTATCTTTAAAAATGGTTTTCATGAATGGAATTTTCTTGGGATTATGTTAACATGGAGAAGAATATGGGTTAACTAGGGTGTGAGTGAGGGGTTTTATGAGGCACTATGAAATAATTTGGTAAGGATGACAATGATAGCTTAAATTATCATTTCTAATAGACCATGAGTGCCTTTGGGTAGGAATATAGCATGTGTATCTATTTTTTTAACGATAGACAAGGAGTGATCTTGGCATTGGGCTTCAGGAAGACCATGAGAGCTTCCATTTTTTGTAGCCAACTAGCATACATGTTTATTCTCACTCACACTAGAACCTTATGGTTAGATCAATTGGTTAACCTTAATCATGATAGATTGATTTATATGATTTTTTGATTTGATTAGGGATACCTTGATAAGATATCATATATGTTGTTCCCATTTCCATTTATATGTTTATATTATGATATTTTTTTTCTAACAATTATTATTCCTAGTTGGATATATTTGACATGATGAGACATGTGGACTTGATTATATATTTAATAAAGGTGGGTAATTTCTATGGAAAACATGTCTTATTAGAAATATAAGACCAAATGGATTTCAAATTATTATCTAAAAGTGGAATTTTTTCAAAGTGGTTTAGTTTTGAAAAGTGTTTTCAAACATGTTTATTAGATTTTAGGGGTAAAACCCTAAAATAGTTTAATCATGGTATCATACTGGGAATTTCTCTTCATACCCTACATTTTCATTTTTCCATATATAGACTTTATCTTGTAGGATATAGTTAAAGGTAAGGGAACCATGTACGTGGGTGGTTCTTCTTATTTTCGCCATCTATTTTTTGTGTATGTGATGTGGGCTCACTAGGTTGGCTCAAGAGGAGTAACTTTGGGATATTATATCCATTGGTATGTATGTATTGGAAATTTTGGGCTTTCCCACTACTATTGATTTTGAGATTTTGGATAGGGATATAATGATTATGTATTTTTTATAGATGTTATGCATTTGTTGTATATTACTTCTTATATTATATTCTAGAATTTATTGTGTTCCATGAATTGTTCATTCTATTATTTGAGTATGATGATATAGTTATGGTCGTATCATATCATGGATATGAAAATTTATTTTACCATGGGGGAAACTGTTCCCAATAGATTATTGGTTATGCCTAGTGATTGTCCCCATCCATTAGAAATCAAGGTTGTGATTTTATCCATGTGGAGGGCCTACTTGGGTGACTATTCAGGTCAACCTCGGTCGGTTAATTATAGTGGTTGTGGAATAGATTCACCTAGGGTTAATCTACTTTAAAAATTCATGTTTAGTATTCATTTAATATTCAATTTGGTGTACACATGTCTTGAAACTCATAAGGGATATACTTTGGTTAATGTAATTGTTTTTTCTTGTCACGACCCATCCTCGGGGCCCGTGTCGTGACTACCCCAAACCCGCCTTCCATCGGCCAGGGGTTGGCGACTAGCACCAACGCGTAAATCCCAACAAAAAGGGAAGGCATTGCATTTAAAAGTAAACAAACGCCACAGAGTAAGAAAGCAGAAGTAAACACTATGTAAACTGAGTACAAGTAAGTGCGTAAAGTAAATGGGCCAGAATACAAACCCAAACTGAAAGTAAAGTACAACTAAAAAGAATGTACATCAACTGAAAGTAAAGAATCAACATCGAGCCATCCTCTAGTACTCCCACCTAAAGGGTGGGTATAGATAACCACCTCAGCTCCTCGGGTCTAGCCGTCCGCTCAATGTATGTCCCGCCCAGTGGTCCACCTCCAGGTACCGACCTGCTCCGCATGACTCAACGATGATCAGCGCTGTCCGTAGTCTGCAACCAACAAAACGTAGTGCGGGCATAGCCCATGCAGGGGTGAGTATAAGCTACTTATTAGGGACCCCGAGACACCCAAAGGTCTCCTAGAATCCACAAAGGATAATCCACAAAGGAAAGATACTGTCACAAAGTAACATCCAACACTACTTAGGTATATGACCATACATATACCTAAGTTATCAACTCCAGTTCGGCTCCAACATCTGAGCCCAAGTTTGATCACATCCACACAGGACAGCACAACGCAATCCACATAGGAAAGAAAAACAAGGTTTAGCTCACACAGGTATACTTCTTCGTATGATGATAGAAATGATCAGATGTAGCCACTGATTCATCTAAGCCGTCATACCCACACATGATCAATAGGTACTAACCCCCGTAATGACCCACAAAGGATCGATAGGTACTAACCCCCGCAATGACCCACAAAGGATCGATAGGTACTAACCCCCACAATGACCCACACAGGATCAGACCCACATAGGATCTGTAGGCACTGGCCCACACAGGACTACTGAGCACTGAACCACATAGGATCTGTCCCACACAGGATCGGTATCACCGATCCACGTAAGATCACTGAGTGATGTAGTCATCGTCATCGAATCCACGGAGGATTTCTGTATATTCATGATCGTCCTCGCAGTCGCAGCCAGCTCTAGGGTTCTCACACACAGCCAGCTCGTTCGGGAGGGTCCGCTCCATGAGCGGTGGGGCTGATACATCAACTGACACATAGTCTGGAGTTTATGTATCCAAAAGTTCCATATCGACAACAGGAACTTAATGTCACAGACGGCCCGTCAATCGGACGCCCAGTCTGAGAGATATTGGCTTTTTCGTCCTAGGGGCCTGGTTGGTTTTTAAGTCAAAACCAGCCTGACCAGACTCTAACTATGTGCAAACCTTGAGCGGAGTAAGTCAAAAGGTCTGTCTCTCTAAGAGGAATCCATAAATGTCGACATCACGTCAATCAGACGTCCGGAGCTCAAGTTATAAGGGTTTCCGCTCCGAGGGCCTAGTTGATTTCATATACGAA
This sequence comes from Viscum album, assembly GCA_963277665.1. NCBI lineage: Eukaryota > Viridiplantae > Streptophyta > Magnoliopsida > Santalales > Viscaceae > Viscum > Viscum album. The sequence continues at coordinate 645,496,672 of OY728138.1, forward strand.
CCAACCCGGTCGAACCCAATGTTCTCTGAAACATTGTCTATAATATACCTAAACAACCGACTCGATCCAAGGATCACATCGCAGCTAACAGTGCGTTGACCGGAGGTCCCTACCCTATGTTATGGGCAGAAGGACGAAAGAGGTCCGGAATTGGGGGTTTCGGGCCTGGACCAATCCAGCCCAAGACCCCCTGGGTCGGTCCGAACTGGGTCGACCTGACCGAGGTCCGGGTCCATCCCGCTTGGGCGCGACCCGGTGTGCTGGCGCTGGCCAGGCGGCTCGTCCATAACGGCCGAGCGGTGAAGGGGGGGGGGGGCATGCTGCCCCCCGCGTTGTGATATCGCGGCCCCCATGTGGGGGCCGCTCTAGCTGGCCAGCCGGGGGTTATGACCCCCGGCGTTTCCCCCTGACTAGTCAGCCCGCACCAGCTGGCTGGCTGCTGCCGTCACGGGACCGGCATGGGCCGGTCCCCTTGCTCCGACGTCGGCCGCCCAAAAACCAGCCGCCTGTCCCTGCTTCTCCACTGCCTCAGCCGCGGCCTTGGTTCGTCCGGCGTGGAAGACGGCGCCGCGCCCCTCCGCCGCAGCCCTGCTCTAGCAGTGGTGCCTTTTTGATTCTCCGGCGCGGCGCGACGGCGCCGCAGTTTAGTTCGTCTTCAATGGCATGGCGCGACAGCGCCACTCTTCTCTGCCCTTCCTTTAATACTTCCTACATGGTGCTTCGGCACCGCGCTGCCTTACACGTGCCGCAATAATTCAAACCAACAAAGGGGAGGAGGGTCAGCCGTGTTCGTGCGGTCCGACCTCCTCCTGGTATTGCGATATAAGGCGGCTCAAATTGAAAAGAATAAAGCGACAGAAGTAATCATGAACAAACTATTAAAATAATCCCCTACCTCGAGCGTAGTCATCGAATGAGGTTTTCGCGAAAATGGACGTCGCGGAAAGAAGGCGGATCGTCGCGTAGCGGAGGAACGGTGTCTCCCTTCCTTTGACACAGAAAGAAGGAATGAGGTGATGCGCATCGGGTCGTCGATCTCCGAGGAAGGCGTCTCTCCCCATCTTCCGTCGTCGGAGGTCGGCGTTCTTCGTGTTCTTCGTCGAGGAGGAAGAACTTCAAGAACATGAGAAAAATCTCCCAAGCCTCTCACAACCCAACAACTCTAATAAAATAAGAGTTTGTCTTCTTTTATTTCTGAAGCCACGCGTTTTGAAATTAAAAAAAACAATAAATTAATTGAATTAATTGCAATGTTTAACCGCCAAATTAATAGAGGTGTTTCATAAACAGAAAAACACAAGGGTTGACTTCCACTTAATAGGGGTGCGGGTGTGTTACCTTGTTAAAGGAGGGGGTTTAGGAAGCGAAAAAATGATGGGGCTCATGTGGGTCCCATCTCACAAATATCCTACCTAGTGGGTAGGATATTGTGGGTCCCACTTCATCCACATAGCTTAGGTTAAACAAAAATAAAATAAAATTGGTTGCACCACTTTTATTTTATTCCTTTACTTGACCCCAAAATTTAAAAACCACACCCAAGAAAACAAAACTCTGGAAAAGGTGTTTCAAAGCAATTACCAGTGCTACGATTGCATCGCTGTCCTCAGATTTCAATTCTGAGCACTGGTTCAAAATTTAGGGAAACCCGCTCGTTCGTTCACTGAACGTACCCGAGCTAAACTTTGGAAAATGATTCCAGGCACACCGGGCCTCAGAATCAAGTGTCTTCAGAAACTACGTTCTTGTAAAATCACAAAGAAAATTAAGAAAAATATTTCCTTGAATTTTATGGGTCTTTACATCACTCCCCCCTCAAGGATTTACGTCCCCGTAAAGATACATCATAAACTATGGAATCAAATGTGGGTACTGAGCATGCATCTGAGCCTCCCGCTCCAAAGTGCTCTCTTGGAGGTTCCCATGCTTCCATCTGATGCGCAATAGAGGAATTGACCGTACATGTAGGACCCGCTCTTGTCGATTCTCAATCTCTACCGGGACCTCCACAAAAGTCACCCCATCATCAATGTCCAGCTCCCCATGGTCAATGATATGCATCGGGTTGTGCACGTATCTCCTCTGCTGGGATACGTGGAAGATGTCGTGCACCCGGTGCAACTGAGGTGGTCCTGCCGAGGACCTGGAATGGTCTGATGAAGCATGGAGACAACTTGACACCTCGGCCAAATCTCCATAATCCACATCGAGGTGAGACCCTCAAGAAGACGTGGTCGCCATCCTCGAACTCCAGTGGCCTCCGCCTCTTATCAGCATAAGACTTCTGCCGGCGCTAAGCTGTCCTCATCCACTCCTAGATGACCTAGACCTTCTCCATCGTGGCCTAGACCATCTCTGGTCGTACAAGTGCTGACTCCCCAGGGTCTATCCAGCAAATAAGAGATCTGCAAGGTCGGCCGTACAACGCCTCGTATGGTGCCATCCCTATGGTAGAGTGGTATCTGTTGTTGTACGCTAACTCCACTAAGGGTAGGTGGTCCTCTCAGCTGTGACCAAAGTCGAGGACACATGCGTGGAGCATGTTCTCGAGCGTCTGAATGGTCCTCTCCCTTTGACCATCTGTCTGAGGGTGAAAGGCGGTACTCAGACGTAGCTGCATCCCAAATGCCTCCTGCAACCCCTTCCAAAGTCAGGAAGCAAAGCGAGCATCTCGATCGGAGACGATAGATGATGGGACACCATGAAGCCATTCAATCTCCTGAATGTAGAGACTTCCTACGCTCTCCACTGAGCCCTACTCTCTGATGGGTAAGAAGTGGGACGAATTGGTGAGTCGGTCGACAATCACCCAAATAGAGTCGTGACCCCTGGAAGTGTGTGGAAGTCCAGTCACGAAGTCCATAGATATGCCATCCCACATCCACTCCGGGACCTCCAAGGGATGTACCAAGCCTGCTGGTACCTGGTGCTCTGCCCTCACCTACTGGCAGGTGAGGCATCAAGAAATGAACTATGCCACAACCTTCTTCATGACAAGCCACCAGTGCTGTCGTTTGAGATCCTGGTACATCTTCGCCACTCCAGGATGTACCGCCAAAGGGGTAGTGTGAAACTCTCTAGGCACCTCCTCCCGTAAAGCAACTGGTACCAAGGTATGTCCTATGAAAAAAACATCGTGCTCTCCCCCTAAAGAGAAACCATCAGGTGCCTGTCTTGAGGATATCTGTGCACGTCGCGTCTCACAGTCAGCGACCCCACGTTGTGCCTCTCTGACCCACTGCATTAGTGGAGGAGTGACTATGAGTGACTAAAGAAAGGCTGCTCCATCTCTATCCATAAAGGATATCTGAAAAGTGGCTAGCTGCTCTGTCGCCTCCCAATGTAGCTGAATGCCTGTCCTCCTGTTGAGAGCATCAGCTACCATGTTCCCCTTTCCAGGAGTATAGACTATCTCAAAGTCATAGTCCTGGAGGAACTTGAGCCATCGCCACTATCTCAGGTTTAGGTTCTTCTGTGAGAAGATATACCTGAGACTCTGATGGTCAGAATATACTGTAAAGCGCTCACCCATCAGATAGTTTCACCACATCATCAGTGCAAAGACCACTGCTGCTAACTCCAGGTCATGGGTAGCGTGGTTCTACTCATGCTGCCTCAACTGACATGATCCATAAGCGATCACATCCCACTCCTGCATTAGGACACATCCGAGTCTGGACCCTGATGCATCGCAGTAAACTACGTACCCAACTCCCTCCTCCGGTAGAATCAAGATAGGCACGCTGGTCAATCTCTGTCTCAGCTTCTGGAATCTCTGCTGACATCATTCTGACAACACAATGGGTTTCCCCTTCTTCGTCAAAGCTGAGAGTGGTGCTGCAACTCTGGAGAAGTCTGGCACAAATCTCCAGTAGTATCCAGCTAGTCCCACGAAACTCCGCACCTCCGTCACGCTCCTAGGTGGGTCCCATGCTAGCACTATCTCGATCTTCTCAATATCCACCGCAACTCCCGCCTCAGAGATGACATGTCCCAAGAAGTGGACCTCGCATATCCAGAACTGACACTTTGAGAGCTTTCCATAAATCTGGTGCTCCCGGAGTGTACCTAGTACAACCCACAAGTGGTAGGCGTGCTCCTCCTCAATCATCGAGAATATCAAAATGTCGTCGATGAAGACCACGAAAAAACGATCGAGGTATGGCTGAATGATCCTGTTAATGAGGCCCATGAACACTGCTGGAGCATTGGTTATGCCGAATGGCATAACCAAGAACTCATAGTGGTCATACCGACATCTGAAGGCCGTCTTCTGCACGTCCTCATCCCGAACTCTGAGCTGATGATAGCCTGACCTGAGGTATATCTTCGAGAACCACCATGCTCCCTTGAGCTGATCGAAGAGGTCATCAATCCTCGGTAGCAGATACTTGTTTCTCACTGTCACCTAGTTCAGGCGACGATAGTCGACACAAAGTCGCAAGCTCCCATCCGCCTTCTTGGCGACAATATCGGGGAATCCAAGGGTGAAACACTAGGTCGGATGAATCCCTTTCCCTACAAGTCCTCCAACTGTACCCATAGCTCTCGTAGCTAAGTGGGGGCCATCCGATACGCTGGGGTGGATATCGGGGCTGTCCGGGGGTACAGATCAATATAAAAGTCTACCTCTCTGCGAGGAGGTAGTCCTGGAACGTCATCAGGGAAAACGTCTGCATACTGATCCGCCACTGCAGGAAAACCAGGACGCCGCACATCAACTGCTCCTAGGACGAGGCTAGCCAACTGATGAGTGATGGGCTGTCCTCTCCTCTATGAGAGTCCATCCTGTGCTGCGAAGGCTCCCTTCTCACCGGTGAAGGTGAACCTGCTCTCGTCGGTGCGTACACACCGCACCTTGCGCCTAATACAGTCAATCTGAGCATGGAATGTAGATAACCAATCCATGCCCAAGATGACGTCATAAGGCCTCGACACCGCTACAAGAAGATCCCAGCCGAAGCTCTCACCTCCTAGAGTAAGCTCACACTGCCGGCACCAGTGCGCAATCATCGAGGCTACTCCCATAAGAGTCTCTAGCCGTAAGGATCGAGCCAACGGCTCCGTCAGAATCTCCGAGCTCCGAACATGGGCAGCGGCTATGAAATAATGACTCTCTCTTGTGTCTATAAGAACTGCAGAAAGGGTGGAATAGACACAGATAGTACATCGAATCATCTCCGGCACGCTGTGGTCGTAGGTCTCTACTGCCTGGAGCTGTGCCTGTCTCTACCCGCCAGCTCTCTATGGTCGGGGTGGGCCTCCTGGTGGTGGTGGTGGTAGAGCCTCAAAGCATCGCCCACCTCCTGCTACTCGGCCAGCTCTTCTGCCTCGTCCGCCTGCTCCATGCGGACTGCCACGGTCGACCCTCTACCTCTACCTGGGTGGTCCCTCAACTGTCTGCTGCTCCTCGGCACGGCGGGTCAGGCAGTCACGAGCCATGTGGCCCTGCCCGCTGCATGTGTAGCACTGTCTACCTCTTGAAAGACTGGCTCTGTGATGAGTGCCCCGAACCTATGAGCCAGTGTATTGAGGTCGTCTGCCTGAGGATCTGGTCTGCTTGGACCCATGAGTCATCCGTCAACTGCATGTTGCAGAAGAATCTACTACGTGCCGCCCTGCGTTAGGCCTCGCTGCTGATGTAGGCTCATCAAGGAAGCTCTCAATGAGAAGGGCTCACTCCAGTACCCCTGATTGTATCGAAATGCTGAGGGAGATCAGCGATGCCCTGATCTCATGCCTTAATCCCAACTCAAAGGTCTGCGCTCGGAAGAATGGGTATCGTACCATGTCTGTCGAATAGCACGAGAGATCTGTAAATCTCTCCGAGTACTGGGCGACCATCAAACTACCCTGCCGCAGCTATAGAAGCTCTTGGTTTCGTGCCGCACAGAGGGGGGCTGGGACGAACTCCGAACAGAAGAGGCTCTCAAAGTTCGTCCAGAGGAGCGATGCCTCGTCGTGCACCTGGAGCATCAAGCTCCACCATCTGCCTGCTGCCGCAAGCAGGAAGCTCGCTGCGATGATCACCATGAGGTCAGCTGGTGTCCTCACTAACCTGAAAACTCTTACAACTGCCTCCAGCCAATCCTTGGCTGCCTGAGGGTCCATCTCCCCATGGAACCTGGGCAGTCACTGACGCTGAAATTCATGCAGTGCGCTAAGGCGACGTGCATCGTCAGCGGCTGGGGCTGGTAGCATCGGTGGCTCGGCGGGCAGAGGTACTGCCGGTGCCTCTGCTGTCAAAGGGCCCTGTACCGAGGCCTCGTCGCTCGGTGGGCTATCGTCACACACAATGCTCGGAACCCTAGCTGGATGCCGTCGTGGGGCCATCCTGAAAAGAAACAGGTGCGCCACGGTCAAAAAGTATACCTGGTGAGCTGACACAAAGTAATCACGAAGAAAAGCTGAAACACACATGCAATCAATGTTTTCATTCATTATGTCGGAAATCAGAAGTCAGGGTCCTGGTGTACGGATACATCGGTCGTCGCACCAACACTGGACTCCCTGGACTGATAACCACACTCAATACTCTTAAAACTATTGCTTCACATAGAAAACGATCAGAGTCCTGAGTTCTGCAGAAGAACCAAACTCCTCTGATACCAATTTGTCACGACCCGTTGTCGGGGCCCATGCCGTGACTACCCCAAGCCCGCCTTCCATAGTCCAGGGGTTGGCGACTAGCACTATGGCGTAAATCCAAAAAAAAGGGAAGGCACTGCCTTTAAAAGTAAACAAACACCACAGAGTATGCCAGCAGAAGTAATCACTAAGTAAACTGAGTACAAGTAAGTGTGGAAAGTAAATGGGCCAGAAAACAAACCCAAACTGAAAGTAAAGTACAACTGAAAAGAAAGTACAGCAACTAAAAGTAAAGCAGCAATGTCGAGCCGTCCTCTGGTACTCCCACCTGAAGGGTGGGTACAGATAACCAATTCAGCTCCTCGGGTCCAGCCGTCCACTCCATGTACGTCCCGCCCAGTGGTCCACCTCCAGGTACCGACCTGCTCCGCACGCCTCAACCACGATCAGCACTGTCCGTCATCTGCAACCAACACAAATTAGTGCGGGCATAACCCGTGTAGGGGTGAGTATAAACTACTCATTAGGGACCCTGATACCCCCAAAGGTCTCCTAGAATCCATAAAGGATAATCCTCAAAGGAAAGATACAATCAGGAAGTAACATCTGACACTACTTTGGTATATTCCCATACATATACCTAACTTATCAATTCTAGTTCGGCTCCAACATCCGAGCCCAAGTTTGATCACATCCACACATTATAGCACAACACAATCCACATAGGAAAGCAAAACAAGGTTCAGCTCACACAGGTATACTTCTTCGTATGACGATAGAAATGATCAGATGTAGCCACTGATTCATCTAAGCCGTCGGACCCACAGATGATCGATAGGTACTAACCCCCGCAATGACCCACAAAGGATCGATAGGTACTAACCCCCGCAATGACCCACAAATGATCGATAGGTATTAACCCCCGCGATGACCCAAACAGGATCGGACCCACATAGGATCTGTAGGCGCTGGCCTACACAGGACCGCTGAGCGCTGACCCACACAGGATCTGACCCACACAGGATCGGTAGCACTGATCCACATAGGATCGCTGAGTGCTGTAGTCATCGCCGACGAATCCATAGAGGATTTCTGTACAGTTGTCATCGTCGTCGCAGTCGCAGCCACCTCTAGGGTTCCCGCACATAGCAAGCTCTTTCGGGACGGTCCTCTCCACTAGCCTAGGGGCTGATACATCAACTGACACATAGTCCAGAGTTCATGTATCCAAAATTTCCGTATTGACAACTGGAACTCAACATCATAGAAGACACGTCAATCGGACGCCCGGTCTGAGAGTTATTGGCTTTTTCGTCCCAGGGGCCCGATTGGTTTTTAAGTCAAAACCAGCCCGACCGTACTCCAACTCTGTCCAAACCTCAAGCGGAGTAAGCCAAAAGGTCTGTCTCACTAAGAGGAATCCATAAAAGTCGACGGTATGTCAATCAGACGTCCGGAGCTCAAGTTATAACTATTTCCGCTCCGAGGGCCCGGTTGGTTTCGTGTACGAACCAACCCGGTTGAACCCAAAGTTCTCTTAAACCTTGAGTGTAATATACTGAAACGACCGACTCGATCTAAGGATCACATCACAACTGACGGTGCATCGATCCGAGGTTCGTAGTCCATGTTATGGGCAGAAGACCGAAAGAGGTCCGGAAGTGGGGGTTTCGGGCCCGGACCGATCCGGCCGGAGACCCCCTGGGTCGGCCCGAACCGGGTCGACCTGACTCGGGTCCGAGTCCGGGTCCAGCCTACTTGGGCGCGGCCCGGCCTGGCAGTTAGACCTGGTGGCTCGGCCCGGTTGGCCGGGCGTAACGGTCGAGCGGTGAAGGGGGGGGGGCACTGCTCCCTGCATTGTGAAACTGCGGCCCCCATGTGGGGGGCCGCTCCAGCTGGCCAGACGGGGGTTACGACCCCCGGCGTTTCCCCCTGACCGGTCGGCCCGCACTGGACGGCCGGCTGCTGCCGCCACGGGACCGGCATGGTCATGCCCCCCTGCTCCGACGCCGGCAGCCCAGAACAGGACACCGGTCCCTACTCCTCTGTGGCCTGAACCGAGGCCTTGGTCCCTCCGGCGCGGCGCGACGGAGACGCGCCCCTCCGCTGCGGCCCTGCTCCGGCCGCGGTGCCTTTGTGATTCTCTGACACAGCGTGACAGCGCCGCGATATAGTTCATCTTCAACGGCGCGGCGCGACGGTGCCACCCTTCTCCGCCTTTCCTTTAATATGTCCCGCCCTGTGCTTCGGCAGTGCGCCGCCTTACACGTGCCACAACAAATCAAACCAACAAGGGGGAGGAGGGTTGGTCGTGTTCGTGTGGTACGAACTCCTCCCGTTATTGCGATATCAGGTAGATCAAATTGAAAAGAAGAATGTGGTGGAAGTAATCACTACAAACTATTAAAATAATCCCCTACCTCGAGTGTAGTCGTCGAACGAGGTTGTCGCGGAAAGGGACGTCGCGGAAAGAAGGCGGATCGTCGCGTCACGGAGTAATGGTGTCTCCCTTCCTTTGACACGGAACGAAGGAACGAGGTGATGCGTTTCGGGTCGTCGATCTCCGAGGAAGGTGTCTCTCCCCATCGTCGATCATCGGAGGTCAGCGTTCTTCGCGTTTTTCATCGAGGAGAAAGAACTTCAAGAACTTGAGCAAATTATCCCAAGCCTCTCACAACCCAACAACTCTAATAAAATAAGAGTATGTCTTATTTTATTTCTCAAGCCATGAGTTTTGAAATTCAATAACGAAATAATCAATTAAGTTAATTAATTGCAATGTTTAAACTGCCAAATTAATAGAGGTGTTTCATAAATAGGAAAATGCAAGGGTTGAATTCCACTTAATAGGGGTGTGGGTGCGTTACCTTATTAAAGGAGGGGGTTTAGGAAGAAAAGAAACGATGGGGCTCATGTGGGTCCCACCTCACAAATATCCTACCTAGTGGGTAGGATATAGTGGGTCCCACTTCATCCACTTATCTTAGGATAAACAAAAATAAAATAAAATTGGTTGCACCACTTTTATTTTATTCCTTTTCTTAACCCCAAAATTTAAAAACCACACTCGAGCAAATGAAACTCTGAAAAAGGTGATTCTAAGAAATTATCGGCGTTGTGATTCCATCGGTGTCCTCAGATTTTGATTCCGAGCACCGGTTCAAATGTTAGGAAAACCCGCTCGTTCATTCACTGAACGTACCCAAGCTAAACTTCGGAAAATGATTCCGGGAACACCGGGCCTCGGAATCAGGTGCCGTCAGAAACTGCGTTCTTGTAAAATCACAACGAAAATTAATAATTTTTTTTTTAATTTTACGGGTCATTACATTTATAGTCAGTACAAATGAATTATTCTATTAAAACATTGGGGTATGGAATGTAAAATAACCCAATCATAAAGAAACCTAGATTGATCTCAGGGTGACTTATGTTAATCCTAATGCTAATTTCAAAGAGTAATACTTTCAATGGTTTTATTAATGATTTTATTATTACGTAATAACTCTCATGTTTTTTTAGTTGTTCTTAACTCACATTAAGTTATATTGGTTTTAGTAATTGATGAATCATGAATGAAAAAAGATAACGATGGATATCATGGATAATTTGGAGATTTTCATAACTATGGACCTAATGGGATAATATATTGAGTGATAAATCATGTGACATTTACAAATCATCTATCAAGAATTATGATTAGCAACATGAACATCATTGAGTTACAAAAACTACCAATGAATAGAATTATAGAGTCTCATATATGTTTGTGTGAAAAATATTATGAATAGAAGAAGATTAAATTTCCTACATGTTACACATTTAAGAAGAGGAACCCATGAGAAAAACATAAAGGAACTAGAATATGCTTGACATGAGAAAATGTAGTACATATTGGAACATGTTGTAAAGGGAAAAATGAAGTAAAAATTTAATACAATATAGGGAAAGTATTCTTCTACTAATTATACTTAGGATATTGAGATATAAAACTTATTTGATTATATATATTGAGTTATGAATTTATTTTAGATACCCTTATATAATTTTATTAGTAAGTGATAATTATATTTTTGAGGACATTATTGAATTTATTAATGAGAATTTATCTTTTTAAAAAATTCAAATTATATATTTTCTATTCAAAGCTAGTGTGTTTAACCCCTTTCCTTACAGGAACCATCGAACCAAAACTAACCATAAATAATGTTATAACTATTAAAATTTGTCTCTATTATTTTTGGGTAAAAATAGATGTAAACAGAATATGGAAAACATTTAGAAATAAATATAATGTCCATTATTAATATTAAGACATTAATGAAAATTCAATTATTTTAGAAAAATAACTAATAAGATTTATTTATGTATTATAATGTAACATTTCTAAAAAAATTTATGTGATTCATTTCAATAAAATATATACATGACATATAATATATTTTGTTGATATGAATTATATATTAATAGATTTAAAAAAAATGGTGTGATATAAGAATACAAATGGTTTATATTTTTAAATAATTTTTTCTTAAGAAAATGGTTTTTAATATATATATATATATTTTAAATATACAATTATCAAATTTTAGGATTTTTTTTGTAAACTAAACTGAATTGATTTTTTTATTTACAATAACAATATTAAGCTAAGATTATTTTTTTCATATTTTTCTAAAATTATTGATTTTCTGGTTAATAGAGAAAAATTAAATTTTTACTGAAATTTTTTATTTTATAACTATATAGATAACTAACTATAACTTAAAAACCTATGATTTTTTCTTGATAAAATATTTATTTTAGAAGTGAAACTATATATTTCAAAAAGATATTATGAAATTAGGAAACTTATGATTGTCATTATAAAGCCATAAATAATATTTTCTAATAAGAATGTGTTTAGGTCTTTTATTTTAATTAATTATTTTTTGTGAATTTTTTTGATTTGAATTTAATTTAAATATTAATAAATTTTATTTTTTAATAATAAATAAATATATTTTTTGTCTATCAATGAAATTTAAATTTTTATCCTATACATATGTTATAATAAGAAAAATAAACATTTTCTAAAACATGGATTTTTTGTGTTACATGAACTAATGATAAAATTGTTTTTTCTTACATGTAGAGATATTATATGATAAAATTGATATCAAATTTGGAATTAGTTGGAATAAATTATATAAGAAGTTCCATTTTGTTTTTAGTCATTAAAATAAATTTACTTTTATAAAAGCTATTTACTATGCTAAAAACAAAATTTATAAAAGTAAATATTCTAATAGTAAAGTACTTAATTTTTTTAAACATGCAAGAAAAATAATGGTTGAGGGATTATAGATATTTTATCATACTCCTTCAATTATTTTCCATATAAAATTTTTCTTTACATGTGAATCATGTTCTACCATTATATTAAGTTTTAATATTTAAAAAAACTATTTTCATAGAAACTATCCAAGGTGCCTCTCACCACCCCTTCATGGCCTATAAAAAATTAGTTTTCTTTTTTGATAATATGACCATATTCCTTCCTATATGACCATATTCAATTTTATTGATCTTATGGTCATTATATATTTTTTTATGTCCTCCATTTCTATTGAGTCTTCCTAGGGAAAATCTAAGGCCTTAACATGAATAATTTTTCCCAAACTTCTTTTCTTTTCTTTCTTACTTTAAAAAATATAATTTTATAATTAATGTATAATAAAATAGTTATTTAAAAATTACATAATGTTATTATTCTAATTGAAAAAGCATTAACAAATATTTTACCCTTTCTACTAAGAAATATGATACCGTCATTCGTGCATTGCGCAAACTATCACCTCTATGAAGAGATATATTCGATTTTTTAACACCACCTCTGTTCAATGGTTATAAATATTTAATTTGAATTTTTTTTTATAATTTATTTTATAAATAGAAAAATTATAATTATTTTTCTTCCCGTCTCATTCATAAAGAAATAAAAATGTTATTTGTGTGTTTTTTAGACTACCACCACTATGAATTAAAGGATATGACATTGCAAACATTTTTTTAAATGTTGGGGTTGAAGCCTAGTTTATTATTAACATAAAGAAAAGACCTCTTTAACTGGGTAGAGGGAGACCCATTACATAGCCCAAAGGCCCAGTGGGCATTTAGACCATTACATGGCCCGTAGGCCCATTCTTTTTTACCTAAGACTCATTCTGTGAATAGTATTGCTACATTACCGACACTGCTATAGTTCTGCACAGTACCCACTACTGCTATAGTACCCATCCACCGCTAAAGTGACCTACCACTACTACAGTGCCTACCGGTGCTACAGTACCGCCACTGCTACTGTACCACCACTACTACAGTACCACCACTACTACATTATGCTACAGTACTTCTACAGTACCCTACGACCAATGGTTTTGAACCCCTATTTTTCATGTAGAATTAAGGGGTGCTTACCACTAAGCCAAACCCCAAATACCACCACTATGAATTAACATATTTAATTATTTATCTATTTTCTATTTACTTTTTTAAATCTATTAAAATATTTTCACCACCTTAAATATTTATATATATATAATATCATTATTCTTATTTAATAATGATATTATTCAAAAGGACCCCACTTTGAATATCAAAATAATCTATTATTTATAGAATGTCATTGTTTGGCCTGGTTTGACCACCTACATGATGAAAACTATAAAATAATAACATGGGTGAACATGATAAATTAAATATTGACATTATATTGTATAAATATGTAAATGAATATTTTATATTGATTATATTATGGGAAAATTAATATTAAAATCATTAATTAATATATCAATGTGTGTCTAGTAAAACTCATATGAATATGTTAATCGTTGACTTAATCCATAAGGGATGTAACCAAAATTGAATTAGTGTAACACCATGATATTTTCTAAAAAAAAGTCGACTTAATTAAATATTTTAAGTATTATTCATTTAATGAAACATTTTATATATATTGTGATATATGAAAGTATTATGTTAGGTTTTGATTTCACAGAGCACCAAATTAAGCTTGCATTACACTCAATACATTGATTATCTTTTGTTACACTCATCACATTGAATATATTTCAGTATATAAGAAAATATATTTGGATTGTGTTAGACATAATTTTTACTTCCATTTATTTATTCTATTACATGCTAGGATAAGTTTTATTAAACTAAAATGTACTATTAATGTTGTTATGGAAATATTATTATAATTACAACCTAGTCATTGGAATAGAGGTTACGAATAAGATTGACTAAATTTTGAAAATATTATTTACACAAGTACATAAAATTATTCCTTTAGTTATCAATTAGTTATAAATGAATGTAATAACTATTAATAAATAAATTACATTTCTAAGAGAATAATTTTTTCATTGTACACACACAATTTTATCTCAACATATTAAAAACACACTTTTGATAAATATTTTGAGTAAAAAATATATTATTTATTAAATCAAATTTATATGGTCATACAATATACTTGATTGATATAAGATAAGAATAAATACATTTTTATTAATAAATATATATATTTTTCTAAAAGTTACTTTTATAGCCTTTTATTAGAGAACACGTATAAAATATAATTTTTTACACTTATAATTTTTATTTAATATTGAAAACTTCATTTTTTGAGAGAGGGATGGTAAAATTTACATTGGGTTAGTTTTAGGTATTTCTTAGAGACGTTTCATAATTTGATGAAGACTGAAAAATACTGAATTTTAATTGAAAATTTCATTTTCACCTAATTTAATTTCATAGTTAAATTTTATTTTGTGTAATGGCCCTAACCCCAGTAGCCAAAAGACGTTGCATTAATTTATTACTTTGTAATAAATACATGACTTGAATCCCAAAGTATTGATGAGTTTAGCTATTTTTCAAACAAGATTACATAAATGAACCCAATATTACAATTTAAACTATAAAATACAACATATTCAATCCTTTGAGTGAACTAATATTCTACTTGATTAACCCTGTATATCAATCAAAATAGGAAAATTTGAATCCAAGTAAAAATAAATATAAATAATGGGGTGATCTCAGATGCTCAGTAGGGGTAAGCATAAAATTATATCTATTATAAATAATAAGTGTTGGTCGGAGTGGTTTACTCAAGAGGGGGGGTGAATTGAGTACCAATTAAAATTTCTGTATTTAAAAACTCTGTCTTAAAGACCCCCAAATAAAATAATAAATTAAACTGTAGTGAATTTATATTAAAGTAAAGGTTCTGTTAGATTCTCAAGGGATTGATTAATTCCCAGTTAATCAACACAGGAGTGTGTGATTATCTTTTGGAACTAACTTACTAATCTACACTTAACATAAACACTTCCTAATTTAATTATCAAAGTAACATTAAAAACAGTATTAGTTTTAAAGTGATTAGCAGCGGAATAAAACTTTGAAAGAGATGGCACAACAAATGTAACAAAGAGGTTCAGTCTCAAGCCGAGACTTAGTCCTCTCAAAAGTTTATATATAAAAATGATCCACACCCTGGATCGGGGTTCAACAGTTTACAACTGTCCAGGTCCAAGACCTCTACCACTGTTCTTCGTGGGAAATAGTACAACAACACCCAGCTATCCAGGTCACACACGACCTCTACCACTGTTATTCGTGGGAAAGAAAGAATGAAAGAGTTTGGAAAGGATTTACAAATCCTCCAGTTTAAGTACATGAGACAGTGTATGTGTTAGATACAGCAGATAACACACACTGTTCGAAAAGTATAATAATAAATCACAGAACAAGAGATGTAGAGTTTAGAAGTGGTTCTGGTGATTTCAGTGTAGCTTTGGACTCCTTTGGATTCGATCAGAAGTGAGTTTGAGTCCTCTTCTCGTTTCTGTTTGAGAAACAGAGTGTCGTATGCTCCAGGTTCACAGACAGTGACAATGTAGTGGTTGAAGTTATTCAGTGCTCTTCTTGTATGCACAGAAAACTTCTCGAGTATGATTGATTGTCTATGAGCTTCTCTTTTTTCTTCTCGTTCTTGTGTTTTTGGTATATTCCATCCACCACACTTTTCTCTTTTTTTTTGATTCTCTCCTTGGGCAGCGTAGTCTTCTCGTATTTATCTCACGGGCAGAAGGGGACAGAAAAGATTTCCTTTCTGCAGGTACGAGGCACGGGTTCCTGACATCCGATAACCTTTATCAGATATTTGACAAATCACTAAAATGTACATGATATGACCGTTAGATAAATTAAATAAAGATAAATAAAGAAATTCAAACAGTGAGTTGAGTGATCGGTAGGTAATCAGCATCGGTAGCTTGGACATCGGTAGCTTAATGTCATTAGTTGCTTTGACTCTATTGGTGGCTCTATGCATCAGTTGGTACATTCTTGTATCGGTGACTTTGTTTATCGGTAGCTCCATGCATCGGTATCGGTAGCTGTGAGTCTGTATCAGTAGCTTCGTTCATCGGTGACTTTTATTCCATCGGTAGCTACTTATACTTACACCGGTAGCTCTATGTTTTTATCGGTAGCTGTCTGTAAGTCAGTAGCTTACATTTATAAGTACATCGGTAGATCTGTGTTTAAGTATATCGGTGACTCTGTCTGTCGGTAGACTAAGTCTATCGGTAGACTGGGTACCGGTAGCTCTTTATCAGTAGCTATAGGCAGATTACTTATCTGTTTTATGCAGAACACATCCGATTGTGTTAGAATTAATTTATAACGTGTATGAACATGGATAAATGAGGATTAACATATTTCAAAGACTATTTTGAAAAATTATTATTGGTTTGATCACAGATTTGAAAGAATTAAAGTATAGATCAATGATACTTAAAGATATCATAGAGAATGAAAACATAATTGGGATTTTCAACACATATGAATACATGATTGAGATTATCAAAACAGGTGAGGTCAACAATCTCCCCCTTTTTGATAATCACAATTTATGATATGGGCATTTAACATAGTGAAAAAGAAACATAATAAAATCAGAGATAAAATTGAAAAGAAGGTTATTTTTCTCCATTGAAAATATGTCTCATTCTCTCATTGTGTTCTCCCCCTCTTAGTGTTCTCCCCCTTTGTGATAATCAAAAAGTGGGAAAGCATATATATAGGAGACAAATAAAACATGAGAAGTAAAAAAGAGTTCCTCTGTATCATAGCAGTCAGAAAGTACAGAAACAAAATACAAATGAATTCCTATCAAAAAATCATGGCCACTGGATCAATCCTCATCTGCAACGTGAGATTTTCCTTTGGGATCAGAAGAAGGTTCGGGTGGTGAGGATGCATGTGAAGGTTTTGGAATGCCAGAAAAGATCAAAGGAGGCTGGGCCACTGACCCAGAGTCAGGCCTGTAGGTTGAAGATCTTTGGGTGATCATTGGTGTGAGGCTTCGAATAGCTTGAGCAGGAGTCAGCTGGACTGTGGAAGCAGCTGAGGCAGAAGCAGGCAAAGCAGGAGGTACGATGACTGGTCTGGCATCAACATGCTAGAAGGGCAGCAACAGATTTCAAAAATCCATAATAATTCCTCATCCTCTTTCCATAGTAGAGATGAAATCATCTTTGTTCTCCATGAATTTCTCCAAGGCAGGAGTCAATTGTCTTAGTTGGCTCACTTGTTCTCTAAAAGCATGAGTTACTGGAGGGAGCTTCATGTTTTCCAACATCAGCTTGAAGTGGTGTTCGAGTTGATGCTTGGTGAAAATTCTGGTGAAATAGTAGTCCACTTTGCTCTTTATGGATTCCTGAGAGGCAGAGGCTTCTCTCATATAGTCTTGAACAATCTTCATTATTTTTTTAGCAGAATCTCTTGTAGAAAGCACCACTCAGCTCATCTCTGATGAGTCCACAGAGCCACTGGTTGAAATAGAACCAATCTCCTCCTTTAACATTTCTCGAACTAAATTCAGGTCAACTAAAAGTTTGGATGTGAGAGGGCCAAGAGAGAAGGAAACAGTTTCTTTGAAACTTTTAGACAAACCACTGATTAGGCTTTGAACATGAGAGTCCTGTAATTGAACATGATCCTTCACTGAGGTTTTGAAACTTTCAAACACCGAGACAAACTGGCTTACTACACTCTTCACATAAGCTAGGTCCTTGTCAGCTTGAGACTTGGAGTTCATATAAGAATCCAAAGCAGCAACTGATGTCTTGAGAGCTTCAAGATCTGATTCGATTCTAGAATACTGAGTCTGGCACTCATTCACTTCTTCCATAAGCTCAGACACAAAAGAAGATAAATTACAAGCCAGAGATAGCTCGAAGGATCTCTCTAACATTTTCATTTCTTCATAAAAGCTTTGCTTCATCTCAGCAACAGATACACTGAATGATTCTTTCATCTCATTCTTCATGGATTCAAGATCAGATTTAGAGACAAAATCATTAGGGACAACTGCAGAAGATCCCTTTACTGAGGCCAAACTAACTACAGAATCAGTCATTATTGAATTAATTGAGGATGAAAGGGAGGTTTCCATTAACTTCACTTCTTCAACAAAACTGGATTTGAGTTCCTCTTTCATCTTATTCAGATCATGAAATCTGACCACATCATCTGGCAACAATTCAGAAGCAAGATCATAATTGGTCTTCGGTCTATTCACAGACACCTCATTATCAGAATCCGGATAATCCAATCCACAGACTATAAACCTTGGGTCTTCTACCCAGTCTCCAAGCTCAACAGCTACTGTAACATTTCCAAGAACAGATTGATGCTCCCCCTCAATGAGTGCATTCTCATGTATCACAAAAGCATTCAGTGATGGATTCCCTTCATCAAAATCTTCTACTACAAGTTCCACAGGTGCAGCATCTAGAAGATCTTCTGATACAGGTACAGCTTCTTCTGTATCTCTTTCTACATCAGCAGTCGGCATAGCTGAGCTTCCAATCAAAGGACTCATACTTAAACTACCAGAAGCAGGAGATTCAGATACATTTTCCTTTTCCTCTTCTTCTTGGTGAGGCACAGACTGGTCTTCCTCATAAGTAGAAAAAATTTCCTCTACCTTTCCTTTCCTAGAATAATCCAATTCTGCAACAGGACTTGGGGGCAGGTCTGGATCTCCTCCAACATCCATAGGAGTTTATTCTTCTTCTTCTTCTGTTTCATCACTATAAATAGGTTCCTCTTCATCAGGTCTCAGACTCGGATCTCTCTCATCCTTTGGTCTTGAGGGATGATCCATAGGATTAAACCTATCATATATCTTCTGATCATCACTGACCCATTCTCCCTTCCATGGGTTCCAGTTATTTTTCATGTACTTGCAAACAGTCGAGGTGATGCAGAAATTATTCCTGACTACAACTGTCTCATCCTGAGACTCAGCTATTCCTTTCAATTTTATCATTACTGAAATCATCTTGGAAAAGAACAAAGCATTAGTCTTTGACTTTGGTCTAATCATGTCTTCCATTTGAAGCATTAACAATCTGCACAGATTGATTTTTACACCATGTCTTAGCAAATGAAGAAGATAGATATCTTGATATCATAGATTTGCAAAATCTCCTCGCCTCGGTATCAACACATGATGAACAAACTTGAAGAGCAGTCGATTCTCTCCATCCATTTCAGCAGCAACCACTTGCCTTTGATTTCCATTACCGGTCAGCTCTTGTAAGGCGGTTTCATAATCAAAGATGTCACTGCTAGGTGTCATTGATCTTGATACATACCCAGAGAAACCTTCATGTGGTACTTTCAAACTCTCAGCCCACTCTACTGAAGAAAAAGACATCTCTTTTCCATTTACAAAAGAGCTTACCCGATTCTCATTTTCAGATTTCTCGAAGGTTACAAACTCGTAGAACTGTTTTACCAACTTCGGGTAGTATGGGCCATTGTTATTCGAGAAACAATCCACCCATTTCTGGTCCTCCAGAATCTCGAGTACTAACGATTTTCTAGGCAGTAGCCATTCCACGCACAGTTCCTTCTCGATTACTATGTCTCTATTCTGCAAGTGGGGATTCACTGGTCGCTTTCCCGATCTAGTTCTGACTTCACTAACACTGGCATTATGCTGTGTCTTCTGCTTCTTAGCTTTTGGTTCTACTCTTTCATCTCTGACGGTAGGAAGCTTAGTTTTTGCCATCGCGGGTTTAGGGTTCTTGGCCGATTTGGGAGCAAAGGTTCGAAGGTGAGAGATTTTGAGCTCGGTGAGGTAAGAAGTGGCTTAGACTTAGTTTTATCATTTAGGAATTCCAAATAAACGACTAAAATAGAGTAAGATAAAATAAAATAAAACGATTTGTATTCTTGGCGGCAGACAGATGTTTTAAAATATTGCATCGGTGTGAGTTTCAACATCGGT
Organism: Viscum album; assembly: GCA_963277665.1. Classification (NCBI taxonomy): domain Eukaryota; kingdom Viridiplantae; phylum Streptophyta; class Magnoliopsida; order Santalales; family Viscaceae; genus Viscum; species Viscum album. Next base: position 645,516,623 of record OY728138.1, read on the forward strand.
CAGGATTTTCACATTGGTGAGAATTTCACATCAGTGAGAATTTTCACATCGGTGAGGATTTTACATCGGTGAGAATTTCACATCGGTGAGAATTTTCACATCGGTGAAAATTTTCACATCAGTGAGAATTTTCACATCGGTGAGAATTTCACATCAGTGAGAATTTTCACATCGGTGAGAATTTCACATCAGTGAGAATTTCACATCAGTGATTAAACATTCCTAATTCGTGTCTTATGTAACTTAGCCTATCCGAACATAAAGGTTTAGTGAAAATATCAGCCAATTGATGTTCAGTGCCAATAAATTCAAGAGAAATATCACCTTTTTGATAGTGATCTCTTAGGAAATGGTGTCTTACATCTATTTGTTTTGTTCTAGAGTGAGATACAGGATTCTTAGAGATGTTTATTGCACTGGTGTTATCACAGTTGATTGAAACATGTTTAAAATCATATCCATAGTCCAAAAGAGTGTGTTTCATCCACAGAATTTGTGCACAGCAACTACCAGCAGCTATATATTCTGCTTCGGCAGTAGATAATGCAACTGAGTTCTGTTTCTTACTACACCAAGAAACTAAAGATTTTCCAAGCAAATGACATGTTCATGATGTGCTTTTTTCTATCTAACTTACAACCAGCAAAGTCAGCATCTGAATAACTCATTAACTCAAAGGATTGTCCTTTTGGGTAAAACAAACCTAAGTTAACCGTGTGTTTGAGATATTTAAAAATTCTTTTAACAGCAAGCAAATGAGATTCTTTTGGATTAGCTTGAAATCTAGAACACATACACACACTAAACAAAATATCAGGTCGACTAGCAGTAAGATAAAGTAAACTACCAATCATACCTCTGTAATTTGTTTGATCAACTAGTTTCCCAGTTTCATCTGCATCCAATTTACAGGTAGTACTCATAGGAGTTTCACTTTCCTTGATACTATCCAGACCAAAATGTTTTAAAAGACCCTTTGTATATTTACTTTGATTCAAAATAATACCATTTTCATTTTGAAATACTTGAAATCCAAGAAAGTACTTATGTTCTCCCATTAAGCTCATTTCAAATTCATTTTGCATACTTTTTGAAAAATCAGTACATAAAGAGTGTTTAGAAGATCCAAAGATAATATCATCAACATATATTTGTACAACTAAATCATCTTTAGAAATTCTTTTAATGAAAAGAGTTGGATCAACAATCCCTTTAATAAAACCTTTTGAAATAAGGAAATTGCTAAGTCTATCATACCAAGCTCTTGGAGCTTGTTTTAAACCATACAAAGCTTTAGAAAGTTTAAAAACTTGATTTGGAAAATGGGGGTTAGTAAATCCAGGTGGTTGTTCTACAAAAACATCTTCAATTATAAAACCATTTAGAAATGCACTTTTCACGTCCATTTGATATAACTTGAAATCCAGATGTGCAACATATGCCAGTTAGATTCTAATGGCTTCTAGTCTAGCTACAGGTGCAAAAGTTTCCTCATAGTCTATACCTTCTTCTTGACTATATCCTTGTGCAACTAGTCTAGCTTTGTTTCTAACTATATTTCCAGATTCATCTACTTTATTTTTAAAAACCCATTTTGTGCCTATTGTCAAAGTGTCCTTAGGTCTGTCAACTAATTTCCAGACTTTGTTTCTTTCAAACTGATTTAATTCTTCCTGCATAGCCATTACCCATAATTCATCATTGATAGCATCATTGATATTTTTGGGTTCTAGTTGTGAAAGAAAAGCTTGATGTTCAACCCGGTTTCTTAGAGAAGCTCTAGTTTGTGTTCCTCAATCAAGATTACCAACAACAGCTTCTAAAGGATGATTCTTTAGAATCCTCGTTGATCTGGTAAAGGTTGGACTAGAAATTTCAGGTTCATCTATAGGTTCGGGTTCAACAGAAGCAGATTCTGGAAAAAGTCCAGAACTGGATGCTTTTATAACAGGTTCTTTAGATTTATCATTAAGGTCCAGAATAGACAAATCTTCTTCAAGATTCTCAAGAGAGGTTTTAGGCTCATGTGGATCAGTTTCATCGAATTTGATGTGAACAGATTCTTCCACACATTTGGTTTTCTTATTGAATACTCTATAGGCTTTACTTGAAATAGAGTAACCCAGAAAAATTCCTTCATCACTTTTGGAAGCAAACTTATCTAGATTATCTTTAGTATTCAGAATAAATACTTTGCAACCAAAAACTTTAAAGTAATTAACCTTAGGCTTTCTATTGTTCCACAATTCATAAGGGGTTTTCTTAAGAACATGTCTAATTAAGACTCTATTAATGACATAACAAGCTGTATTTACAGCTTCAACCCAAAAATAAATAGGCAGGTCATATTCATTGAGCATGGTTCTAGGAATTTCATGAAGGGTTCGGTTTCTTCTTTCTACTACACCATTCTGTTGGGGTGTTCTAGGGGCAGAAAAGTTATGATTATAGCCATTGTGTGAGAAATAAGATTCAAAATCTTGATTTTCAAACTCACGACCATGATCACTCCTCAAAGTTTTAATCTTAAGTCCACTAAGGTTCTCTACAGATTTAGAGTATTTAACAAAAGAAGAACATGCTTCACTTTTGTGAGCTAGAAAATATACCCAAGTATATCTAGAAAAATCATCTACAAGAACATAAACATAGTGCTTCCCATTTAAACTAGAAACTCTTGATGGTCCAAAAAAATCCATGTGAACCAATTCAAGTGGTTGAGAAGTCAAAACTTCTTTATTTGATTTAAAAGAAACTTTGTGTTGTTTTCCCTTTTGACAGGGGTTACACACTCTATCATTTGGTAATTCTAATTTAGGTAGGTCTCTAACTAGGTTTTTTCTAGAGAGTTTTCTAAGTGAGTGAATGTTGCAATGTCCCAATCTTCTGTCCCATAGCCAAGATTCTTTATGAAAAGCATTCAAACAAGTAATATTCTGCTTAGCTAATGAATTCAGATTAACAGCATAAACATTTTCATTTCTTAAGGCAGAAAATACCAAAACATTCTTAGAATTAAAAACTTTGCAAGAATCATTTTCAAATTTAACATGAAAACCATCATCACATAACTGAGAAATACTTAATAAATTGTATTTAAGGCCATCGACAAATAAAACTTTAGAAATCAAAATTGAATCACTGTTACCAATCTGGCCTAGGAAGATGATTTTCCCTTTTGAATTATCATCAAAGGTGACAAAGCCTCCATCAACTTTTATTAAACTCTTGAAACAAGAGAATTCTCCTGACATATGTCTTTAAAATCCACTGTCCAAGTACTAGGTCTCTTTACAGGAGCTCTTTAAGCAAGTTCCCTACAAAACAGATTCAGATGGGAGATGATTTTGGTACCCAGATTTTCTTGGGTCCAGACAGGTTAGCCAATAACACTTTAGGTACCCATATTTGTCTAATGGGTCTCATATAATTTTTAGAATTGACATGCTTTGAAAGATAAACTTTATTAGATCCATAGCTATGTATATAACTGGTTGAAGCATATGAAGTTCCAGAATTACCTTCATTCTGTCCAGATTTAGAAATGAATCTAGTTTTGGAAATTTTCTTTTGTCCAGGTTGGTATCCTATACCAGTAGTATATTTAGGTGCTATTTGATTTCCTAGCATCTGTGTTAGTGTATTTTTGCCATTGGTGAACTTCTCTAAGTCTTTCTTGAATTGCTCATTAGATAGTTTCAGTTCAGTGTTTTCTTTTAACAGTTGAGAATTCTTCTCCTTTTCTATATCAAGATTAGATTTATGCTTAACACTCAAAGCATGCTGTTTCTTTAAACCTTTGTATTTATCCTTAAGTTCATTACATGTCTCTTCCAGCATATTACAGTACTCAAACAATTCATTTTTAGACATTGTTCCAGAATCAGAGTCAGATTCTGCATTATCTCCAGACTAATAATAATTTAAAGCAGGAGTTTCAGCAGTTACCTGAGAAGTGTTTGTCATAAAGCACATGTTTGCCTTATTTTTGTGTTCAGTTTCAGAGCTTTCAGATTAAGTAGACCTATCCTCAAAAGCACTCCAAGTAGCCTTCATGGCTTTCTTAAACTTAGTGTCCTTATATTCATATTTCTTTTTATATTTCAGCTTTGGACAGTCGGCTTTAATGTGTCCTTTTCTCTTGCACTCATAGCAGACAACATCATCTGATTTGTCATTCTTCTTTCAATCCTTTTTCCATTTACCTTGGTGATCATACTTACCCTTATAATCTGTTTTTCTGAAGAACTTCTTTTTCCTATAAAATTTCTTAAATCTTCTAGCAATGTGAGCCATCTCAGCATCACTGTCAGAATCACTTTCACTGTCTTCACAACTTGAACTTTCAACTACAGCTTGAAGCTTTTCTTTGTCCTTATTCTTTGAAGTTGAGGATTTGAAAGCGACAAACTTTCTTGGAGGTTCATTTTCTTCCTCTTTATTCACTTTAAGCTCTTCTTCATACATCATCAGCTTGCCAATTAGTTCCTTGACAGGTAGAGCAGCAATGTCACATGATTCTCGGATTGAGACAGATGTGCCTCTCCATCTATCAGGTAGACATCTCAAAATTCTCATAATTTGTTCCTTTGATGAGACATCCTTTCCCAGCGAGATCATTGTATTGACAATTTCATTGAACCTGAGATACATGTCAGAAATGGGTTCGTCAGGCTTCATTTTAAAATTATCATACTTGATAGTATAAGTGTTCAATCTCATTTCTTTAACATTCATTGTTCCTTCATGAGAAACAGCTAAGGTATCCCAAATTTCATATGCAGTTTTACAAGAAGAAATTCTATTAAACTCTTCATCTCCTAGAGCACAGTACAAGGCATTCATAGCTTTACAGTTGTTATTGTAAGCTGTCTTTGTAGGTTCATCCTAGGTAGATCTAGCAGAAGAGGGAATTTTGTATTCTGATTCAATAGCAGTCCAAATATCAAAACCTATGCTTTCTAGATGAATTTTCATTTTCAGTTTCCACTAAGCATAATTAGTTCCATTGAAGAAAGGTGGCCGGTTAGTAGCAGCACCCTCAAGTCTATTGTCCATGATGAGAAAATTTTAAAGAGATAAAAATGTAGATATAACAGAAATTTTAAGAACTTTAAAATACAACTAAAATCACAGTTCAAAAGCAGATTACTTTTAGAAAGTATTTTCAATCCTTTGATACCAAGTGTTGGTCGGAGTGGTTTACTCAAGAGGGGGGGGGGGGTGAATTGAGTACCAATTAAAATTTCTGTATTTAAAAACTCTGTCTTAAAGACCCCCAAATAAAATAATAAATTAAACTGTAGTGAATTTATATTAAAGTAGAGGTTCTGTTAGATTCTCAAGGGATTGATTAATTCCCAGTTAATCAACACAGGAGTGTGTGATTATCTTTTGAAACTAACTTACTAATATACACTTAACATAAACACTTGCTAATTTAATTATCAAAGTAACTTTAAAAACAGTATTAGTTTAAAAGTGATTAGCAGCGGAATAAAACTTTGAAAGAGATGGCACAACAAATGTAACCAAGAGGTTCAGTATCAAGCCGAGACTTAGTCCTCTCAAAAGTTTATATATAAAAATGATCCACACCCTGGATCGGGGTTCAACAGTTTACAACTGTCTAGGTCCAAGACCTCTACCACTGTTCTTCGTGGGAAACAGTACAACAGCACCCAGCTGTCCAGGTCACACACGACCTCTACCACTGTTATTTGTGGGAAAGAAAGAATGAAAGAGTTTGGTAAGGATTTACAAATCCTCCAGTTTAAGTACATGAGACATTGTATGTGTTAGATACAACAGATAACACACACTGCTCGAAAAGTATAATAATAAATCACAGAATAAGAGATGTAGAGTTTAGAAGTGGTTCTCGTGATTTCAGTGTAGCTCTGGACTCCTTTGGATTCGATCAGAAGTGAGTTTGAGTCCTCTTCTCGTTTCTATTTGAGAAACAGAGTGTCGTATGCTCCAGGTTCATAGACAGTGACAATGTAGTGGTTGAAGTTATTCAGTGCTCTTCTTGTATGCACAGAACACTTCTCGAGTATGCTTGATTGTCTATGAGCTTCTCTGTGTTCTTCTCGTTCTTGTGTTTTTGGTATATTCCATCCACCACACTTTTCTCTTTTTTTTGATTCTCTCCTTGGGCCGCGTAGTCTTCTCGTATTTATCTCACGGGCAGCAGGGGACATAAAAGATTTCCTTTCTGCAGGTACGAGGTACGGGTTCCTGAAATCTGACAACCTTTATCAGATATTTGACAAATCATTAAAATGTACATGATATGACCATTAGATAGATTAAATAAAGATAAATAAAGAAATTCAAACAGTGAGTTGAGTGATCAGTAGGTAATCAGCATCGGTAGCTTGGACATCGGTAGCTCAATGTCATTAGTTGCTTTGACTCTATCGGTGGCTCTATGCGTCAGTTGGTACATTCTTGTATCGGTGACTTTGTTTATCGGTAGCTCCATGCGTCGGTATCGGTAGCTGTGAGTCTGTATCGGTAGCTTCGTCCATAGGTGACTCTTATTCCATCGGTAGCTATTTATACTTACACTGGTAGCTCTATGTTTGTATCGGTAGCTGTCTGTAAGTCAGTAGCTTACATTTATAAGTACATCGGTAGCTCTGTGTTTAAGTATATCGGTGACTCTGTCTGTCGGTAGACTAAGTCTATCGGTAGACTGGGTACTGGTAGCTCTTTATCAGTAGCTATAGGCAGATTACTTATCTGTTTTATGCAGAACACATCCGATTGTGATAGAATTAATTTATAACTTGTATGAACATGGATAAATGAGGATTAACATATTTCAAAGACTATTTTAAAAATTATTATTGGTTTGATCACAGATTTGAATGAATTAAAGTATAGATCAATGATACTTAAAGATATCATAGAGAATGAAAACATAATTGGGATTTTCAACACATATGAATACATGATTGAGATTATCAAAATAGGTGAGGTCAACAATAAGAATAAACATTATGGCAACATGTATAACTGAAACAAAAATATTTAAACCTAATATTGATCCCAATATGGAAATAATAAATTATATTCATATAATTCCATATAAATAATCACATATATATTCTACCAGAAGATTAATCAAATAGAATAACAATAACTAATCTCATAATCATAGAATTCATAATGTTGGACATCATAAAAATAATATCAATGCTTTAGTGAAGAAACCACACATAAATGGGTAAGGCATCATCCAATATCCAAACTAGTTTGTTTAATGATACCTACCAATGAATCAAGGGATTATAGAGTGTCACGACCCCTCCCCACAATGTGTACCCCTCCTTGGGCAGCAATGTGAGAAGGGATATAGTTCCCCCCGAGTCCTACCTCCAATAGGCCCCGGGTTGGCGACTAGCACCGAGGGTATAATAAACACACAAATGGGTGGAATTACCCTCTAATAGAACACACGCAATAAAGGAAGATAAGACATACACCAACTCAGACTAAAATATAAATTAAATATAAAGTACACATATGTAATGTCATTCAAGAACTACTATAACTAAAAGGTAAAACTCAAAGTAACAATAGTAAGTAAAAACAGAAGTAACCACGAAGCCCAAACAGCTCCTGTAACCCCAAGCTAGTAATAACCAGGCGGATCTCCAACCAACTCCAACTGACCTGAAAAACATTTTAAAAATACATAGGGTGAGTACAATAGTATACTTAGTAGGATCCTCCCTAGATCCTCTCATGTAAAAGTAAAGAAATCATGCTAAAGCATGGTTAACAACAAGTAAATATAACTCGTAACCTAAATAGGTATAATATGTTTCCATCCTCACTAGGTCTACTCTCATGAAGTATCACATAAAAGAGTATATAACATAATGAATAATATCAAGGGTATCCCACTATCACTTCCCCACTTGTTTTTTTTTCTTTTCCCCAAAATCACACGTCCTAAGACATCTCTCTCAAAAAATGTCAGCCCGAAGACACCTGGGCAGGCACTACCACATGCACCTCGTGCAACACAAAACATGACCATAGAAACATGGGTAAAACACCATACCATCCAAACAACCAAAAGTAACCAGGTAGTTTTTCAGAGGCACCACAACCTGCATAATATGTATAATACATTGGATATTATCCCTCAATCCATTACAGTCTATACACCAAGTAAGGATCCTCAAGAAATCACAACCTATACATGTTACACCTATAGTAGTCTATAAAAAACTGTATCCAGAATATATGTGTGTGAATAACCACAACCCATTACATCCATCTATAAACATATATTGGGGACAAAACCACTGTTCCTACCAGTACAATTGACTGCCAAGAGAAATAAGAGGGGCCAAAGGGGGTAGTCAGCCATCCATCCTCACACCAGAATTTTTGGAAAAACAACCCTAGGGATCCGAATACCAAGGGGGTCAGTCGCCCTAACTTATAGGGTGGGGTAGCGTATTGAAACAAAAAAATTAAATGATTAAATATCGTTTACAACCACACTATGGGAAAAAACCTGGTCTCAAAATCAACTGCAGCTATCATCTCTCATACGCCCAACTCCCACTACTAAGACTAGGTATCCTATAAGAAAACAACCATTTAAAGAGATAAATTAGATTACTTTATATGTTTTTATCTGTTAAACTTTTCATTAATTAATTCTTTAAACATTAATTAACCATTAGAAATTCCACAATACATTTCATTAGCATTCCAACCATGATCCACTGTTCCTTTGATTTATAAAATCGACATTGCATCCCATCCAGATCCAACCCCACGGGTTCAACATAATTTATTAACAACATTATTACATCCCATAATTCTAGGCATTCTAGAAATGCAAAACTAAGCTACCAAACATAGGGGGATCAACATGGTGATTGGATGATTGTTTTGTCTGGAAATTGGGATGACCTTGTTTGTTTAAGGTTTAAACTGCCCAATCGGTTTCTAACGGGTTTGTTCATATGACCAGAAACATCCAATGATTCTATATCCATTTAGACCTACTTTCTAAAGGTAGGTTATAATTATTTGTAGACCAATGAGGTTTAATAATTTTCATTGGTAGAGAGGATGGGAGGTCAGGCTCATCACACCTTTTTGGGGGAATTATTTTACACTCCGTGAATCTCTTATAAATTTAAGTTATGTTCAGAAATACTTATTAATTCACTAAGCATGAAAATGAGTTTTCCATTATATTTGGAAATCAATTATTCATATTTATGGGATTTAGAAAGTATTATATATATATTTTAGGTTCTTCATCGATGGAGAATCATCCGTATGTATTAGAGATTCTTAGTCAATGGAATCATTCAATACATTATATATAAATTTCTTGGTCATTATGATGACCATACTGGTTTTAAAGACATTCAGTGGGGCACTTGATGTTTATTGTCATTCAGAAAGACATGTATTATTTCACAGTTGGGATTGTACCAATAGATGGGATACCTACGTATCCTTGCTAAAAAGGTAACATAACCCTCATAGTTCGATAATAAGGATATATTTTAACATCATATGGGATAGAAAATAATTAATGAATTGTGGGATTGAACCTTAGAAAGGATTTCTACATGCTCTAATTCTAAGGAAGAGATCAAATTCCACATAGTTCGGGTGAATAAATATGGGGCTTATGCATGGTTAATGGCCCAAAAAGAGATGTTGTCGTTATGTTTACACTCTAAGCTAACGTGAGTCATTCTCAGTGTGGGAAACATGATGTATTAGTAAACCTGACGATTGTGCCACGAAATATGTAGTCACAAAAAATTATGTGGGACTTACGTGTGTATGACTGCTCAAGTAGATGAAGACCAGGACTTACTTCAGGAAAGAAGCCCAGGATCAGGGTCCTTAAAGGTATTTGTCCTTTATGGAGATTTGGAGTTTTAACCCCAGGCTTACTCCTGAGAAGGAATCCCAAATCAAACGAAAATAAGATTGGGGCTTATTCTTGAGAAGGAATCCCAAATCAAACGAAAATAAGATTGGGGCTTACTCCTGAGAAGGATGCCCATATTAAAGGGGACTTATAACTTGGGGCTTACTCCTGAGAAGGAGGCCCAATGTTAAAAGAAATTATGACTAGGGATTACTCTTGAGAAGGAGGCCCAGGTTAAGGGGACTTGGGGCTTACTCTTGAGGAGGATTCCATAATTAATGGAATTATGATTGGGGATTATTCATGAGAAGGATGCCCGAACTAAGGGAACTTGGGGATTACTCCTAAAGAGGATTCCCGAAATCAAAAGATCTTCTCATCTTAATGGATGAGGTTATATGGAGAAAAAACTCTAACTGTAGTGACATAAAACTTGTATGTCACATGGTTTCGGGAGAGGTTATCACATAATTTCTTTCAGATAAGGAAGAAAACAAAGAAACTATGCCATAAATGGATTTAAGGGATAATATATTAAACAGGAGAGGTGAATGGGAAAGTGGCACACAAATGAAGTTGGCATGCAAGTCTTGGCCGCTCTTGTATACTGGTGCAACATGGGTTCACCTAGGCGTAGAGGAATCTGTAGGGTAATACTTGGGTGAGACTTAACTCAAGCATTTAGTAATATCCTAATATGTTTACAAAAGGGTGGTGCACAAGTTTCAGAAAAAGGGTATGGTGGCGAGCAAGTGTTTCTACTTTTAAAGAGGTGTAAATACTTAGGCGCGCAAGTGTTTATGAATTAAAACACTTAGACCTTATCTTAGTCTTTCAAGTCTTCCATTCTGGGTAAAAATTTACCTTAGAAGCCTTCGGAAGAGTTGAGTTGAAGACTTGGGTGACCAGAGTTTGAATTTGACTTCTAGAAAAATCCGTTCTAGAAATGGGGGCCCACAGGGGCTTTTTATAGGCCACCTTACACCTTGGGAGAAAAATAAAATAGGGCGCTCAAGTATGCTATGCGACCCACAGGTGGCACACAAGTGACTTGCACGCCTCAATCTAAATGGGCTTGTAGTCCATGCCTTTGTAAATGTTTTTTATATTCTTCAAAGGGTGACCTTTTTGTGCTTAAGGTATTCCCTTTTCCATTCGTTGGACCCTGTGAAGGAAAGGAGCATCAACAAAAGTCCCCCCTCAGAGTTTGATCTGAAAAGGAAAGAGGTTCCAGCTCTGAGGTAAATCCGGAGAAATCAAGGTTCTGTGGCGCGCAAGTTTGGTGTGCAGATGGTGGGGCACACATGTATGGCATGCAGGTGGTCTGGATTACCTATATATATAGGCTCACTCCTGCGCAAACTCATTTAGCTTCCAGCATCTTGAGCTCTCATTGTGAAGGTGCTTCCATCTTTAGCAAATCACCCTTCTGGATTTGGTAGTGCTTCTGTAGAAGGTATTTGACATGCGTTCCATGACTAGGTTGGAAAAACATGCACGACCGGTTTGACTTGTGCACCAAGTTTTGAATTGCGTGCCTTAATGGATTTTCCATTTTTCGGATTTCCTTCATTAAAATTTCACAAAAAAACGTACTTAAAAGTTGTTTGTTTTCACTTTGTGTAGATTAAATGGCTCCTAGAAGAATTTGATCAACTGATGAGTTTCCCAGTAAGAGAATAGATGACATGATGAATGTCGTTGGCCCTAAAAATTATGTTATATGTGACAACACTCTCCTGGATTTGGCTATGTACTTAAAAAAATATCATGACAATTTCCCACAGAGCATCTACTTTCCTTTGTATGGCCATGGTCATCTACAAGGAGTCAACATTCCATAGGAAAAGAAGTATATCCCTCATTCCTGGTTTCAGACCTGGACCTTCATCTCTTCGGAAAATGTCTCAGTTGGAGGATCATTTGTCAATGATGGGATAATGGAGAAGGCATACATAATGCATCATAGCCCATGTGCTTTAGATCTAAATACTGACACGCTTGAGCTGCAGCCACATTTCTATCCCTCTATTTTAGGAAATTCTCAGATGGACCAATCTAAGGGATGGAAGAAGTGTTGGGATTTTATCCTAGAGGAGGTGTGAAGCCGACATGGATGTGGGCATATTGGGTATGACAAAACTGTGCAGAGTTTGTCAATTACTTGAAGGAAGCTACAATATATGAAGCTGTCTAGGCTGGGCATACATATGTCTACATGAATGACAATTTCGTGCCAGAGTTAATCATCCATTGGATCCCATAAACGATGTATTTCCATCTAACTCAGGGAGAAGTAGGAATCAATTTGTGGGATGCCTACATGATTTTTGGGGCACCAATTTTGGGAGGTATGTATGATGAATTCATCCCCCCCAAGGTGACTTGGAATGATTCTATGAAGACTCTGACTTTGGCTCGAGAGTTACTGAAAATTTTCTACATGTTTAAGAATACCACCACCATGAAAACCCACTCCAGAAAAGATATCCATTCATAAGAGTGGATTTACATGTTTCTGATTAAGAAGAGAGAGGAGGTACCTTCCTACACTTGTCCTACTAGTTTCCCTAGAGCAGTAAAGAGGGGTGATCTTGGAACATTTTGGAAAACTCTAGAAGCATGAGAGTTTCATAGGTGGGTGTATGAAGTGAACCAGAAAATTCCAGCGAAGACCTGTCTATCCGGCTTTTTGGCCTTCTGGCTCAGTTTTTAACTTTTACTAGTCTGGGATTCAAAAGGAGGTGTGAGGCTAGGGACCTTTGTCATTACAGCCAAGCTGGCTGAAAGAATGATGGCTGGGTTGGCCGCCCTAGTTTTGGCGAAGACACATATGATCTTACTTAATGCATATATGGGTAAGTATCCACTTAGAATAGTGGGACCATTCCATGTTTTATGGGGATGGATCTCCACCCACTTCAGGACATATGCTCTACAATATGGGGTATAGGTTACTGGAATTTCTTTCCGGCCATCTGTTCAGGCCTATTTTGTAATTTCTCCCTTATCTCTCAAAGCTTATGATATCAAAATAAGGCTGATTATGTTCAATGAGTTTCAATTCATTCCTCATGGAAATCTGCCAATTGGGTGATTTGTTGATAATGGAATAGCCAGCCTGGAGTTAAGGGAATATATATTGTCATGTAGAGATGGTACACTGGCTACAATGATTAACGAAAAAATTATATGTGAGGCCTATGCCCCATAAAGATTCGTAGGTCAATTCAAATGTCTGCAGAAAATTACAGTATCCCCTCCAGTGCATGTCAGGTTAGAGAAGCATATGACAGTTGCTTGTCAACTATGGTTAATAACATCTAGAGAGAATACTGGGGCGGTATTTGATCTACCAGCTGTTGAAGTGGTGGGTCGATTGACTCCAAGGTATGCTGATAGCTGTGTAGCATCATACACTCAAGGGGTACTGAATCATCTGGTCCCTCAGGTGGGGATAAAGAAGAGAACGATTAAGAAAGAAGCTTATCATTTGGAAGGCGACTCTTCCTCACCAGGAGCTAATTCACTGGGTTCCTCACCAGGAGATGATTCACCAGATTCCTAGGATGGGGATGATGAGGCTTGAAATGCGTCAAAGCAGCCTCGTGCCAGATATAATCCGCCTGACAGAGTGAAGAGACCTACTCTATCGACACCTAGTGAGATACATCATTGAGGCAATTTAGTAACCATTATTTTAAAGAGCAACAAGTTTCATTTTCTTATCCTTTATCTGTGATTGTAGGAGCTGAGAAGAAGTTCAAGTCCCAGATTTTAGGACCCTCCTCATGGCGTTTTGGTGCACATTATGAATATTTACAACCATAGGTGATCCAGACATTGCAGAAATTATATTGTGATGCTGAAACCGCCTGGATGGACCTATGCGAAGGGCTTCATTTCCCTGCAGTGGGGAATCTACGTGCTTCCTCTGACATCCGTTTTTATGAAAAACCCAATGAAGTGGGGGATTACAAAAAAGAGCTGGAAATTCTCATTTATTCCACTAATGAGTCAGTTCCTGTCACCAAGAAGGTGAAGGAAATGATGGACCGTGGTATCACTAAGGGGATTGGTACTCATTAGATGAAGAGTGGCATGATTATGTGGCTTCGGAAGATGTATGTTTCCTTTTTCTCATATTTCTATTTTCTTTTAAATTTTAATTTAGTCAAAGCTTTTTTATTCAAGGAAATAATCTTATTCATCCTACAACTTGTAAAGGAAATAACTAATGATATCCCTTCACCACAGTATAGCCCTAGTGGAACCACTCTTGGAGCCACTGAATCTCATAATGATCCAGGTGAAGTATCTCTAGGACAGAAAGTCATGGATGAGGAGTTAGAAAGGGATTTGTTTTCTCCGATACCTGATTTCAAAGATGATGATGCCAGTCCACCCAAAAAGTCCATGAAGCAAAGGCATTGAAGAAAGAAGACCATGGTAAAAATTTTCATCAGTAGTGGTAAGTCTTTCTAGTAGTCATGAATATTAACAGATGAAAAATTGCTCAAACTTCTCGGGATTTTAGGGGCTTCTTCAGTTTCCAATTTAAGAGAAGTGACTGGCCATCCCCAAAGTACAACATAGGGTTCTTTAGAACAACCAAAAGTTCCTGCTGAAATGGCTGTTCCTGAAGAAATACTGAGAGCAGATGAGCTGGTGTCTATTCGTAGAACCTCTCTTGTTTCTGATGCCATGAGAGAAAATAGTTTTGGTAAATTAATAATACTTAATAGGACCTCAAATGAGACAACAAATGACTTTTATTATATGATGTTTTAGTTTTAACACATGCACCATAACATTTGGTAACCACCATAGCTGACCCCACAAGTATCTCGGAAGAAGCTATCCAGGGATAGATTTTGCTAGATGAAAGTCACAAAGAAGACATGCTGAGTGCTCCCACTGGTGAGACTAACATAGGATCTAGGAAATCATTGGATTAAATGATGAATAATGTCATGTCCTTTGAAGAAATTTTAGAACATGTTAAATTAGAATGTGATTTAAAAGATTTTGGAGATCTATTTATAGAATCAACTGGACGTGAGTTTAATAATTTGTCCTGTTAATCTTCTCATGATTACACTTCTAACCATGTTGGACTAAAAATGTACATTTCCATCTACAGAAACAGCTGAACCAACAACGCTTGAAAGGGGTGTAGACATTGATTTCAACCCTATTATTGCAGAAACACTGGCTCAGGTGGATCATAGCACGACATACCCTCCTGAAACCCATCTTTAAAATCCTGTTGATGCTTGGAAAGATTGGGAGGAGTCTTCACAAGTTTCTGATCTACTGTTAGGTAAAAGATGAAGATAATTGTGTCTTACTTAACCTGCAATACAATAAATCAATGCATAGTGTCCTTTGAAACAAACCATACTTTCAATTGACCAAATAGGGCTGTCAACTTTAATGGCTAGATCTTGAGGTGAAGCCTCAAACTCTGCCCAAACAGTAGCAGAAGGTAAAGAAACAAGGGTCAGGGAAGGAGTAGAACATGGAACTTCCTTGAGTGTAGTAATCCCATACTATGTTACTCCCTGTGATAGTGATGTCGAATCAGACCCCAAGGTGAAAAAGGCGCTTCAATTCTCAAGTCGTAAGGCATGGACAAATATATGGAAGATAATATCTAAGGTGCCTCATGAAGAGGTGCCTTCAAAAATTCCAATAATTTCATTTCTATTCATCATGCTGGGACTTAGTAGTTTTGGATATCAAAAAATTAATGTTGTAGTGAGACAAGTCATTCGAAGGAGGGAGCAAGAGAAAAGGTGTCATCAAGACCTGATCAGAGCTAAATTGCTAACCAATATCAATGAATTTTAGGCTATAGTGTCCCGAACTGAGGCTGATCATGCTGCAAAGCTGAAGGAGCTGAAGGAAAAGATCAAGGAAAATATTGTCTAGTATTTTCACCTTCAGCAAGAGCTAGATGCTATTACTGGGGAGCTTGAGCAGCTTCATAATTCATTGGAAGATGTCCAAGAAGATGGTATAAAATCCATCAAAAATGCCCAAGAAGCACTTCATCATGCTAAAGAGAGTGAAGTAGGTTGAGTAAATGAACTTTAAGTGGATGCTAATGAAGCTCAGGATACTGTGAAATAGATGAAAAATCATGTTGAAAGTCTTCTGTAATTTCTGAAAAAAGAGAAGAGACTCCATTTTGTGGGTGTTCTTCTAATCTTGTTCATCAATGAAAAACAGTTCATCTTCAATAATTTATACCTTCATTTTCATGATAAATCCTCTTATTTTTACCTAACCCAATGGGCCTAGTAAACAATGTTTTATTTTTATTAGGGTTATATAAACAACCCCAAAAACATTATCTTTTAATTGCTCAATATTTCCAATATCATACAAAATCTACGTTTAGTGAGTTGGGACTCGACTTTTTTTCGGAGTACCCTCTTTAGGCTCCCAATTTAAGGAGTACCATGTCTTTTGTTATTGGCAGTTTAAAGTCAGGAATCTTGGACTATAAAAAGGCTAATATTTAAGGTTGAATAGCTTTGACTAAATGGATGATATTGACTCAATTCTTGATAATTTTTCTGGAAACATATTACCATATTCAAGTATTGAGGGGGAAAATTGTAAACTATGACTTCAGAAATTTTGAATCTTAGGAATGAAATGGGAAAATAGCTAAAAGTAATTAGAGGAAGATTTAGGTCTATCCTATCTATTTGACTCATAAGAAATACATAATCTATACTCACATGTACGAATGGGTTTACTGGAATCTTTTCTAATCCTTTTGGAGCATTAATTTTGGTGACCTTATTTGTAGTGTATTTTTCTTTTCCCTCCATGTGATAATATTCTGCCTCAATGTATTGATATTCACATATTTTTAAAGGGTCCTTGTCACCATACAATGTCCCAATTTGACCATTGAAATAATATTTGAGACATTGACGGTATGATGACGGTATGACCGCATGTTGATGTAGCCAAGGTATTCCAAGAAAAATGTTGAAGGCTGTGTCCTGATGAACAACCATGAAATCTGAATTAGAAAAAAGGTCACCAAACTGAATTCTCAGTATAATTTCTCCAAGAGGCTCTTGTTAATTCTTATCATATCCTTGCAACATCAAAGTATAAGGGGATAAATCATATTCGGTGAGGCCTAATCGATGAACTGTACGAATAAGAATGAGTTTGACTCTTGATACATTATCAATGAAAGCTCTTCAGATGTATATGTCATTTAGTTTTCCAGATAGATACAATGTTTTGATATATCCATGTACAACATCATCTTTATCTTCATCTGTAAATGATATCACTGCATGGAATTCTGTAGGATCATTCTCAATATGGTAGAACTCTACCACAATAATATTAGTTTCAAATTCTTGAGGACTTGACAAAGCCCCAATAAGCACCTCCCAAAGATCTGTTGATAGATTCAAGGAATCCAGAATTGATAACTTGGATGGTACTTGGGAAAAATGTTTCAATACATCATACTTTTGGTACAAAGGTCTGCGTTCCCCATCATGAAAATTTGGGTTTTCCGGTGTCTCGGATGTTGATGCTTTGGTAGTAGATACATCTCGTATTGGGGCAGGAATTGGAAACACTCATGACTTCAGTATATTAGACCCACCAGGTCAATCTATTTGAAGAGATGAAGAAGGTTTAACCTCTAACAGTTCCTCCAAATTAACTGTGTCAAGACTGAATCTTCCATGTGTGAAAGAACTTTCTTGTTCTTATTGAGCCAGCTGAAGGGCTTTGCAATGAGTTTCTACCACATATATAGTTCTAGCAGGGGTAGGATTGAAATAGTGGCTTCTATAATATCCATTTATTCCCCTATATCTTATATATATGTCTCTATATCTAAATCCTTTGTTAAATACAAGGAAATTAGGCGCATACTAATCGAAAATTTCATTGGTATAGGGATCCTTTCAATGAATCATGTTAACAAAACCAATGATCAATTCTTCATCTGATGAAGATTATTCCTGATGAACTAGTTATTGCTGTGCCGTTTGGTGAGGCGGTGCCCGTGCTTTTGAAGTAGATGGCATAAAATATTCCAAAGTCAATGACAACTTAGGCTTGTACACGAGCTCGTCATCTTCTGACCGCTCTTATTTCATCAAATTACACCACTTCATTGAGAATTTTCTTTCCGATGAGGGTTTTTTATTGTGGAAGAAATATAATAAGACACAATTGGTTGCTTCAATTGTGTTAGTAAAATGTCATGAGTTCGATGGATCATTTTTCTGGCCATCCAATCATCATATTTTTGTGCATTTTTACTTTTGACTTCGTGCCACTCGCCTTATTCCTCTGGATCAGTAGCAGTATCACATGCTACCTGGGCTGAAGAACCTTTCAGTTTTACTTTTCCAGAGTCCACCATATTTTCCAGGAGTTCATTGAAGACAAAACACTCTTGAATTGGATGCCCCAACATCTGATCAAACGGGAAATAATTGCGGAGGTCTTCATCTTATTCCTTTTTCTGCCTTTTGGGCCTTGTTTACTGAACCATATTGTCTTCCAAATCCAATATGAAGTAAACAGGAACATGTTCATTCTAGAAATAATAAACTTTGTTCTTTAAATCCTTAAACTGTTTCCGCCTTTGATCTCTTTGATCATCTTGATGAGGCGGCCATTGTTGTTGACGCTCAGGAGGTGGAGCCCTTCGATATGATGAAGGTTTTGAAGTGGAAATAGGTACAGGTTCTTATTTAAGTGTAACTGTAATAGTCTATTCTTTACCTATTCTCTTTCCCGGAGCTGATGGAATTACACGAGTTTTAGCCCTAGTCTCAATAATAGATTCTTCTATCTACTGAGCGATTGAAGTAAGGTCTTGAAACCCTCTTGTGTATTTCACAGGGATCAATGGTGTGCGTAATTCATCACAAAAATTTTCCACATAGATTGACAGAAACACTTCTTGAGGGAGTGTTAAACTTAAGTAATATTCTAATCCCTTCCTGTGAGCAATGAGATCCGAAACTCTTTCATTTTCCCATTGCATACAATTGGTATGATAAAAAACTGTTGTCTTTGGTAATGTTGAGCTAAATTGAAGAAGAAATTTTTGACGGAGATCTTCCCACCCAGTAATTGACCGAGATTGGAACCTTGTATACCAGACAAAAGCAGGTCCTTGTAATGACTACACAAAACACCTGATCTTATCTGCTTCTTGTTGTTGTGGAGTTCACATCATAGGATAACAACCTGAAACAAAATATGTTAAGTGTTGTTCTGGATCTCCCGAACCATTAGATTTTGGGAATGTGGTATTCACAAAATTTTATGGGTGAGAAATTGCATCCACCAATTCAGGGTAATCTCTCTTTTCCGGTTGAACTAGTGCACATCATCCTTCCATATCTTCCAACAGAGATACTAACGATTCAATTATAGTCATTAATGATTGAGAAACATTGTGTTGATCATGGACCTGAGTAGGTGCTATAACTGAAGTTTGGATGGGTGTAGCAACTGGTACTACCACTGATGGCAGTATTTCCAGTTTCTGTCGCATATGACCCATAGGATTGGAACTGTGAGGGTGTACTTGTAAATGGGGTATTCTTGATCCATCCTAATAGCTTCAAAAAATTTCCTTGATTGATTAACTCCAGCATTATTAGGAGGAAGACTACCTTGAAGTAGTTCTACATTTACCCTCCTTTACTCTTTCATTTCTTCTTCATGCTATGCATACCTTTCCTCTAATGAGAGTGATTGGAATTATCCAGAGGTAGGGTGGGATGTAACCATACTTTTACCCATTTTCATTGAATGTGCCTTTCTAGAGTATGGAAGGGCATTGCCCAAAGGAATGTCTTGCCTCTAGATAACCCTTAGGCTTCTGGTACGCAAACATCCTTCATATGTTTCTATGTGTACAACCTCTTGAACATGAACATCTTCCTCTAATTCCTCTAAGTGAGCCTCTTTTTCTGGGGGATCAGTGACAATATCATTGATGACATTCATCGATTCATAAGAAATTGCAGCCCTTCTGTTAGTGTTTTTGTGATACTGTCTTCTTCCATGTTCTTTATGAGACATTGCCTTTTATTTGGATGATCCCGTATATACTTCTTGATGAATTGTTATTTAGAGGGAATTTCCTGATAATTTGTCTTTACGTTCCTCTTGTGGATTCTTCATTAATCGAGAGAAGACTGAATTTCAATGAGGAAGAGATTGAGAATTTGAAAAAGTCCCCAGTATGGCGGACTATGGCTGTTCCTATTTTTCCTACTTAACACCTTGAATCAGGTATGTTGATTCTGAGGGATGGATTAAAAGAGTCTCCAGCCTGACAAGCTGAGGTGGCTCTTCAGCTGTTACATCTGAAATTTTCTTAAAAGCTCTCATGATTTTGCAGATTTTAGTCTAGAAATTGGCCAGATTCAACATCCGACATCCACTCAAATCTCATGGCTCATATTACCATTGGATTAATTCTGTAAACTCTACACCTGAGGATGCACATGCTCTAAATGAGAATCCATTTCGATATTTTCATTTTCTTGATGCAAGAGTAACTCGAAAACTTGTTCTTTATATGCCCGACTTTGGGAAGAGCTAGTTGAGGCCCGTTCTTGAGCAAGCCTTTCATTACAGACTAAACCAGTTAGCTGTAGCCAGCCATGGCCAATAAAATTTCTTGAGATCACTTTTTATTGGATTTTTTGACTAGAGAGCACATATAAATTCAATTCTCCAGGAACACACCATCCCCTGATATGAATACCAGATGGGGCATTGGTAATTAACTGGCACAAAATTTTTAATGCGCTAAGGCATGTATGCTGAAGGGCTCTCAAATGCTTTTCATCCATTGGATGTCGGGAAACTAAGAAAGATGCAAAGTCAATTTGGCGTTGCAACCATTATATTAACTTATCATGATTTTGATATTCATCATAAGGTAATATTTTCTATTTTCAGTGATATATAGTTTTCTATATGTTGAGACGAATTTCATGAATACAATCTTCTCTCAACGTTTCTGGAATATCATACAGAGTGTCAGCCAAAGTCCAAAACATGACTGGTATTTCACCTTTCACCAATTGTTTTCTCATATTCATCACTTCCTATTTGACATTTGATGAAGATTATTCTACCTAATTGGACCATAGTTGGTGCTTTTTTGTTGCTTCATCAGATTCATCAAGATTGGTAGAGAATTCATTTGTCAAATTAGAAGATGAATGACCCAGGGGTGGTTCAGAGAATGACCTACACCCTAGGATATCATTTGATTGAGAATGTATTTCACCTTCTAGTAGTAAGGCATTAGAATTGACTGGATTCGCATTTTCAAGTGCCTCAATATAAGAGGGATTTCTCATTACTACATTTTCTATTGAAGAATTTTCTAGGCAATGCGAATTACTACTACAGAGAAGAATTTTGTAGCTAAATTGATCATCATGTGGAGGACCACCATGGTGGGTTACATCAAAAGATGAAACCTTTTACTCCTTGGTCTTCTGGAAACACAGAGGGTTGTCGTGTCCCTCATCTAAAGATGATGCTTCGAGATTGACCTAATTTTCACGAACAAAGCCTTCATGAAGATGTGTCTGATGAAGAACTTCATAATTATTATTGTTATTTCTAGAATTTGGAAATGGGAGAGTATAATATTGTGTTTCAAGAGATAACAATCTGAGGGCTTCAAGAACTCCAGCATTGAGCAAGGTATTATTGAAACTTAGATCTTGATTTTTTAACTGTACTGGATTGGTATTTTTATTGGATTCCTTCTTACTCACTTTAAAGACCACTTGTTAAAAAAATTGGTTATTATGTGCTGGTGTATGTGCCTTCTTTGGAGAAATGGTTAGGCTAGGCTGACTATCTCCATTTAAATCGGATGTATGTGACCGACTTGATTGTCGGTATGACATGGGGGAGTATGCCCCATGACCCTCTTGGACTAGAACAGAGGTTTGTATCTACTTTCGGGTGACATATTGACGAGTCACTCCACTAATAGGGATAGATTTATGTTTCTTTCGCTGTGATGTTGCTAAAGTAGTTATAAAATTCTAACAGGTATCCAGAATATGGGCAGGGATTTGCTTCTGCTATTTTACAATTTTTACAATGTTCTTGGTGACTTTAGATGAGGGAATGGGAATATACGTCCATTCCGTGTTTGGAGTAGGCGTGTGTTCCTGCTCATTTCCTCCTTTTCCTGTCAGTGAATTCTGACAGTACTCATGTGTGCGGGCAGAAAGTTGTGTCTACCTCCTGTTTTTCATTGGAGCTTTCCAATTGACATCTCCAGGTGCTGCCAAATGAGACTGTTTGTTTGCTTGATGAATTGTAGGTGTATATTCATGCTGATTGTTCTCCACTGAATATGACTGATGAAATTACTTAAATACTAGCAGACGAGATTTCTGGTAGAATTGATGAGTGTAATCAGGTGTATGTGCCTATTTATAGGTGGTCACCACATTTGGTTGGCGGGTTTCTTTTGATGCTGTCAGACGAGCCTGCTGACTGGCTGATGATTTATAAACAGGTGTATGTACCTTTCTATAGTAATCCAACGGAATTGCCTGGCGGGATTGGTGTGTTACTTCCAGACGAGTCTGCTGGGCAGTGAAATTAGGACAGACATGTGTATATGCCTGCTCATTGTTTTCCATCAAGTTAGGTTGATGGACTTCTCCGGAGGGGGCAGAGGTAAGAACCTGCTCTATATTGACCTAATTTTGCCTCTGAAGGTTCGTCTATCATGCTCGGGTCTGAGGAACCTGAACTGAACACCTATAGGTGATACCCCCATCATGTTGAGGGTGCACTACCGCATGATTCTGGCGGTGATTGTTTGTGGGAGTCATTAGGAAGGAATCATATCTTCTTGAAATGAGGCATTGAGTGACCTATTGATCCTTCTCCCTATAATATGGGAGGGACTACTTGTTGGGATCTATGGATAAAGACCCAAAACGTTTAGAGACGGTGGTTGGCACCACCTGCTTCTTGACCACTGGTTGTCATTGTCCCAACAACCAGGGCGTGTTGTTAATTTAGAGGGCTTCTCTAGCGGCCTCCAGAGTGAGGATGGTACCATGTTGACGATATTCCCTCACCAATGCATTTGAGACCTAGTGTTGAAGATGCTAAGTAGGTTTTGTCTTCCTCAGAGTGGACAAGGATCCAGCAGGGGTAGTGGTCGATGCATTCACAGGTTTGAATCTTAAAGAAGCCATTTTCTGTTGTAGAGAGATCTTGGAAAAGAGAGCATGTTTGATATAGCGGACATAATCAAGATAAGTTTGGCCATACTACATCTTTTGGATGAGCACATATGTTACTGATTTATTTGTTGGCCTTCATATTGAGTTTAATAGGGGTCTAACAAATAAGTAAAACATCATTCAACTTTGTTAAGGATTTATGTTGGGTTCAATATTTTTTGTTTCATCTAGAAATGGGGATGACATTGTTTGTTTAAGGTTTAAACTTTCCAATCAGTTTCTAATGGGTTTATTCGTATAACCAGAAACACCGAATGATTCTATATCCTTTTGAACCTACTTACCAAAGGTAGGTGCTCATTAGTTGTGGACAAGTGAGGCTTAAGAATTTGCATTGTTCGAGAGGCTGGGAGGTCGGGCTCATCACACATTTTTTGGGGGAATTATTTCCTACTCCGAGACTCTTTTATATATTTATGTTATGTTCATGAATCCTTATTAATTCTCCAAGCATGAAAATGAGTTTTTCTTTAGATTTGAAAATCAATGTCTGATATGTATGGGATTTAAAAAAATTTATATATATTTGAGGTTCTTCATTGATGGAAAATCATCCATATGTATTAGATATTATTAGTTAAAGGTATCCTTTAATACATTATGTAGAAATTTATTCATCATTATGATGACCATATTGGTTTTAAAGCCACTCATTGGGGAACTTGAAGATTATTGTCATTCAGAACGACAACGATTATTTCAGAGTTGGGATTGTACCCACAGATGGGCTACATACATATCCTTGTTAAAAAGGAATCATAACCCACGTTGTTCGATAAGATGGATATAGTTTAATGTCATATGGGATGGAAAATAATTAATGAATGGTGGGCTTGAAACTTAGAAATGCTTCTTAGGTAATCTACTTTTATGGTAGAGATCAAAGTCCACATAGTTCAGGTAAAGAAATATGGGTCTTATGCATGGTTAACGATCCAAAAGAGATGTCATGATTACTTTTACACTCTAAGATCACGTGAGTCATGCTCAGTGTCAGAAACCAGAGGTAACAGTAAACCTGATGATTGTGCCATGACAGATGCGATCATAAGAAATAATGTGGGGCTTACATATGTATGTCTACTCAAGTAGATGAATACCATGAATTACTTCAGGAAAGAAGCCCAGGAGCAGGGTCCATAAAGGTAGTTTTACTTTATGGAGATTTGGAGTTTTAACCTGGGGCTTACTCCTGAGAAGGAAGCCCAAATTAAAAGGGACTTATGATTGGAGTTTATTCTTGAGAAGGAGACCCTAATAAAAAGAAATTAATATTGGGGCTTACAACTAAATAGGATTCCAAAATTAAAGGGGACTTATAACATGGGGCTTACTCCAGAGAAGGAGGCCCAATGTTAAAGTAAATTATGATCGAGGTTACTATTGATAAGGAGGCCTAGGTTAAGGAGACATGGGGATTACTCCTAAGGAGGATTCCCTAATTAAAGGAATTATGATTGGGGATTATTCCGAAGAAGGAGGCCCGAACTATGGGAACTTGGGGCTTACTCTTGAGGAGGATTCCCAAAATCAAAAGATCTTCTCTTCTTAAAGAATGAGGTTATATGGAAATAAACCTCTAAATATTGTGACATAATGCTTGTATGTCACAAGGTTTTGGGAGAGGTACTCACATAATTTTATTCAGATAAGGAATCCAACAAACAAACCATGCCATGAAAGGATTTGAGGGATAATTTCTTGAAGTGGAGAGGTGAACAGGAGAGAGGCACACAAATGAAGTTGGCACACATGTCTTGGCTGTGCAAGTGTACTTGCGCGGCATGGGTTCACCTGGGCGACGAGGAATCTGTGGGGTAATACTTGGGAAAGACTTATCTCAAGCCATTAGTATTATCCTAAGATGTTTTCAAATGGGTAGCACACAAGTTTCATCGAAAGGCCAGGGAAACGCGCAAGTGTTTCTACTTTTAAGGAGGTCTGTATACTTAGGAATGCAAGTGCTGATGAATTATAACACTTAGGCCTTATCATACTCCTTCATGTCTTCGATTCAAGGTAAAAAGTTACCTTATAAGCTTTCAGAAGAGTTCTGTTGAAGAATTGGGGGACTGGAGTTTGAATTTGACTTTTGGAAAAATCCGTTCTTGAAATGGGGGCCCACAGGGGCTATTTATAGGCCACCTTGCACCTTTGGAAAAAAATCAAATAGGGTGCGCAAGTGAGCTATGCGAATCATAGGTGGCACACAAGTGACTTGCGCGGCGCACAAGTACCTTGTGCACCTCACTCCACATGGGCTCCTAGTCCATGCCTTTGTCAACTTTTTTGATTTTCTTCAAAGGGTGACCATCTTTGTGCTTAACGTATTCCATTTTCCATTCATTGGACCCTATGATGAAAAGGATCATCAACAATGATCTACCCATCGAGTCTTTACCACCTATAGTAGGAGCATAGATGTAGTATCCTCAAGAAGATAAACATGTAATGCATGTGGCATACCCCACACGTCTTCACATCTTTTGGAAGGAGGGTAAGAAAAATATTTTCCTTGAGTAGTGGGGGATGTAAAGATGATGACGAACAAGAAGACTTAGCAAACATCCAACATTCACATCCAGCCCATTTCATCATCTCGGTTGTCCTCTCCAACACCCAAATGCATAAACCGATGCATCTCTCCACTCGAGGAGTCAAATACTACCACAAAAAAATTGGCCTCCCTTCCATACATTCCACAACATCCCTCCAGAATAAGCTATCTTTGTCTCAAAGCACAACACAAGCAGTAAGAAAAAAAAAACAAAGCAACTGGGCTCTTGGACCCCAGCAAGGCATTCTTCCTTCACAAGAAATGAGATCTCATAGATACAAGCATAAGGATATTTGTCCTTTATAAGAAAGATGGCATCTCAAAACCCTACTAATCATTATATTTTATCAATAACCAGTCATTTAATCCACCTTGAATTAACTGATTCATTATTAGTAGGTTTTAACTATGGGAAAACTTACTGCAAGCTATCATAACTACAAAAAATTAATTAAACAATTAATTTTACATGCCTTTAAAGAATAAGCACAAACATGATTCTGGTTTAACAACCAACTAAAATAGGCATGCAAATCTGTATCAATTTTAATACCATCATATTTCAACCGCAATAACCGGATTCATTTATATGCATCTTTATCTTTACCCATTTAATTGTTAATTAGTCATATCTTTACGTTCTTTACCAATTTTGTGAAGAACATCATGGTAACAAATGAAACATAGATATCAAACAATCTAGAAAATCAAGAGGCTAAACCGTTATCATGGTGCAAAGAAACAACATGTGATCAAACTAATTATTTCAATCTGGTTCAAGTATTTAACTAGGTCAATTCCATTGTGATACAAAGGGATAAATCCTGCTAACTCTACGATTTCACATTAAAGAATAGATAATCAATGAATTCCCTACCTCAAAAGGTGTCTGAAATTCTATATTCAAGAACAAATCAAAGCAGTGGATCACGATCACCCTCTCCAAAACAAATACATCCACCTGAGGATATCGCCGCACAACCACATCAACAACACCCAAAAGAAATTCCATTAGAACCATGGATATCAAATTCCCTAATTGGGAAAGGAGAAATTGAAGAAGAAGAATCAAAGACAACCAAAGAATAGAGTTAGATCTTACCTCATATTGAAGACAGACCGAAGAAGGAGGCCCAAGATTGATCATAGCCAAACATATCTCTATAATGACATGGATGGGTCTCCTAGGCTGCCTGGGACAAGAAGGAGGGGATCATTGGCCATAGGGCTGGAAAGACCCGAGCAGCTGGTATGTCTTTAAAACATAGAATGATGGGTCAATACATGACATTTACTTATCATTCAATCCATGTAGAGCCTCGGGGTTAGGTTCAGCTGAAATACACATCACCTTGGTGCTTTGTTTTATTTTTCTAGAACTCAAACCGGTCACGTTGTGTACCCCATGGTCACATCGTGTACCCCAGATGATTCTAGATTTCTACAACCAAAATCCCCCAGACTTCTTCTAAGCCTTCTCCTAGCACTCCATTCATAAAAAACATGAAAAGAGTTGATCCACGTAGATCTAACCTCTTACATTAAATGCCTCTCAAAAAATTCTCATCCTCGAGAATCGAAAACCAACCAAGAGAGGAAATAGAATGGGGTTGTCCGAACAACCACCTCACGAGATACCTCACAAGGCTTTTGCCACCACAAGAGCTCAACCACATTCAAAGAACAATGCAATGCCTCATGAAAACCCAATCCAACTCCTAAACACTCTCACGGGGCAGATACCACTCAAAGAGAGAAATCCACAATAGGAAACAAAGATGTTTATATCAAAGATGGGAAAGGGTTACAACCAACAAATAATCATCGTTAAAAGAAAATAGTTAAAAATCAAACAACTCTGACGTATCTGCAACTCTTGTTCCTAGGTACTCTCTTCCACACCATTGTGTTGACATAAGACATGATCCAAGGGAATGGAATGCCTGCACAACACGTTCTCTTTTGTGGTCTTGGACCTCCACAAGACACTCATCGAAGGTCGCATCATTTTCCACATCAAACTCTCCCAAATCGATGACATGAGAGTCATCATGAAGATAACAAAAGAGATGTGACAAATGAAAAAAATCATGTATCTAACTGATCTACGGGGGAAGTTCTACCCAATATGACACAAATCTCACACGAGCCAACACCTCGAAAGGCCCAACAAACTGAGGATACAAATTTTTACCACTACTAAACCTTCTCTACCCATGATGAAGAGTCACCTTCAGACACACATGATCCCAGACATAAAACTCAAACTATATCCTACATTGGTTTGAATATGATTTTTTATGATCATGTGTTGCCTTAATCCTCTCACGAATCACATTAACCATATATATTGTATTCTACACAATTTCTAGTATGAGAATTGTTTAATCTCCGACCCCAGTCCAGAAAAATGGAGAATGGAAAGGTCGGACATAAAATGCTTCAAACGGTGCCGTACCGATGGTGTAGTGAAAACTATATTTGTAAGTGAACTCCACCAAGGGTAAGTGTCTCATCCATGAACCTCCAAAAAAAGGGAAAAAGAGCACAACATGTCTTCAAGAGTCTAGAATGTCCACTCTGTTTGACCATCCATATGTAGATGAAATGTAGTGATTAGGAATATCTAAGAACCAAAAGAACAATGGATACCTCTCTACACCCAAGAGGTAGAGAAATGATCTCAATCAGAAATGATCATCCTCCGGACTCCATGGAGTCTCACCACCTTTTCCAGATAGTGCCTCGACCAAGAATCCACAGAGCTCAACTACCTGATCACTTTAAATTTGGATGATTTCGTTAAATGATCCACTACCACCCAAATAGAATCATGTCCTCCCAGAGCTCGAGGTAAACTTGTAAAAAATTCTATTTAGATGTCCTCTCACTTCTACTGAGGAATATATAATGGCTAGAGAAAACCACTAGGGACCCGATGCTCAGCCTTCACCGTCTGGTCGACCAAACATCGATCCACAAACTCCGCAATTGCACACCTCATCCCATGTCACCAAAACAGACTCATAAAGGCTCAATACATATTTTTCACACCAGGGTGCACCACTAATGTAGAACTATGGAAATCTCTGACAACCATCTCACGCATCACCAAGGGAACAAAAATCCCTCCCTAATAAAACACCTGATGTTGTTCATCCTCCTACCAACCATCAGGGGCCACACCACAAACAACATGGTCTGTCCAGAAATTCATCTCTTGATCCGACAATTGAGACTCTTCCACATGATACACCAGAGATGACTAAACTATCATCTGGAAAAGGCAACCTCTACCTCCCAACTTCTCCCATATGAAGGTGTAATACTGAATGTTCTTCTATCACTCTCCAGGATTCAACAGATTCATGCACTACACCACTATGTGACTTCCTACTTAGTGAATTAGCCACAAAATTCACCTTTCAAGGGGTATATGAGGTTTTGAAGTCGTATTCCTAAAATAACTCTAACCACCGACCCTGCTGAAAGTTCCAGTCACGTTGGAAGAAAATATAACTCAAGCTCTTATGATCGGTGAACACCACAAAGTGATCACGAACGAGGTAATGTATCCACATCTTAAGTGAAAACACCACATCTGCAAAATCAAGATCATGGGTGGAATAGTTATGTTCATGGGGACCCATCTGTCGAGACAGAAAAGAAACAACTAATCTCTGCTGCATCAGAACACAACCTAAAACCATATTCAAAGCATCAAAGAAAATTCAAAATGAAATCCCTGTACTGGAAGGTAATGAACTATACCACTTAACAAATTATCCTTCAGATAATAAAAATCTTCTTGACACCTATCTGTCCACATGAATGATTGATCCTTCCTGGTCAATACTGTCAGAGTAGTCACAACTAGAGAAAAATCCAATACGAACCTCATGAAGTAGCCTACGAAACCAAGAAAACTTCACACCTTAGACACTATCTTTGGGGATTCCCAAGACTCAAACACTTCTATCATAGATGTATCAACAACTAATCCATACTAGGACGCCATATTCCCCATGAAACAATCTTCTCGATCCCAAGACCCACACTTTGAAAACTTCCCATGAAACAACTGTTAAATAAGAACTCCTAAAACATTGTGCAGATTCTCTGCATGATCCGCCTCATATATGGAGTACACAAGGATGTCATCGATGGAAACCACCATGAACATATCCAGGAACTCATAGAACACAAAATTCATCAATCCCATGAACACAGCTGGAACATTCGTCACACCTAACAACATTAAAAAGAACTCATAATTCCCATGATAACAAAAGAAAGTAGTCTTTGGTATATCCTCATCATTCACACACATATGATGATATCCTGACTACAATCCAAACTTTGAGAACCATCTATCACCCTTATGTTGATATAATAAATCATCAATCTGTAAAAGTGGATACCGATTCTTCACCGTCACATTGTTTATGTGATGACAATCGATACAAAACTACAAAATGCCATCGGCCTTCTTCATGAACACAAATGGTGTACCCCACAGTGACACACTCGGCTGAACAAAACTACACTGTAACAGACCATCAAGCTACATATAAATCTCCCGTAACACATAAGGGGATATCCTATATAAAGACCTAGATATAGGAGATGCTCATAGTTGTAGCTCGATCCCAAACTCGATTTCTCATTGAGGGGGTAATGCTACAACCTCTTTTAGAATGTCATCATGGTACTCTTCTATGAACCTAGGAAACTCCAAATACTAAACCTACAAAATATCAGCATCAACTCTCCCATCAATGATGATAAGGATAGAACACGCCTCTAACCCATCTGAAGGTCTCCCTCACCCACCAACATTACTGGCTCTCCATCTCCATCGATGGACACCACCTACCTCCTGAAGCAATCCACGATATCCTATATCCAATATAACCAATCCATGCCAAGGATGAAATCATATGGTTGTATCCAGGAAAATATTAAATTTCCCCAAGAACAGTACTTCCCAAACACTAGCCCACAGTCTCAACATACTTCAAACAAGTCAACTCGGCCTCAAACTAGCGTAGTCAATGCCAAGGGCATTGGAAGCCTCTCTACCTCAACTCCCAAAACATGTACAAGGGAATGTGATATGATGGAGTGTGTCAATCCCGAATCAAACAAGGAATTCAACCTTGTAGAAAACAAGAAAAGGGTGCCTTAAACGATGTCTGGCTCACCTGGTGCTGGAAACGCTTAAGAATGAAGCTAACCAAGACCTCCTCTACAGCCTCTCAGACCCTGATGATGATAACCAACGCATCCGTGATCTGATATCTATGGATGGGGAGCATCACATTGCTATCCTCTTCCTGCCCCATCTTCTCTCTACCGATCTAATGTTCGTGTAACCTGCTGGTGCTACCTAAAATAAAACTACCTCAACAGAGGAACCTAGAGAGGAACACCAGGTGCACGATTTCTACTTTGAAAGGTTGGGAAATCCCTCTACTGATGACCTTTCCCTCCATAAGAAAAATAAGAACCTGATCCCTTGGCATAGGCCTGAGATCCACCTCCCCCGGAGTAATGAGATTCAATGTGCTGGGCCTAACAGCCGACCAAATGGAAACTCTTATTCCGTGAAAATTGGGAACCCCAGACCACAACTATTCTTTGTGAGGAATCATGATGAATCCCTTATCATGATGATCAGGTTTGGGCCAATGTCCTCTCAATGACCTCTTCCCTCTCTAGCACATCAAGATATGTCTGCAAAATAAATGGGGTGAAATGAAACTTGATCTCTGGATGCAAAGAATTTTTGAAATCCCTCTCCCTAGCCTCCTCATCTAGAAAAAGACTGAAGAATACTGTAAAAGGTTCTTGAAATGGATTCCAAAATCTTGCACACTGGATCTCCCATGTTGAAGGGTAAGAAGCTCTTGGTGAGTGGACGCCTTTGCGGTTGAAGAAGGAATCTCGACTCTGAACTAGTCTCGAAACTCCTCCCATGGGATAACCAGAAATTTTTGATTCCTGAGGAATAAGAACCACCACTTCCACCCTGCTCCACACAACATCGTCAAAACCAAAGACACCCAGTGCTTGTTCGGAGCATAGACCAAAATGAATGCGATCTCAACCTCCTCCAACCAGCCTTTTATGACAGTATCTAAAATGGATCCCTTGTACTTCTGTAGACTCCGATCCTAAAACACTCGGAGTGTCCTCCTCCAATTATCGTCGTCGTCAACCTCTACCCTGCACCGATCAGCTGGTCTAGCCTGCTGGATATCTTCTGCTTGAACCTGAGAAGGACATCAACCTCTATCCATACCTGGAAATTAACAAAAAGTTGTTGCCCTTAAATCTGGAATATGGAAGACTCAAAATTAATTAATTTTTTTTTCATTTATTCATTTTAGGTTAACCGATACCAAGGTCTACCCATTCAAACATAGGCACAAAGAATAATGGCGTGTGATCCTTTCCGAGGTCTTTACCCATGAACTAGTATCACCTCATTTAGTATCCATTGTAAATATAATGGTTCATGCATTAGATCGCTAGGGGCCCTAAATACCTATGACACAGCCGGTCTGTAGTGTTTACATCACCATAAATCATTATATATTTATTATAGGGTGAGAGTACATAAACAGGGTGGTTGAAATAATAGAGGACCTCGGGTTGGTGGTGTCTAAAATAGTGAAGTATGAGAGCATCTCCTTGAATAAGATTAAACACATCTGGCTTAAAGAAGATTGGATTGGGAAGATAAGTGACAGAGGAGCCAAGGGCTGTGTGAGAGGTGCAGAAGTCCGCAAAATTTTTCAACTCTCTCTAGGTGTGGGTGACTTGAGGCTGATTGTTGAGGAGCTGCGTGCATTTCCCAATAATTTACAAAACTGACCAAGGAGTGGAACCTCTGCCCAGCAGGGAATCCTGAATAATCCTTGAGTATATTTTCACTTTGGATAGAGGAATATTCTTTTGTTTTCATAGAGTTATCCACATGAGAACTACATTATCCTCCACCTGAAGATCACTTTCATCACCATAGTGTTCCATAAAAGCAAGGAAAACACTCCCTCCTGGATTGTGAACCACTCCACCACCTCACATATCTCCTACAATGCACGATCCATCAGTGTTTTGTTTAAAACCATTTTTTGGTAGAACCCATTTAATCCAACGTCCTCTTGCTTTCTCAATGGGAGGATTTTTTGAAGGGGACCGAGTCTGCAGGATAATAATGGAGGGATCTTCAGTACAATTTTCAATAAGATTGACCATATCAATCAATAAGTTCCTGGTTCTCATAATGATGAACTGTCCTGTGAGGGAAGACCCCTCAAATCTATTCTTGTTTCGAGTTTTACAGAGACACCAGCATCCAACACAGAGGATAATTGTCCTCATTGCATTCTTAGGTCCTTTATCTGTAGTCCCCTAGAACCTCTTCTCCAAGAACCACAGATCCCAATGGTTAGGAGAATATATCACTGTGAAATCTAAAAATAAATTCCATATATCTTGTTCCTACTCTCCTTCTAAGAAGATATGGTGTGCGGTTTCTTCCCACTTGTTTCTGCAGCATTGATAGCATGAAGCTAGTCCGATACTGATTTTCTTGATTCCTTTATCTGATAGAATTGTGGAGTTCCAAATTCACCAAACAAAAAAAATTATATTTGCTCAGGAGTTTATTATACCACACTATATCATTCCGTCTATCCTATTGAGTCTAGGGGGTTGAGATGCTTCAGAAATCCTTGGTATTGAACTTACCAGACTGAGAGGGGGTGAACATGCATTGGTTTGGTTTAGAGTTAATGAGGATAGAATCAAAGACGTCATTATGTTCCTTATCAAGAACCATCGTGATGAATACTAGATGAACACTCGCCTCCTTAAAGGTAATCATTGGATCTGGACACCCCATGAATCCATGCACTGGTCCCACCAAGTTCTGTTTCAAAAAAAGTATACTGTATTCTCCCAGAACCCACCAGGAGTGCTGTTGGAGGTTCAGGATGAGGGAGCATACCGATTGCCTGAGATGGGATCCATAAACGTTGTCAGCTTACATTTTACTATTGTTGTTGTAGGACATAATCCTCCCCTTGAGGGACCGGTCCTCCATGACCTCCCATGCGAGTTTGGTGTTCATTCCATAACATGTGTCCCTAAACTTCTAAAATTAATACCCCCTGCCTAAATGGGATGAGCCATTCATACCCATGAAAACCAGTGCCTCTTCCCATTTGCAAGCACATCCCATAAAAAATTATCCAAGACCCTGTCAATTGCTTTGATCACCCCCATTAGAACTGAAGTGGAAGCCATCGCATGCACAGGTATAGTAGCTAGGACACTATTTGCTAGTGAAATACACCCTCCAAAGGTTAAGAAGTGGCTCTTCCAGTTGAGGATGCGACCCGTAATCATGTTCACCACCTGACCAAAGTCCCGAATATGTGTTCTACCTAATGATAGAGGGGTCCCAAGTTATTGCATCTTGAAGTGACTAGGATGCATGTTCATGATGTTGAAAAGAAGATTCACCCAGCTATCTCTACACTTGTTTGAGACATAAAAATTACTTTTGGAGTGGTTGATCACATGGCCACTCCAATAGCAGTAGTCTCCAAGGATCCTATTAATGGCACGTGTGGATCTCATTCTTGCATTCCAGAAAATAATCGTATCATCTGCAAAAGTCAAATGTGATATGGGAGGAAGGTTCTTTTTTCATTTGATAAGGAAGTATAGTACTAGTGAGGGTTCTTTTGATCAAAGGTCAGCTAAGCGCGTCCTACATTCGGATGAATAAGGTTGGGGAGATCGGGTCACCTTGTTATAAGCCGTGAGTGTTTTTAAAGAATCAATGTGATTTACCCATGAACGAAACAACCACCCATGGAGAGCTAAAACATCTAAAGTGGATGTCTGAGTCCTTAGAAGATAGACCAATGAAAGTTAAGGCCCTATTAACAAAACCCTATTCAAGTATGTCGTGCGCCTTTCTCATATCCCATTTAAAGATCATGTTGGAACCATTAGTTTTAACATTTATGTCTGTCATCATATCCTATGCTAGGGCTATAGCCCTCTGTATTGAGTGTCCTCTCACAAAACCATGTTTCTTTATGGAAGTCCTGCGGGGTAAATTCATGGCTAGCCTTGTGTTAATAAAACTCTCAAGAATTTTTTAGATGAAGTTGCACATACTCTCATGATGGTAGTGGAGAACGGAGGAGGGGTATTTGACCTTTGATATTAGAACCATGGTCATAGTAGTTGCAACCCATGGTAGTGATCCTCCTCTAAGAAAGTCATGTACTACTGCAACGATAACACTTTTAACCTATTTCCACACAACTCTGTAAAATGAACCAGGAATGCAATCTAGTCCCGGTGCACTCTTCAGGTTGAGACTCATCGTGTCTTTGTAGATATCTGTCTCTTCTAGAACCCCTTCCATTCATGCATTACCTACGGGGGATACACTATTCATAATTTCCCCCCAATGCTCCGCATTTCCACTCAAGTACCCACTAGCCATCCTAATGTTACACCCTGCAAGGATGTCTTAGAATAACCATTAGGCCATACCGCCCATGACCTCTCTATAATCCATGTAACTACCATCTTCAAGCATGATATTGGGCTTGATTAAGAGTCTTTTCTCCCCGATGCATGTTTGAAATTAGGCCGTGTTCTTATCTCCATCATGAAACCATTTTATCCTTGATTCCTCAGGAGCCACCCATTCCTGTTGAAGGACCAATTTATCAAAAGTATTATTCTTAACAGACATCTCCTCTAATGTGTCATCATTCCAGCCTTCCTCTAGACTAGCTTCCAAGAGTTCAATCTTCTGTTTGAGATCCTCCATCCCCTAGTCGATAGATATGAGATCCCCTACCCAATCCTTTAACCTCATTTTAAGCCGCCTTAGTTTATTGTGCAATGCCTCCGAGGAGAACCCTTGTACCTGTTCCCCACAATAATCCCTCACCAAGTGACGATGCTCCGGATTTTGGATCCAGTGACCATATACCCTGAACCGACCTTGAGGGATATTCGTTGAGGACATAGTGACCAGAAATGGTGAGTGATCTGAAATACCACACACCAAATGGTCCACCTAGGAATTCATGACCAAAGTTTTGGCATGAACGTGTCCAAGAAAACAGTCAATATGACTCCAAAAACACCTATCCTCTTTTTGGTTGTTGCACCATGTGAATCGATCTCCAGTGTATCCCAGATCTATTAAGCTCTTGGTTTCCATGAACTGAAAAAATCTATGCAAGCGTGATGCGGGAAATGACCCACATCCTTTTTTCTCCGATGGATCTGTGATGATGCTGAAGTCCCCACCAATGATCAATGGTTCACTTCTTGGATCAAATGTGTTGGGATCCTGCCACAGATCTTCCCTTCTTCCACTATCACGACTTCAATAGACAAAGGATACAAAGATGGCGATAGATCCATTTTTCACCCTCGTCACGATGAAATGGTCCCCCTCCTATAGTAGGTCCACTGAAATGTCTTTTATCTAAAAGATCCGTATATGTCAATTAGTTGGATATGCTTGCATGGATGCATGCATATTGATCCTGTGGGTGAACTATTGCATCTTGGCAGGGTCCTTCTTGGGTTCCAGAATAACAGCAATGAGCTCTCTATTTTTCTTGATCTCAGAATCTATGAAGTTAGACTTCACCCTTGCTAGAATACCGTGAGAGTTCCAAATGAATATGGGAATCATTGATCAACCTTTTTCCCAACTTTTTCCCCAAGCATCATGGTATCAACCTGGAAGTAGGAGGGGAACTCCCTAATATGTGACCATTGATGTTTGAACTTCGCACGAGCACACACACCCAGACTATTGTCTAGGAGGTTTAGAGGTGACAGGTGCAAGAGAGAGAGAGGATCTTGATTGTCTTCTCTCTTGTTGGAAATGGGGGAGATAGATACATTGGGCACTTACCTTTCACCTGAAATGCTTGGGTACCCAGATCCTCATGCCCATCTAGCCCAGCCACACTATGTGAACCACCTTCTCCCGACCAGGGGAGGGAAGCATCATGCTTACTTTCAAACTCGTTCATCCCGACCTCTTCGGGGGTCACCTCATAAACAGGGTGAAGCAAAGCCATGGGATCCCAAAATACTACAGAGGATCACACCAGGTGTTCCAATAACATGCCCGCAGAAAGGATCTGGTGGGGATCGGTAGCCCAATCAGTGAGGTTAGCCTTCCAAGAAAGATGTGACCTCTGAGAAAGGGGTACCAGAGCATCGCTAGGATCATCGACACTAGTCGGAACACTCGAACAACTGGGGTTTCAAGATGGATTAGTCAAATTTCTAAGCAACCCATTGAATCGATGAACCTCCTAAACCATGGAATAGGATGAACCGGTCGACCTATGAGGATAGAAGTCGCATCCTGGTGCTAAACCACCCTCACCCTTGAGATTTCTATGACGACGTGGCTTGTATTACTTTCTAGACTTATCTAACACTATTTCCCTAACAACCCATGTAACCTCACTTGTACATAACACCAAACTCCATCATATCTATCAACTAGACCTCTAATACCACTCTGTCATGACCCCATCTCCACAAGGTGTACCCCTCATGGGCCAACAATGTGAGTAACAAGATAGTGACCCCTGAGTCCCACCTACAGTAGGCCCCGGGTTGGCGACTACCACCAAGGGTATGGTAAACACAAAAATGGTAAGAATTACCCTATAAGAGAACACATGTGAAAGAGAGAGATAAGAAATAAACCACCTAACTCTAACTCAAACTGCAATAGAAATGAAATAACAAGAAAAAATATGTAATGTCATTCAAGAACTACTATAACTGAATGGAAAAACTATATGTACCAAAATAATGTAAAAATAGTAGCAACCACGAATCCCAAACAGCTCCTACAATCCCAAGATATTATTAACCAGCCTGATCTCCAACTTGCTCCAGGTGACCTAAAAATGAGTTTATATATACATAGGTTGATTATAACAGTATACTCAGTAGTATCCTCCCTAGAGCCTCTCATGCAAAAAGTAATGAAATCTTACTAAAAGACAATGAACAAAAAGTGAACCTAACATGTCACCTAAAAAGGTATACTATGATCCTAGCCTCACCATGTCTACTCTCACCATTTATCACGTTCAAGAGTGTATAATATTATAATGAATATCAAGGGTACCCCACTACCAGTTCGCCACAGGTTTTCCTCTTTCCCCCAATGTCGCACATCCTAATCCATTTATCTCTAAAAAGGGAAGCCTGAAGACACCTGGGCGCGCAATAACACATGCACCTCATGCAATACTAAAAATTCCCAAAGACATATAAGTAAATCACCACAACATCCACAAAATCAAAATTAACAAAGTAGTTTTTGGGAGCCACCATATCCCGCATAACATCTATCATATGTCGGGTATTATGCCTCAAGCCATTACATCGCATATGCTGAGTAAGGATGCTCAAGCCATCACAACCTATACATGTTAAACATATAGTAGTATATAGGAAACTATATCCAGAATATATGTGTTTGAATAAACAAAAGCCATTACAGCCCTCTACACACATATATGGGGAAAACTAACCGCTGTGCCTACCAGTAGAAGTATCTACCATGGAAAAAGAGTGAGGACAAAGGTGGTAGACATCCATCCATCCACCCATAAGATTGTTGGGGAAAACACCCCTTGGGCTCAGAATCCCCAAGGTGTCAGTTTCCCTAACCGATAGGGTGGGGTAGCATATATAAACAAAAAGAGTACATGATACAATATATCTTATAACCACACTATAGGGGAAAACCTAGTCTCATACTCAACTACAGCAAATGTCTCTTGGACTCTTGACTTCCACTATTTTGTCTAGGTATCTTATAGGAACCCAACCTTTTAAGACTAGTTATCCTTACAATTTTCATTAATTAAATATTTAAACATTAATTCACAATCAACAATTCCACATTACATTTCATTAGCAATCCAACCAAGACACACAGTTCCTTTGAATTGTAACCTCAACATTACATCCCAACCAGATCCTACCCCATGGGTTCAACATCATATATTAAATCATTTATTAATAGGATTATTAATTACCGTAAGTCCAAGCATACTAGAAAAGAAAAACTAATCTACTAAAGAGAAGGGGCTTAACACCGTGAGTAGATGAACTACCCGTCATGTCATTAACAACTATTTAAGGAGCATAGAGCCACCATCCTAAAGAAGCTAAACATAGAAATCATGTGGCATACCCTGGATGTATTCACCTTTTTTAGATTGAGGGTAAGAAAAACTAGCTTCTTTGAGTAGTGGGGAAAGTATAGAAGGTAAAAACCAACAAGAATTAGCAAGCATCCAACAATCAAATCTAACTTGTTTCATCATCTATGGAATCCACCTTGACACCCACATGCATAAACTGATGCACTCACCACTCTAGGAGTCAACTACTACCACATCCAATGGGCCTCCTAGTCCCACATACCACAATATCCCTCTAGGATTACCCATCTCAGCATCACACCATAACACAAGAAACAGAAACAAACAACAAAGAAACTTAGCTCTTGGCCCCAAGCAAGGAATTATTCTTTCACAAGCAATGAGCTCTCATATCTCCAATAATAATGCTCTTTTTCCTTTACAAGAAACAGGGTATCTCAAAACCCCAACAAGAATTATCTCATATCGTCTTAAAGTTATTGAATCCATATTGAATTAACTGATTCATCATTAGTAGGTTCCAACTATGGAATACCAAATTGAAAGATATCATAGCTACCAAAAAATAATTAAACAATTAATTTTAAATTATATTAATCAACAAGCACCAAAATTCTTCATGTTTAACAACCAACAGGAATTGACATGCACATCTGCATCAATTTGATTAAAATCAAATTACAACAGTATTAACCTGATTCATTTACATGCATATTTACCATTATCCATTTAATTAACAATTAATTATGGATTCATGTTCTTTACCAATTTCATCAAGAAAAACATGCTAACAAATGAATCATAGATATCACAAAATCTAGCAAATAAAGAGGCAAACCATTATCATGGTGTAACGAAACAACATGTGATCAAACCAATTCTTTCAATCCAGTTCATTTATTGAATTTGATCAGTTCCATTGCGATTCATAGGGACAAATCATGCTAACTCTACGATTTTGCATAAAATAATAGAGATGCCACAAATCCCTTACCTCAAAAGGTTTTTGACATTCTTTTATTGAGAATAGATCAATGAAGTGGATCCTGATCACCTTCTCCACAACAAATGCATCCACCCAAGGATGTCAAGAAATAACCCCATCAACAACACCCAAAAGAAACTCCATTATAACTATGAAGATAAAATTCCATAACATGGAAAAGAGAAACGAGAGAGGATGGATCAACAAAACTAAAATAAAGGATGTAGATCTTACCACAAATTGAATATGGATCAAAGAAGGAACCCCGAGAATGATCCTAGATAAGGAGTTATCTAAAATAAGATAGAGGGGTTTGCTGGGTATCCTAGGATGAGAATGTGGGGTGCCTTGGATATAGGGTTGGAGGGACCTATGTGGCCGGTATTTCATGAAAACAAACAGTGGGAGGTCAGTACACGACGTGCACCTCCCATTCAGATCGTGTACTTCCTCGAGGTTGGGTTCTGCAAAGAAAATGTTACCTTAGGTCTTTATTTTATTTTTATGGAACTCAAACCGGTCACACCAT
This sequence comes from Viscum album, assembly GCA_963277665.1. Classification (NCBI taxonomy): domain Eukaryota; kingdom Viridiplantae; phylum Streptophyta; class Magnoliopsida; order Santalales; family Viscaceae; genus Viscum; species Viscum album. Next base: position 645,557,206 of record OY728138.1, read on the forward strand.
GTACCCCATGGTCACGTCGTGTACCCCCTATGCTTCCATCTTTCTGCAACCAAACATCTCCAAACATATTCTACGCCTTCTTCGAGAAACCCAGTCTTCAAAAACACGCAAAGGGTCGATCCACATGGATTTGAGCCCTTACATAGAGGGACTTTTTAGTCACTTACTAAGTCCAATGCATTCACCATATGAAACCATTGAATCATAAACAACATAAATTTTATTATTGAAAATCTAGCATATGAACTTTGAATACGTTAACGAACAACCATGAATAGTATAAAAATGGCACATACACAATCAAACTGATCATAAACCACTTAATAAAACATTTTAGAGGATATCATAATAGACCAACCGCAATAAAACATAAAATTCAACAAAATATGTTGATATTGATGAAAATACTCTAATAAAATCATTAAAAAGTTTCTTGAGGGAAATACCATTTTTACATTCAAATAATTTTTTTAAAATATTGTGAAATATTAAATGAAAACCTTTTATTTGAAAACAACCTTTTAAAAAATTATATTAAGAATAAAAATGTCATGTCATTATGACAGTGTAAAAAGAATCTCATGCCACATACGTTAAAAAATATTAATTCCCTTGAAAAAAAAAACAATGTACATCATTTGGAAAACAAAAAATATATCCCTTTCATAACATTTTATAAAATATAAAACATGGGTAATAATAAATCCAACATAATAGGGTAATAGTAAAAATAATTTTGAAAATAATTTAAAAAACATGGACATGGAAGAAAAATAGTTACCATTGGAGACTTAAACTTGAATAATCCTAAATAATACTGAGACTAGAAAATAGCCATTAACATGTAATTTTCTTAAGATATATGTTATTTTTCCTCATGCATAATTGTTTAAATAATTTAATTAAATTATACAAAAAACATATATTTATCTGTGATAAAATATATAATGTTGAAATATAATTTTGTTAATAATGTTTCATTATTACCATTGTTTCAAGTGTTAACTACTTTATTTTTATATGAATGGCTTATCGTAAATGTCTGGATTCTTTTATGTAAGACATATATCCAACATCTCCAAAATGATACTAAATTTATAGATATCATATTTAATCATTAGATACTATTTTTTATCATTATTTAATGGTTAACATGGGTAATGAATCACATTGTATCTTGGAGATAGTAGGTCCTATGTGTGAATGAATGACAATATCATTCCTTCAATAGTGAAATTGTAAGGAAGTGGATAGTATATTAATTTTTAAAAAATAAATTTCATGTAATAATTATAATATATATCTATTTTTCCATCAGTATACCCATCCTTATAAAGTGGTGAGGAAAAAAAGTTACACCACGATGTGGTGATGGTATGTTGAACACACACACACACACATTACTTTAATATTTCTTAGGATGATTAAATCATGAAATTTGGTAGTGTAATAATCCATATAACATACAATAATATATATATATGTATATTTTATTTTATATTTTAATTTATAATGAAACAAACATATAAAGAGTAATTAAAAGAAAAAATGAACATGGATGAGTAAGTAGAAACAATTACCTCTTCTTCAATGGGATTTTTGTTCATCTCATCTCAAGGAATCTACAGTTGGTCTTTTTGATAGACCATATCCTCTATATGTAGATATTTAGACCCAAACTTCTATATCTAGTACAAAAAATGATATATATATATATATATATATATATTAAAACCAACTGAAAAATATACATAAATTTATAACTCCTAATCTTTTTGCATTTTTGTTTTGGAAGAAAAGGACCACATTGATTTATTATAAAAGTTAAAACTGTATATAAAAGGCAGTGATAGAACATTTTTAGTTCTATAAACTTGTTGAGATAAAATTCATGAATTCTATATATGAATATAAAAAGATTTTATAAAAACATTTGTGGATAATAGTTTCCCATTATGGGAAGGGGCTTTTGAAAAGCCAGTGAAAACCCTTTTTGAAAACAAATATACCTTTTGAAATTTTTTTGGGAATTATTTTCATGATAATTTTGAATATATATTTTAAAATACCTTTGATGAATAATTTTAAAATTGTTAGTTTTGGAAGAAACTTTCTAAATCCTTTTGAAAATACATATAATTTTGAAAACATAAATTTTAAAACACTTTTCAAAATATAATTGATTTTTGAAAAATCTTTTCAAAAATTCATTGGAAAACATGATTTTGAAAATTCGTTTGAAAATACATACGCATTTGAAAACCTATAAATATAATCTTTGAAAATAATTATTCTTTTTGGAAATGAGTTAAAGCCCATGAGAATAGTTACAATTTTTAAAACATTATATTTATTTTGAAAATACTTATATGTTAAAAGGATTTAAAATAATCGTGTGGTTTTTCCAAAAATACTAAGCAAGAATTTGAAAAAAAACATTTAGGCTACTTAAACATTGAAAGATATATTGGGAATACCCACATATGTTATGAATAAGTTAAATCGTCATCCCCTTTCTTATTTACAATTTCCAAGTTTCATTTTTCAAAAAAATAATTTTTAGCTTACTTTACACACACACACTCACACATATATACATCTTACACTGGGTTTTTTTAAAGCCATAATAATACTTTGAATTCACATTCACATTTATAATATGTAAATATTTATTTTCTTTGGAAAATCACTTATATGATTTTTCATTACCAAGTACCATGTCATTTTTATTTTACATGGCTTGTCAATAAAATAATTAACATATATGTAATTTAATATTTATGATAAATTACCATTTCATTGAAAAATTATATTTTAACACTCATCCCTAAATAAAAGTATTAAATAGTAATTTACTTAAATCAAAATTTGACTCATTGACAAATTTAATAATATATAATCCCTTCACATAAAATTCTAACTACTGTAAATCTAAAGACACATGGAATAATAGACATTTAATTTCTCTTTCTTGGATTTATCATTAGTACATAAAATATAAGTACTTCAAATAATGGTGTACATAATATTAATTCAAAAATTACCCTTTTCACAAAATAATCCCCTTAAATATATATATATATATATATAAATTTTATGTCAAGAACTATTACAAGTAAAAGTAAATATAACCTTAAATTATAACATTAAAAGAAAAACTATATAACATATATAAGGGATATAAAAAAATATTTTCAAAATAAACATTTCTTCATTGCTTAATTTAAAAATATTAAGTTGGATGGTTTCATGATTTGAATGGAAATATGTATTAATTTTGAAACATGAAATGATGGAAAGGAATATATATATATATACACACACACAAACACACACACACATATACATACATATAAGTAATATTAACATGGTTTGTTTGAAAATAAAGTACACATGCGCACCAAAATTACATAAACATAAGTACGAAAAATAATTATACAATATGAGGTATATTATAGTATGTACATACATATGTTTGGTTGATAAAAATTCAATGATATGCATATATATATGTATATATATCATAGATTTAAATTATAAAACATGAACATGAAGGAATTAATAATCAAATACATGTATAAACAGACATGAAAAATAGACAATATCTAGAATGTATACATGCTAGTGATTGAAATATGAAAATATTATATATATTGGTATATATATATATATAAAATAAAAGTATTCCCCTTATCCTAGTTAATGAAAAGAAGGAAAATACTTGGGGGCACCCAGATTAATAGAAGGTAGTGGCCTTCTGCCTTGCCTATGATGAAATTTGAATGGGTAATTGTCGAAGAAATTCATTTTCATTGATGGAGGAGAGGGGTTTATCCATATTATTACATTATTTATTTAAAAAAATGATCAATAACATCCAATGGAAGCTGCATTTAAAATATTACCATTTTTTCTACCGTTGTTGCTGTGGTTTAGATGGAGGATTGAGAAAACGAAAGGGGTGGTGTTTTTCATCTACACCGTTGCATGTGGGTGGAGGGGGTTGAATAATGAGGGTTTATCTAGATTCTAGTATCTTGAAGAAGAATAACCAGACTACAAATAAAGGGAAGGATGTTGATTTTCTAGTTTTGGACGATGATGGTAGGTATATCAGGTAGTCGACAATGGATGAGGGAAGATTATGTGGTGTCAGTGGACTAGTATGGTGTCTGTAGGGTCCCGAGGAGGAGGAAGACATGGAGTATTTTTTCCCTTATTATTTTTCATTTTTTTTTCATTTTTGGTTTACTATTTTATTATTTGTTCTATGCTTAATTATTTTGTATAGGTATAGTTTCATATTTATATATATAAAGAAAATAATGTATTAATTAATCCTAATAAAATCAATGACATGGATTATATTATACCCAATATAAATAATTTACATAAGCTTTGTTAATTTAAATAAAATACATTATTATTAAAATCACTATAATTATTATTTGATTTTATTTTTATGAATTTTATTCATGTATGTCTCAATTTAATTACTTTTGATGACAAATATCTCTAAATTCATTATAAAATTATTTCAATAGCTATATTCTTTTGTCATCATTATATATATATTTTTGAACCCCATTGGTTATAATCCAATGGTCCAAATAGTTGTTTTTATAAAAATATCTCTGATACAAGTAATTTTTGTACATAGACTATATGAATATTAATACTTTTCTTCCAAACATGATGCATGTTATTTAACTTATTTAGATTTTTATTATAATCATCTTCGGAGGGATCCTATAAATAATTGATCCAAACAATGCAAGAAAAAATATTTCAGCTGGCTTGTTTACTTTACCATATCCACTATTATTCCTATTGGTTGTTATATATTTAAAATTCCCATGTATTTAGTCTGGAATGGTGTTTTTATACTATGTTGTAATGTATCTTTGTTATTTTATCCATATATAATGATTAAAAAATATCATTTATCGAGTTTAGTAAAATACTATATCAAAATTATCTTATAATTAAAAATTATGTTTATTAAAGTAAATAATTTAATTAAAATATTATTAAAACATTGGAGAATAGATTTAAACTATAAACAACATAGATGGATAAATATAATTACCCGTAAATTTATAAAAGTAATCATTAAAAAAACATTTAGTAAAAAAACTATGCTTATACTTTTTGGGGCATTACACTATAACCTAGATAAAGATGTTTGGAGGAGAAATATAAAACCCTTAGTCCAATTAGAAGGCTCAATGTGGTTTGAATAAGCGAGGGAGGATGATCCCTTTAATAATTGATGTGAGTGTGTCTTTTTGAAATTAAGTAAATTTTAAATTAATATAATTTTTTTTCAATTAAAAATAGATCCAGAGTGAGTTATTTAAAATAGAAAATGAATATGGGTTGAGATCCTCTATATAAATATTTTCTAGAAATTTTTTTATCTCATTATTACCCATATCTTTTCGTATTAACCCTTAATTAATCCATTTAACTCTTAACGTGACAATATGTGTTTTTAATACTTAAGCATTAATATAGTTATTATAAAATGCCAAAATAACCTAAAATGAGTCATGTATGAAATTATTACATTTATACCTATAATTTTTGGATTTTTTTATTTTTATGAATTTTATAAAATTTAATAAAATATTTTTTGTTTTAATGTATCATTAATGTCAATTTCAAGAATATTCATATATTTCCATTAAAAAAATCAATATAAAATATCACTTGAAAAAAACATTAACAAATATGTAATATTTATAGGTAATCTATCAAATTAGTGGATGATATTAATTAGCTTGAATTGTATTTATTTTAATATATTTCATATCATGTATTTGATATTTCAATTAAATAACCAATTAAAACATCATCATTGTGTAAGACATTAAAGTAATTATTTAAATAAGAAAAATTAAAACTAAATTATCATGTTGAAAAAAAACACTTTATATATTAAATTAATATTTTTAGTGTAATTTTCCTTCTTTATAACCTAATATTAAAAACAAGATAGTTATTAAAAATATGATTATAACCTCTTTATCTTCTCTTTAAATATAATATATTAAATGTTATACACTCAAAAAAGTGGATTAAAAAGGTTATAATATACCCCCGCTTATGATTTTGGTCTAAAATCACTTATAAAATGATATTTTGACAACTTTTAGGGTAAATTAATTGCGTTTATAATAATATTTTTAACCATAATTACCTAATTTTCCTTAATTATGGAAATTAATATATTACTAAATTTATTATTCCTATGAAAGAAACAAAATAAATACATTTACATCATTTTGAGCAACTTATTCTAAATATAGAACATATTTTTTAAAATTCAAAACTAATAATTCACAATAATTGATTCAAAATTAATCTCATTAACAGAATAGGAAAACAGGTTATTAGAGTGAAAATTTACAATAGATTATAATGTTTTTTATTTATATTCAATGTAAAATTGATTCCAATGAACAAAAATGTATTATATAAATGAAATCTAATTATACTTCAAAACCAATTAAAAATATAATTTAACAATAAAAATTATATAGATAAAAAATATATTTTTAATTAAAATTCTATATTTTATCACTATTGATCAAAAAGATCATACAAAAAATAAAAATAATCCCACCAAGAAAATTATGATGCCATCAATTCGAAGAATAAGTTTATTATTTTAAAATAAAATATAATAAATTTTATAAATTTTCATTTAAAATAGGTTTGTCATCAAAAGGCAGAAAACCTATGTTTTAGAAAAGAATAGGTTTTTATGTGAAGAATTGGGTTTGATATAATGTTATACCAATATATATAGTAAATTAAAATAAAAAATATTTTAGTAAATATATTTTAATTGTATTTAACTGATACCATTTATTGATTATAATTAATTTAATTTATTAATACAAAATACCTTGGGGAAAATAGAAAAAATATTTCATTAATATTTAGTTGGTTTATATTTTCATTTATAATTAATTTTTAACCAACAAATTCATCTTAAAAAAAAGTGTAAACCATATTTTCATAATTTATCTAATCCTATTCACATATGTCAACACAATGACTAGTTTTTTAAGTGATACTATTTAATAGTATATCATTATTTGTTTAAGCATGTTGTTGTTTGAAATGTAAGATATCAAAGAAATTAAATTTGTTTAAAAATAGAAATATTAGAAAACCATCATGTGTTACATTCTCCTCTCCTTTATAAAATTGCATCCTCATAATTTGAAATTTTACTTCAAAAACAATGTGATGATACTTGAATTTTTTATGGGAACCCCATATCAGAAATAGGGTTAAAAAATATTAAGAAGTGGGAAAGAAAAATGGGAAGGTTAAAATAGAATTAGGCTCTAGAATTGGATAATATTAGTTGAAATTAAAAATATGGAAATGGAAGATAAATCCTACCATCAAGTTCCGATGAATAGTTTTTTTGAACATTACCATGAAAAATATACCATCACATAATCATAAATATGTGATGGGTTAATGTGGCCATTTATTTATCTATAGAAAAATTAAATGAATATTGTTTTTCATTCCTATAGTTTATGTATTATTTTACTATCCAGATAAGCAGTTTAAAAAATAAACATAATTGATTTAATTCTATTTCATAATTATAATATCATCCTTTGGTTGTGATTCAATAAATTTTTCCTTCTTACCATACACTTATAAATGAATATTCCAGATTATTTTATCACACCCGAATCACTTTCTTGAAAAACAAGATCCATGAGAAATTACATTAGCATTTAAATATTATCAAAACCAAAATGTTTAGAACATTTTAAACAATATGATAAATCATACTTTAACAGGAAACAATAATATTAATTATTTAACATAATACATTTTAACCATAAGACTCATCCAGAATACAACTATTCAAATTTACAATCCAATAGTTTATAAGTAAGGCCACTAAACATTAAAAATCAATATAACATCAGATTTTCCCTTGAAAAAATAATGTCCATATTTTGTTCACATACCAAATAGATGAATACATTGATCACTTCAAAACTTTAATTAAATAATGATGGATTCCAAATACATAAAAAAAATACTGCCCTGTAACCCTTATATATCTCATTATTCTTAAAAAATATTGAATCTAAAAAATACATTAATTATTCCACTTCAACTATTGTAACAATATAATATTGGCCTTGATCATTTTTCTTTTTCTTAGGTATATTTCCTTGATGCTTCATACATTCAATTTCATAGTATCCCATCTCTATATAGTTGAAACACTACACAATCACAACTTCTTTATTTCCCTTATAATAACTATTCATGTGACCATTCTCTCCACACCTGTAACAAACTCTAATTCCCTTTTGGAATGTATAAGGTGTTTCTTCCCAAAATTATCACACGTATGAAAATCCTTCCTTCCCTTTATCCCTTTATCCCTATGTTTCTTCACTATTCTATTTATCTATTTAATTTCGTTAAGTTATAAGAATTATAGAATTATTTCTTAGTCATGATAACACATAAGACTATATCTTCTAATGATGAAAAAGTCTGAGAGACTAATTATTTTTGTAGGAATGGATTAATCAAATCATAGAAATGATAAGTTTTCCTCTGTGGGTTACACATATATATATAGTCCGTATAATACCTTGATAAACTTGTAATATTGGCTTCATATTATGAAACATTCTCATCAAACATTTTCCTCTAACTAAGAAATTACCTCTCAGAATCTGTTCTCTATTCACGGGGAAACTATTTCTTAAGAAAAGTAATATAAAACCATCTCATTCCATGTTTTCTATTTTTTTCTACTCCTTAGTGTTTTGAATCAACAAGCACCATTTATCCACATCTCTAGAATGATGATAAACATATAACACAAATTATAACTTTTTCTTACCTCCTAAATCATGAAATATATTTTCTAAAGAACTTATCCATTTCTAAGCCTCAAATAAATTTTTTGTACCATTAAATTTTTGATATTTTTTTCTTATGAAGATGTATAAAATTGTTTCTCTGTATTGTGGGTTAGGTTGCACCATATGGGCAAGGTAATTGTTCACAACCTGAGTCTGTTGTCCCAGTACTGTTATAAGTTCTTCATCACCATTTGTAGCTCCATCTCCAACATCATTTTCTTTAATTGGAGTGAAATCCCTAAATAAATTAAATGTGTTTACGAATTTTTCATTCCATTCATTAGGATCCATTTATAAATAATTTCATACACTAGATTGAGTTATGAATCATAACACATACTTTCAAACTAGTAAAACACATAACATTAATTGATAATTTAGGAATAACTAATCTCATAATCATAAATATAATTTTTTGGGGTCATGATTACTTTGAAATCATTTATAATGGGTTTTAAATAAAATTTTAATTATCCTAATCATATTCCCCAAGAGTGTCAATCTAGAAATGTAGTAGGGCCCACTATTGTGTACCAGGTTACATTGAGTCTGGCCCAACACGCCATTTCAAAGTAGTTATCCATAGGTATATATATTTCTTAACCACATCCAATTATAGTATCTAGAGATGGATGTATTTCTTTGATGACCAACACAACCTCTACATTACCAAAATTTAAGAATATTCCTCTATACATATATTCAATGTCTATGTTATGTTTTTGTTCCATAATTTATGTTTTCTAAATCTAGTTTGCATGTTTTCTCCTAAATTTTCCTTGATACCAAATGTAATGACTGCGACCGCAGTATCCTAAAGGTGGTGCCTTACTTTGTTAAATTGGGAAATATACGAGACATGAATAACAACAGACAAGTCTGTTTAGTAGTTTGAGAAACCATGTTACATAAATGAACTTGAAATTATAATTGAAACTATAAAATATGACATAATCAATAATTTGAGGGCACAAATATTCATCAATAATAAACCTTCATATTAATCATAATATACATCTTGGAATCCTTCGAAAAATAAAACATAAGAAATGGGTGAGATTAGATGCTCATTAAGGGTTAGCGTAAAATGTATGATATTATGAGTAACCAACATAAACATTATGTCAAGGAGTATAACTAAAACCTAGACCATTAAATCATTATCTTAATCATAATATGGAATGAATAATGGGAAATCATATAATGTCATATAAATAATCACATAGATATTATACTAGTCTAAAAAGTACATGGAATACCAACACCTAATATCATTTTGAGGGAATGAATAACATTAGACATTATAAATATACTGTCAAGGCCATTGATAAGACACTATACCTAAAAAGCTAATACAATAGCCAATATTCAAACTAGTTTATCTAATTAGACCTATCGATGCAAAGAGGGGCTAGATCAGGCCCCACACATCACATACAATGTCCAATTCACTCCTCATATGAATAGGGGAAACATGAACAACATAAACATCCTTTTTGAAAAACTATCATACAAGATGTGAATAAATTAACCATAAACCAGGAATGGTATCAAAATATAATGTCCATAGTCAAACCAATCATAAACCACTAAAAAAATTAGTTATATGATATCATAACAGATGAATGAAAATGAAGCATAAAATTCAACAAAGGAAGGTGATATATATGAAAATACATTAATAACATATTTAAAATTTTATTAAGAGAAATACATTTTTAAAATTTGAAATAAATTAATTAAAAATATATTAAATTATAAATGAAATTTTTTATTTTTAAATAAACATGAAATATTTTAAAGTAATATTTAAAATTTTAAGGTTTTGCGATGATAGAGATATCTACTCATGATGCAGATGTTAAAAAATATTTCTTCGTTTGTCAATGTCAAAAAAAAATCATTTGGAAAATAAAAAAATATTAATTTAAAAATAATATAAAAAACATAAACATGGGTAAAATAATTTTAAAATCATTAGTATAACTTTCAAAATATATTCATAAAACATGGATATGGAGGAAGTGTTTTCACTAATGTATAATTAAACATAAACAATCCCAAATATTAATGAGAATGTGAAATAAATTTTTTCCTTGTACTACCCTTAAGTTGAATGTTTATTAAAAACTTATATAATGTTTTAAATCATGTTATCAAATTATAATAGAATCATATCCATATTTATGATATCATATATATAATTCTTATATATATATTTTTAATAATGTTTCATTATTACCATTTTGTTGGGTGTTAACCCCTTCATTTTCCTCTGCATGTTTTGTCATAAATGTATCAGTTGTTTTGAATAGGATATATATTGAACATATCTATAATTATATAGATTTTCAAAGTATTATATTTAATCTTAAAATACATTTATATAATCATTATTTAATTGGTAACATGGGAAATGTATCATATCATGTTGTGGAGTTAGTAGGTCGTACGTACACATGAACGACATCATCATTCCCTTAATGGTAAAAGAGTAATAAAGTGGATGGTATATAAATTCTTAAATAATAAAAATCCTATCATAATTATCATATATATCCATTATTACCATCATTATACCCATTCAAGAAAACTGACAATGAAAAACATATTACCCCATGGCATGGAGATGGTGAGTAACAGGCACACATGTGTGGTGCATTTATTTTTTATATGAATGATAAATCATGGAATATGGTTGTAACATAATAATTATAAAATATAAAAATATATATGATACTAGATTTAATACTGTACAATTGAAAAACATATAGAGGGAAAGTATAAGAGATATTTAACTTTGATGAGTTAGTAGAAAGGATTACCACTTCTTCTCCAAACGTTATTTATATACCTTCTTACGTAATCTAGGGTTGGACCTTTTGGGAGAAAATAAAATACATAACTTGTATAAGGATTTTTAATGGTCAAATGGTTAGTAATTAGTCGATATAGAAGGTCAAAAGTGCGGTGAATAATTTAGGGAGGACATTCCCTTTTATAATTTAGTGGAGGGTCACTTTTGGGCACTCTCAAAATGTTGATGTAATATAAATTAATTTTCAATTCCAGATGGATCCAAAGTGTGTTATTTATAAATTCCGATGAGTATGGTTAGAAATAATATCAAAAAATTATTTTTATAAAAGTTTAGGTCACATTATAACTCATATATTTTGGTTTTAATCCTAAATTAATAACACTAACTTTTACCATGACAACATGTGTTTTTACTACATAAGGGTCAATATAGTAATTATAAAATTAAAGAAGAACCTAAAATGAGTCATGGATGACATTTTAAAGATTAATCAAAACATGTTGACAAATTTTTATTTTTATTAATTTTATAATATTTAATAAAATATTTTTTATTTTAAAGTATCATTAATGTCAATTTAGACACTATTCATTTCTTGACTTTTTAAAAAATAGCAATAAAAAATATTAATTCACATATTTTTTTATAAATCTATAATAATTCTATTCCATCAATAAAATTATTGTATGACATTAAATGTCTCAAATTTTATTTATTTTAATACTGTTAATATCATTTATTTATTATTTCTATTAATTAAACAATTCATGCATATTCATTGTGTAAGCCTTTAAGGTACTAATTTTTATCCTAAAAAATAAAAACAATTATCATGATAAAGATAAACAATTTATATTTTAAATTAATATTTTTAGTTGAATTTATCTTCTATATACCCCTTTAATAAGAACGATATATTTATAAAACATATTAATATAAAATATTTATCTTCTCTTTAAATAAAATATCATAAATGTCATACTCTCATCCAAGTGGATTTGAAAGGTTACAATCTCAACCAAAGGATGGTTCTGTTCAACAGCCACTTGTTAATTAATATTTCTACAAGTTTTAGGGTAATTTTAATATCATTATAATATTATTTTTACCCATAATTACTTGATTTACCCTTAACAATGGTAATTAAGATATTAATAAATATAATATTCATAAGCCCAAAAATAAAAGAAACCTATTTATTAAATCTAGAAATGCTAATTAAAAATATAGAATAATTTTTTTAAAATAAAAAACTCATAAGTCTCTGTAATTAATTTAAAACTAATCTTGTTGACAGAATGAGAAAATGGGTTATTAAAGTGAAAAGGTATAAAGAATTGTAATATTTTTATATTCAAATTCAATGTAAAATTTATTCCAACGACATAAATTGTATTAAATGATATAAAATTAATTTAATTATACTTTAAAACCAAATTAATAATTTAATTTATCTCTCTAAATTATATTGATGAAAAAGTTTTTTTAATTAGAAAGAAATATTCTATCAGTATTTATCAGAAAATGAATATTATCATTATAATAAAAAAATCAAGGAAGAGTAATTTTTGATACTATAATTTCAATGTATAAGTTTATTTTCTTTGAATAAAATATATAAACTGATCAAAAAATTTATTTAAAATAGGTGCAGCCTCAAAAGACGGAAAAATTGAATTTGTTTTGAAAAATATATACTTTTACGCATAAAATTGGGTTTGTTCTTATGTTATGCCAATAAAATATATTGGATTATTATAAAAAATATTGAATATATAAGAATTATATTTCATTAATATTATTAATTGATTTTAATTAATTTTATTTTTTATGGAAAAACACCTTTGGGAGCATTAAAAAATTATTTTATTTATATTCAATTGCTGTATATTTTCATTTCAAATTAATTGGTATCCAATTTATTAATCTTATAAAAAGTTACAAACTATATTTTAATAATTTATTTATTCTTATTTAGAACCTCATACTTAACAACTAGTGTCAAAATAATAATTTTATTTGTATATTGCGGTTTGTTTAAGCGCAATGTTTCGTGCAATATAAGCTATCAAAGATATTAAATTTCATTAAAATGATATGTATAAAAAAATATAATGTTGTTACATTTTGAAATGGTTTGAAAGCTAATAAATATTAATTTTAATTCAATTAATCAAATTTATGGAATTGGAATCAATTTCACAATGAAATCAGATATATAAAAAAAATCAAACATTTGGACATTTTCACATAAAAAAAAGCTTTTTGTTTTGTCCCATATATGTGGTTAATTTTAAATTAATTTTTTCTAATTATAAGATTATAATTTTTAAAATTGGATTCAATATTTGGAATTGGAATAATTTATAATTTTTAACAAGGAAAACATTGATTTTTACCAAATTTTTTTGTGAATGTAAGTAAAACTAATTATAGTGATTAATGTAAAAATAATATTAATTTGTAGTTAACCTTTAATTTCGTTGGTCAAATTACCTATAATCATGTAAAAAACCCTATTTATGGACATATTTCGACCACTTGATCTATTTTGATAGAAATGTTTAAATATTGGAGGCATTTGAGGCAATTTAGTTATCCCAATAGTGTCTATGTTTTTATATTTACAATAATACATCTCCTCTTTCATTATAAAATGGAACTCACCCCTTACTTCTTCACACCTATCAATCCATTTTCCTAATTCAAAGAAGAACAAATATCCTCCCATATTTTCTCCCTCAATACCATGATCCTCCCTTTAGGTAGAAATGTATCCATGGAATCCCATCCGTGGAAACCAAGATGAGTTACTCAATGAAAGGGTAACATCCATCCACATGCTCTTGGGTTTTATTTTCACTCTCCACCCCTAAATTATTATTATTCCATGATTATATTATAAAATTAGTATCCTAAATATAATTATATTCTTTATTCTATGTTTTCTACATACACCCATGAAAACATCCATCAAATGGGTAATGAACTTACCATTCATGTGTACGAAGGACTACCGCATCACGGTACAATATTGTTAATTTTCCTTTTACATCTCTCATGATTTAGATTTATGATGATGGAAATACTATTTTTATATGATATTAATTATTCTATATTTATTATATAAAACATACCATAATTGTTTCCATTTTGCGTAAATATGATAACATTGTTCGTGGACGTCTGGACTACCACCTCCTCAAAGTTTTGTGATTCATTCAAAGTTTGCATTGAATGTATTATGGATGGTTTTAGTAAATTTATATAGTATGTATGAAATGATAATTCTATTGGAATAATATATATTTTTTTTCATATTTCCATTTACTTTCATTTTTTTCAATACGACTAGAAAACAGAAACATCATTCACGTGTATGTATAACCTACCATCTCCATAAACAATGTATTCTATATCAAAATCATATTATTTATATATTATTTTAAATATTAATATAATTATTATATAAAATACTTATATAATTTTAACAATTATTTATATTTTTATATCATGAACTATTTAAGAGGATCTTGAGTAATAAGGAAAAACATATACAAAAAACAAAGCAGGTGTTCAACAATATGTTACATTTATATGGAATTATTTAAAAATGATAATATAAACTCACAATAAAATCATATATGGTATTATACATAAGAATATTTTTATGTGGTACATTTATAATAAATTTATACTTATTATACCAGAGTTTTGATCGTGTATGATGAAAATAAAGACTTAAAGAAAAGTTTTTCTTGTATCACTTTTATTTTTATGAGAATAATGACTTATTCACAACTCATTTCATTTGTGTGGAATATATAGAGCCTATGAGGGTAATATATTATTCATATACTTAACTTATGTATTTTTATATTACTTTTATTATCATTTATGCTTCAAAAGTTAACAAATTGGTGAAGTAATTTTTGTCTCACTTTGCCTTCTTTGATATACACGCCATGTTGTGCACCAATATTTTTCTATGGGGTGTATAAAATTCTATTATCCATGTTATATCATGAATATAATTATTTTCATAATATGTTAATCATCATGAAAATTTGTTCTTTCATGGGTATTATTATTCAAGCTTACCAAATTGGTAATAGTTTATTGCCACAATATCATTGTTTATCATGATTGTTTTTTATTATACATCAATTGATGAAATATTATGATCCATGTCTTAATAAAACACATGAAGTTTATTATACTCTATTTATTTATGATATATTAATGTAATGTTACCATTTACCACAATTTGGTACTTAATATAATTCAGAAATGGTTTTTAATGAAATATGACCGTTTTCTCTCTTCAGTCAAAAATATGTTTTATTAAAAAAAATATTCTAAAAACTATTTTTTCAAAAGGAACATTTAAGATAAATTTGAAGTAAAAATTAAATTAATTTTTAACTGTTTTCTAGTCTTCCTTATATGTTTTCAAATAATGTTTCAAGGATTGATGTTGTGAAAACGTTTTTCTAACTTCCATAATAAGTTTTGAAAGAAAAAGTTTTTCAATTCCGTTTCATAATTAATTTATAAGTTTTCAAGGAAAAACTTTTTTATATTTTTTCAATATTAATTAAAATTTCCATGGTTATTTTCAAAGAAAAATGTATTCAAATGTTATATAGATTTTTAATATATTTTTAATGATATTTTCTTGGAAAATGGGTTTTAAAAGTTTTTTCATTTTAAAAAATAGTTTGTCCAAAGAAGAAGGGATATTTCTCTCAACTAATGTTTTTATAAGATATTTAATATCTAGTTTCCATCCATGAAGAAATCTAGTTGTGTTACTCATTCTTTTATAGGGAAATTATCCAAGGGTTTTATTAATATTATTTCTCTGAATGGTTTATGTTTTGATGGCATAATGTTTAAGAAATTTGTTACTATTTCATGAGTTATATTTTTTATGAGACACATTTGTCTTTCACGGGTTATATTATTATAAAAACTACTTTCTTTTTTGTTTATGCATTGATGAAATGATTATTAAACCTTTACATTTTCTACAAGCCATGATATGATGACATGTTTGTGATACCCATTTCATTTCATGGGGTATGATATGATTTTTAAGGATCTTGTAGAACTAGTATGTATGATTTCATTATGAGGTGGGTGAGACCTACATCACCATCCAATTCATTGGGTAAAGATTTATATCTCATGAGATAGAAATGGATGGAATGGGGAGTGTAGTTGGTTTAAAAAATAAATTGTCTGCAAAGATGTTTGTGGGAGTGAACCATGAAAACTAAGGTGGTCATGGGTGTGAAACCTAACACCAAAGATATATTGGGTAGTTAACCCATTCCACTAATATGAAATTGTAATTAATCATTAACTGATATAGAAATCATTTTGTAAGCATATGTTTCATCCAAAATTCAATGTCTTATTTTTATGTTATTCTTTCATTTTTTATTCCCTTGATTCTCTTATGATTAATGTTTTATGAAGTGACAATATTAATGGTATGACTCATTTATATGATCTTTCATATATAGGGTATGATATTAAAATATCATTCCCATATTCTCACACCCTTATGATCATGTTATGCTTACAAATCTCCCTGGTTTACCCTTACCGAGCATCTAAGCTCCCCCATTTTTATGGTTCCATTCCCTAGGTGATGAACAAAGGATTTACATAGGAGTACTAAAAGGAAATATATTTAAGGGGTATTTTCATTATCTCTCTCAAAATTAGAATAATGTGTTACATGTTTCCAAAGACACTAAACTATTATGGTCCTCAGCTATATACTATTGTAATGTGTTGAGTATTCAGTTTAAATGATGTAATATCCATGTATGTTATGACTCGATAAATAAAAATTGAATAAAATTACGAAATAATAAATAACTATAAAACATAAATACCAGTAGATTTTATAAAAGGGTTATGATGATCTTTTTTTAAATGAATAATTAACTACACTACTAATGAAAAATAATTTTTAAAGGATCACGGTAACTCACACACGATATTGATAATAAATAGTTACTATATAATATAAATGTCGTAAATATTTATAAAATATTTTCATAATATTTTTATGTATATGAAAATTTTCTTAAATGGATATTTATGATATCTATATGTTTTTTATACATGAAATTACAGTGCCTTCCACTAAGAAGGAAAACGATGAAAGGGTTTCTTATATCAAATTTTCACCCCATTGGACATATTTGAAATTATACACCATGTTTTCATTATAATAGTGTATATAATTATTAATTAATTTATTTTACCATATTCATTTAACACATGGTGGTTGAAGAGTCATATCATTTTATCGCTTTAAATGAATTTGGATTCAAAAGATACCAATTCAATAAGGGGTTTTTAACTCAACTCATTGTTTCAATAATAATGCTACTTCATGAAATTATTTATTATAAGATTTTATTCCTCATATATAAGTTATTATTTAATTGAAATTTATCTCCCTCTATTAGAGAAATATTCAATTTTTTAATATTTGTTATTTATAATGTTTCATTCCTAATAAGAATATCATTATTGAGAATAATTGTCATCCTCTTTAATGAATGATTACCATTATTTTCCATAATTTCTATGAACAATAGTGTCTTCTATTTTAAATATAAAAGTAATTATGTTTTATCACTTGTGACCTATATAATTTCCTTCTACCCTTTTAAAAAATAATGTTTAACACACTTTTTATTATTTTGGTTTTCAATAAATATATTTCAAAACATTAAAATGATATTCCATCCTTTATAATCGAATGTTTTATCATCCACCCCAAATTTATTTTTATATCCATTATGTATATTCAAGGATATTTTATTGAAGTAAAAATATCAAAATTTAATGTTTTCAAGTGATATTCAGTCCACATTTGGATAATTAATTTTTAATGTGACTCATAATTTCATCATTTTTTGAAATTATTATAAAATATATTTCTAATGTGTTTATTTTTAAACATATATTTCCATAACCTTTATTGTTTTATAGGAACATTTGCCTTTAAATTATCATAGTTTCATAAATAAATTATTTTTCTCCAAGTTTTTTACAATATTTTTTTTGAAATTCTTTCAAATTTTCATGTACTTTTCTAATTCCAAAATTTATTTTTCAAAAAAATATTAAATTGTGTTTTTTAATCTCACACATTATACCTTGATGTATATTATGATTTTAAAGGATATTATTTGAATATATCATCTGACTTTTTCTCTATGTGGATTATGAACTATTCTTTTCTATTATTATAATGATCAATCACGTCCCTTGTCTGGACTTACTATTCACATAGAATAGGAATAATTCTTATTCAAATGTAATTACTCATTGAACACTATATATTTTATTCCATTGACTAAAGGTTGTTTACCTAAGTTCTAATTATTTACTGATTATGGATATTATTAACTTAACTATATACCATTATATTTCTTAGTGTTAGTTTGATGAATGCTTATATAAAAAGCTCTTCTATTTTTTGACTTGTAAAATTTTGAAAATCAATAAACTTGTTACTCCTATATAGATGTTTATTTTTACTAAGTAATATTGGTTATGTTTTGAATATTTTATTCATTCCATCATTATATCAATTAATTAGACATAATTAGTGATGGGTGAGCCAAATATAGATAACCCATTAATGCGTCAATTGTTCCAAAGAGACAAGCCTACCAGAGTATTTTGGTGTATTCCTTCATAGAACAAATTATTTCATAGACAAATGGCCTTTATAGTTAGATAATTATGTATTGGATTAGTGTAATGAATTATCCATTTCACATTTCTTATTTCTTTTTTAATGATCTAGTTAATATTCCATGTGATATTTACATTTTAATTATTATCTATGTATATATAATTATTTATATTTCATTATAATATTATTGGTTTGGATATCTCTTCCTATAATATTATTTATACTCATCTTATTATTGCATATGATATTTGATTGTTATTTTATATGTTTACCCTTGTTGAGAATTTGAGTTCACCCCTTCTTATGTTTCTATTTTCCTAGGTTATGAAGAAATGTGTTACTCAGGATATGTGTAACATTATATATTGTTTGGATAATTTTTGGGTGATTTTGAAAACATAATATGGATTTTTTTATTATATAGTGAAAAGAATTTCCACTTTTTGAAAAATTCATGTGTTTTTTAATTAATGTTACATTATAATTATTTACATTGAGAAACCTAAAATGATATAGTAATTTATGTACTTTAATATTTTCTTTATGTCATATAATTACAAGATAGAAATTTCCATGTTATTATAGTTGTCATTAAATCATGTAGGAGATGTTTGTGTTTTTGGCATCCAGTTTTGGAGTGCAGTTCTGGGGTTCTTTACTTACAACATAAAAGTATCCTCTAAAATTCCACTCATCAATAAGGTAAAAATACTCATCAAGTAGTTTACGAAGGCTATTAGAGGTTGTTATCTCCAATATCACATTATTGTAATCCATATGGTTGCTCATTTACTATACCGCACTCTTCAATTATGCACTAACATGCACATGAAATTTTTCATATAGGGAGATTCTCATTGATATCTTTCACTCTTGATCTGTACTTACTATATATTTTATATGGAGAAGGTAATCACGTATATTTTTATCCAAATATTTATATATTCTGTATAAACACCAATTAATTTCATTTTTGTAAAATTAATAGTTACTCTTAAAAACATAAATACCCAACCTCATGTATTATTTCTATGAATATATATTTACCTATAATAAAATCAAAAAAAAATAAATTCTTTTAGCATTTAAATAAATACTATAAACTTCAAAAAAAACTAACTAGTTGTGTAAAAATATTATACAGTTAATTAAAATAAGAAAAACCCTCCTTTGGGACATATTCGTGTCATCTTTCTAAGATTTATAAACTAAAATATGAGCATATCAACTTATTCATTCCAATTTAACATCTTTATTAATATCGAACTCCTTTTTTATTTTAATAAAATTTAAAATATAAGAAGAAAGTGGACTATACATATAGGCCACCAATCTAGATATTATTAATTTATCAAAAAGATAGAGAATATATCCATGAAAAACATTCATTTAATATATTGACACCATCAATTCATTATTTTTACATTTAGACATGAAAATTACCCCACTACCATCATAGATATGATGAATATATTTTTTAGAAGTTAAATTGATAAATTTTTTCTAATCATAATAGATAATAATCTTCTTTATTCTAGTGGAAAATAAATACATAACGATCATTTGAATATTAAAGTGAAAACATATTGAAGGATAAATTATATTCCATATTTAGAGAGTAATAATTAAACAAATAAAGGATTAATAATTTGGTTGTACAATAACAAGTGAGGGTATATCCATGGTTTCTTCAAAGAAATAAGATATTGAAGAATGGATTATAAAGAAAATTGTGATTGAGATTTATAAAATTATTGGATTATCATGATACCATTTATTCACTAGGATAAATTTATCATTACATTAAAATACACTAAAGTTGTTAACATGGAAGGGAGTTTAGTTCATTTGGATAGATGAAAGAGAAGTGTGTCTTATAGATATAACGATACGGTTGAACATTACACTTATACATATAGTAAAATTTAGTAAAAAAGGGTTTTCTATATACAGAAATTAATCAATGTAGGTATTAGGGTGTGTCCTCCTGAAAAATGAAAAGGTTGTAGTTTATGATACTAGTCAATTAAATTCCCATGATAAAATTTTCTCAACACATGATCTACTGTTACAAGTGGTAACATTTTCAGTAATCAAATAGGGTAAAAATCTCTATAATGGAAAATATGATTTGTATACTAATAACAAGTTCAAAAAGTATATATTTTAATAGATGGAGTTTAACATATGCTAACAAATATGGCTGGATTTAATCATGGAAATTAACTACTCAACACATTACAAACCATGAAATATGGATAACGTGGATATTTGACAAAGAGTAAGGATTAATCTTTTATAAACATGATGTGGATGAAAAGATACCCAATACGCATGTATATTCAATTGATGAACATAGAGATCACAAGATAAAAAGATATATACTATCTTACCCAAATGAATACTCAACTATTTATCAATATATTGATTAAGGAGACCTATAATGAGATTATGGAGTTATTAATGAAGTTAATAAATTTTAGGAAGTTCAACACTATCAATGGAGGATTTATAATATTTTTGAAATTAATATGTAAACCTATAATAATATATTGAAAACAATATCTATTTGATTATATACAATCTCATTTACCTCTTTCCTTCATTGAATCACAAAGATGCATATAGATATTGAAGAACCTTTGTGATATGTTTCTTAAAAAAGGTTTTGTATTTGTTGAGTACTATCCTTTTTTATAAGAATGTTTTTTTATCCAGAAATATGATCCATCTGCATCATATTTACCTTATCATAAGTATAGAGGTAGAGATTGTTGCTTTCTCTATGTTTTCATTTGTCATAATTAGATAAAGGGAGAAGTTGTTGAGGGAAGAATTCGTATTGTTCCAAAAGAGGGTTGTTGAAGAAAGTGATGTAAAGAGTTATAATGTTTCCATAATTTCTAAAAAAGTTATAAATTTCTTTTATGATCATAAGGTTATCAGAAATAATGAAAAATTTCCTAATTAAACAATTTGAATAGATGGTGGAGTGGTTTGGAGAATTTCAAAGTTGCAGTGTAGAGATTCTATCATAATATGATTTCAAACGTAATGGGAATTATATGATAATCGGAAATCCATCGTAATGAGAATTCAATTTGGTTCATTGATATGGATACAAAATTTAAATTATCTTGGAAGGATACAAAATTCACATTTATTGAGAAAGAAACAGAATTTAGATTCATCGAGAAAGAAATAGAAATCACATTTCTTAAGAATGAAAGAAAATTTAGATTCAATGAGAAAGAAACATAATTTTGATTCACTGAGAAGGAAAAAAATATGATTCACCAATAAAGAAATAGAATTATGGTTCACTATAAAAGAAATATAAATCAGATGCACTAAGAAAGAAACTCATTGCAGATTCACTAAGAAAGAAATAAAAATAGGATTTATAGAGAAATAAAAATAAATCATATTAAAGTCATTACAAAGAAGACACCAAAACAGAATTTCCTGAAGAATTATTAATATTTGATGATGTTAAAATTGAAATTTATTTTCTCATAAATCTCAAAGAAATCTAAGGAGGTTTGAAGAAGTCAAAGTTGAAGTTTCAAATGAGATATAATTTTAGTGTTTTTAGAGTTGAGGAAATGGGGAATGATTTCTATTTTCCCATGATTTTTTTAGCGTCACATATAAATACATTCTCAGATCATTCATTAATTTATGGACTTTTCCACACTAGTGGAAAAGGTGGATCCCTGATAAAATAAATTGAATGTTAGTGAAATCCAGAGATCTCATGTAGAGGATTAGATAAATGAAAGTTTGTTTACTAGATTAAAAAATATTTTATTGAGATAGATCATATATGGAATATTTTATTTAGACAATTGGATTGAGTCAATTAGAATGAGGTATATCATATTGAATATTAGAGTATGTTTTGAGTTTTACAGATTGAGAATGTGTTTATCATGTTAAATCTTTCGTATGGAGAGAATTAGATCTAGACATATTGTATTGAGAGAATCAGATCCTAACTTGTCATGTTAAGAGAATCATATCCAGATATATTGTATTGGGTTAGTCAAATCTAGACTCATCACATTGATAGAATCAGATCTAGTCATATTTTATTGAGGTAATCGTATCAAGACTCATCAAATTTGGAAAATCAGATCCATCCAAAAAGAAATGAGGATTTAGATTGAGTAATTATAGAGCAGTTTCAACAAAGTATTTATTATTTCATTTGGATGAATTGTTTTATAAGAAAATATTGTAAACTAATAGGAGTCAGTATAATCATTCCAATAGATAGATTGAATGTGTCTCAGAGGAGTTGACACATGTTTTATTAACATCTTCATAATAGTGGATTTCTATAGACCTAAGGGTGTGTCTATGGAAATGATGTAGGTTCTCACACTGAAGAAAAACATTGTAAATATTTTTTACTTTACACGAATTCCTACTTTTTCATTCATGGGTATTTACTAAAATATTATAATGATATAAATCTTAAAAGGATTCCTAGGTTATGTTTTGAAAAGTATTAAAACTTATAAATAAATAATAATAGATTCCACCCCCTTCTCAGATGTTATTCGATCCTTTGTAACTTAAGCTAGTGTTACTGGAGGTTTCCTTTTTGAATACTTATCAGGGATAATATCAATTCTCTCAATATTAGCGAAAGTTATATATATTATGGGAAAAAAATTTATGGATGAAAAAATAGGTTGATTCATTATCTCATATCTCATGGACGAGAAGTTTTTGATTCTTCTACCATTGGGTTTCCACATATTGAGAAGGATACCCCAATGACCTTTTTTGATTATAGAAATATATAATTTTATGGAATGTCTAGAAATTATATTCACGTGTCTTTATCAAAATATTTATATAATCATGTGATGGGTCTCAGAAATTTAAAAAGTATATAGGATAAGCTAAAACATGTTTTTGAATGGAATTCCAATGTTAAAGAAGAAAATATACAAATATTGTGTATTAAGTATGAAGAAATCAAAATGAGATATGGAGAATCAAATTATGGATACTTCAACAAAGTAAATGAAATTGTTTTCAACATCAATGGATTCAGAGACGTCCGAGAAGATTCTAAAATTTCAAAGAAACATGTGTGAAATTTTAAAGAGATGTTTGATTCTAAATTATATTATATAGAATATATTGATGATTTATCTATTAATGAAGTTTATAATTTTCTTGTTGCTTATTAAATAATGAAAGTTCCGATTTTTTAAAATAATAAGAAAGATGAACTGGATTTTGAATCTTTGAGAAATTATAAAATTCAGTATACTCATGATTTGGAAGATTGCGACTCTAATGATAAGGAGGATGATGAGATGAAAAAAAAATCTTGTCTCTTATATCCATGAACTATCAAAGTGGAAGAAGAGATTTTGGAGGTAGATTTCCTCTCAAAAGTTTTGATTGTGGTGGAATTGGATTATTTTCTATGTATTTCCAAAAGAATAATTTTGGAGAATTTGGAGATGATTATAATAGAAAAACTCGATGTAATAAGTGTATACATAATGATAAATAATAAAAGTCTTCCAATATATACAAGAAGAATTTTATTGGAAACAAAATAATTATGTTGAGAAAGAATATTTTTTCGACTCAAATGTATAAAATTATTCTAAAGTTGAATGCTTGGAAGAATTTAGAACCTTCATTGTAAAATTATATATCACCAAAGATTATATAGAGAGTTAAGATGGTGGGGAAGAATATTATAGAGAGTTTCTACTCAGAAGAGAACTTATTTCATATCCTGAGAAAAACAAATATCTCATGAACGAAATTAGAGTAGTGATGAAATAATGTGAAGACGTTGTTGGTGGATAAAAAATGTCATCGAGGAGGATGAATTCATTCAAGATATTTAATTTTACAAATTTAAAATTGATGAATAGGGGATGATGAATGAAGATCAAATTAGGAAACACGAATTTAGGGAATAAGAGGTCAACATGTTTCAATCAAAACATGTAGGGTATAAAAGTAACTTGAATAAGATAAATGAAAACTTCAAGAAATCTTTATAAGTAAAGGGTAAGACTTATAAAGAATTGAGAAAGCAAATTAGGAGAATCAGGTTAAATATTCTCCTACCAAAAGTAATTTTTTTACCGATTCTTTAAATATTTCAGGTTTCAAAAAAATTAGTTGGAATGAATCTGTGGAGAAAGGATGTGAAAAAACAATGAAATCTAAAATAGAAGAAAACTCAACCAAAATAAAATAAGTTTCAATCACTTAGTATGTTAGATTTGAAATAAGTTGTAAACCTAAAAAATGTTTCTACAAAGAAAGATATTTATTAAATATAAAATCATAATTTGATGGATATTTTTGGTGATGTGGATTTTATGGGAATAAGGAATATATATTTTTTCAGAACTTATCTCCCTCTGTAAAGAAGATTTTAGAAATGTTGAGGAAACATTAGAAGATAAATGAGTAATTTTTCTAGCTTACAGAAAGTTTAAAAGGTGAATTTTCATGATGTTAGAAACTTTGTAAGAAAAAATAAATTTGAATTATTGGAATAAGTTTTTTGAATATGTGATCAAACTGGTTATCATTCCAAAATAATTATGAAACTACATCCAAAAAATATTCTTATGATAGAAAAGAAAGAAATATAAAAATAACAATGTTTAGTAAATAGATTTTTCTAGAAAGATTCGAAATAAATTAAAATGCAAAAACCATGGACCATTGATAGTTGTTTTTATTCACATATGAGAGGTGATATAAAAATTGTGAAACATATTGAAAGTAATGATGGAGGGTTAGTTACCTTAGTTAAGGATAGATCCTTAAATATTAGAGGAATTATAACCAATGATATTAAAATTAAAAAGTAGAAATCAAAGGAAGTTTTATTTTTTAATGGGATAAAACATTACTTACTTTGTGTATTTCAACTTTGAGATGATAGAAAAAAAGTTATTTTTTGAAAAGATTATTGTATCATCAAAAGTGTGAAATATGAAAAATTCCTTACAAAAGGAGAAATAACCCTTGATAATCTCTTCCAAATAAGATAATTTGATATCTCATATTACCTGATTCTATAAGATTAAAATCAATTATTTCACTGTAGACTTGGGAACCTTTGAATGAAAATTATGAATAAACTTTCTATATTTGATTTCATTTGAAACTTATTATATTTAAAATGAAGAGAAGTATATATTTTTGTAACTTTTGAAAAATGGAAGATGACTAAAAAAATTTATAAAATAGTAGAGAATCAATCTACCAGATCAATTGATTTTATAAAATCCTATTTATGAGGGTCGATGAAACATCAATCAAAAAAAGGATATTTATACTTTATTACTTTTATTGATGATTTCAATTGAATAAAAAACATTATTTTTATGAATTAAAAGTAAGAGGGTATAGAAATGGTCAAAATCATTAGAAAGGACGTTGAAATGGAAATGGGGGTTTTCATAAAAAAATGAGAATAGATATTGATACCAAATTCCCAAAAAATACATTTGAAACTTATCTTAGAAATCATGGTTTCAAACACTAGTATAGATCTCTCTAAACTCCACAAAAACAGGGTAGCAAAAAAGAAAGAGTATAAGTTTGATGGAAATAGGAATAAGTATATTAGTAGAATACAAACATTCATAATTTTATTGTAGAGAATCCATTAGTACTATTGTACATGTTCAAAATAGATTCTTATTGAGAAAAGAAACTAAAATGAATCCTTATGAAATGTGCAATAACAAAAAACTTTCTTTGAAATACTACAATGTATTTATTATTCCATGTTTTCTCAAAATCAAAAATCCATATTTGGGAAATTTTGATGAGATAGCTGAGAAAGGAGCATTTATTGGATTTTCACCAAATAAAAGAAGATACAAATGTTGGAACAAATGTCTATAAAAGTTTTTGGACTTATATGATGTAAAGGTAATTGAAAATAAATTTTCCTTAGAATTGTTTGGGGAGAATTATGAGGATAAGTAATTAGAGAACCCCAAAAATAGAAAACATAATTAAAAACGCATCTATCAAGATTTAGAAGAAGCATGTTATGTTGAAATTTATACTGTGAATGAAAATTTAAAATTTCATACCTTACAAATACTTGTTGAATCTAAAAAAATATTGGAAATTAGAAGGATTTTGTTCATAGAAGGACAATGTTGATATTAGATAATATGACTTCACTTTTCTCAAAATTAAAACTCGAATCAATTTTAGATGTCATTCATCATAAAGTATTGTCAGATTATATGAATGAAGACCTGGATCACATTGAGTAGAATAAATCCAAGAAACCTGTTTCACGTCCATAAAATAAAATTGCTAGTGGAACAAAGTGGGTTTACAGAAAATTGTTAAATGACAATGTAAAAGTTTCAAGAAATAATGAAATGCATATATGTAAAGGATATGCAAAGGTGGAAGGAGTGGATTTTGAAGGAAAATTTTCCCTATTTGCAGGATAAGAAATCATTAAAATGTTTCATTCAGTAGCCACAAATTGGAATTATAATGTTTATAAGATAGAAATAAAGTAATCATTCTTAAATGGTGAGATTGAGGAAGAAGTTCACATTGATTAACCTTATTTGCTTCTACATGATGATTATTAAAATAAAGTTTTTAATTTGAATAAATCTTTGTATGTGTTAAAACAATCTATATGTGGATGATATTCAAAACCATGACAATTTTTTAAGGAAATTGAAATTATATAATAGAAAAGTTGATAGATACTTATATGTGAAAATTTTTGACTCCAAAGCTCCAATTGTAATTATTTATTTGGATGATATAATTTTTTCTAAGTATAGATATTATGTTTGTAAAAACGTTTCTGAGGAAATGAAAGATAATTTTCAAATGTCAATGTTGGGAAAACTAACATTATTATGTGACTTATAGGTTCAATAAATGAGAAATATACATCTTCTTATCTAATTAATATTATCCCAAGGAACTGTTAATGATTATTGGGATGGAAAAATATAGAGAATTATCAACCTAAATTTTACTACGAAAACATTTGAGCAAAGATGAATTAAAAAAATTGTGAGTTAGAAATATTTTCAAAGGATTATAGGAATTGTACTATATCTTATGGCCTCAAAGCCTGATATTATTTATGATATGACATTGCATTCCACGTATCAATGTAATCTGAAATAATCACATCTGTTGGAATAAAAAATAATTTTTAGATATGTCAAAGGAACAACTTCACATGGGTTTTTATACAAAATAAATGATGAGATAAAGTTTCATGGTTATACTAAAGATGATTGTGATATAGATTGTATTGATAGAAAATCAATCTCAAAAGGAACATTTTTCTTAGGTGACTTTTGTGTGAGTTTTCATAGTATGAAAAAATGTTCACTAAATTTTAGCACAACTGAATTAAAATATATTATCGATACACAGGATTATACTCAAATATGTTGAATTAAAGTTCACTTGAATGATTTAAAATTAAAATTATAAAAACTATTGATGATACATAATGATAATCATAGTGAAATTGATTTTTATATGAATATTGTCCTATATTCATGATCAAAACACATTGATATAATGTTTAACTTCATAAAAGATAAAGTTTCTATTATAGATGTTTTGGTGGAATACATTTCAAAAATATATCATATTTATGATATCATTTTAAAGAATTTTCAGAATAATTTTTTGTGGGATTGAAGTTGTAACTTCATGTTCAGCCTCCCACAACTTCCTAAACCTCATAAAGAATCACCCCCATTGTGCTTTGGATTTTGTTGAAAATGTGTGTGGGGGGAGAAAGTAATAACATTGTAATGTGTAAGAAGTTTTTACTTATCATTATTAAATGAATCATTATACATGGTTATCATAATATGGGAGAGAGAAAAAGAAAAGTGGGAGACAATGAAAAGTGAGGGAAAAAGGAAATTGTGAGAAAATCAAAATTTAGAGAAGAAAAGATAAAATTAATGGGGATTATATCTCTATATGGACACAAAATTATCTTGCCACCTAACAATGAAATACCTTCAAAAACATTAATTTATATAGTGGTGTAGTTTCAGGACACTCTCCACTTAGAAAGGATATTTTTTGATAAAATTCAAAAAAATGAGCTGTTAACCAAATTTTATATGTGAAACAATTATGAGAGTTGTGAAATTAGTTAATGATGGTTTTCAAAAAATCCCCATGGGGATATGGAAGAAACTTTGTGATATGTTGGTTTGACAATGTTTATTGCATTTTTTGACAAGTAACATTTTCTATGAGAATGGTTTTGTTATCTTAGAATCGGATACATATGCATCATATTCAGCTCATCAGGTCCAAAAGTATTGGAGGAAAAAATTATTTTTTCATGGAAATTTTCAATTATTTTATTCAGAGAAAGAATGAAGTTACTGGGGGATGAATTCATATTTTTGTTCAAAATGATTTTTGAAGAAAGTGAAGTCAAGAGTCAAGATGTCTTTATACTTAATTAACCATGTTTGGTGATGCTTTGATGATCATAATTTTCTCACAAATCAGGAAAAAATTCATTATAAAATCTTTTGGAGAAATCGTGGAGAGTTTTTAAGAATTTCAAAGTTGTAGAATGGTGATTCCATTATAATGGGATATCCATCATAAATGGTAACTCCAAAGTAATGAGAATTTAATAATAATGTGAATGTAATAAAATTAACTGAGAAGGATACATAATTTTGATTTATTGAGAAGGACACATAAATCAGATTCACAAGAAATGAAACAGAATTTTGATTCACTGATAAAGAAACAAAAATCAGATTCACTTAGAGAAAAATATAAATTTGATTCAATGAGAAAGAAACAGAATTCATATATTTTTTGGAATGAAACTAAAATAAGATTTAATAAGAGAGAAATAGAATTTTGATTCACTGAGAATGAAAGAGAAATTGGATTCCCTAATTAATAAATAGAATTCAAATTCACTAAGAAAAAAATGGTATTCAATAAGAACAAAGAAGAATTTAAATTCACTAATAATGAAATAGAGATAAGATTCATAGAAAAATAAATAGAAATCGTGTAGAAATGATTAAGACGAAGACTAAAAAAATAAAATTTCAGAAGTTTTATGATGATTTTAGGAGGTCAAACATGGAATTTAATTTTTCATAAATCTCAAAGAAATCTATGTATGTTTGAAGAAGTCAATGTTGAAGTATTAAATGAAGGAGATTTTTGGAGTTTCATTGAAATTTGTTGAAGAGGTGAATGTTTTTGAGTTTATTGATTTTATTTTATGAGTAACCTATAAATAATTTCATAGATCATTCATTAATTTTTGGAAATTTTCAAGCAAATATAAAAGCCCGAGAAATAAAGAAATCAAGTTAATGTCATTTCCAGTCAGATATCTCATGAGGAGGATCATATAGATGAATGTTTGTTTTCCGAATTGACCAAGATCATACTGAGAAATATCATGTTGAGAATATCATTGTTAGATATTCAGAATGAGTTAATCAAAATAAGGTACATTATATTGATAATTTTAGTATATTTTTAGTTTTAATTATTTAGAATGTGCATATCATATTGAAACCAAAATATTTATTGAATCAGATCTAGACTTAACATATTAAGAGAATCAGATCCACATTCATCATTTTGAGGGAATCATATTGAGACTAATTGTATTGACAGAATCAGATCCAGACTTATTGAATTTACAGAATTAGATCTAGATATATTGTATTGAACGAATCAGATCCAGACTCATCGGTCTGAGAAAATCCAAACCATCCAAATCAAACTGGGGATTCAATCTAAACAACAGTGGAGAAATTTCAACAAAGTCTTTTTTCTTTTGTTTGGTTAAACTATTTTATAAGAAAAAATTTTAAACTTATGAGAGTCAGTATAATTATTCCTATTAAGAGATATAAGGTTTCTAATGGGTTTTGGAAAAAGTTTTATTCACTTATACATAATAGTTTATTTTCATAGATGCATAGGAGTGGCTATGGAAATGATTTAGGTTCTCACACTAAGATCAAACTTAATAAATATTGTTTGATTTACTTTTTTTTACTACTTATTCATGCATGAGTATTTACAAAATGTTTATAATGAAATAAATCATAATAGACTACATGGGTTATGCTTTAAAAAGTAATTAAATATATAAAAAGTGACCTATTAATTCAACCCCACATTCTCAGTTGTTATTTGATCCTTTGGAACTTTATATATCAAGGGTAATTTCTTCTGTAAAAACATGTATTTGGATATTTCAGATTACATATCTCATTCCTTAGTATGAGAAAAAAAAATGGATGAATATTACAAGTATATGGGGATAATAAAACCATTACCATTACCCAAATTGAAATTACAGGAGATCACCATGTATTTTTTGTTCCTTTATAGTTCATCTAATTGATATAATTCCATTTTTTTGGTTGATAACCTTAAATGTTAGATCATTACATTGTGTTCTCAGAATATTTATTACTTAGTTAAAATTTTATGATATATATAATATATGTTGTAATGTTTCATAACGAACCATTTTCTATTGTTTGTGATTTTTATTTGAGAATTACATTTACATTTTTTAGAAGTTCTCAACAGGGATTAAATACAAATATGAACCTTAGCCCTGATTAAAATCATAAAACATATAATAAATATTAAAGTACCATTTATGTATTAAATGATATTTTGGGATCTATTTATTGCATTTTAAATGAGTTTGGGATCAATATCTTTCTAGTATAGTTCTCACATAATATATTCTATTATTCATATGGAATCATATGAGGCTTTTAATGGGACGATATGTATAACTCTAACATTTTGGGATAAATCTAGAGAGTGGAAGTTATAAGTTTCATATCATTATTGTGAAATATTATAGAATAGTAAAAATATTTAGTGACATATCACATCATTAAAAAAGATGAAAGAAGACTTACAAAAATAGTCACATATGGGCGTTCTAGTTTAAAGTTTTAATCAATTTAATCCTTACAATATCTCTACACAAATGGGTTA
Source organism: Viscum album (assembly GCA_963277665.1). Lineage (NCBI taxonomy): Eukaryota > Viridiplantae > Streptophyta > Magnoliopsida > Santalales > Viscaceae > Viscum > Viscum album. The sequence continues at coordinate 645,589,736 of OY728138.1, forward strand.
AAAGATTAAAAAATAATTGATTCTAACACCCTAAATATTTTTAATTAATTTCCCTTTAAAGAAATAATATGCTTAATAAATTGATTCACATTCAATGCTGAACTAAAACGAAATTATGATATATTAAATTAAAATTATTTATTTTGACTACTATTATATTCCCATTAAATTACCAGGTATAAATAGAAGTAACCACATCATGAAATCTTCCAAGAAGAAACAATTATATAAAATAAGATAGTACAATTCATCCTTATAAATATTTTTTTATCAAGCCTTGAAGGGAGTCATCTCCACTAGGGGTTTTACTAGGCCAAGCCAAAATCATCCTCCAATAATTAAAATTTTAGTCAAATCATTTATAAGTGAATTTCAGACTTATAGAATTTTCTATGAGGTCAATTCTAGTTGATCTTCCACCCATGATTTCAACTGGAGGTCATATTATACACAGGCGTTATATTGTGATATTGAGGGGTTATGTAAGTATAAAATATGATGATTTAAACATTTAATTATTATTGTTAAAATTTATTTTCACATTTCTCATTTCCACTTTTAAATGAAAATAATTTACATTTTTATTACTAATTCATTGATAAAATTCAAATTTTGTATTTAAAATAATAATAAAGTTATTTTATGAATAAAAATTTATTGTACTAAAAAATAGCTTCTTATGTGTTATACAATTTATTATATAAGGATTAGATAATTATTTTATAATAAATATATCGATAATATATAAAATAAAATAGGTTTCCAAATATCTAATATTTATTACTAGTATAATGACCAATTATTTCAAAAATTACTTTTTTTAAATAAATATTGTGTTTGATGTCTTGCTTCAAACAAAACAAAAAACAGAATTCATCCCAAGAACATTATATTACCATTAGAATTCATCCATTGAATTGGAGAGTAAATATATTGGTTACATAATTAGAAATTATATATATAAATAAAAATAAATGATTTTTTATAATGAGTTTTTGAATTAAATTATTATAGAAAAATAAAAAATAGATTCATGTTAGGATTAAAATATTTTTTTTTAAAAATTTTCATTTTTCATGTGAAATTATGTTTATTATAATATGGTTTAATAGTGGTTTAATTGGAATTCATTGATAATATATATAATAAAAAAATTTAACATCGATGTGATGGTTATTTCTAGGCAAGTAATAAATTTATTTTTTACTTTAAGGATACTTATTTCTTAAAAATATTATTCACTTATATTAAAATTTATTTGTATCACTCTTTGTAAATAAATCATATAAAACGTTTTTAATTTAGTTAATTATAATTTTTGGATTATTTAATGGGATAAATTTAATTTTATGGTTAAAATTTTGTATCTAATATAAATTTTAGATACCATGGTAAAATAAATATGTTTCAAGGAATAAATTTTTTTTGAATATTATGATTTTAAATTTCATTGAAATATTATAAAATAATTACTTGAGTATGATTTTTAAAAACATATAAAATTATATTAAGACTCATTTATTTAATAATAATATTTTAATTATATATAGAACACTTAATGATTAAAAATGTTTTTTATAGAAATTATTTTTAAACACATTATAAATTTTAATTTAAAATTTAATATTCACATATTTAGAAAATGAATTAGATTAGATAGATTCCAAATTCAGATTTATAATGGAATTTTTTTTTATAAAGGGACAACATATATTTTAGGGATAAAATAGTTATAGTGTTTAAATTTTAATATAGATTAATAACTGTTAAAATGGGTAATCTAATGTGCCTAAATTCTAGTAAATAAATGTGTAATAAAAAATTTCAATAATACCGTTTTTAACTTGTAACTCATAATTATATCTTTTAAAAACATTTACCACCAATCTCACCTAACTATCATGTAATTTCATTATTATACATTACCTAAAATTATTTTCTCAAGATTTTTCATTGTTTTTAATATATAAAAGAAACTCACGTCCACACACATCAATCCACCCGACTGACTAAAAATTATATTTTTTTTACTAAGAAACACTTTTACGGAAAAAGTGAGAAACCAATGAAAGTTTCACCCAAAAATCAACCTCATACATACATTCAAAAACTTCATGCTCCCTCTAAGAGTCGATATCCGAATCCTCAGGCATGAGACTAGTTTGGCGGCAAAAGGAGGGAATGCACATCCTGCTTTCCACCTCTTGTTTACCGAAGACCTACGAGGAAACACCAAGATTGGATAGCCCTCTTGCGTTTCCTTGCCTTTCTGTCTTTCGAATCAGATGAGTGTCATCCCCAAGGGTGTCAAGATGATTATGAGCAACTATAGGTGCATCCAATTCAGCACGAGCCCCCGTGTCACCAGTCGAAGTGTAGTCCCCAGTCGAACCGACACCAGCAGTGACATTCTCTTTGATGGTAGGTTTAGCTGCCACCCCATGCACAACATTGTCATAGGAAGCTCCAGCAGCGCCAGAAAAAATAGTGATGCCCTTACCTTTACCGTCACGACTCGGTGTCTTCAGAACAAAGGGGGGAGCAAGAGAAACTGAACCTGGTAGACTAGAATTAGAGAGGGGGTTTTCAGGTCTCGACATGGTTGTATCCCGTTGGACGCCTGGGGCGAAGTGATGACCACCTGAATGTGGACTCATCTTGCCACTAGCTGGAGGTATTCCATCAACCATTGGGACTATGGGGTCAAGGGGGTCAGTTTTCTGAGCCGCTAATCCATTGCGACCCCTCCTCCCATGTAGAGAGAAAAAAGATGTCTAGTGGCCTTGTCGACAGTAAAGCGAACAAAAGCCAAAAGTTTCCTCATAATGAATGTGCTGCCAAAAACCAGATATACCTTCCACCTCGAGACGAAGACGTTTCAGGAGAGGCTCTGATAGGTCCATCTCGATGCAGAGGCGAGCATAAACAAGTTGTTTCATGCAAAGAGTATGATCATCAATTTGAAGAAACCAACCGATTCTGTCACCAATGCCCTTAATAACAGATGGGTTCTGAAAGGTGAGTGGAAGACGTGGAAGTCAAATCCACACTGCCACATGCTTGCAGTCACAACCGCGATCGAAATAAACTGTCCAACGGAAGAGAAGGAATAATCTGTTATCACACAGGCGTGATTCTGACGACCAGGCACAAGCAAAATCCTCATCAGAAAACAGATGAATGCTCAGGTTCCCGTGATCCTAGGTCCCAACCGGTTCTCAAAAACAAAGTCCCCGTGTCGAGTTGATGAAACCATGAAACACTTTCGACGAAGGTTGCTCAAGGCAAAACCTTGCCACAATCGTCCGAGAATGAAAAGCCGTAGCATTCTGAAACTCGGAGGCAGAAATACAAACTTTCGGGGAGCCCTTAAACGCAGATCATTCCTTCAGAGAAAAAGGAATCGGGGGAATGGATGGAAGAACCGGGGAATAGAGGGCATGGGGAAGAGTCTGTGACAGATCTGAACCGAACGAAAGAAGGGGAATCATTGGACTGACCTCCCCACACGTAGTGGCGCCTCCATCTTCGTCGACGGGCTTTGGAATGTCCGGGCGCCGTCTTCCAAAGGATCCCACTATAGTGTTCCACTCCGCCTCCTGATGCCCCCCCCGTCCCGTCCAGAGTTGGTTCCGAGTCGAGGTAGGTTCCGCAGGGTCCTCCGAAACCTTCCGCTCAGAAGCCGTAGCCCCCTACTCATCCTCTTGTCGAATCGTTGAACGTCGTCGCGCATCGTTAGGGTTCCAAATTTCATCTTTTACATAAAATATACGTGTTTGGAATCCTCTATCCTTGACAATTATCCTCTGGTCCTTCATTTTCAAAGGAAACATCAAGTAAAGCTCTAAATTATTAATATATGTATTACTAACCCATTTACTTAATTTATATATAATTATGACCAAATTTATATAATTTTAAAAAATAAATAATACACTTAAATGTTTTTCTATTGATGGTATAACCATTATCTATTTTTTCCCATTCAATTGAAAAAAAAAACGTTTCTTAGGAGTGTGCACAGACAACCTACTCCATGAAAGTCTTATTTCATTTTTCATCACTATGTTTCAAGGATGGATCAATAAATGGTTTATTGAATATATATTTTATTTATTTCATGATTTCTATTTTATAAGTGTAAATTATGAATTCTATAAGTAATATTATAAATAAGAGATCATTGCAAAACTAGCCTCCTAAAATGAATATATCAAGAGGAAAATAGATTTAATTATTTGTTAAGAAATATTTTTTATTTCAATTGTTCTTATAAATAATTACAAGTGTGATTCATCACCATAATAACATCTAAGTAATTTTATTATATATATTTTTATTATTATATTAAAATGATATAATCTCTTCCATAGCTATACTCATATAATGATAGTAGCATGTTCATGTTTGGTCGTTTTAACAACATACCTGAACTATGATTTAAATTTTTATCAAGGATTGATTTAGAAAAATAATTCTATATATTAATAAGTAAATAATTATTCCTTGGTTCATTAATGGTAATATAAAATTTTAACTCACAAATTATGACAACACTATATATTTTATATAAATTACTGAAATAGGCTTGTCAAAGAGTTAATCACCATTAATATTGAAAAAATACATCTCAAATGAAAATATGACAATACAAATAATTAAAATGAATAAATTATGGTACCTTTTATAACCATGAAATTAATAAATTTAAAAAAAACTATGAAAAATAACACCACTATTTCGAAACTAGTTCACGATAAATTACACCCAATATTAGAAATAGATAATAAAAAACTAATATAAAGGTATAAAAATAATTACAATTTATGTTAAAAAAAGATTATTTATATTTTGATGTTTCTAAAATAGGGGATTAAGATATTAATTTTTTTATACTTGATCATAAAGTTTGTTAAACAAAGTAGGGAAATGTGGTAAAGTTTCCTATCTTAAATTTTCACCCCTTGAGACATACTTCTTTTTATTCACAATGTTTTCATCAGATTAGTGTAGCTATTATTCTTTTAATATTTTTATCATCATCCTCTTATTAATCTTGGTATTTAATGTTTCATCTGGAATAATTTCCTTCAAGGGGTTTTGACTCTAATATTTCTAATGTTGTAAGGGGTTCGTTGTGTCAAATTTAAATTTAGTGAGATATGATTTATATTTCACACCATAATTTGTTTTTATGGTGTATTAGATATACTATTTCTTTTGGGTAAAATTAATATATTTATTATTATTATATTTTAATTTTCATTAAATGGTAAACCTCTATCATGTTTTTTTTATTCTTATGTTACCATTACTTTGTGGGTTAGGTAATCTCAACTCCTTTTGTTGAGTTAAGATACTTCTTATTTAACTTTTTTCATAAAATAATTGTTTCCACCAAAATAATATTATATTAAATGGTACATTCTCTTCTAATCTAGTGAATAATTATCTTTTGATTCATATATTTTACCTTTATTAAATTTCTTTCTCCAATGTAAATCATTTTTTAGAATAAGTCTCATCCACTTTAATAGCTGTTTCACTTCATGGTAAATAATTTCCATTTCCAATAATATCCGCCTTTTTAATAGGAACCCTTATTATGATTTATGTTTGTTTATATCAATATTTTTCTTCTCATATTTTAATAGAAGTATGTCTTATTACTATTTTCATGATTTTTATTTTTATCAATGATATTTCAAAATATTAAATAAAATAATCCTTTAAAAATAAAATATTTTATCTTCCACCCCACATTTAATTTGAAAACCATTATATATTTTAAAGGATTATTATTATTTATTTTCTAAAGGTAAATGCTTATAATATTTTCCCATCATATTTAAAAAAATTTATTTTCATTATGACTCAAAACTTTTTCTTTTTAGATAATGTCAAAAATGTTTTATAAAGACCCTTTTTAAATTTTTATTCTATTTGAACACAACATTGTACCACCATTTTTATTTTATATAATTAATAACTACTAAATTTAAACTATTTTAAAAATAAAATTTTTCTCTATTAGTTTTATCAAATATTTACTTATTTTTTATTTCAAAATTTCAAGGTTAATTCTTATTTACAAATTGAGTTATCTAAAACTCATAAAATCCATTTCTTATTGATGTTAATTTCCATTGAAATATCATACGATTTATCAATGATATAATTAAAATGATACCATCCACCTTGTTTATTAATATATATAATGGAAAATTATTTTATATAAATGATATGATTTGTCACAACATTTACCATTCCAAACCACCCACTGTGATTAGGCATAAATGTTCTCACAATTCATTTTATTTTGGAATCACCAAATTCTATTTCTTTGAATGATGGGTGTTCACCTAAATTACATTCATAGATTTTTTAGGTATATTACTGAGATAGCTATATACAATTTATCTATATGGTGTAAATATCATATGATTAGTTATCATGATTGAAGGGTATTTACATATATAGTTTATGAATAACATTTTATACAATTTTATTTTCAATGGGATTTCATGTTATGATTTTTAATATAATTATGAATGATTTCATTTTGTGAATTCATTTTTACATAACATGTGACCCATTATAGTTCCATTGTTTCATTATGATGTAATGAATGAAACCCATTATATTTACAATGGTTCTCTATTATGCGAGGAATAAAATCCATTTTTCTTCCCAAGAGTTTATTATCATATGTTGAATAATTGATTCCAATTTTTTCTTGTAAGTATAAATGGATGAGGATTGGGTTCCTATTTCTCTCTCCAATGTAATAGTTAAAATTTTATATATCATGTGATTAGTAATCATGAGTATGTTTTATTTTCTCATATGTTTGGGAACTAATGGTATTATTCATGAAAGTACTGGTCCCTCTACAAATATTTGAGCTATATTATTATGGTATTAGGATGTAGAGAACTAATGGGCTAGGTTTATTAACTCATGCTTCCAAATAAAAATTGATGCATGTATTATGTTTTGATATGTACTATGCAATGATATAAAATCTATGATTTTTTGTATATGTTTTTATATATATTAATTATACTCACATTTCAATCGTATGATTACTTGTGATGTGTGACTATTATCTCTTATGTTTACCCTTTTTGATAACTTGTAACAAACCCTTTTTTAGGTTTCCATTTTCAAAGTAAATGAATATGACTGTTACATATAAGAAATATAGAAGGGAGTATAGTGTGAATTAATTATAGATAATGTTCATAAGGTTTTAAAATATTTCTCTTATATAGATATTTCTCAGATGAACTAAACCATTAATTCATGTGATTATGAGATTATTATTGTGAGATTTAATGTGTACCTTAAGGGAATAGTTTAAAATAAAAATATTTTTTTTCTTGGATTTATTTTTTTGGTACAAAATAATGATTTTTAGGATTTGTGTGGTTTTTAGGAAGAAGACTAGATAAAATTAGAGAAACCCCTATAAATATTCCCAAATAATAACTATATATTTACAAAAAATCTAATTTTTTCTAAAGCATATATTATATAGTTCTATTTAAAATTTAATCATGTATGTGTATTGGATAGTGTATTTTGTTGCATTATAGATTCATCTATGGTTAATCACCATGAAAATGTCTTGTTGAGCATTCAATCGATCTTCAAAATGTTTTTCAATGGGTGGGCCTTATACTACACACATATCAAGACACTATTAAGTGAAATTTTTTAGTTAATAATATTATATTTACAAGACATTTTTATAGATTCATAATGTTTTGTAATTAGGTTAATGAATATGATAGATGCACAAGTAAAAAAACCTAGATTAAACTGTGATTATTTTAGGTTGAACTGAAATCTCGTATAATAATATCAAGGTTTTAGACATTTGGAGGTTTATGTTTTCATGTTGTTATCTTAGAAAAATGTCTTCTAATGTACATTAATCACTTTAACTCCTTTTCATTTTCATAATGGAAGAATCTTGAAGTAATTCACTTTATATGTGATGTCTTAAAAATTATAGAGATTATAAAAATTAGAAATCATATTGGGTGAGAGATATAATTTTAATTATTATAAATATAAGAAAATATCCCGCAAGAATAATTATTAAGAACTTTCTAATTTTTTAGTTTCAAAACACGCAAAATAAAATAAAGATTGGGTATCAAGGATGTTCTGGAGATGAATATTACGAATGAAAAAATATTCACTTTCCTTAAATAATAAAATATGGAAAGAATCACCAAGATTAATTTCTTAATAGTTGTATGAGATGTTTTATGTGTTTAAATGGAGGAAATATAAGAACTAATTTTCAAGGAAAAGAGACTGGATCTATGGATGATGTGAAAGAAAATTATATCTATCCGAAGGTACCATTATTGATTCAATTCCCAATAATGTTGGAAACTTGGAACTACCCAAATCAATATCTTAATCTAAGGGAGGGTAAGAAATATGGGCCTCATAAATTTCCAACACAATGGGTAGAAGGGAATTCCTTTATAGCCAAAATTACTGAAATAAGGTTAGAAAATGATGTGAAGTGAAGGATATCAATCAACCACTTATGAACTATGAGTGTTTTAATTAAATGTTTTTCAACCCACTACATTGAACATATTATGTTTTCCAAGAGAATCAAATCATCACACCAATTCCCATGTGGTGAATTATTAATAAAAGAATCTAATGGTATTATTATTTTGTCTAATGTATATAAATATTATCTAATAAATGTTTATATGAATTTAATAACTTAAAATATCATTATCCTTCTTTTATTCAAATTTAAAGTCACACTAGGATTTGATTTTCCTTAATGTCAATGATAATTCCCATGATATGAAAATCACATCTAAAAATCCAACCATGATCTCATATTAATAATATGATGACTATATACTCCCAATGAAAAATTTCCCAAATGATGTTGGGTTATTTAGGATAAAAAATAAATGATAACTCAATTGTAGATACAACCAAATTTGGTGTGAAAATATTTGTTCACCAGTCAAAATAAGGATAGTGGGGTTGAAACCCCATTAAAATTTTAAATTTAGAGTAATTATTATCTTTTGGGAACCCATAAGTATTCCATTAGTTAAGAATTATTAATATTTAGAAGGTTTATTTTTTAAAGGGGTGGGTGGTAATGTAATGACCTCATATTTCATAATATACTTTCAATAAATAAAAATTGTGTTTCATAAATCACATCACAGGAAACAAAAAACCAAAAAAATGAATAAAATTATTTTACCATTAAAATTTAGGAATTTTACAAGGTGATGATATACAAAAATTAAGAAATTTGAATAGAAATAAAAATAAATCTCATATTTTTACTATTTAATTAATAAAATTAAGAAGTAATATTTAAAAAAATTAATTTTACTGGTTAGAATTTATTTTAATAATAAATTAACAATTCCTGAATTATGATGTTTATTATATTATATTTAAATAATGTTCTAAATAGAAAAAATTAATAATATATATAAGAAATTAAATTATCATCTATCCAATATTTATTAATGGGAAAGTAATAGTTTTTTAATGCGGTGAAGATGCATCTTTCTCCAAATTGTTTTTATATGATTATTGTAAATATAAATTTTTTCACCTTTAAAAATTTTACCATATGATATAATTTTTGTATTTGTAATAATTATTTTCAAATTAATTAATTGGTTCAATTTCCTTTTTAGGTATAAAATTAAGTGTCCTTGATAAATCTTAGTCACCCTAGTAAAAAATATATTTTTTAAGGAATAATTCTTTTCAAAATATAGAAATCTTAAATTTAACTAATATATTTTAATGTAAGTATTCTAATATTTTGTTAAAATTAATTTAAATTAAATTAACTCATATTTAATTTGTAAACAATGTTAAATTTTTTATGAAAACATAATTGATAAATTGGCATTCTCTATTAATATAATCATCCCAATATATGTTTTAATTTAAATGTTATTTTTTAAAAAATTTAGAAATTGAATTATATTAAATCAAATAAAAATTTGGATTCAGTGCATCAATTTTTTTTCATAAGGGTTATCTTATATATTAATTATAAAATTATTACCATGTTTAACATTTAATTAATAATAATTTTTAGTAAAAAGTGTAGCCAAATATGGCTTGAATTTTACTAAATAAATACGACACCTAGACATTATAGATTACCATTTTCAAGCTAAAAACTAGTATATAGATTTTTATAAAAATGTTATCACTTAAATCACAAAAATCTAATAAAATTACATAATTAAACCTCAGTGAAATATTTTCAAAATATTTGTCACACGTTTTCACTAATAAATGTAGCTGACTTCCACCAACATCAGCACAATCATCCTATTTGAAGACCCAACAAAGTTCTACCCAATTGTTTTCTTTTATACATCAATTATATTTTTAGTAGACTCAATCCTGAATAAAATTATTTAATTTTTTCATTTTCAAAGGACACTTCAAGAGAATATCCAAACTGTCAACATAAGTATTACATACCCTTTTACTCCATTTCTTTATCCTTCTCATAAACCCCACTCCATAAAAATATAACCAAATATATATAATTAAATTAGTATAATTAAAATACTGAAATTTTATTATATTTATAGTTTAACCTTTATCCATTACCATCCCATTTAGTTGAAAAAATGAAATAATTTCTCCTTCATATCTGAGGACTATCGCCTCGATGAACAACCAATTTTGTTTTTCAAAAAAACATTTCTAGTATGAATATATAATTGGGTATAGAGAAAAGATATTTTATTTATATCATTATTTATATTATATCAATATAAATTAGTAATTATTTAAGTAATATTTGCAATAAGGAATCATTGTAAATCTAACAACAAAAAACAAACCTACCAAGAGGAAAAGATAATTTTTATGAGTGAAAGCTTCTTTATTAATTTAATTACTTCTTATAAGCATTAAAAATTCTGATTGATAACCCTAAAAAATCATAAAAATTTAATTATAATTTTTTGGTATTTATATTATAACAAGAATATTTTCTTTCATAGACATAGTCATACAATGATTATAGCATGTTATTATTGGGTCAGTTAAACCACTAACCTGAACAGTGCTATAAATTTCTACCAAGGATGGATTTTGAAACTAAATATTCGATATTAGTAAGAAAATAATTATTCTTTTGAGCTATATAATGGAAACATGAATATTTTTTTCTTTAATTAATGTGACGCCCACATTAATTATAAATAACTAAAACAAAATCATCATTGACTTCATCATCACAAATAGTAACTATAATACATACAAATTAAATTATAATATTATTAATAATTACAAAGAATCAATTACTATTCCATTGATGATCTAGGAATAATGAATTTGGGAGAAAAATGAATAGAAACACAATTATTAATAAAGTATTTTAAAATGATCATGATTACTCAGACTCGATATTTTAAATAGATAACAACTAAATAATATAAATTTGGAAAATAATACTAAAAGATTTTTATAAAATGATATTTATATGAAAAATTTTATTAAATAAGTGATAAATATATTTATTTTTTAAATAGGATATTAGTTTTAATTCTAATAGGTATATAAATGAGTTAAGGGTTTATTGAATCATATTTTCACCCTTTGGGAGATATTTATTATTATAATCCTGGTTTTATTTGGAATGGTGTATCTATGGCCCTATAGTAGTTTTTTTATCATGATCAAATCATTATATAGGGTATTTAATGTTTTATTTTTAATTATAAGCTTTAAATGATTTTGAATTGAATTATTCTAATGTTTTAGGTGGATGTTTGTTTCTAATTTATAATTTCATCATACACCTTTTGTATTACACAACATACTTTAATTTTATGGTTTATTAACATCCTAATTTAAATATAGTACAATGACTATATTTAATCTCATGTGTAACGTCCCACCCCTCCTCATCGATGTAAGAAGTTATGGGTGCTACTGGACTTAGGTGAAATCCCCAAGACACCGAAGGCTTAAAACAAACACTACATGGTCCAAAACAAATTTTGGGAATATTTTCCATTTCAATCATAAAAAACAATATAACATAAAAAAAAGAAATAAAAACCTCTATATGATTAATTTTTAAAAAATAAAACTCAAAACATAACCAAAAATTTGATATTATCATAGTATAAGAAAAATCCAAAAGACATACTCAAAAAAACTCAAAGACACCCATATGGAATCAAAACAAGAAACACCTAACCCACTTCAACCTCCAAATCCAAAATCGATTACCATAAAATCCAAAAATACTAATAAAGAACTAAGATACCTTATCTTTCCATGTGTCTTGATGTATTACATTTTAAAACAAAAAATAGTGTCCAAGAATTGGATGAGTCCAGAAACTATAGGGTTTTCCCAAAGAATTCCTAAATCATGCCACTAGGGAAAGAACTCATTTTCACATTTCAAATAAAACTATTTCCAAAGAAGAAAAAATATTTTATATCAAAATAGTAAAAAAAATTCTAGACACTATTTTTTGAAATCATGAATCCTATCTCATGTATTTGGAATACCCATAATAATGCCTCCCAACACACACACCCATGAATTCCCAGGTGATAGTTTCGTACTCATAAGGAGTCTCTCATTGATCGACCAAGCTATAATAAGGTGACAATACCAGGTGTCCCAATGGAACATGCCCCTTCCATAGGGCTATACCTGAAAATGATCTCTCACTAACTATGTATTCAAAATTTATATGAAAATATATTCCACATAAAAAATATCATTTCTTTAAAATAAATTCAATAAACATTTTCCATGTGTCAAAAAAATACAAAATATTTAATATCATCATTTTAAATTTATCAATAAAGATACTTTTACATGAAACCATTCAATTAAAACATTTTGACATCATAACCCAAAAGAATATTCCATCATAATTCTAAAATGGATTAAAAAAATAAATTCATTTAAAGAAAACCAATCATTGATTTTATAGAAAAACTAGATATGAGAGAGAATCCACTTACCCTTCAACGGTTGAAAAAACAATGAATGTCACTAAAATTCACTAGATTTAGTTTTAGATCATATTCCCTTCAATATATAAAACAATACGACATCATGAAACCCATTATTGAACATAGTTATATCCATAATAGACTAGATATATGGTTTGTGATAGAGGAGAAAGATATTGATAATAATAACAATGAGTGATGATAAATTAATGATGAATTTGGTCCTCCAATGAACTTTGATTATCCTAATAATTATTTCCCGGACAAAGGGGATTTCCTCTCAAGACTATGTATCAAAAGGAATTCAAGATATTAAAAGGAAAGGGGTTGGAAAAGTGTGTTGAGAGTTAATATAGATTCCAAAAATAATGGGGTTCCAACAATATACCACATGGTTACACCTCACGTTTTTGAAAATTTTTCACTAATCTTGGAGTGCTAGAACCAAAAAAACCCCTCACGTGACTGAATCACATGGTTGGAAAAAATGTGTGCTAAAAATATTTTTCATCAATGTACATATATTAATGGTCTCATTTTATAATTAAAATGGTTTTGGTAAACTATATTTCAACCATCCACCTTCATAATAGTAACATTCATCCATTGCATGGTTTTATAGAGACGGTTAATAGTTTCTACGAGTTGTGAAATATTTTTGAAACTCTATAAACACATTAATAATATGCCTAAACAAATATTAAACTCACTAAACATATTACAAGTCTTTAAAAATATTATATTACATAAATAACGGGTCTTGTACATGAAACTAGTGGCGATACATTCTCCCCCCATGGTACTTTTCATCCCTAAAAAGTATAAAATTATATTTTTCTTGAAATATTTATTATGACTACTCTTATGTTTCATTTTCTCACTCCCATGTTTTTTCCTGAATCTGACCATGTTTCTATAAAACCTATATTAGACAACACATTTTCATATGTATGGTCTTCTCATGCTTATATATAATCCAATCCAGCACATGAATCAATGCAACATCCATCTCATGGTCAATGTGATCCCATGGAATCAAATGGTCAAGATCAGGTCAATATTTCTTCAACTACGATACATGAAACAAATTTTTTCCAAAATTTAAAATTGGTGGAAAATAAAATTAATATTCCCCCTCACCAACTCTTTAAAGTATCTCAAAAGGGGATTTTTTCCATGGGGAAAACATTACCTTCTTATGAAAAATATGATTCCCATGTATCAGAGAGATTCTTAGGAAAGTATGGTCACTAATGTAAAAAAATAGATATATACCATGATATACATTTGATTTTTAATTAATATGGATCTTATACATCCTCAGTTTGATCAGATAAATATTTTACATTTTCTTTTAGACAACTTCAGGTCTAATATATAAATTCCCACCTATTTCTAACCAAAAAAATAGGGAACCACAAGGACATCCATAAGATGCTACAAAGTGATCCATATGTATTTAGTTCTGATAACTATGATTTTAAGATAACTCCACTAATGGAATACGATCATCCCATGAGTCGAAGAAATTTATAACATAGTCCCCAAACATGTCTTTTAATGTTTGTATCATCATTTAATATTATCCACCTATTTGAGGATGATATTATTTGATTATAGTCAACTTAGTTCTAAGGGATTCCCATATTAATTTCCAAAAACAATACATAAACCTCGTGTATCTATCATATACAATCTAGAATGTAATATTTTTTATTTTTACAATTTCATAAATGGAAATTTTAAGAAGTAGCACACCATAATAATTTCATGAATATGGGTGAAGTAAGCCAAATATTTGAATCGGTCCACTATCACCAATATTTCACCGTGTTTCATAACCTCTCCTTATAGAATGATTAATAAATATATAGATATATTCTCTAATTTACATAAGGGAATTTGTAAATACAACGTCATACCAACTGACCATTGATTCTCTAACTTTACCTACTGATTGGTGAGGCATTTCGATATATACACTTTTAATGTTTTTTTTCATGTAAACCCATTATAATTGGGCCTTCAACAATTTATACATTTTTTTATTTCTAGGATTGGATACCCATCTCAAATGGCTGTAGGTTTAAAAATGATTTTAATAATAAGAAAAAGGTACAACCATCTAATCTCTAAACTGAAAAACTGAACTCCATCAAGCTTTCATCCCAGATTTATATCTCTACCATTGATTATTGACCTTCTGTTAGCACATTAATAATTTTATTTTTGATCACATCTAACCTACTAAACCAAATTAGGAATAATAGATACTAGAAATAAAACTATAACATTACCTTTATCTATACATTCCAAATGCATATCATCTATAATCGATAAAACATTCTTTGATATGAAGCCTCTATAAAAAACTATGAATTTTATTTTATCCTCAAGGAATATTTCATAGATTTACCTTTCACGAGAGTATACAATAAGGTTATGTAAACCATTGGTATATAATCCATCCCTCTTTATATTTATAGATTCAAATATCTTTGTGATAAAATGTTCTTTTGGATATTATGATTCATAAACACAATAAATTTCTCACTACTGAGATAATAATTCAATATCTTTTAAAGCATAAACTTTTGTAACCAACTCAAAAACAAGAATTTGTTATTTTTTATTATGAAACCCTAATTACCATGAACCTTTAGGAAAAAAATTACGTCCATACATGATAATACATCCCATCCGAGATCTTTATTCATCATAACAGACTACGTATCACTATCTAGATTCTAGTAATGTGAAAATAGGTGTGGATGAAATTATATCCTTATGTTAATAAATGGATTTTATACATCCATAATTCCATTTTAAATGAATGTATTTCCCCATTAAAGATGTAATTAGTGAGGCCTAATGTGAAAAATCATGACCAGATAATCGAAATTATCCAACTAATCTAAGAAAACATCATATCTTGAAAATATTCTTTGGTTGTTTACAATGTATAAAATCTTCTATCATTTTAGGATCTATAGAAACACCTTTTTTAGAAATTTCATGACCAATAAAACATTCCTCTTTAATAAAAAAACCCCACTTTTAGAACATAGTATAAAAGTGTGTCTCCCTCAAGATGACCAATACTATAAATGTGTGCCTCCATTGATAGGTGTTTTTCATTCAATACACTATAATATCATAAAAATAACCATGAAAATAGAATCCATACACCTCTGAAATATTTTATTTATTAATTCTATAGAGACATCAAGTGTATTTGTAAGACAAAAAGTCCTAATAAAAAATTCAAAATGGATATATTTGATTCTAAATACTGTGTCAGAAACATAATCCTTCTGAACTCACATTTGGTACAATATAAAATGTATGTAAATTTTAGAGAACTAAGGGGATCCCATAAAATTATCTAATAGCTCATTAATTCAAGTAATTGGATTCCAATTCATTACTGTAACTTAGTTAATATTATGATAATCCACAAAATCCTAGGATTTTAATTATCCTTTTCACTGAATAACTACTGTTTTTCATAGACATGTGCACAGCTAAATAAACAATTTTTTTAAAAATACTTCCAACTAAACATTCATTTCCATCATTTCTATTGTTTCAAACTGATAAAAAAAAGTGATATAGTTCTATTCTCGAGAAATTTATAAATCATATTCTCCAGTTTTATTTTTGGCGGAAACCCTAAAAAATTTCTTTGAGAATGTCATGAAATTTTTTAAACCAATGTGTCAAATATCTAAATCTATTCTTCAATATATTTTCAAAATTCATCAATATGAACATATAATCAATAATTCTAACCACTACTTCCAAAAATTCTAATTTAGATTCCTTTAAACCCCAATATCCTGAAATAAAATATTGTTTCCATAAATATATGGAAAAACAACCATTTAGGAATAAAAGTCTATGTGGGTGTTGAATGATATCAACCCGTCCATACACAAGACCAAGTCATATAAATATATCTTAATCATAGATAAATCCTAAGGAAATTGAGCACCATCGATAGTAATCTGACAATATTTACACACCAAGGATCTAAAAACATTTTTACGAAGATGAGTTTGATAGTTCAAAACTAAAGGAATCATCCCAATATGAAATTCCATGTGATCTAAAAAACATAAAAAAATCTATTACTGAGATATTCTTATTTCAAACAAATATTTTATAAGGTTATAATTTAAAATAATCATAACACTCACCATCGAAGAACCTGATTTATAATCCATAATATCATTCTCAGCCCCATCGAATTGCATAATCTCTATGAGTTTCTATTTGTTTCTCTATGGATATTATATAGGTTTAAGATTCATTGTGTTCCTTGAATCACCTTGGATCTATTTATTCAAAATAAAAACATTATTCAGGTTAACTCATCCTATTTAAGCATACAATGTTTGAAAACCATGAGATGTGTCTCTAGAACCAGACCATTGATCCCTATGACTATAGTGCTAAAGATATCTTATCTAATTGAAATTGTGACACAATGTAGGTGGTGTCATAGAGTCATACATCATATGATAAAAAAAATATTTTAAATATTCTAGATTACTTTTTTTTGTTGAGGAGGAATGTCTACTTACCCCATGGTCTAATTCTATGGTTTTTCACAAATCTAGAAGTAGGTTTCCCTCTTCTTCTTATTCCTAGTATTAGAGTTCCCCATGATTTTTGTAGGAATAAACATGATTCTTCTAGAAATATTTCCTAAGGTATCTCATTCTTCAATAATCAAATTATTGACTATTTATGTATAGTGTATAATACAAAGAACCACAATATTTGAGTGAATATTTTTTCGTAACCATGAATAAACAAAATACATTCCTTAAAAGTCAAACTTATACATACATACATGTAAAAGTCGGATGAATTCATAAATTTATACAAATAATATTTTTTTGAGAGATTCTCCTACATTAGGCTAAATAAATATATTTTTCTAAAAATCTGTAATATTTGAGAATATAATATATTGTAATAAAATTCGCAAAAACCATCCCATGTAATTCATTGGTCAAATTTATCAAGAGAAAATAATCCTACCCTTGGTGTGACAATTACTCCATCATGAATATTTCTAGCATAATTTTTAATTCTTTTTGTGTCCCAAGGAAAATGAAAATTAAATTCAACCCATTGAACAAAATTTTTATAATTAGTCAAAATCACCCTGAATTTCAGGAATGTTCTTCTTTTGCAATTTAACCAAATTGTACATTTGTAGAGGATTGTTATTCTGATTACCCATATGAATTTTCTGAAACATGTAGA